>OX451735.1:281360680-281963180 GCA_948472305.1 Vicia faba | reverse complement strand
ACTCATTCTACTAATAGGGGCCTGTAACTGCAGGAGCTTGAACCAAAGCTTAGCCATAGGTCTGCCCTTCATTGGTTTTGGCCGGCTCTCAATAACAGTCACAAGATAACCTTCCATCTGGATTACACTATTAGTAAACCTGAACTGTGAATCCTTAACCTCCCTATGCACATGACCATTCAAACAGAGCATGTTATGATCTGAGACACTGCAAGGAAGAATTGCCAGTTTCAAGTTAATATTATCCAGTAGCCACTCAATGTTTCCCAAGACATGGTCAATTCTAGAATATATTGTCCCCACAGTATGTTTGTTAGTCCAGGTATAATAATCCCCTATGCTATCTTTCTCATATAGCCCAACTTTATCCATTAAATCTCTGAGGTCCACAATTTCAACATCAGTCACCAAGTTGCCCCCAATTATGTCCATAGCTTTGATCACATTATTGAAATCCCCCATGAGGAACCAAGCTCCTTGCTGGCTATTGTAAAGACTCTCCAATTATGCCTGCAGTCTTCTTCTATCATCCAACTGGTTAAACGTATAAATAGCTGTCATCCAAGTTTTAAAAACACCATTCAAATCATAGATCCCACAGTGGATCATCTGTGCAGAACATTTGACCAATCTAACCTCAACCCTGTTATCATCCCAATAGATCCAGATTCTACCATTGGGGTGAGACTTATAATTATCCAGGAAATTACCTCAAAGCTTCATTTGCTCTCTAACTTTATTAGTCTTATCAGACTTCACTCGAGTTTCAATAAGAATAGCTATCCTACGGTGAAGATTAAGGAGATGGGAGCTAATCTCCCTTAACTTCCCCATTTTATTTAACCCCCTCAAGTTCCAGGATATAATCATTGCCCAGTATTTTGAAACTCTAGGAGATCGTTCAAAATCCCTAGAGCATCAAAACAATTATCACACACCATATTACCTGATGATGCAGCAAGCCCCTGATGTTTTCCTCTGTCAGGCACACTTCTAGGGGCCTCTTTCCAAGCTTCCTCAGACGATTCCATCTGCTTTACAACAGGATCCTTCCTCCCTGGAATTTTAACTACAACCTCATTCTGAAAACCTGTTGGACCCATTCCCACTGAGCTTGAAGGAATAGTTGAGACCTGCGTTCCATCTGGAGGTTTTGGCACCCAATGCTGCTTAATACTGACTTGATCACAGTTGTGCCCAAGCTTTTGACACTTACGGCAGAAATGGGCCTTCCATTCATAAACAATCGGCTGCTGAAACTTAACCCCTTCATCATCCACAATGGTGATAGACTGAGGCAACTCCTTTGTAACATCCATTTCCAGTAGGATTCTTGCATATGATACTCGCAATCTATTGGCGGTACACTCATCTGTTACAATCGGATTTCCCAGGAAGCTACCAATTTTGCAAAGGCTTGTATCGCCCCAAAAGATGAGAGGCAATTGAGGGAGTTTAATCCAGAGTGGGAGAGTGCGCAAAAGATCATCCTTCAATTTAAACTCAGGTCTCCATTCACTAATTAGAAGGGTAAAATTTCTGAACATATAGGGGCCACGCATAAGGACCTCATCTCTGTCCCAAAGGATTTGAAACGGAGAATGAAGAAACCATCATCATTGTAATACATGTCAGGGAGTTGAACGAAGCACCAGTTCCTAGTCATGAAATTCTTTACCCCATTCATGCTCAATTCCAACCTTAGGGAGTACAGAATAAGATACGGTTCCCAAAACTTCACTTCCGATACGACATCCTCCTCCCTAATAACCGCTTCAGTTGTGCCATTAACAATCGTCGGAACTATGAATTTTATGGCCCTCCCTCTCGCAGGGTTCCTATTGTCATTCAGTACATCCACCCATAGCTTATGCCCTTCAGTTTGTGAGGATTCCACAAGGATGGACTTCACCGACATGACGTTATCCTCACTACTCACGACTTCCTCTTGGGATTCAACAATACGAGTGCTACTAGAACAAACTTGCTGGCTTGACTCACTATCCTTTGCAGACGGGTGCGATGTCTCTAGAGAGGCTGGCGGCGGTGGCACCGTCTTCCTCGGACGCCCCGACTTCCCTCTCCCTCTCCACATCCTCAATTGTTGTTGTTGTTGTTATTGTTATTATTATTGTTGTTGTTGTTGTTATTGCTATTGTTATTGTTGTTATTATTGTTATTGTTGTTATTATTGTTGTTATTGTTATTGTTGTTATTATTGTTGTTATTGTTATTATTATTGTTGTTATTATTGTTGTTATTGTTATTGTTGTTGTTATTATTGTTGTTATTGTTATTGTTATTATTATTATTATTATTATTATTATTATTATTGCTGTTATTATTGTTGTTATTGTTATTGTTATTATTATTATTATTATTATTATTATTTTTTATTTATTATTATAATAATAATAATAATAATTATTATTATTATTATTATTATTATTATTTTTATCATCATCATCATCATCATCATCATCATCATCATCATGACAAAATTTAGGACATCACAGTTGTCCATTATTTAATTATGTTTATCTAGAGAATATGAAAGATTGGAGTTTTCATTTGATCTTAATAAAATATAATTAAATATAAAAAATCTAAATTTTGTTCTTTGATGACAAGAAAATAAAAAGATTGCCTCTAATTTGCATATTAGTGGGTAGATCAACAAAAAAAATGAATGATCATTATTAGACAATATATAAATTTTTAGATCGACAGAAAAGCATATGACTTTGGTGTCAGTGAATATTGGGTTTTGAAAAGTAAATGACAGGTGCCAATGAATTTTTGGCTTTGAAAAATAAATGACAAGCGCCGATGAATATTGGGCTTTGAAAAGTAAATGACAGATGCCAATGAATATTGAGTTTTGAAAATTAAATGGCAGATGCCAATGAATATTAGGCTTTAAAAAATAAATAATGGGTGCTAATGAATATTGGAATTTTGAAAAGTATATTACAAGTGCCAATGAGTATTGGGCTTTGAAAAGTAAAGGCAAAATATTTATTTTAGTCTCTTAATTATATCCTTGGGTTTAGATTGGTCTCTTAATTTTTTTTCGTGCCACTTTAGTCCTTTAACTTTCAAAATATTTTATTTTAGTCCTTTTTATCTAATTAGTGACGGAAAAACTTTGAAATCCGTCGTTAATTGGACCAAAGTGACACGAAAAAATTAAGAGACCAATCTAAACCTAAGAATATTATTAAGGAAACAAAATGAGTATTTTGCCAAAAGTAAATAATGGATGCCAATGAATATTAAGCTTTAAATGGTAAATGATGGGTGCCAATGAATATTGGACTTTTGAAAAGTAAATGATAGATGACAATGAATATTGAATGTTACAAAGTAAATGACGGATGCTAATGAATATTAGACTTTAGGTGTAAGTGAATGTTGAACATGGTTCACGATGTGTACGATAATTGAATATAATTTATGGCATGCATGGGGATGATGGATGCTTGGCGTGTTATGCCATATGATATGTGTAATGTGTATAATAAAAATGTGATGAATGTCCAATGTGTGTAATGTGTTTTTTTTATTTTTTATTCGGGCACTCATGATCTCTCCAAGTTTATATGGGTGATATAAAGACCACTTCATGCCCCAAGTTTGTTGCACTACTTATATATGTTTGGTGTTGATTTTTTGAAGGTAGTAGATTTTTGTTTTATGTCTTGTTGGTTTTTTATGATCTTGGATTATTTAGGTTTTGTGAGCTAGATATATCATAAGAAGTTGCCGGTATTTCCTAGACATTTTCATACATCAAAGTAATTATTTTTCCAAACGCTTTTATTACTTTAATGTTTCAATGCTTATTAAAAATAAATGATATTTTGCAACGAGTTTTAACAAAGGCACAAAAAATTGGATTATATTATTTGAGAAAAGATGCAACACATACATAGAACAGAAATACAAGAAGGTGGAACTCCATTTAGGAAATTCCTCAATACGATAAAATTTAGACATAAAAATGACAATCAAACAAAAATGGAAATGAGAGGAAATTTTCACGCTTCCATTAGAGCACAACAAAAACTATTCAACCTCATAACTCTAACTCCATAATATTTTTCTTATGAAGAGAGTGGCTAGATTGATCTTTCATATCTCATCTTTTTCATTTCAAGCAGGTTTGTATTTCCTTCTTGTAAATATCTAACTTTTGTCTAAATTGTCTTTCCAGGTTTTTAATTTAGTGGATTTTTTCTTTTCATTAATTTTTTTACATATTCCTAATTTTTTCCTGGACCGTTCTTTCGAGTTTTCAATCCATCATGAAGTCCTAATTTTTCCTAAGTCTCTCTTTTTCGGGTTTTTGACTTAACAAGATTTCTTTTATTTTGTTTTTGTTTTAGGCATAATGCTTTTTTAATGCATATGTGATATCAAAGAGCTGCAACAAGAAGAAGAGATAAAGTGTGTTTTCTTGTGGTGTGTTGTGTCTAAATCCATTTTTGGAAACACCTAACCTATTTTCTAATTTGTTTGAAACAAAGATTTTATTGGTTTTTAAGAGAAACCTTATAGATGTTGGACTATATGGTTCAATGAGGTAGATCAAGACAACAAGACAACCATGTCGATATGTTATTTCACTGTTGTCGTCCATGTGTTTGATAAAATTACTCAACTAGAAATCTTTAGTATTGAGTAGGGGAAAAATACAATTTTACATTGACTAAAGGTTACTATTCCAATAGAAGGTTTACATTTTTATTTTCAAAGATTCCATTGTTGTCCTGATGGTAAGGATGGGAACAAGTGCATTTCTCATTTGGTGTCTCATCTTAAGATACTACATCTATGTAGTGACAAACGAAAAAGTGTCATATGGAATGTGATTGAGAATGATTCAGATTTATTTACAACATTGGAAGAATCTTTGATGGTGGTTGAGAAATAGTTACATGGAAGATTTATGAGCATTCGTGCCATGAGTCGGGCATGTCATCATCCTGATGGACTGGTTCTTGTCACTTCTGGGATAAGGGAGGTTGGAAGTCACATTGTGGATATTGTTAAACCATCCGCAGCTGACTCGGATAACCTTGAAGTAAACAAGATTTTTTTGGATACAAGGTTGTTAGAGAGAGTCCTTACAACACATATATTTACCGTGAAGAGTATACCTCATAGTTGTCATCTAGCTTTCTCTCAAGCATTGAAAGATACTTTTTATAAGGTGGTTGTTGATCCGGGATTAGTAGGTGTATGGATCCGGTTATTTCTTCTTCCTCGTTGTACTTTACATGTATTTAAGCTTCAGAATAGGTGGGATCAAAGGTCTTGAAATCAGAAGTCATTGCAACAAAATTACATTTTGAAGTATTTAGCTACTTGGAGAGACACAAATGGTCTATCTAAGTAAGTAGTTATTGTGTTGGGAAACTTTGAGCAAGGAAATTTGGGTCGTGGGGGAGTTCATATTAAGGAGAAAGATAAAAAAGATTAGCTTTAATATCAAGTAATGCCTCCACAAGGTTACAAATGGCCATTTCACAGTGACTGTTAAAATATTAGGGTCATTCAGAGTGCCCCCCTATAATGGACATATAATGAAAACTTTAGAGGCTAAGCACCCGTACAGTCCACTTCCTTTCATACCGACCACCTTATTCTCAAAAGCTCCTCTAATGGCTAATGTAGATAATATCTTCAAGTGCATTAAACCATTTCCAAATGAGACGTCGTAAGCTAGAGATGGTTTGCATGTCTAACATATATTAGACTCAATGTATGGATAAGGTTCTATTGTGGAAAGAGATATTTTATACGTAATCACTCTAGTTGTAAACTAATGGTTAATAAGAGTATGTCCCATGAGTTTGGAAGAGTTTGTTGCATTTGTACCCTTGACACCGCTATTAAAGCCTGACAGTGAGATACGACCAATTAATGTGGGTTCTATTTGGAGACGATTGGTATCTAATGTTTCTATGAAAAGGATCAGTAAAGATGTGACACATCATCTCAATGTCTTTCAATTTGGGGTTAGGCTACCGGGTGGTGCTAAGGCCATTTTGCATAGTGCCAACAAGGTGTTAAGCAAGCGACACAAAAATGGTTCTTTGGCTATGCTCACTATATATTTCCTGAATGCTTTCAACATGATAGATTGACCAGCCCTATTATGCGAGGTGAGGGTGAGATTCCCATCTATTTCTTTATGGATTTAGTTTTTTTATGGTCAAGTAGTGATATTGAACCATGGGGATGTACATATTATGTCAACCATCGGTGTGCAACAAGTTGACCAGTTAGGGCCACTCCTTTTTCTCTTATGTTACAACTACTCATTCATTAGGTTAGAGATAATTGTAAGCTTCTTCATGCATGGTATCTTGATGATGAGACTATTATAGGGGATTCAAAGTAGGTAGCTAAAGCCCTTGACATCATTCTGGAAACATGTCCAGGATTAGGTCTCGAAATGAATATTTGAAAGACTGAGATATTTTGCTCTTCATGCAATGGTAGTAAACTTTGTAAGGATTTATTCCCATCGAACATTGGAAGGATGATGTTGGGTATGAAGTTTATTTAAGGGGACGTTAGTCGAGATGACGACTTTACTAAAGGGTTATCTACGAATAGAGTTTCCATAGATATTGAACTAACACACCTTATACCACAACTAAGGGATCATTAGAGTGAGTTTCTTCTACTTAAATCTGAGATGGGTAACGCCAAATTGTTTTTTAGCCTAAGAACGTGTCAACTTACTCATTTGGAGGAAACAACTATTTGGTTTGATAAATAGTTGTGAAGGGAAGTTGAAGACATCATGGTTGGTGGTGGTCATTTCATCGAGGACCTTTAATGGAGGGTGTCTTCTTTACCCCATAATGTTGGGGGTTTCGGTTTGTACTCGGGAGTAGAGGCTACCTCATATGCTTTCTTGGCTTCTAGGGACCAATCTTAGGTGTTACAGGATCATATATTAAGAGACTGCAGGGTGTATGGTATGGACTCAAGATTTAGACATAACTATGGATGTTTTAAGTGTTACGATTCTAGTTTTTTACCTTAGAAATTTTACTAGCAAGGAAGCCGTCCATCGTAAAGCACAATAATGTTTTGGAGAGTTCCATTTTTAGTAAAACTGTTAAGGACATGGATGTAAAGTTTGAGATGGCCATTAGGCAAATGATAGTTTTTTGATGTTTGTGAAATTATGGTATATCAGACTTCAGATGTCCTATAAAATGTTGAGACATATGAATCCGAAAAAAAACAATGGCAAGGTATAAACATACATAACAATACTGAAAAGCATAAACAACACACTAGAATTCTTAACCCAGTTCGGAGAAACTCTCCTACTCTGGGGGTAAACCAAGCTAGGGATAAAGTCCACTATAATAGTATCAATTTGAAGCTAAACTCCCTTGTTTATAACTTCTCACTTAAACACTACCCATGTTAAATTTCTATCTAAGACTCACCTAGGTATGAGGCCCTCCTCAACTCCCTCATCAATCACAGATAGCGATTGGATCAAAACAGGAAGACACACTTCCATGACAACAAAACTAGAAGACACACTACCATGACAATACCTACCCAAGACTCTTGACTAAGAACAATACTTAGAGTTTCTTAAAAGCTTCCTCCAAGAATAATAATCAACTATATGCTTAAAAGCTTAACAAAGATAATAGAACCTTACAACTCAAGGAACACAATCCAACTCACATGTCGAGTGGATCACACATACCAACTCTCCTAGAGAGTGGATTACAGACTCATCCCTAATAACTACATTTTTTCTCTTCACGGCTGGTACCTTCTTCTAGGTTACAATGCTTCTATTTATAACCTTTTTATCAACTAGATTTGGGTTTCAAATCATAGAATATCAGCTGCTACAAATCAGCAGAAACTTCTGCTATAAAATAGGTCTTCAAGAAAATATTTCCTAATTTATCTCCATAATTAGAAAGTTAATATTCTTCAATATTCTTCTTGATTCTGACTTGATTTTTCCAGACCTATAAAACAACGTCATGTAGGATAACATAATATTCCCAAAATATTTTGCATCTGTTAAATCTTGAACTGATCCAGCTGTTCATCCCAGCACAAGCGCGATCTTGAATGACCTTGCCTATGACATCTTATCATACATGTTGCTCCAGATGATGAGAACTTCTCATCTCAACATGTCTCAACATAAAATAGGACTTCTTGCTCAATTAGTTCTTCATAGCAAGTAATCACATCCTATTTAACATATTGCTGCTATATTTTTTTAATTAAAATTAATTCCAATCCTAAAACTAGAGAACTAACAATCTCTCCCTTTGGAAAATTTCGAATAAAACAAATAAACACAATACAACCCAGAATTATAGAAAAAAGATTTACAACAAAATAAAAACCAAAGTCTTCAGAAGCTACTTTAGCACATTAACATGTCTTATCTTCAGTCAAGATGTTAGGACATGTTGTTTAACATCTTTCTCACATCAGCTCTAAACATTTCCATTCCAGACTCAAAAGCTCAACCACCACATAAAAACAACCTCAGGACATTTGATGTACATGAGGAAAAAGATTGTTGAAACTCCCCCTCAACCCAGAAACAATTCTCTAACATCACAAGTCATAAATATCAAGACTAGTTCAAACTCAATAGCCGAACAACACTTCTTTCCCCCTTTTCGGCCAAAAATTAACAAACAAAGCCCTCACATCTGGACACAGGCCATAAGAATAGAGTAACCCCCACAATATGAAAAAGGTGAAGAATTGACCTCTTTAAATAGCCTAGCAGTTCTTAGGAAATAATGGTCTTGGTCAATGAGAATGTTATTTGAAGGAGATAATCGACAATAATGTACCGTCAAAAACATATTCTGACAGTCTTCATAATTCCAATACATGCGCGTGAAAAGACAAACATCTCCTTTTACCCATCCTCCTGACAGCACCGTCCACAATACTTCCTTGTTTGGATCAAGGAAAAACATGTCCTAAAAAGTGTCCTGACATCCAGTCAGACATTGTCTTATTTCTCTTAAAAAAACCTGAGCACACATTTTCAACTATCAGACCAAGATGCTTCATAAAAATATCCATATGTTCTGAAGCACAAACATATTATCTTCAATTAGTCTCTACGTATACTCCTTTTGGCCAGCACAAATCAAAATATCAGGACCATCACATGCGACAACTCCCATTCAACCAAAACTTCTGATGGAGTCCTTCCAAAAACTACAGAGAAAAATAAATTCTCCCAGATACAAACAAAACTTCCCTTCAGAGTCCTTCTAATAAGCACGTGTGCACATGATTCAAACAACTATCTTCACAAAGCTAGAACTAACCATGCACTGCTAACGAGCATGAACCATAACAACATTCAGTAGCCCAATGTCACAACATGTTGTATAACATCATAACCTCACAACAGGCATAAATTATCCACAAGCTTGAACAACACTCAAGCTTAACAAAATATGCATCATTACAGCAATATCCCATAGAAAAGTACTAACTCCCCCTGTCATGGATAATCAGTGCTTCTTCTAATCATAACCACTTCAGCACCATATGGAAACATATGAAGATTCTCACATGCCCATAATGAAGGACAACCAATCATGAACCAGAATCTTTATCTCCTTGATAGTACATCCAAATACCATAACTAGTTCACTTAACTAGGACACATCAGATAGATAGCCTAACCAATTCACATACCAAGAACATATCAGATAGATGTCCTTACAAATCCACACACCTTGGATATAACACACCTACTGAACATCTTCATATACTGTAAAAGCAATCTTGACTCTTACATATCCTCTCACTTCCTCATAACACATCCAAACACCCTGATAAGTAATGACACATATGATGAAAGTCCACACAAATCCACACAAGGTATCATGATTCCTTGGATGGCCAAGATGGCATGCTCTCTTGGTAAGTCCTCTCTTAAAAGCTCCAACTATTCTCAGTGTACTTAAATTTTTTATTGAGATCCAGACTTACATACTCTCATCTAGATTTACTTGCAGTAGACGAAAATACCTCCTCAGAAACATTCTGATCAGATCACTTTATCCGACCCAATTCCTCTGCCCTTACATCCAATAGTAGTTGCTGATACCGGTGAAGTCTTCAAAATTAGTAGTCATGTGTAACACCCTGATTTACTTTATTAAATATTTAATTATTTATTTTCCATGTTAATTATTATTTGGTTGATAATTATTTAATTATTTGATTTGGTGGTATATGAAGGTGTGAAAAACACAAGAAAAAGGGGTTTGAATTGGGTTTTTAAAACAAAAAAGTTTCTTTAAAAATATTCCCCTTTAAGTTAAAATTATTTTTCCTTCACTCTTGATAATAACAATAAGTAAGAACAGGAAGTAAAGAATAATGTGTGTTTATACTAGTTCACTTGAAAATTATTAAGCTATCCCAGTCCACCCGCGAAGGTGATTTTGTCTCACTCAATCGAGGACTTAATTCACTTTAACCAAATTGATTACAATTTGCACAAGCTACCCGTAAGTGACTAACAACCTCTAAGACTCGCAAGTCCTAGACTTCTTAAGAACTCAAAGCTACTCGATCCCTTAAGGAATATCAAACAATAATCAATATGATTATTATAATGCACAAGCTACCCGCAAATGGCTAACAAACTCTAAAACTTGCAAGTCCTAGACTTCTTAAGAATACATACTTACCCGGTCCCTTAAGGAAAATCAAACAACCATTTGAATACAAGTTTTATTTACAAGAGTATTGTTTCTAGACAACCTAAATATGTAAACTATTTTAATAACAATGATTAAAGAATATGAAAGCTATGAACAATGTTTTTGAGCGTGAATATTTAGTTGATTTTCTCACTCTCTTTCTTAGTCTTCAAGCCTTTATATATCCAATAAAATAATATGTCTATTGAGGAGTACTCTTGGGATTTCCAAAAACATTGGTAGCTTGAACAGTAACATGGGGGACAAGATCGTGTGATGCGTCCATCCTTTCATGGTACTGGAATGAAATGTTGATTGTACCATATACTATTTGTAGCATATTAATGTTATATTCTTTCTTTCTACACTTCAGAGGCTTCTGCGAGCATGATTTTAGAAGTGAAAACATAACATAAGGTCATCAGAACTTCAAGTATTCAGAGTCTTCAGAACTGCGTCTTCAGAGTCTTCAACACTTGGTTGTGAGAACCTTTTCTTAGAACCTTGGGTCTTTAGAACTTCAAGTCTTTAGAATCTTTAGAACTTTTGTCTTTAGAGTCTTCAACACTTGGTATTCAGAACCCTTATCTTTAGAACCTTGTTATTAGAAACACAAGTCTCCAGCATCTGGATTTCAAAGTAGAAACTTTGTCTTCAGATGTTCTAACTTTGTTTCTTTGGAACACACTGTCTTTAGAAACACAAGTCTTCAGCATATGGATTTCAGAGTAGAAACTTTGTCTTCAGATCTTCTAACTTTGTTTCTTTGGAACATACTGTCTTTAGAAACTTGAGTCTTTATCATATGAACTTTAGTAAAAACGCGAGTCTTCAAATCTTCAGATTGTTTCCTTAGAACATGTTGTCTTTAGAAGTTTGAGTCTTTAGCATCTAGACGTAAGTAGAAAATTCTGTCTTCAGATCTTGTGACTGGTTTCTTTAGACAAACATCAGAGCTGACACTTTAGAGCCTTCTAGAGTGTCTTGCTACTGTTCAACAAAAATTGTGTAGCATAGAATCCGAATTAATTCTCTTCTAATGTCTTGGCCATGCCATCCATCAGAAGATGAACCTGTTTGTTAAATACTTAACAATAACAAACATTAGAGCATCAAAATTGTTCATACAAACATACTCATTTGTTATCATCAAAACTCAGAGATAATATTGCATAACCAAATCTTGTTCTTACAACCTCCCCCTTTTTGATGATGGCACAATTTTTTTCATATAATCAGAAAAAGTGAATATAGAAAGGTAAGGAATACTTATCCTCTTTATGATACTCCCCCCTGAGTTAATGACTTGATGAAGATCGAATATCCTGACTCTGAACCATTTGAGTAAAACTCTCCTAGTTATAATAAATCAGATATCGATATCTTAAGGGTCTTGACTCTAGATGCCAATGGAAAATTGAGATCTTGATGCCAATCATACAGTTGAGATCTTGATTTCACAGAACTTCTTCTTATTGAATCTTGACTTTAGATGCCAATAAGAATGAAATCGGATTGAAATCTTTGAAACTTTAATGTCACTAAGCAAGCTTCCTAATTCTTAATTCTTGGATTATGGTTCCATATTTCACTTCTTAGAGTATGATTATGAATTGAAAACATCTTCATAGTCTAAAGCCAATAGGAGTCTGAAGCCAACAGGTTAGACATAATGCTTTCAGATCTTCTTTAACCAATGTTCTCATTTCCTAAAACAGAAAACAAATTCTAACAGAAATAGAAGTTTAACTGGGCTATAATATAAGCAACTCTTTTCAGAGAACATTTTCCAGAACTTGATTATTGAAATCAAAATAACATTCATTTAATTATTTCCCCCTTTTGTCATAATAAAAAAAGGTAATTATGTGTGAAAACCATAAAAACCAGAAGAAACAACAGGAAAAATAATAATTTTTATTGATATTCGAAGGAGATTACTACAAAATGATTATAGAAAGGTAAAGCTATCTAAACTTAAAACACATCACAACTCTCATCAAATGGAGCATTGCCTTTGATGAACATATTTCTTTGAACAACTTCAATTGTACCTGCTAACTCAAACAGTTCAGACAATTCACGTCCATACGAAATGAATGATTTTTGAGAATTCCTGGATGCTAGGATTGATAGCTTCAGATGATTGAATATTATTTCTGAAAGATGAATTGGAATACTTTAACGAAAGCAATAAAGAAGACACATATCCCTAGGAAAATTTTTATCAAGATCTTCTCCTCTGGGATGAAGATTTTTCAACAGGAACTGAAACCAGATTTTTTCAAGTGGTTTAAAATGATCTGAATTAAGGGGCTCATATCCAAATGAAGAGTTAGGAACAATTGGAAACATGTCAACATTCATGCAAGAGTTGGGTAAATGTGGACTCTGGATGGCTTCATCAATGGAGGAGCGAGTAATGGTAATTGGAACACCAAAGAAATGAGAATGAATGATGTTTCTATCAGGACTAACAAAAACATGAAGCCATAATTTTTTTAAGAGGTTAGGATAAATAAGACCTCTCAACATTGTTGCATACCCAGACCATCCTTGATTTTCAATAACCCCATTGATGAAACCATCATCAGACACATAGTTGGGTCTTTTCTCTTTGATTACCTCGAGAAGATTTTCATCTCCTTGAAAGGTTCTAATAGCCATGATATGCAGACAAGCATGAGGCGAAGAGATGGTTGAAGATGATACAAGGTTAAGGACTGGATGAATGACTGCATATGAAAAGAGATATAAATAGTCAGTCAAGCAGATCACGAAGTAAGACAATTGAAACACTCAAATAACGACACAGACTGCTAAAAGAAGGAAATGAAAGAAGAAGTAGATCAAACGTTAAGGTGAAAGAACACGAAAACATTTAATTGGAACATGACAGAGAATATCATACAAAGGCATGGGATAATGACTTTTCCCAAGACATAGTGGAGAGGAGTAGTTAATAAATGTAATCATGATTAATCAATTTCAAGAAACAATAACTGCTTGTGTATAACCTAGGTAGAGTGTGATAGACATTAAGTCTATTTAGGTAATGCATTTTATATTCTCAGCATCTGGAAAAATCACGAAGATTTCCATCTGATTAGGGACATTTCTGACCAAAACATCTTCTGTTGACTGAGACAAAATAAATTAAAAGTATTTTGATTAAGTCAAAATCTTATTCCTTAAGACTAAGACTAAAACACATTTGGTTCTAATAACATCTTACTCTGGACAGAGATCCATTTTCATATTCTTTAGAATAAACATAAATATATCTTTAGCTAAGGATTTTGTAAACATATCAGTCCATTGATGGTCTGTATCTATAAATTTTAAAGATATGATCCCTTTCTGAACATAATCTCTAATAAAATGATGTTTTATTTCTAAGTGTTTTGTCCTAGAGTGTACGTGTCATATCCCAATTTTTGACCTAAGATCGCACCCTCCATTTGCATCATTGCATAACAAGTGTTCACGAGTGGTTTGACCTATTTTTTGCCAATTCTTTAGTTAGATTTCAAAAATTTATAACTTTTTCAAATTTTGACATTTTTGAGCGGTTCTTTTTACATATGATTCTGCTTGACATCATCTACAATTTCTCTTTACAAGTCAAGAGCTGATTATGCTTTGAAAAGCCACGAAAAAATAGAAACGTTAGAAGTCCTTTATGAATTTAGTGGAATTTGAATTTTTATTGTGTTTTATTCATGGTTTCTTTTCCATTTAAAAAATCACAAAAAAAATGTACTTAGCATCATGTTATTTTTTATTTACTATTTTTACCTCTTTACTAAAAAAAATCAAAAATATGTTCTTTTATTAATTTAAATTTATATATTGACATCATTTATTTCAAAAAAAATCTAGAAAAATTTATATAAGTCCTTTTACTTTCTTATATGTATTTTATTTTTTATCTTTTAATTTGCACTTATATTTTCATTTATTTTAATTCAAGAATAAAATCCTAAATAGTTAATTTAATGTCTCTTTTATTTTCTATTTTTTATTTATTATTATTACTAACACTTTTAGTTATTATTATTATTATTATTATTATTATTATTATTATTATTATTATTATTATTATTATTATTATTATTATTATTATTATTATTATTATTATTATTATTATTATTATTATTATCATTACTTTTTCCTTCTTTTTTTTTGTGTCAAAAAAGAAAAGTTGGGACCACTATAATGTAGTACAAACACTTCACATGGATTACCAACTTGTACTTACAATGACCAATAATCATTCTCACATTTCACATGGATTGCCAATTTGGACTTATCAATGGCCAAGAACCATTCTCATAAAGTCACATGAATTGCCACATCAACACTCTCACCTTATTCACCCTATAAATAAGACATTTCTTTCTTTCATTTAGAGAAAACAATACCACAAATCATTCACTAAACTAAGTCAAAACTCTCTTCTTTTTTTCTCTCCATCTTCTTTCGAGACATTTCTTCTTTTTATTGAATAGGTAGGCTATTATACTTGTTCTTTATTTAATTCTATTACATTTTTACTCTTTATTAATTTATTTATTTAGTACCATAGTTATCACCATTTTGTAAGGAAACTCCATTGATTCAAAATCAAGAGTTGAAAAGTGTTCTTGAACTCCAAAAGCAAAAGTGATTTATTATTATTTAATTTTCATTTTTTTAATATAATTTTTTGTTGTTTATTTATTTATTTTCAGCATGGACCCTTGTCCGTGAGATTGAGTAGATAAATTTTCATTATTCATCTGTCTAATTTCATGAAAAATTAAGAAAAATTATAACATTTATACTATTTTTATTATAGACTTCATCTTATTCTTCTTTATCTATTTTATTTTTATTTTTACTTTTATTTGGATCAATTTGGAAAGAATTTGAGCCTTTTTAGTTCATCTAAGCTTGTAGGATATTTGAAGAACTTTCATCATTTCCAATCTACCACTAAATGGTCCTTTGATCATTCAAGGTACTTGGAATTGATGATAAGTTTGTCATAATGTATCTTCCTTGACTTTGTCTTGATCCCGCATGTGTGTTAATTGTACTACATGTATAAGAGAATGAAACTTCAAAGTGTCATTTTTCTAACATATATGGATACATACATTCTATGCTCCATATGAAGTTACACTTATCCCAAATTAGATTATTAACTTTATATTGTACTAACCTTACTTTAATATCATTTATATTTCCGCACTTTATATTTTCGTCTCTTTACTTTTATGCCATTTATCATCCATACCATTTTCTTTTCTTTACTTTATGCATTTTTTTCTTTTCTCACTTGAGCATTTATCTTCTCTTTGCTCACTTGAGCTTCTTATTTTCTTTTTCTTGTCATAAGCCACTTAATAAAGAAAGAAAACATAAAATTGGTTCTTTAATCCTTGGACTATGATTATTATCCATTTTTATCTGATACATAGTTCTTGTCTGATCTTTATCTGATTATTATCTTTGTGTTTGAATCCAAGGAAAAGGATCGCCTCGTTGACTTTATGTCATTGCGAGTCTTTAAATTTTGTCCTTCATTTTGTTTCCCATTAGTTAAAACCTTTAAAACCCTATTTTCAAATTTACACCTTTTTAAGCCAATACCTCGACATTAGGTCGTTGCATTTTTAAAACTTCTCATCTCCCACACTCATTTAGAAAGCAAACCAATTTTAACCAAAAATAGATATTTCAAAAGGTTCATATAGGATACTATAGATACATAGAGTGCTAGTACCTTCTCTTTTTATAACTAATCCCCGAACCTTCGATCTTTTCAAATGCATTATATTCTTCTTTACTTTTAGTATTGTACTTTGTTGTACCCCAAAATTTGCCCTCCCATATTCTTCAAAGTTTTGACAAGCATCATCTCAATTTGCTCAAGACTACTCCAGGGCTACATAGTCAACCATCCTCCTAAGCCAGTCAAATTAGGGTTTTGGTTCCTTCAAGGAAGTTGAGGTTTTCAAGGGCTCAATCAAGTCCCATATGCTCATATACATTGTCAAGCACCTACATGTCAAGTTTCAAGGCTCACAAGGTAAAGTTGCACAGTCAAAAACCCTAATTGCTCCATAGTCAACTGCAGGGGCAAAATGGTCATTTGGCAGTCAAAAGTCAAAAATTTTGGTCAACATTTTATTTTGAAGCCACAATCATCATTTGATCAAGTCTTGATCATGATTCCACAAGAATGGCTCAAAAATCATCAAGATGCAAAAGTTTCTATTTTTGGACAGCTGAAGAGTCAACTGTAACTTGACCAAGGCATAACGTTTTCATGGCTCATCAGAAAAATCCAATCCAATGCTCATTTTGAAGGGGATTACATTTCCTACAACTCATCTTCACATTCCAAGTCCAAGAAATGCTCTCACAAAAAGTTACCAATTTCAACATTATAGGTCATTTTCAAAAGTCAACAAAAAGGCATTTTAAGTCAAAGACCATAACTTGAGATTGGTAAATTCAAATGACATGGGACCAAAGGCATTGGTTAGAGGACTTCAATACCTTTCCAAAATGTCAAAGAACATGTTCATATGATCAAAATTGAGCAAGATATGCATTGGAGAAGTTGGGAAATGTTTGTGAAATGGCAAAAGTCAACTATCCTTGAAACTTCAATTTTTGACAAAAGGGCCCACTTTTTTCCACTTGGTTCAGCCTTGTCATGCCACCCACGTGTCCCATGACCCATTACAATACCAAACATTTATTTTTTCATTTTTATTTAATTTTTATGGATTTAATTCACTTTAATCCATAATAATTCAAATAAAAATAAAAAAATGAGTTAGATGGTATCTTTGAGTTTTGAATGACTTTTATATGTCATGAATCACATACCAAATTCGTGTCAAGCCTATTATGAGCATGAAATTCAAATTTTGAACAAAATTGGCAAGTTGCTTTAATGGTGGTTATGGAAATCTCAAATCATAATTGCATTGGTTAAGAGCTCATAATAGTGACTGATTCTCATTCAAGCATATATGTATAAGCCTTGCATACAGGAAGGAAGACCTAGAAACCTCTGAGACAGCAAAACCAAATTCAAAAATTCCAAAGAAAAGTCACAAACTGAAATCCATATTCCAGCATAATTCAAACCTTTCTTTTGATCCAAACACATTCCCAGCATTGCCAGGAACCTATTGCAAGCATAAACAAGTCCTAACACTCAAGAACTCGTGCTACACAGTCGTACGGTTCACCTTCTTTTTTCAAAATCACAATCATCAATTTATGCGTTTTAAACATTTTTCATTGATTGTATTATGTTCACAGGACCCATACGAAGCTTTCTATATAATTTAATTTGATTATGATGCTCTAAAATGAAAGTTGCCATTGTTAAGTTCTAGGGTTTCAGAGCTTTCAAATTGGGGCTTTGCATATGCTGTAAAATTAACCCTCCAAACACCCATGGTTGAAACCAGCGTGATGAGACGAATCCATTGGACACCTCGCACCCTTTTTATATAGCTCAGGGGCCTAATCGCTATTTTGGACATTGTCATTTTGTGGGGGTTTAAAACCCCCGTTATTTGTCTGCTTTTTTTTTGTTTCAGGAACGAAGAAGATGATTACGTGGAAGAATGTGAGTGGCCCATTCAAATATAATACGCGCGCTTTCTTGTTTTAGCATATGCGTGTTGTTTTCCATATTATTTTCTTTGCCCACTCTAATGACAATATACAACGCTTGGTTCAGTGGCTAGAGACGTGGCTAGGCATCACTGGGACCTGGGTTCGATTCCCAGGTCCCCCATAATTTCCATAATATTTTGCTTCATGTAATTGTGTGCAGGTTTGCTAGCATGTTCCACCGTGTGCCCTCAAGCATTCAGCATGCCAAGCGTCCATCCAAGGGCCAAGAGGTGAGGAGCACCATGCTCTCAGTCAACAAGCATTCTTGGAAATCCAGAAAGTCAACGGGCTTTGTGCAAATGGGCCAGAAATTCAACAATAAACCTCCAAAAAAGACCCAAACCCCCATGGTTCCCTCATATTTTCTTTTCTTTTCCTTTTTTATTTTATTTTATTTTTCTTTTAACTAATTATTATTATTGCCACCAAAATTTACCAATTGATATTTTTTTTTATAAAAAACCAAAAAAAAACTAATATTATTATTATTATTATTAATTCCATTTTATTTTGTAAATAAATACTAATAAATTGAATTAGTTTTAATTAGGCAACTTTAACTTTTTTTAAATAACTAAAATAAATTTAGAATTAGGTTTATTAACTTTTAATTTTATTTCCTTTTATTTTATTTCATTAAAAACATAGAAACACAAAAATATTTTCTTTTAATAAATTAATTAATTAGTTTAATCATTAGTTTTAATTTCATTTAATCACAAAAAAAAAAGACAAAAAAAATCATTTCTTTTCTTAAAAGGGTCAAAACCCTTAAGGCATTCCCGATTAATTTTTATTCGCGCGCATTTATTTTATTTTGATTATTATGTAACTGCTTCAAGAATGTAATAGTAATTAGGTTTATTGCTTTCTTTACTTTCCGCACTTTATCAAAAACGGGTCTTTGTTTTTTGGCGATGTATAGACCCGCGCCTTGTAATAGCGTAGCTTTACATTCCCGCACTTTAATTTTCTGCACCCCTAACTGTTAACAATGCATGAAAGAATGTATGTAAATAAAATTAATCCGTAGCTCACAAATAACATGTACAAGACAAACATAAACTGAAATTGAACACACAAGCACATGCCACTTCTTAGGATACGCTTCACTCGTTGCCTCGAAACGTGGTCATCAAGTATAGGATGTCTTAGAGGTCGCCCTTTTGTCTAAGATCCAGTTGCCTCGAAACGGTTACCTCGGATAAAAAAGGATCTAGGACATTAGGTTTACTTCTAAGGTGTCCTACTATTGCTTCGGTGACCACACTGTCCCGATAATCGAATTGACCCAAAAACTCCAACGACGGTGCTACCTACCTCTCAATGGTGGGATAACACTATCTAAAGGACTCTTACATAGCCTAATTCCTTAGAGTAGGTAGATTATCATGGGTACTTGCTCTTTCTCAAAACAAACAAAACAACTTTTCACACCTCACACTTTCTAAAAGTTTTCAAACAAATTTTTCATACACTCTTGAGGACAGATACAAGAGTTACTTAGAAATTTTTCAAACGAAACTTTTGCAAAACCCACACACACTTGAAAAGCAAACAATTTTGAAAACATAAGAGCAAGTACCTAAGAGCCCGTGGATAACCACGGATAGAAAGAGTGCTAACACCTTCCCTTTCTATAAATCTACCTCCCGAACCGAGAAACATTCTCGAATAAGGAATTTTGCTGCGCTTTTGTCCTTTCCATGTTGGAGAACATAAAAGACGGTGGCGACTCTTGCTTACCGCGACATTTCGCGAAACCAGCTTAAAAACAGTCAGTTCTATTTCCATCGATCACATACTTACTTTGCATATTTATGGATTTTATTTCGCACTTTTCCCTTTTCCCTTTTCCCTTGAATTGATAAAGCGCGGTGGCAACTGTTGCTTATTTACAAGTCAAGTTAATTAATAGCTTGATCTCCGATTTTCACCGGTATAGAATTAGCGACTCTGCTGCGGAAAAAATTTCTAAGTGGGTTAAACCTAATTTGTTATATCTATTTTGTTATTATTTCTTATTTGCTTATATGTTTTATTTTTGGGTTTCTTTGGGTGTTGATTACAACGGACAAGTCCTATACCCGGTGTAGCGGTAAAAAATTTTAAGACTAAGCCTTTGGATTGACTAGACTTATACAAATCAAAATAAAAATCACCATCGCGCTTTATTGTTTCCAAAGGAATTGGAAAAGAGCGAATAACCCAAAAGAGGGGGAAAAGATTCAAGGTAAGCGGGTTGGTTATGCAAAGGGAAGGTATTAGCATCCTAAACATCTATGGTACTCCGCAGGAAACTCATTGTAAAAAAAAATCTGTATATTTAGCTATAAAAATGTTGTGTAGAAAATGGATGGTGGAGGTGAGAATAGAAATATTTTTATAATTATTGCACCCGCCGCAGTTGTGAACCTTTAGTGCCTACGTACCGCCATTCATGCAATAGAGGATCGGGGTACACGTAGTTCCTCTTTTTAAAATTTTAAAACACAAGTATGTTGGTTAATTTTATAAGATAAGACATCATCGTCATTGTCCGTATGGAAAATATACTTACTACCCGCAATCATGAGAAAGGAGAATTTGCATCATCTCAAAGTGGAGGATATAGCTTGGATTTTATAATCAACAATGCCTCACTCAACACCCAAGGGGAAAATATCTCTCTTCACTACATATTATAGAAGTATAGTTATTTGCATCACTACAAGGATTGACAAGATTCGAATCTTTTGAGAAAAGTTTAAGATGAAAGCCAAGATGGCAAAATGGTTTGAATGAGATTGATTTATTTTTAGTCTTCTCACAGAAAAAATGTCAAAGTATTATTAAGTTTATTGAAGTTTATTTAAGAAAATGTTTGAAAATGCATGGACCTAAGTCCAAGTTTATTATCAAAGTGGTTCAAGTTTAAAACAAGAAGAGTTTTCAAAAGGAGGGAGATGATTTTTGAAATTAAAGAAGATGGGAGGAGAAGAAGAGGCTATCCTAAAGCATAAGGTAAAAGCTACGGATAAGAACCATCTAACCAACAAAAAGCCAATACTTGACATTATGAACCAAGATAGAATTCCCATTCTTTGAATTGAAACCAAGCAAGCAAAGACACTAGACCTATTGATAGAACCAAACTTCAAGTGTAGTAAGTCTTCACAAAAATTGGACAGAGTAACAACGGTATACGGGTGAATTCCAAATTAAAAACAAAGAGTTTAATCACAATAACCTGCACACAAAACAAACAAACAACACAATGCCTTGAGGTAAACCTCAAGAGCTCCAGACAAAATAATCAGATAAGGTCACAAGATCTCAAATCATAGGCCAAGGTTTCTAATCCTAAGTCCAAAAATTTCCAATGCTCCATAATGCCAAGGATAGTAACCAAATAGTCCAAGTATCATTAAAGATTTTTAGGGTTTATATTGATTATTAGGTGTTTTGAAAAAGAAAAGTAAAGCTCAAGTGAGGAAAAATAAAAATGACAAGAAAGTAAATACTCATATGAGCAAAGATGAAAATGGCATGAAATGTAAATGCTAAAAGTAAATAATACATAAAAATAAAAGGGCATATAATAAAAATAAATGATAAAGTCAATTATTAATGGTTAGTGGTTAGTTGGATGATCATCTTGAAACTTGCATTTGGAACTCATTAGAGGATGGGTAGATCCAAAGCCTCCTCACAACAAGTTGCATTTGCTTTTTGTCAAGTATATCATCCATTTGGAATCCTCATGAGTATCTTTTAATGATCAACGATATTTAAGTGATTCGCGTTGACCAAATGTGTTGTAGATCCATTAGAGGATTGGTAGAACCAAAGCCTCCACACAATGGATCTCAAGGTTATTGGATCATAGAGATCAAATTAACATACTTGGGCTTGCAAACATAAGTTTGGTCCACGAATGATCATTTATTCGAATCGAGATAAAATTTAGCGCTATGGTAAGCAATCGTAAGTGGACTTATATAGAAGTCCCACCTATTTTGAGGCCAGTCAATAGCAATCTATGCACCATTTGTTTTGATACATGATATAAAGATCATGCTCCAATAACACTTAGTGTAATAAGAAAGGGATGAGATGAAGTGGGGTGGGAGAGAAAATATAAACCACTTTTGAATTAAATTTAATCAAACTATTATTGAAATCATTCATCCATTTTTATGGAGTTAAACTCAACACCATGGATCCAATGATGTTAATGAAGCTCATGATCAAAAATTTAACCCAAGATCAATCAGAAAATAATCACAAAATAATATTGCATTTAATATATACATTAAAAAGGTTTAAAAATGTTTAAAAATAGAAATAAAAAGAAAAAATACTAACTATGCTCCAATTAATCATGAAATAAAAAGTAAGACCATAGAAAATTCAGAAAGGAGCTCAAAAGATTTTATAAATTTTTTGGTAATTTTTTAAAGTCAGAAACTATTTTTAAATTTAAAAGAAATGGGTAAAACAAACCGAAAATGATAAAAAATAACAAAGTCAGATATAAAAACAAAATAAGGTCACCAATATTTGTCACAATATCATTGGATCATTCCATATTTTTTTTCAGAATTTAAAAATGCATAAAAGTATTTTTAAATATTTAAAACAAATCAAATAAAGTGAAAATTTATAAAAAATACCAAAACACAAAATTAAATTATGAAAAAATAAAAATCAGAAAGAGAATAATAAAAAATATTTTTCATAATTTTGTTCAGATTTTTTGGACTTAAAATCAATTTTCTATGATTTTTTGAAGTTTAAAATAATTAAATATAAAAATCAGAAAAGAAAATAAAAGTAAAAAATATGAGGACCATTGGATGAGAGTCAAAACGCGTTAGTAATCAAATCCAAGGGATCTGGCGTGCTGTGCATATCATGGTCATTAGTGAATAAAGCACTGAATCAATTATTAAATCAGAATTCAAAAAATAACAAGTGGCGCGCCATCATTGGTTGGAAGATGACACTTTGGTCATCTTCAACCTCCAGCCAACATGAATTGCAGGTCTCTCAAACTGTAAAATCAGAAGTTCAGACCTATGCCATTCGCTTCGTCTCTTCAAGACAGACAACCACACCTTCGCGACCAATTTATATAAACTGTAACTGAAGCAATTTGGAAGGAAAATTTTGAAAAGGGATTTGAAATTTCATGGTCAAAACGTGTTTCCAATTGAAAGCAAGTGTTTCTACTAGAACCAGGGCAATGGGAGCATCACAATGATATCAAAGTTTTGAAGAATTGATAAAGGAATCTACCTATTGAAGTTGAGTTGCAGAGCTCTGAAACTGGACTTCTACGGAGCAATATAGGGCACGATTCTTGAATGTAATTATATGGTTAGCTTCAGGGAAGATCAAGAAAGGTGAATTGATAGAGAAATTGGATTGAAAAAGGCTTGAGAATAGATTTCGAAGTTGCTGAATTCTGAGTTATGGAACAAGTTTGGCAGGGTGATTCTTGCTATCCAAGCTTGAGAAAATGAATGGGGAATGACCCTCTATTTATAGAGAATCAAATGGAATGTCCAAGCGTGTGAAATGATGAAGTTTGGAGGGGAAATCGTGTGAAGTTGCAAACAAGAAAAGTGTGACTTCTAATTTGATCAAAACTCATCCAAAACACGCGTTTTACTATGCCAATCACTTCTGGAAGTTCACTAAACATGTTTAGAAGCAAAAAATCACAGAAACAAAGTGTTTAAAAGCCAAATCAACGATTTCAAACTTTTGACTTGGGGAAAAATTCAGTTTCAAATTGCCAACTTCTGACCAATGACATTCTCAGCTCAAGGGGTCTTAGGGCATGATTCTTGAAACTTTAGAAAGATGAGGTTACAAGATTTGCAATGGAAAAAGAATGGGATCAAATGGATGCTTGAGCTGAAAATTGCATTGAGTCAAAGTTGGAGAAAAATGGTTGACTTTCCATACTCAGAAATATTTCAAATTTTTCTTCAAAAGTGACCTATAATGTTTTGCATCCAAACATGGCCTTCCTCTTGGAATTTTCTCTTAACCAAAAATGATGTAATGAAATAGACCTCTTGAATGACATTTTGAAACTTGAACCATTCAAAATATCCAAAAATTGAGAGAGTTATGACTTGTTGAAGTTGGCAAAAAATCATGAATGACCTATAATATTTTGTATCCTTAAGGCAACTTCCATCCATTTTATCACTTTGAACATAAAAGAAGGCATAAAGTTCACATCCTCAAGATTATTATGGAAAAATAATGGGATCAAGGTGATAAAAATTGACCAAGTTATGATCATTTGAAGTCACACATGGAAAATTGGGGATGCATCTGGAGGACTTGTAATCTTTCTTCTTCATCAAGTTTCTTCCACATGAAAACTCCTTGGAACTTTTGAAGTGATTTGTTGATAACCCTTTGAAGAGAAGGATGTATTTGGGATCACTCAAAAAGACCAAAATATGAGCAAGATATACTCCTTTGAAGTTCAAAACCCTATCTCTTAGATCAAGAAACATGCCTTGAGGAACTTTTGACAATTTTGAACAAACTTCTTGTAGCAACACAAATGCTTTGTAAATATAAGTTATTGAGGATGATAATGAGAACTCATATCAACCACAACCACTTCCATATCTTGAGAATTGAGAGGAATATGTATTTGTGACCAATGGGAACAAAGCCTTCTCCAAGCAAGCCAACTACTCCAATCAATCCCTTGTGCTTTTGAACCAAATTTTATAACCTTGAAATGTGGTGAACCAAAATAACCTTGCCATTCCATTTAATCTAAAACAACTTCAATGGTGAGGCTTGAACTTATCAAGCTTTATTAACTAGGTCATGGAAATAAACTCATGAACCCATGGAGCAACTTGCTGAATCTTATTGCCTTACCTATATGGATAACAAGTAAGACAAACCAACATTGCATTTTATTAATTAAAAGAAGAAATCAAGACAAAAATATTCATGATCACAAAAGAACACAAGTCAAGGTGCTTGGTGATTCCTCAAATAGCAAAGCTAAATATAGGGAGGGGAACCAAGAATCCTAATGTGATCTTGTTGTTATGGAAGCAACATGGTATAATGAAGGGATCTTAGGGGCAAAAATTAGGGTACAACAAATGCCCTTATTTAAGTTTCTTCTATCCGAAGATCCGAAGATTAAAAATCTTCGTGTCGACGCGATCAAAGATACTTAAATATAAAACAAACCCTATTTTTGGCCCTAAGATGCCATGAAATGTTTATGAGCATGAATGCATATGAACAATACCAAGGAGACGCAAAACACCATTGGGGATGTAACAATAATAAAGAAACAAGAGAGAAACCCGACCAGGAAAATAAATCACTGGTGGATCAAAAGAACCGACTTAGAGAGGGTGTTAAAATGGTCAAAGGGTACACCAACTCCTACTGAAGGCGAGACTGCCAAAATTCACTGAAGGTAGAAAGAGGAAATAAATAACAACACAGGCGTTCACTGATGGTGAGCTACCAACGTTCACTGAAGGTAGAGAGAAAGGATCATCGACACTCACTGTCGATAAACTACCAACTTTCACTGAAGGTAGAAGGAAAATAAATATCAGAGCATCGCTGTTCACTGATGATGAACTACCAACGTTTACTAAAGGTAGAAAAAAGATAACAAACACCAAATTTCACTGATGGTGATCTACCAACTTTCATTAAAGGTAGAGAGAAAATATATCATAGCACCTCCATTCACTGACGATGAACTACCAACATTCACTGAAGGTAGCAAAAAGATAACAATCATCGACGTTCACTGTCGATGTCCTACCAACTTTCACTGAAGGTAGGAAGAGAATATATTATAGCATCGCCGTTTACTGATGATGAACTACCAACGTTCACTGAAGGTAGCAAAAAGATAACAATCATCTATGTTTACTGCCGATGTCCTACCAACTTTCACTGAAGGTAGGAAGAGAATATATATCATAGCACCGCTGTTTACTGATGATGAACTACCAACATTCACTGAAGGTAGCAAAAAGATAACAAACCAACTTTCACTGATGGTGATCTACCAACTTTCACTGAAGGTAGAGAGAAAATATATCATAGCATCGTCGTTCACCGACGATGAACTACCAACGTTCACTGAGGGTAGCAAAAAGATAACAAGTTTCCCCAAAATTCGGGCGTTTCGCCTAAAATGGGTCTCAACTTTTTTAACCGAGGCACTTTGCCTGGAAAGGGTAAGCTGTCTCAAATAAAGAGACTTCCACCTACCAAGATTTCACAACGAATTGTCTCTACGAATTTTGAAAGTCTTGCCATCCGCTGGCGTAAACTAACGATGGACTGCAAACTATCCACTCGTAGAGGAGATAGCAAAAAAAGTTACGTCGACTTTTACAGGGAAGCACAAGTTTCTCAAATAAAGAGACCTGTCACTTGTTGTCATGGAGGATTGTAAAAAGAAATGACTTTATGGGGAGAACAATATGGCTTCCTGGGGAAAGAAATATGACTTCCTGGGGAAACGCCACGATATTCTTGCTGAGGATATAAAGTCTTCTTGTGGAAAATAAATGCACGAACCAAAACTCGAAGCTTTCAGAGATCCAGAGTAAATAATATTGTTGGGAAACCAAAAGATTCAAACCAGAAATAAACTGGAATGAAACCGTCAACCAAAATATAACCTTTGAGAAATAAACTCAAGAGGGAAAACCAAATCCATCCAAACAAGGAGATGTACAGGAAGGCTAAAGCAAAAATCTTCCACGAGGGATAACTCAGTGGGGAAATTCAAATGAATATACGCTTTCTGCTTAAGGACAACACTCTATTGAAGAGAGGACAACGTAACTATGCAAAATAGGGTGACATGTCAACAAAAATATTAACAAATGTTAATGAGCAATGATTTTCCAATTTTAGCTAAGCATGATGTACGTATGAATGTATGAGTGTTATCGTGCGTATGCTGACAAAACTGTTAGAACATAGTTTGATTCTACAACCCTCAGTTAGAGTTTTGATGATAACAAAATACAAGATTAAATGAATTATGAGATTTATATATGACACAGATGCTACCTAAAAATATGTTGTGTATTTACAGGAAACTCTGATGGAATCAGCATCAGAATATCAGAATATCAACATCATCATCAGAAGATATGTCACATCAGAAGATCATACATGTGCTACACTGAAGTCTGATGAACAAAATCCACGCTCAACATACTCTGACTCTGATCAAGATCTTAACAATGTCATCAGCACTCAAAAGAAAACTGTATGAGTGAGGATGAAGATGATTGACTTTAGGCGTGTAGAGTATTGTAGAGCATTAGCCAATTCCTTTCTCACTGATTTGTTTAAATACTTCTTGGAAAAGATACATTGATGCCAATAATTCCATTTCAATGCTCATTACGTTCTTTCAATTTTGAGAAGATCTTTGTCTTGGAATAAAGCCGTTGGTAATTAATCTACCTTGAATGCAGTACCGTTGACACTTCAGAATGTTCTGCTTGATTAAGATCAGAGTGTGTTGGCTTTAGCTTATTCCGATTGCTTTTGAGTGCTGATGACATTGTTAAGATCTTGATCAAAGTCAGAGTATGTTGAGCGCAGATTCTGTTCATCAGACTTAAGCATAGCACATGTATGATCTTCTGATGTGACATATCTTCTGATGCTGATGTTGATATTCTGATATTCTGATGCTAATTCCATCAGAGTTTCCTGTAAATACACAACATATTTTTAGGTACCATCTGTGTCATATATAAATCTCATAATTCATTTAATCTTGTATTTTGTTATCATCAAAACTCTAACTGAGGGTTGTAGAATCAAACTATGTTCTAACAATCTCCCCCTTTTTGATGATGACAAAAACCAGATTTTTTCAATTAAAATAAAATGATGAAACTATCAGAGTTTAAGGATAAAGAGGAAACGATATCAGAGATAATCAGATAATGAGTAAAAGATCAGAGCTAAGAGGATAAGGAGTAAAAGTATCAGAGTAATGATGAGAAAAACTCCCCCTGAGTTGATCATTTCCCTTTGATTCCTTGAGTCCTTGAGTATCAGAAATTTATTGAACCTTTCTTTGAGCATCAGAATTTTGCTTCATCAGAGTTCTTCAGATTCTTGTACCTGTAAGCTTTTCAGAGCAAAGAAATTCAAATATAATGTTAGAATGTTTGAGACTGTTGTCTCAGTAAACCGTTATTGAAAAATATCATTCTTTCTCCCCCTTTTTGTCAGCTATCAAAAAGCATAGTTAATCAGAGTTAAAAAGATTAGAGCAAAACACGTTTGCATTAAAACAGAAGCAATGATAGTTTAGAACAGGTAGAAATATTACAGACAAACATGTAAAGAAAATAAGGAAAACATAAGAAAAATCTAAGAAGAAGGAGGAAGTCGTGTGAACAGAACTTCCAACACGCTCTTGATTTGTTCGCTGGTTTCGTTTTGCTTTACTACCATGCTTGCTATAAATTCAATCTTGATATCCTGCTTGTCCATCCTTTCATTCATCAGCATGTCTGATCTCTTCAAATCCTCCAGAGCCTGCCTGTCAAGAGAGGAAGCTTGAGGATCTTCAGATACATGCTGCTTCTCAGAGCTTTCTGTAGCTTCTTCTGCTTGACCCAAGTCTTCATCTTGAATTATCTGTTCTTCTGCAGGTTGAACTGTAGATGCTGGACGCTTTTCAGACCAAGGCTCACTGTCCAGATGGAGAACTTCTTCCTTCAGCAGCTTGCTCAGAACTGGACCTTCCATTTCCTTCAGCAGTTTGCTGAAGTTCTGTTGAGCCTGTCCATAGCTCTGGTCTTGCAACTTGAAGGTTTCAGCGCAAACCCATCTTCTGAATTGAGTCCAGAGATGATCTGATACAGCAAGATCAACCACTTCCAGACTTGCTTGTTTTAAAGAAGTGATCCACTTCTGCATATCTGATTCAAAGTTCAAAATGCTAGAACCAACATTTGGTTGTTTCGGTTTAGGGATGGCAGTTTTCTGGTTTTTTGCAACAAGGCGTTCAAGGATTGTTAGGTCAATGACTGTCTTGTGTGGTTTTCTGTATTTTTCTTAGGTGAGGGAGTTTGAGAATCAGAAATAACGATTGGACTATGTGGAGTATTTGGTGGAGTTATTTCTGGTGAAGAGGGAAGTTGAGCCATATTGACAGTTGTTCCACAAGGCAATTGGATGGCCAAGGGTTGTGGTTCAGGAGACTCAGAGGTTTGAGCCTCAGAGTTTTGAGTCTCAGGCTGTGGTGATTGTGCATGTGGAGGAGATGGTGGATTACTTTCTGGTTGAGGAGAGGAAGGTTGTGGAATTTCTGGTTCTGGTATTGGAGAGAGTGGAGTTTCTGGTATTGTTGATGAAAGTGGAATGTCAGGTTGTGGAGAAATGGGAATTTCTGGTTGTGGATTTGGATTTTCTGTTTGGGGAGCGGAAGAGTGTTGGTCAATATCAGAAAGAACTTGAGCAAGTTCTAGTTCTGGTATGGTTGCAGTGTTTGGATTTTGTGGTTTGGAGCGGGATCTTCTGAGGGTTAATGACTCAGAAGGGTCAAAGTCAGTGTCAAAATCTTCAAAGGTTTGTGGTGTTGGGATATCAGCTGGTGTTGGAATGGGAGTAGGAATAGATGTGGAAACAACACTTGAATTTAAAACAGATACAGAAACAGGATTACCTCTTTTCTTTGGAGTCTGTTGTGATGATCCTTCTGGAGCAGCTTTTCTCTTCTTAGTCTTCTTCAGAACAACCTCTGGTGCTTTCTGCTGAAGATCTTGGATGTTAAGATTAGGAGCTGTACCATCAGCTTTACAAGCGTCCAAGTATCTCAGAATGATCTGAGGCTTGGAGTCAATCTCTGAGAACATGGGGAAGTCGTCCAGAGGGACTCTTCTGCTGGAGATGTCAGTAAAAGGAGTGACGCTGGGCTCCTTCTTAATGTTCTCTATCAGCTTCATCTTCTTTAGATTCTTGGCATTCAGCTGCTTGCCAACAGAATGTTCCAGGGTGCTGATCTCTTGTGCCTCTGTCAAGTGTTCAATCAGCCTATTCTCAGTCAGAATATCTGATATCAATCTTCCCAAAGGTATCCAATCCCTTTTAGTCCGTTCATCTTCTCTTGTCTCCTTGACGCTTATTTTCAGATGGTTGAACAGAAGATGAGCTAGATTAATCTTTACCCTCTGAGAAATAAAATAGATCAGAAACTGCTGATCTATGTTTATGTAATCAGGAGAGCTTGTAGGCTTCCTGTGATTGAAACAGCCCAGAATAATCTTTGCCCAAATTCTGTGCTTATCTCTCAAATCCCTTATCTTGCTGGAGGGAAGCCCCAGCGTGAAAATTTCCCTTGCTATAACAGCAACATCTGAGCACCTTTCAGCCATGTCTATACAGCGAATACCACCACCACTGTATCCAATCAGTTTTCCAATTAGGTCTTCAGTAATCACAATTTTCTTCCCCATTATGTTCATCTCAAATTCTGCCTGCATACACTTAGCAAATTTTCTTCCCAGAGAGGGATTAGTAGATCCAAATATTATATCATCAACATAAATTTGGAAGACTAGAATGTCATTCTTAACTGTCTTACAAAATAAGGTTGTGTCCACTTTCCCTCTGGTGAATTCCTTTTCTAACAGGAAGTTACTCAGTCTTTCATACCAAGCTCTGGGAGCTTGTTTCAGACCATACAGTGACTTCTTCAGTTTGAAAACATATTCTGGATTTTTTGAACTTTCAAAACTAGGGGGTTGGTGTACATATACCTCTTCTTCTATATAGCCATTTAAGAATGCACTCTTGACATCCATCTGATACAAAGTGATGCCTTTATTAACAGCAAAAGAAATTAAAAGTCTGATAGATTCTAACCTGGAGACTGAAGCAAAGGTTTCTGTATAGTCTATCCCCTCTTGCTGACTATAACCTTGTGCTACCAATCGTGCCTTGTTTCTGATGACTTCACCTTGTTCATTCAGCTTGTTTCTGAACACCCATTTAGTTCCAATGACGTTGAATCCTTTTGGCTTAGGAACCAGATCCCATACGTCATTCCTGGTGAATTGATTCAGCTCCTCTTGCATTGCTAGAATCCAGCATCTCTTACTCTATAGTTCTAGTATTCTAGTTTCACATAAGCTTTATATTGTGTATTATCACAATTGTGATATATAGTTTTTCCAGAAAACACTCAACACACATATTGTTCATTTATCTGTAAGAAAGAATTTCCTTGAGAAATCGGTCTGTGGTTTAGACTCAAGAAGGCTTTAGCAGTTGTTAAAGCAGCTTTATATTTAGTTGAATATAGTGGATTAAGACCTCGTTGGAGAGAGGCAAAATCACCTTGACGGGTGGACTGGAGTAGTTTGAGATCAAACGAACCAGGATAAAAATAACGTGTTGTCTGCATTTGATTTCAAGTTTCAACAATTCAACCCCCTTCTTGTGTTTTTCACTTCTACAAGTGGTATCAGAGCAAGGTCATGGGTTCGAATCCCCCCGGCTGACACTGGGGGGGGGGGGAGATTGTTGGATTAAAATATCCAGCGTCAACCTTAGGGATTCAAAGGGCTTAACATCCCCCCATGGGCGCCTACACAGGTGTGTTAGGTGGGCCAGGTAGGCCCCTTGTTAGATTCTCTATAAGGAAATAGAGTAGTACCTTGGCTACAAGCAATTGCTTTTAGCTTAGTGGTAAGAGCTTGATCCTACAAAAACATATGTACAACACTGGAGGTAACCAGTCAAAACCATCTCGGGTACAAGCAACACTCGGCTAAATCACATCCCAGATGATTATTCCAAAAAAGGTAAGCGCCAGCTGAGGAAACATAACTGACTTCCTACTTCATCTTTACTGGGGAGAAACATAATCCAGAGGTAAACAAAACAAAGTGACAGAATAGTACAGATACATGGATAGAACATCCTTCTCCAGGCTTCACCGGGGAAATAAATGTTTTCAAACGTAACACTTCTACTGGGGATTGCAAAATCAATTTCAAGTAAAGTAGATGGACAACAAATCATCAAAACATTCACTGGGGAATTCAGGCCCACTTCATTGGGGGGGGGGGGGGTTAACACCACATTCACAAAGGGAAAACCAATATACGTTCTTCACTGGGGAAAACAGAGGTCCACGTTCTTGGAGAGTAATTATTGTACTGACTTCTATCATGAAAACTCAAACATGGAGGAGAAATGAATCCAAACTTGACCGAGGATACCGGAGTCTCGAACCCAATACGACGAATCATCTTGAGTAAACTTTCCCGAGGGGAAAAAAACTTCTTAAGACAACTGGAGTTCATCCATTTCTGGGATCACCATTTTCGTTTTTGTTATTTTTTTCGCATCACAAGTTCTAAAGTAAAAGAAAACTGTAAATTATTTTTGAAAAATTGATTTTGTTATTTAATCTTTTTTGCTTTGAAAGTTATTATCAATAATAAATGGAGTCTTTACAAGCTAAACAAAATAAGAAATACAAAGAATTGGGTAACAACTCAAACTTTATTAATAGAATGGTAGTCTGGGAATGGAGAAACTCCATAGATAATTACAAAGTTTGGAAAATGGTAATATATGATGGAAAAGATACATTGAGATACAATGACCACTATCCCTTCTAATAGCTTTTGAAATCCTGAGCAGCAACTTCCGTCGAAGTATAATGAGGATTCGAGAAGATTGTTACTTCAATGATCAGATCTTGCATGATGCAGTTACTTGCCAAGAAAGTCCCTAACTTTTGCCTAAGCTGCCCTTGCGGGTTTTCAACTTAGCAGGAAATTTATTCTGTTTATGTCTCTAACTTTTTCTTAGACCTCCCTTTCGGGTTTTCGGCCTACCGAGACGCTCTTTTTTGCCTAAGCTGCCTTTTCGGGTTTTCAACTTAGCGAGCTGTTCTTTTATTTCTTTAGGCGAAGTATTTCTTGACTGCATTAGCATTCATGGGATGTGGGAACTCCTCGCCATCCATAGTTTCAAGAATTAGTGCACCGCAAGAGAAGGTTTTCTTGACAACATACGGGCCTTCAAAATTGGGAATCCACTTGCCCCTAGAATCAGTGTTGAAAGACATGATCTTCCTGAGCATGAGGTCTCCTTCTCTGAATTCTGGAGGTTTGACCTTTTTATCAAAAGCTTTCTTCATTCTTTTCTGATATAACTGTCTATGACACAAAGCTGTCATCCTCTTCTCTTCGATCATATTCAATTGGTCAAACCGGTTTTGGACCCACTCAGCCTCTATCAACTTGGTTTCCATTATCACACGCAAAGAGGGAATCTCAACCTCGACTGGGAGTACGGCTTCCATTCCATACACCAGGGAGAACGGGGTTGCTCCTGTTAAAGTGCAGACAAACGTTCGATATCCATGCAAAGAAAAAGGGAGCATTTCATGCCAATCCTTATGAGTAACGACCATTTTCTGGATAATTTTTTTGATATTCTTATTAGCAGCTTCAACAGCCCCATTCCTCTCTGGCCTATACGAAGAGGAATTATGATGGACAATCTTGAATTCTTTGCACAGTTTTGTCATCATTCTATTGTTCAAATTCGAGCCATTGTCGGTGATAATTCTACTCCGCACACCATAACGACATATAAGATTATTCTTGATGAAACGCACAACCACCTAGTTAGTAACATTGGCATATGAAGCAGCCTCCACCCACTTGGTGAAGTAATCAATTGCTACCAAGATAAAATGGTGTCCATTAGAAGCTTTGGGTTCTATCATCCTAATCATGTCAATACCACACATAGAGAAAGGCCATGGGGAAGAGATCACATGGAGAAGTGTCAGAGGCACATGGACCTTATCTGCATAAATCTGACATTTATGACACTTCTTTGCAAATTTGTAACAATCAGATTCCATTATCAGCCAATAGTAACCTGCCCTTAGCATCTTTTTAGCCATCGAATGTCCATTGGCATAAGTTCCAAATGAACCTTCATGAATCTCATGCATCAACATTTTTGCTTCGTGTCTATCAACACATCTGAGCAAGACCATGTCATAATTTCTCTTACACAACACATTTTCACCGAGGAAGAAACTTTCAGCCAATCTTCTCAATGTCTTTCTATCCTTCTTCGAAGCACCAATTGGGTATTCCTGAGTCTGGAGAAAATGCTTAATATCATAATACCAAGGTTTCTCATCTGCTACCTCATCTGTTGTAACCACATGAGCGGGCCTATGCAGTCACTGAACCATAATTCGAGGTATATCATTCAAAGTATTTACTTGGTACATAGAAGCCAGAGTTGCCAGAGCATCCGCCATCTTATTTTCATCTCTTGGAATATGATGGAATTCAACTTTATTAAAGAAGGGTAACAACCTTCTAGCATAATCTTTGTAAGGGATCAAGCCGGGGTGACGAGTATCCCATTCTCCTTTAATCTGATTTATTACCAAAGCTAAATCACCATACACATCTAGATTTTTAATTCTGAGATCAATAGCTTCTTCGAGACCCATGATGCAAGCCTCATATTCTGCCATATTGTTAGTACAATCAAATGTTAACCTTGTGGTAAAAGGAATGTGTGATCCATGTGGAGTGACAATCACAACACCAATTTCTTTACCATAAGCATTCACAACTCCATCAAATATCATACTCCAACGAGATTCAGGGTCAGGACCTTCCTCAGGCAACGGTTCATCACAATCTTTCACTTTCAAGAACATCACATCCTCATCGGGGAATTCATACTCCACAGACTGATGATCCTCCACTAGTTGGTGAGCAAGATAATCTGCCAATACACTACTTTTGATAGCTTTTTGAGTACGGTATTCAATGTCATATTCAGATAACAACATCTGCCAGCAGGAAATTCTCCCAGTAAGAGCAGGCTTTTCAAAAATGTACTTGATTGGATCCATTTTGGAGATCAACCAAGTAGTGTGATTCAACATATACTGCCGCAAACGCTTTCACTATGCCAAAAATAAGTTTTAGCAGCACATAAAAGAAAGCGCTTTTGGAAAAAAGCGCTGCTGTAGGTTTTAAAATTTTTTTTCTTAAAAAAGCGCTTTCAAACGGTGCCTTAAGAAAGCGCTTTTCAAAAGCTCTTCTAATGGTCACCCTTAGAAAGCACTTTTTGGGAAGCGCTGCTAAAGCTGGCCTTTTAGAGGGTACCTTAAGAAAGCGCTTTTCAAAAGCGCTGCTAAAGGTCAGCCTTAGAAAGTGCTTTTCCAAAGCGCTGCTAAAGCTGACCTTTAGAAAGCGCTTTTAAAAGCGCTGCTATAAGATATGCTACGAAAGCGCTTTTTGATGTAAAAGCGCTGTTATAGATGACCTTTAGAAAGCGCTTTTAAAAGCGCTTTCGTAGGTAGTTTTATAATAAATATCAAAACACAATTCGTATCACTTTTCTAAGCCCATTAGTTAAGCCCATACCCGAATTATTATTATAAGTTATTCAACAGAAACCCTTGTTGGAAACCATTTGCAGTATAGCCGCTCATCTTCGTTTCTCACAGCATCTCGTGAAGCCGCTCCAAAATTGTTCCTTCGTTTTCACAGCTTGTTGAATTTTAAACTGTTATTCTAATTTCATTCTTATGTGATTATTGTTTGTGATTTTGGTTACAGACTAAGACAATCAAGAAGGCCAGTATTATTGGCAAATACGGTACGTTCTATCAATTTTCTTACTTTTCAACATTTTGTCTTATTTCATTTCAATTCACTATAAATGTGTTTGTTCTAACCCTAAAAACTTTGTGGGTTTTTTTAATTTCAATTAAGTTTAGCTTAGATTTATTTGCTTCTAATTTAAATGAAATTCTCGGCTAAGATGAGTTTATGGTTTTTGTGTCGTAAATGGTGATAACTGATAGGTTTGTGTTCTAATTTCAGGCACCCGATATGGTTCTAGTTTGAGGAAGCAAATTAAGAAGATGGAAGTCAGTCAACACAGTAAATTCTTCTGCGAGTTTTGTGGAAAGGTAGTTTTTTTTAAGGTGTTTTGTGACAAGTTATTTCGATCTGCATTGGTTGATTATGTTCTCAATTTGTTGTATGTAGTATGCTGTTAAGAGAAAGGCTGTTGGTATTTGGGGCTGCAAAGATTGTGGGAAGGTCAAGGCTGGTGGTGCTTACACTTTTAAGTAAGAATCTTGCTCAAAAAACATGTTTTCTCAATTGATTAATTGCTTGTATATAGTTGCTAACCTTGTGATTTTCTTTGTGCTTATTATTTTGACAGTACTGCCAGTGCCGTGACTGTTCGGAGTACCATCCGAAGGTTGAGGGAGCAGACTGAGAGTTAGAAAGGAAGCAATATTACAATTTTGTTATTTTTTGTTTTCAAAGTTATTGAAGAAACTCTTGTACGTCCTTAATTATTGTTATATTTGAGGAAGGTTTTGTAAGTGTATCAGTTATCTTTAGATTATGAATACGTTACATGTGTACATGGAATACCATATTGACTGTGTTATTATGTTCAAACCTCGCAGGACCAGGACCTTAATACTTAATTGACCGTGTTTCTTTCATACATTAGGACTGGTTTAATTGTTGTTAGGGTTGATTTTGTAAGACTGATTTTGAGTTACAATGCTGATAATAATGGTTTTTATATATTTTGAGGTACAAAAATGGTGTATATATATTTTGGATTACAATGGTATACAATGCATTACCGCGGTTTATGAATTACAGGTTATGGCAACTGATTTATATAAATAATATGCTGCAAACAATGCAGGTATATGAATTATATAAATTATACCTCTAAAAAAAACACCCTATGAAAGCGCTTTTTCAAGAAAAATGCTGCCTTAGGTAACCTATGAAAGCGCTTTTTCACAAAAAGCGCTGTCTAAGGTAAACATATGACAGCGCTTTTCCAGGAAAAAGTGCTGCTAAAAGACCACCTATGAAAGCCCTTTTCCAGAAAAAAGTGTTGCTAAAAGCCTACCTAAGACAACGCTTTTCCAAAAAAAAGCGCTGCTAAAAGAAAACTTATGAGAGCGCTTTTCATTAAACAAAAAGCGCTGCTAAAACCTATAGCAGCGCCACCTATGAAAGCGCTTTTAAGCACTTTTAAAGGCCAAAAAAATCGCTTTCGTAAGTCTTTTTTGCCGTAGTGTTTGCTGCCCAGGCCAAAGCACAACATTTCTTTTCCAGCATGGAATACCGCGACTCACAATCAGTGAACTTTTTACTGAGATAATAAATGGCGAACTCTTTCTTCCCTATTTCATCCTATTGTCCCAGAATACAACCCATGTAATTATCTAACACTGTCAGATATATAATCAATGGTCTTCCTTCGATAGAAGGGAGCAAGATATGAGGTTTAAGCAGATATTCTTTAATACTTTCAAATGCCCTTTGGCAGTCATCCATCCACACATAACCTTGATATTTTTTAACAACTTAAAGATCGGTTCACATGTTGCAGTCATGTGGGAAATGAATCTGGAAATATAATTCAAACGCCCGAGGAACCCTCTGACTTGCTTTTCAGTTCTTGGCGCTGGAATCTCTTAAATTGCTTTGACTTTATTAGGGTCAACTTCAATTCCTTTCTGGCTAACAATGAAACCCAACAATTTCCCCGATCGAACACCAAGGTACATTTATTTGGATTCAAGCGGAGACGATACTTCCTGAAATGCTGAAATAACTTCAACAAATCTTCTACATGACCTTCTTCAGTCTGGGATTTGGCAATCATATCATCAACATATACTTCGATTTACTTGTGCATGAGATCATGGAATAAGGTTGCCATAGCCCTCTGGTACGTTGCACCAGCGTTCTTCAACCCGAAGGGCATCACTCTGTAACAGAATGTTCCCCAGGGTGTGATAAACGTTTTTTTTCCATGTCCTCTAGAGCCATTCTTATTTGATTATACCCGGAAAATCCGTCCATGAATGAGAATACCTTGAATTTTTCTGTGCTATCCACTAACATATCAATGTGTGGAAATGAAAAATCATCTTTTGTACTAGCTTTATTTAGATCTCTATAATCTACGCACATGTGGACTTTTCCGTCTTTTTTCGGTACTGGGACAACATTGGCAACCCATTAAGGATACACAGACGTCACAAGAAAACCAACATTAATCTGCTTTAGAACCTCCTCTTTGATCTTCACTGCCATATCTGGGTGAGTTCTTCTCAATTTCTGTTTGATTGGCGGACACTCTGGCTTCAACGAAAAACGGTGCTCTACAATGTTTGTATCTAGAACAGACATATCTTGATAAGACCAAGCAAAAATATCCACATACTCTTTCAACAACTCAATCAACCTGCTCTTCACATCAGGATGCAACAATGCTCTGATCTTGACTTCCTTCGGGTCTTCTTCTGAACCCAAATTAATCACTTCCAATGGCTCTTTATATGGATGAATGGTATTTTCTCCGTGCTCAAGCAACCGTGAGACCTCTTCTGGAATCTCATCATAATATTCTTCTTTAGCCCCATACACAGGATATTCAAAGTTGGGAGAGGGTGCAAGGTCATTGTATTCAACGGGTTTTTTAATTAATCTGCACATATGATTTATGATTGCTTTTAGAAACTGACACATATAACAAGTGATCATGCATATTGAATTTCAGTTTTTATTTGTTTTGAAGGGTTTTTTTATTACCATTTTCCAAGAAAAAACAGAAAATAAAGACACAATTTGGGAAACAAAGACAACTTTTATTATTGATTTTAAAAGTCATAGCAAACAGATAAGCCCTACAACATTAATACTTCCACCTTGGGAAGAGTGAAAGCTTTTCAAAAAGATTAATAAAACAAATTACTTTGAAACATGTATGCAAGAGGGAACATCAATGGTGATCCAGTTCTGAACCCTAACTCCATGCGTCACATAATTCGGCATTTCCTGCTCTGCTTTATCTTCTACAATGGAATTAGTCCTGGATACAATTGGATGAAGATAACCCCCACTACAGAAGATGTCTTGATACTTGTCTGCAACAGACTTCAGCTTCATGCTCTTACCTTTATCATTCTTCAAAGAGAACCCCAAGCCGGCTCTGTTCTTGTTCACAGATGGATCCACAATCTATCCCCATACCTCGCTATGACCCTTTCGCACAACTTGTTGCGCATCCTTAAGAGAAACTATAGAATTATCATTTCCTCTTATGTTGTCAATGGATAAGGCTTGGAACTGAGTTCCGACAGTAGCTTCATCCGCCTCCACGATGCTGAAAGAAGACAAATGAGATATCAATAATGCCTGTTCCCCATTTATGATTACTACTTTCCCTTCACGTACAAATTTCAGCTTCTGATGTAAAGTTGAAGTGACAGCCCCTGCCTTATGAATCCACGGCCTTCTTAGCAAATAACTATAAGCGAGTACAATATCCATGACCTGGAAAGTTATCTGAAACAAATGTGGTCCTATATGAATAGGAAAGTCCACTTCGCCAATAACAGATTTCCTTGATCCATCAAACGTTTTCACAATGATGCCACTCGGGCGCATAGGCGTTCATTGATATTTCAACTTCATAAGAGTGCTTCTCGGTATAACGTTCAAAGCAGATCCATTATCAATCAACAAATTGGATAGTGAATCATTCTTGCAATTCATAGAGATGTGGAGGGCCAGGTTGTGATTCCTTCCTTCATCTGGTAATTCATCATCGCAGAAACTCAAATTATTACATGACATAATGTTCCCTATTACGCTTCTGAATTGGTCTATGGGCATATCACTCTCCACAAAAGCTTGGTCCAATACCCTCATCAAGGATTCTCTGTGAGCTCAGGAGTTCATCAATAACGCCAAGATAGATATTTTTGAAGGAATCTGTAGTAGCTGATCTACAATTCTGTAGTCGCTCATCTTGATTATCTTCAAAATATCATCCACTTCTTTCTCTAACGTAGTCCCACTAGTCTCACCCGTAGCCTTCTTGGGTTCAACATTCTCAACAATTTTCTTTCCGGCACTAACATCTCCTCGAACAACTGGTTCAATCACACGACCGCTGCGGGTCACCCTGCTATTTTCAACAATATTTCTGACATCAGGCATTGGCTGGATGGGAACTTCCACTGCATCCTCTAAGATTGTAGCGTTGTATTTGTAGGTGTGATACGGTGGCAGAATCAACTGTTAATACTGGTTTGTGTTTTGCGTTTTTTGTTTGCAAAATGTCGCGGTAAGCAAGAGTCGCCTTTGACTTTTATTTAATCCAATCATGGAAAAGGAAAAATAATAGAAAAACCTTTTTTCAAGATATTCTGAGTACGAGGGGTAGATTATAGAAAGGGAAGGTGTTAGCACCCTTTCTATCCATGGTTTTCCACGGGCTCTTAGGTATTTGCTCATTTTTCAAATTGCTTGTGTGTACTTGTTTTTTGAAAATGTTTTACTTCGTGATAACCCTTGTATCATTCCTCAAGCGTGTGACGAAGTTTGTTTTGAAAATTGGTTTTGAAAAGTGACTGTGTGAAAAGTTTTTATTGAGCAAGTACTTAAGATTCTACCTATTCGAAAAAAGATTGTTCGTTCTCGTTTCCTTTAGACAGCGCTATCCTACTATCAAGGAATAGGTAGCCCCGTCGCTGGAGTTGTAAGGGACATTCGAAAGGAAAAAGTACAATCACTAAAGAAATAGTTAGAAAATTTTAGTAGTAACCCTAAAGTCTTAAGATCTTTCGGAGGCAACATTCGAATGGGACATTTTGATCTTTTGACTGGAGGGCAACCACTAAAATCTCCTATGCTTAATGATTGTTTTACCGAAGGCAACCGAAGTGGGGTAAACCCTAGGAGTGAATATGTGCATGTGAACTGTTTCAGTTATATAGTCTTTGCACGTTAGGTGATCTACCATTTTAATTTTAAGTAATCTTCCCATACAATCCTATTAGCATACATCTAGACAGTTAAATATTTGCAGGAATTTAAAGTGCGGAAAATAAACCTAGCTATTACAAGGCTTTGACATTTACATAATTATCTTGACGGAAAATAAAAATGCGGAAACTTAAAACCCTAATTAAAATTATTACAAACTCGAAACAGTTACAATAATAATAGAACAAATTAAAATGCGCGCGGTAAATTAAATGCGAGAAAAATTAAGAACCCTAAAAATCTAATTGAAAAAATATTTAAACTATTTTTGGGAAAAGACTTAATTAAGTTATGTACAACTAAAACCCTAATTCTAATTATTTTTAATTATATAAAGAAATTGAAATTAACCTAATTTAAACTAAATTAAATAATTCAATAAAATATTTTGTAAGAGAGATTTTATGTATTTTTGTGGTTTTTTATTTGAGAAAAGAAACAATTCAATTACAAAATTTAAAACCTAATTTCTATTTAATTTTAATTAAAACAAATGATCAAATAAACCAATTAACATAATTTATTTTCAAAAATATTAATTTGAATAAATAATATTTAATTCTGTATTTTGTGATTTTTAGTTTAAAAATAAATTTTTGTGTTAATTAATTAAAAAAATCAAAGAAATTAATTAAATTTTTTTTAAAAAAAAGCAAGTAAAGCAAACTGGGCCTGTATGTTGTTAGCAAATGGGGGGTGCAAATCTGAATTAATTTTGGGCCCAAGGCTGATGGCCCAACCCCTGTGCTGAATCCCATGTGCTGGTCTTCTGATGGTGCACCATGATCTCTTATTTGGAGCGCGTTAGATCTCATGCTAGGTTGATCAAGTGGCTCGATGTTGGTGACGTATGGTAGACATCTGGATGAGAGCTACACACGATCTATTGAGAGAATTTAAGATAAAGAGAAACGCTGGGACCTGGGATCGAACCCATGTCCTTATGCTTGCCAACAACACGCCTCTGCCAACTGGGTTATGCTGGTTAATTGTTAAAGAAATAAGAATAATATATAATATATCAAAACAAATTCCATGAGACTGAAACAAAATCATGCGCTCTATTTTCAAATGAACCAATAGGGTGATGCCAAATCACCTTCTTCTACCTCTATCCCGTCGTCTTAGGTATATGACCTATACCTACAGACCATGTTCATTGCTACAACCTGCATGCTTCAAACATCACAAATATACATGATAAAAGAATTCAAAGACCATGGATCGATTGGTCTTGGTGCCACGATAATCCCAATATCCAATTATTGGCCTAATTTTGCATATATCAAGAAACCCCAAAACATGGATTCAAACCTAGCCATGGCAATTGTCAGCATACACGTTAAAACATCAATTAAACATAACCAATACGTTGCAAACATGATAACAAACACATATATGCCATTAAAACATGTTCATGACGCGTGAATCACAGTAGTCGAGTTTAGAAAAACAGGGCAAACTGTGTGACTTCTACATGATGATTCTGGACCTGGGGCGGCTTGCAATTGATTGGGATACGTTCCTAGGATGTCTAGCAAGCTATTGGTAATGTTAGAACGGCTTGACCTGGCCTCTAGAATGGAAATCGAATCACGACTTTTCTTTGAAATTTTGAAGTTTTCTTCAGCCTATTTTCACGACTGCCACCACTTTTCATGCCTTGTACCTGTTCCCTATATATCTTAGAATGAATTAGGGTTATAAACTTGGATTGAATCTTTGCAATTATGAGAGATTTGATTTGATTTTCATGATACATGTAAACTTGCTATTTTGAGCCAAATCATCCCTTTCTTGTACCAATTATGCTTGATTCGTTTTGGTCTTGATAACTCAACATATTTTGATTGCAAGCATGTCAAAAAAATCAAATCAAATCATATCTTTGCTATTATTCACCCATTATTTGATTTAATTCAATTTTTAATTAATAAAAAATCAAAATAAATTGAAAAATGAAGCAAATAATGTGTGGGTGAATATTTGGGTCGTGTACTATATTATAAGTGAGGTGCAAGCATAAAAAGTTAGGCCCATTTGGCAGAAAATGCATTTTTGAGCACATTTGACTTTTGGCAATTTTGCAAAAAAGGTCAACTTTGACAAGGCATATCTCCTCCAATTTTAACCCTATAGAGGTGTTCTTGGACTTTTTAGAAAGCTTAGGGTTTCCCCTAAGCAACCTTTTCGGTGTCATCCCAATTGAGTCTTCCATGTTCATGTAAGAAGCTTTGACCCAAAAGGTGTTTTTGTTGAATTTTCAAAAGGACCCATAATATGGAAATTCATATCTTTTTGTGGGTTCATATTTTGAACTTGTGGGATGAAGATGTGTTGTAGGTAATTGCATCCTCTTCAAAATGAGTTTTGGATGGAAAATTTCTGATAAAGCATGTGGAAGTTATGCTTGGTCAAACTCTGGTTGACTTTTCCTGAGAAACTCTAATTTAGCAACTTTTGGGTTTTGATGGATTTGGAGTATTCCATGAGGAATCATGATCAACCCTCGATCAAATGATGAAAGTCACTTCAAAATGTTAATGTTGACCAAAAATCTTGAGGTTTGACTGTATGTGGGTCACCGTTGACTTTTGACCTAATATAGTCGATTCTCAAGCATCTGAGCAGTTGACTGAGAAAACTTCTTGTGCAAGGCATGAAACTTGACATGTAGGGTCTTGAGAACATATTAGGACCAAGTAGAGCATATGAGGTCTTTAGAGTCCACCTATCTTGATGAAAATGGAAACCCTAATTTGAGACAACCTGCCTTAGGAGAGAGTTTGTCTGGTCAAATTTGGGAAAACTTGAGCAAATTGAGGATATCAAGGAGTATGTGTTAGGTAAAATGAGAGGGAAAATTTTGGGGTACAACAGCTGCCCCTGTTCAATCTTCTTAAACCTGAGGATGTAGATTGGCCTGTCTGCCCTTCGTGATCTGAAGGTGGAAGATGATTGAACACTAGAGTGCCCAGAAATTTGCACTCGCATGAGGTGATACTTGATTGGTGATATTAGGAATGGGCTTATAGATGCAATTCAAAAGCTTCTAGATAATTGTTGGAGATGGGCTTAAAGATGCCATCCAATATGTGGCAGAATACTGCCAGAGATGGGGTTAAAGATGCCATTTAGAGGATGTTGATTTCTTGAGACATTCCTTCAATGAGAGTTCCTGTTACTGTTGTTGATAAGGAATCTGCTGAGGAATGTTGGTATATGTCTTGGGAGAAATATAATTTTAGAAGCGTCAGTTGTCCGTTAATCTAATGGGGAAATAACTCCGACTTGAGGAAGCGGAAGTGAACTGCATATCTGGTCAGGATATATACTGCACCGTGACTTACTGGGGAACTGCACAACCAATCGTGTTTGATCGGGTTCTGGTCTTATAGTGTTATGAACTGTTGTCTATAGATAAGAGAGAAGGGACATGTATAGTAAGGTTATGAGAAGGAACCTGGATAGTAGGGTTACTTCGATTTGAAAGCCTGGATAGTAGGGCTGTGAGAAGGAACCTGGATAGTAGGGTTACTTCGATATGAAAGCCTTGATAGTAGGGCTGTGAGAAGGAACCTGGATAGTAGGGTTACTTCGATATGAAAGCCTGGATAGTAGGGTGTGAGAAGGAACCTAGATAGTAGGGTTACTTCGATATGAAAGCCTGGATAGTAGGGCTGTAAGAAGGAACCTGGATAGTAGGGTTACTTCAATATGAGAGCCTGGATAGTAGGACTGTGAGAAGGAACTGGGATAGTTGGGCTGTGAGAAGGAACCTGGATAGTAGGGATGTGAGAAGGAACCTGGAGAGTAGGGTTACTTCGATATGAAAGCCTGGATAGTAGGGCTGTAAGAAGGAACCTGGATAGTAGGGTTACTTCGATATGAAAGCCTGGATAATAGGGATGTGAGAAGGAACCTGGATAGTAGGGTTACTTCGATATGAAAGCCTGGATAGTAGGGCCGTGAGAAGGAACCAGGATAGTAGGGATGTGAGAAGGAACCTGGATAGTAGGGATGTGAGAAGGAACCTGGATAGTAGGGTTACTTCGATATGAAAGCCTGGATAGTAGGGCTGTGAGAAGGAACCTGGATAGTAGGATTACTTCAATGTGAAAGCCTGGATAGTAGGGTTACTTCGATATGAAAGCCTGGATAGTAGGGCTATAAGAAGGAACCTGGATAGTAGGGTTACTTCGATATGAAAACCTGGATAGTAGGGCTATGAGAAGGAACCTGGATAGTAGGGTTACTTCGATATGAAAGCCTGGATAGTAGGGCTGTAAGAAGGAACCTGGATAGTAGGGTTACTTCGATATAAAAGTGTGGATAGTAGGGCTGGTGAGAAGAAACTTGGATAGTAGAGTTACTTCGATATAAAAGCATGGATAGTAGGGCTATGAGAAGGAACCTGCATAGTAGGGTTACTTCGATGTGAAAGCCTAGATAGTAGGGTTGGTGGGAAGAAACCATGATAGTAGGGTTACTTCGATATGAAAGCCTGGATAGTAGGGTTGTGATAAGGAACCTGGATAGTAGGGTTACTTCGATTATGAAAGCCTGGATAGTAGGGTTATGAGAAGGAACCTGGATAGTAGGGTTACCTTGATATGAGAGCCTGGATAGTAGGGCTGGTGGGAAGAAACCTGGATAGTAGGGTTACTTCGATATGAAAGCCTAGATAGTAGGGCTGGTGGGAAGAAACCATGATAGTAGGGTTACTTCGATATGAAAGCCTGAATAGTAGGGCTGTGATAAGGAACCTGTATAATAGGGTTACTTCGAAATGAAAGCCTAGATAGTAGGGCTGTGAGAAGGAACCTGGATAGTAGGGTTACTTCAATATGAAAGGATGGATAGTAGGGCTATGAAAAGGAACCTAGATAGTAGGGTTACTTCGATATTAAAGCCTGGATAGTACGGTTGTGAGAAGGAACTTGAATAGTAGGGTTACTTAGATTATGAAAGCCTGGATAGTAGGGTTGTGAGAAGGAACCTGGATAGTAGGGTTACTTCGATATGAAAGCCTGGATAGTAGGGCTGTGAGAAGGAACTTGGATAGTAGTGTTACTTCGATATGAAAGCCTATATAATAGGGCTGGTGGGAAGAAACCTGGATAGTAGGGTTACTTCGATATGAAATCCTGGATAGTAGGGCTGTGAGAAGGAACCTGGATAGTTGAGTTACTTCGATTATGAAAGCCTGGATAGTACGACTATGAGAAGGAACCTGGATCGTAGGTTTACTTCGATATGAAAGCCTGGATAGTAGGGCTGGTGGGAAGAAACCTGGATAGTAGGGTTACTTCAAAGCGATAAAGTAGATTAGTTGGCCCGTTTGTTTTTGGGAACTGAGTCTCCATTAATCGTCTGTAGATGTGATCTGTATAACTGCTGGTTTAGTTGAAGCTAATAACCTCTTCCTGGACAAGATATCAGGGTTAGTTATATGCGATGCACGAAATGCAGGGTGAGATGATGTTCTCAAAATAAATGAGACTATGCTATATATGATATGTATGCGTATGTGATGATGTATGTTCATGAAATGTTATCGAGGTATGCTCGTGTCTGGGAAAATAAATCCCTGACGGTTGCTGGAGATTTGTAAATATTCTGTTGGGACGAGATGTTGGAGAATAACTCTGCCGGGACCAAACTTAGGGGAAGAGATACTCTGTTGGTAGACCTCCTGATCTGAAGGAATAAACTCAACTGGGGATGAAGTTCCATTGCTGGATATGACGAGCTCTATTGGAGATTGAGCTTCTATATCTGTAGAAATAAACTCTGCTTGGGGATGAAATTTATTGACTCGCCCGCGATTATGAACCTCGGCTGGGGGTAGTTACGTCTTGTTTCAGGAAAGATGACATCAATGGCTTTGGATACTTTTACTCTGTGGAGAGTGTATATACCAATAATTATGTTCCCAAGCTGGCTCTATCCTGGTACCTGTTGGGCAGAGTAACTGTAGGGTTTGGCACTTCTTGTTTTTGCCCCTGTTTATGGAATTACAAGCAATTGTCTTTTGTTTCTTATGTAAATATTTATGATCAGCAATCATTTTCAAATGCATATATAAAAAATAAATCATTGGACTTTCTTGTAAAATGAAACATAAAAAGAAAAAGCGAATTGAAGTTTCTTGTGAAAATGATTTGTATTGATTTTTGAAGTTGGCCTGTAATAGGCGTTTTTGTACAAAGAGGATGACGTGCTAGTAAGAGAACGCCGCCGAAAGAAATTACAATTTTTGTAAAAGAAATAAAAAAAACTATGTGAAACAACCCCATTAGGTTCCAACTCTGCTACTGCCTTTATATCTTCACGCGTCTCATCACTTTGCTACCTGGCCGAAGGTTGATCAGATTGGTTGGCACCGTCCGAGCTTGATAGGCGATACCGAAGTATGATCGTAAGATGATCCAATGAGACATAGTGATACGCTTCAATCCCTAAAATTTTCCTAGATTTCCCTTTCGGTTTTTCAATCCACCAGGATACCCTTTTTTTTTCCAAGCCTCCCTTTCGGGTTTTCGACTTGCCGGGTGTACGGATTTTTTCATTTTCATCCCTTACTTTTGCCCGAACACTTTTGGTTCACCGGGAAGCCCTTATTTTTTCCTAGTCCAATCGACTTAGCGGGTCTTTGATTATGTGTAGTATCTTTTCACTATGTCTACATTGACAGGGTGAGGAAGGTCGTCACCATCCATGGTGGTTAGAATCATAGCTCCTCCCGAGAAAATGTTCTTAACCACAAATGGTCCTTCGTACGTGGGGGTCCATTTGCCCCTGGGATCACCTTGCGGCAGTATGATTCGTTTGATCACCATATCCCCGACTTGATATTCTTGACGCCTGACTTTCTTGTTAAAAGCCTTGATCATTTACTTTTGATACGTCTGACCATGGCAGATAGCAGTAAGTCTCTTTTCATCGATTAGATTTAGCTGATCAAGTCAGGTTTGGATCAAGTTGTCTTTGTTCAAACCAGCATACTTCATAATCCTGAGAGAAGGTATCTAGACTTCGATGGGTAGGACTGCCTCCATGCCATACACCAGAGAGTATGGTGTTTCCCCTGTCGTCGTCCGTGCTGAGGTACGGTACCCATGAAGAGAATTATGATGTTGTATCTTGAACTGTTTACAGAGCTCGGTGATCATTGTGTTATTGTGATTTGTACCATTGTCGGTAATAATCATCTCTGGCACACCATATCGACATATCAGATTATGTCGGATAAACCGTGCCACGACGTTCTTGGTTACTATAGCAAAAGAGGTTGCCTCAACCCACTTCGTGAAGTAATCAATGGCTACTAAGATGAAGCGATGTCCATTGGAAGCGGTGGGCCTGATTTCTTCGATCATGTCGACACCCCACATTGCAAAGGGCCACGGAGCTGTCAAGACGTTCAAGGGGACCTGAGGCACATGCACCTTATCGGCGTAAATTTGGCATTTGTGACAAGTTCGAGAGTTCTGATAACAATCAGCTTCCATAGTGGACCAATAATATCCTGCCCGTAGGATCTTCTTAGCCATGGTATGTCCACTAGAATGGGTTCCGAAGGTGCCTTCATGTAGCTATGTTATGATCCTCTCTGCTTCGCTCTTGTCTACACACCGTACTAGTGTGGAGTCATGGTTTCGTTTATAGAGGATCCCATTACTGAAGAAGAACTTTGCAGCGAACCTTATCAGAAACTTCTTATCATTGACATATGCCCCTTCGGGATACTATTGAGCCTCGAGATACCTTTTGACTTCGTGAAACCAGGGTTTGTCTACCACTTCTTCGGTATCAATCTCGCAGCAGTGTGCTGGTTCATCCAACCTCTCAATGGTGATTTGGGGAGCTTCATTGTCTCACCTAACTTTGAACATAGAAGACATGGTAGCTAGTGTGTCCGCTAACTTTTTCTCCTCTCGTGAGAAATGTTCAAAGGTTACCTCCTCAAAGTGCGGGAGCAATGTCAGTACATACTCTTTGTAAGGAATGAGATTCAGGTGCTTCGTATCCCACTCGACTTTGATCTGACTTATCACCAGAGCGGAATCCCCGAATACACTTAAGAACTTAATCCTTAGGTCGATAGCATCCCTAAGACCCATGATGCACGCTTCATACTATGCCATGTTGTTGGTACAATTGAAACATAATCGGGTAGTGAACGGAGTCTGACAGCCCTCGGGAGATATGATTACAGAGCCAATGCTGTTACCCAGTGTGTTCGAGGCTCCATCATAATACATAGACCATCGGGATCCTTCCTCAGGTCCTTCATTCGGTCCAGGTTCTTCATAGTCAGTCACCAACATAATATTCTCATCCGGGAACTCGAAATTCATGGCCTGGTAGTCATCCACGGCCTGATGAGCCAAATGATCAGCCAATATACTCCCCTTTATTGCTTTTTGGGTTGTATATTGTATGTCGTATTCAGTTAAGATCATTTGCCACCTTGCTATCCTTTTGGAGAGAGCGGGCTTCTCGAAAATATACTTGATCAGATCCATCTTCGATATCAACAAGGTAGTGTGAGTCAGCATATACTGTCTCAGTCGGTGAGCAGCCAATGCCAAAGCGCAACAAGTTTTCTCGAGCAATGAGTATCGTGTCTCACTGTCGGTTAACTTTTTGCTAAGGTAATAAATTGCGTGCTCTTTTCGACCAGACTCGTCATGCTGCCCTAACACACACCCCATTGAATTGTCTAACACTGTCAAGTATAATATCAACGATCTTCCTTCAACTGGAGGCATCAGAATTGGCGGTTTTTGAAGGTATTATTTGATTCTTTCGAAAGAGGTCTGGCATTCATCATTCTACTTTATCACTTGATCTTTCTTCAGAAGCTTGAAGATTGGCTCACAAGTAGCAGTCAGATGTGAAATGAACCTGGCAATATAATTCAGGTGTCCCAAGAAGCCTCTAACCTCTTTCTCTGTATGGGGTGCTGGCATTTCTTGTATAGCTTTCCCCTTTGCAGGGTCTACCTGAATACCCTCGTCGCTGACAACGAATCCCAGAAGCTTACCAGAACTTACCCCGAAGGTGCACTTGTTCGGATTCAACCTCAACTTGTACGTCTTCAACCTGTCAAACAATTTCTAGAGATGATCAAGGTGCTCTTCCTCAGTCAGAGACCTGGCTATCATATCATCAACATAGACTTCGATCTCACGGTGAATCATATCATGGAACAAAGCAACCATAGCACGCTGATAGGTTGCCCTAACATTCTTCAACCCGAAAGGCATCACCTTGTAGCAGAAGGTGCCCCACTATGTAACAAAGATTGTCTTCTCCATGTCTTCAGGAGCCATCCTGATCTGATTGTAGCCAGAGAAACCGTCCATGAAGGAGAAGATTTTGTGCCACGCGGTGTTGTCGACCAGAACGTCAATGTGAGGAAGAGGGAAGTCATCCTTGGGGCTTGCCCTGTTCAGATCTCTGTAATCCACACACATCCGTACCTTACCGTCCTTCTTAGGTACCAGAACGACATTAGCAACCCACTGTGGATATGAAGTGACAGCTAAGAACCCTGCGTCGAACTGTTTCATGACCTCTACCTTGATCTTCTCTGAAATTTCAGGGCGCATACGAAAAACCTTATGTTTAACCAGAGGACAGTCTTCTTTAGTCGGTAGGCGATGTACCATAATATCTGTATCCAAACCAGGAAGGTCTTCATAGGACCAGGCGAAGATCTCAACGTAGTCGTGCAACATCTGTACCAACCTCTGTTTGACGCTAAGCTCCAGATTTACACCTATTTTAACCTCTTTTCTGTCTTCCTCAGTACCCAAATTCACTATCTCAACCGGCTCTTCATGAGGCTGTATGGCCCTTTCTCCCTGCTGTAATAGTCTAGCAAGTTCTCCAGGCACCTCACAATCATCCTCACCTTCGTCCTCAACTTGGTTGATCGGATTTTTGAAGTCATAACTGGAAATAACAGAGCTGTTATCAATGGGGTCCAGAGTGGATATGGATCTGCATTATGATACATGAGTGTGTGTAAGAGAATAGCTGTTTTGATAAAGTAAAACAGAAAAGAAAAACAGAGAGCGCAAAATTTGTATGCAAGAAACATCCAATTCTTTATTAATGGTATATGAAATGACAAATAATAGCCCTCACAAGAAAAGCCAAGGTGTCTCAGGCAAGGCACCAGGCCGTAAAGTTTCAAATGGTTTATTACAAATCTTAAAACAAATAAGTCAATTACTGTGGAATGAAAGAAACATGTATAAAGTCCCTAGCCGTCCAGTTACTCGGTCCATCGTTGGTTGTTAGGTAGATCCAGCTGTCGATGTCTGAGTCCTCCTCGCTGTCTTCAATGACATTAATTCCCCGATTACTGATGTGCAGGGGAGGTTTTCCAGCCCGAGCGCGTCGCACAGCCCTTTGAGCCCCTGTAGTAAAGCCCAAACCAAGTTTGTCAGTTTTGTGAGTGAAATCAGGGAGCTGACCCAAATTGGTACACCCACCTTCTTCAACCACGACCATGGCGTCCTTGAGGGAAGCAATCTTTGGCGGAGGTTTGCTGCTAGTAGTAGTTTCAGTCGATGGCAAGATCTGCGGGACCTCTTCAAAATTTTGAAAAGGAGTTTCTATGAATTCCCCGTCCATTTCTATGTAACAGAAGGAATTGAGATGGCTCACCATATACTCCTATTCACCCTGAACTGTGATAATCTTTCCTTTTATCGGATACTTCAGCATTTGGTGGAGTGTGGAAGTAACTGTCCCAGCCTCGTGGATCCAAGGACGACCCAACAAACAAGAATACGACGGCCTGATATCCATCACATAAAAGGTGGACCCAAAGGTCTGAGAACCCACTTTGACAGGGATGTCCACCTCCCCGTGCACCATTCTCTTCGATCCGTCAAAAGCCCTTACCATAATGTTACTAGGCTTTATAGTTAAACCCTCGCAATCCAACCGGTCCAAAGCCTTCTTCGGCAGAACATTCAGTGAAGACCCAGTATCTACCAGCACATGAGCCATAGTGGTGCCCCAGCATTCAATCGAGACATGCAGAGCATCATTATGTTTCCTTCCCTTTGGTGTCAAATCCGCATCTAAAAAACCCAGCCCATTATCAGCAGTCAGGCTGGCCACACAATCTTTGAACTGATCAGCTGAAGTTTCCTGCGGCACATGTGTAGTTTTGCGGAATGCAATCAAAGCCTTCGCATGGGCCTCTGAGCACAACAACAAAGACAACATGGATATCTTTGATGGGGTCTGCCCCAGCTGCTCGACCACATTGTAGTCGCTCTTCTTAATGATTTTTAGTATATCCTCCATTTCTTGCTTAGAGGCTTCCACAACAATTTTCTTAGGCGCCTCCGTCCGGGAAGGCTCACCTATAATTTCCTTGCCGCGGGTATTAGACAATTCGCCAACAGGGGTAATAACTGGAGTAAGAACAGGAACTGTAGTGGATGTACTAGCAGGAGCAGCTGATGGAATGATAATAGGCTTGTTGACAGCCTTAGGGGAAATCTCGGAAGAGAAGACCCTTCCACTTCGGGTGATTTTGCTGGTTCCGACAATGTTACCAATATCAGGATCAGCCTCTTCATCTTTCAGATCTTGTTTGATGCCATGATAGTACACATCGGCACCATAATGCCATGGGACAGCTTTGTCCGAGACATACGGGACAGGACCAGGAACAATGATTATCAGCGGAGCAATTCTTAGATCAGAGGTAATCCTAACAGGTCTTCTCGAGGTAACCTTGGAAGGATTAGCGAAAATGGTTAAAATGGAAATGTCTTCAGGAACAACGGGAACCAAAGTTTTCTCAAACAAAATTTCTTTGCTATCTATCAGGCTTTGAACACCTAATTTCAGCAAACAGAAACCAGAAGGTAGCAACGAACACATGTGGTAACCTTCACCACAACCCGGAAATAAACCTGCCAACAACAAATTTTTCTTGACAGCCATGAGAGGAGTAGAAACTTCATCAACAAAGGTAACAAACAAATCAGTATCAACAAGATTAACTCGACGACCGTGCTTGGGCATGGGAGCCGTTATGACATTTGGCTTCTCTGGAGCATCAAACTCTATTCCTTTGGCTCCAATCAAGTCATGTACTTTGTTCCTGAGAGCCCAGCAATCATTTGTATCGTGGCCAGGACTCTCAGAATGATAGGCACACCGGACATTCAGATTATATCGGGGAGATATAGTATTTGGATTCTTGGGAGCCTCTTTCAAGGTTACCAAGTTGGATCTTAGTAGGTGAGGTAGCACTTCAGCCAATGTCATGTTGATGCTGGTAAATTGTCGTTGTGGTCTTTCCACCCTTTGTTGATTGTTGCATGGTGGAGCAACTGCAGGTCTAGGTATCATCACGACACTTACTGTCTGATGATGTTCAACCCTGTTTTGGCCCCTCGGGCTATAGATGGCACTAGCTTACTTCTTACCAGCGAAAGGATTCTTTATTGAACTCGAAGAGGCATCCTTCTGTATCTTACCGCTCCGGATCCCAGCTTCTACTCTCTCTCCAGTTAAAATCAGCTCGGTGAAGCTAGTTGACGAGCTACCGATCAAATGATTGAAAAATGGACCAGATAGCGTCCCTAGAAACATATCAACCAACTCCCTATCAGACAACGGGGGTTGAACTCTCCCAGCCAAGTCTCTCCATTTTTGTGCATAGTCATTAAAGCCTTCACTTGCACCCATGGACATACTCTGGAGCTGAGTACGAGTAGGAGCAAGGTCGGCGTTGTATTGATATTTCTTGTAGAAAGCAGCAGCCAGATCTTCCCAATTTCGGACATTGGCTCCCTCCAGCTGGTAGAACCATTCAAGCTGAGTCCCTGATAGACTATCTTGAAAGAAATGAACCCACAGATTTCTATCAGCAGGGTGGGGCTGAATTTTCCTGACGTAGGAACGGAGATGGAGCTTTGGGCAGGACACCCAATCATACTTAGCAAAAATTGGAGCTTTGAACTTCTGCGGGATGACCACCCCCGACACCAATCCCAATTATTCGAAATCCAGTCCAGGTATCCTCTGAACTTCCATGGCACTCAGACGATATTCCAACTATTTGTATCTATCCTCAACAGGAGGATATTGCTCATCATTGTAATCGATATCATTGTCAGAAACTGCAGGACTGGGGTCCTTCTCTTCTTCTTGATTCTCCCCTTCCTTGGATGAAGAGGTCAGATCGACTTGTCGCTTTAACTGCTCTCCAAACCTTCTGCCCATATTCAGAATACCAGCAACCTTCTTCTTTTTCTTCTTTTCTTTCAGGATGAGGGCTTTCAGATCCTCCTGCCCTTTTGCCAGACTTATGAACATTTGTTGGAACTGTGCGTTCTGTTCCTGAAGATCCTTGATGGTTTGCTCGAAAGACATTTCGTGCTGAAATAAACAGCGAAGAAGATGAGAAACCTGTAATGGTACCTGTACATGCAATGTTATGAATGGGATGCGTATGCAATGATTTCAAAGACTTCGGGAAATTTAAATTTGCAAACCAAAAATAAAAAAGATTTTATTAGCTGAATTCAATGTTCGAATGCCTTTTAAGTGTTACAATAAAAAACAAATCTAAAACTACAAAAGACATCAAAGTTCCCATGGATGCTTCCACTTTGTGTCGAGATAGTCATTGAGTCCTCTTTCTTCATGCAGTTGTTTTGTGAGCTCTAAAACCTTCCTCTCCTGAGCATGGAACTGATCCCTGTAAGTATCTCACTCCTTCATCAACTGAATCCAAGACCTCTGTAATTCCCCAAGATCAGTGGGCATGTAAGGATAGAGAACCGTGTAAGAAATACCTTCTTCAGTAGTGGGTTCCACAATAACTGGTAAAATGGCCAGATAGGGCATCATAAGCTTTTGGGCACGAGATCGTACCCATTGGAGGTAAGGTTCCATAAGAATGGAAGTTTTTGGCCCCAAATCCTTGGCGCCCGATTGGTTTACTATGCCCCAAGCTCGTATGAACCTCCGGCGATACTCGTGAGAGTCATCCTCATAGTTGAATACAATGCCCTCGATAAGTAACTCATGGGGACCATCCCTTAGAGCGTAACCAAATTGTTGCAGAGCTAAACAAGGATTGTAGGTTATACCTCCTCTAATGCCAAGTAGCGGGACATTAGGGTACTCCCCACAGCGGTCAATAATAGCAGTGTTTTCCATAGCTCGAGAACACCAAAGAATATCCATATGAGCGAGTGACATTATCCTTTGCGACCAACCCAAACCTTCTTCATTCTTCAGTATGGACTTAGAGAGGTGAGAAATAAACCACCTCGACAGCAATGGCATGCAGCATATAAGAATCCCTCTTCTCTTCATGGTACGAGTATGGAGAGTGTGCAAAATATCTCCGAGCAAGGTAGGCACATGGTTGCGAGAGAGGAAAATCTTGATAGCATTCACATCTACGAATGAGTCTGGATTAGGGAATAAGAAAAACCCATAGATTAGAAGAGCCAAACCTCCTCAAAAGCCTGAAAATCCATATCATCCCAAAATAGCTGGGCCTTGTCTATCAGAAACTTAGCTAGAAAACCCTTAACTCCGCTTCTTGTTTCCCAATTGGATACCACGTCGGCCCGTTTCAGATGCAGAGCTGAGGCAATGACTTCTGGCTTAGAAACTTCTTCTAGACCTGTAAAGGGAAACTGTTCAAGAATGGGTATATCCAACAGCTGAGAGAATTCTTCCAAGGTAGGTACCAACTGATATTCTGGAAAGGTGAAGCAGTGGTGCTTGGGATCAAAGAACTGAAAGAGTACACTCAATATCTTTTCATCGAAATTTGAAGTGATCAGATTGAGAATTCGACCATGTCTCTTAGTGAACGCAGAAGTTTCAGAAACCCTTAATACTAGCTCTTTGAGTTGGGAAGCTATCTTCACAAAGCTGATTTAGATAGTGTTTCTACGAATGGAAGCCATGATCTGCAAAACTGAACAAAGATAAATTCCATTGGTCTTTGAAATAGTTAGTACAATAAGAATCGATGCCATGTTATGAAGCATGATGTCATGAGAAAACACAGGGATAAAAAACACAGGTATAGCAAACACAGTCAAATCACACAAAGTCCTTAGGTTTAAGGCCTGCATGAGGTTAAAGGTAGTACCCTCTTGAAGTTTAGTTGGTTTCAAACCCGTCTTAAAAAGTAACCGGGTTCTAGAGGATCTCAATATCACTGACCATCCTTTATCGGGAATTGTCTCAGCTCAAGCAATCTTTTCTTGCGGCCGAAATATCCCGAAAGTCTGATCTCAATGAGTGTAGCATCGAGTATCAACCAATCCTCAACTCTACACCGAGGCCGACTATCTCACTACTTTCTAATGGCCAAGTTTGTTCAACTAAGGTTCTAAGGTCCGTTAGTGCTTCACGACACCATGCGACGGCCCCGTATTCTCCTCGTTTCCCCGTGAAGGATACCGATACCAACCAAAGTGCCACACCAACACAGCCACCGCTTAAACCATATAGGTCTATGCCGTACAGTCTCCATGATCTATTGCTGTTTACCTAAAAAGTGCCCCCAGATACGGGTGTAGGATCTATTGTAACCCTAAACAAACCCTCAAAAGTAAAGAAATCAAGACAATCAATAAAAGCAATTTAATGACCTAGATCCTAAGGTATACCCCACTTATTTTTTCCCCAGCAGAGTCGCCAGTTCTGTGATACGGTGGCAGAACCGACTGTTAATACTGGTTTGCATTTTGCGTATTTTGTTTGCAAAATGTCGCGGTAAGAAAGAGTCTCCACCGAATTTTATTTCATCTAATCATGGAAAAGGAAAAAGAACAAAAAAACCTTTTTTTGAGATATTTTGAGTACGGGGGCTAGATTATAGAAAGGGAAGGTGTTAGTACCCTTTCTATCCATGGTTTTCCATGGGCTCTTAGGTATTTGCTCATTTTTCAAATTGCTTGTGTGTGCTTGTTTTTTGAAAATGTTTTACTTCGTGATAACCCTTGTATCAGTCCTCAAGGGTGTGACGAAGTTTGTTTTGAAAATTGGATTTGAAAGGTGTTTGTGTGAAAATTTTTTATTGGGCAAGTACTTAAGATTCTACCTATTCGAAAAAAGATTGTTCGTTCTCGTTTTCTTTAGACAGTGCTATCCTACTATCAAGGAGTAGGTAGCCTCGTCGTTGGAGTTGTAAGGGACATTCGAAAGGGACAAGTACAATCACTAAAGCAATAGTTAGAAAACTTTAGTAGTAACCCTAAAGTCTTAGGATCTTTCCGAGGCAACATTTCCGAGGCAACATTCAAATCAGACATTTTGATTTTTTGAGTGGAGGGAAACCACTAAAATCTCCTATGCTTAATGACTGTTTTACCGAAGGAAACCGAAGTGGGGTAAACCCTAGGAGTAAATATGTGCATGTGAACTGTTTCAGTTATATAGTCTTTTCACATTAGGTGATCTACCATTTTAATTTCAAGTAATCTTCCCATACAATCCTATTAGCATGCATCTAGACAGTTAAATATTTGCAGGAATTTAAAGTGCGAAAAATAAACCTAGCTATTACAAGGCTTTGACAGTTACATAATTATCTTGACGGAAAATAAAAATGCGGAAGCTTAAAACCCTAATTATAACTATTACAAACTCGAAACAGTTACAATAATAATAAAACAAATTAAAATGCGCGCGGAAAATTAAATGCGAGAAAAATTGAGAACCCTAAAAATCTAATTGAAAAAATATTTAAACTATTTTTGGGAAAAGACTTAATTAGGTTATGTACAACTAAAACCTTAATTCTAATTATTTTTAATTATAAAAAGAAATTGAAATTAACCTAATTTAAACTAAATTAAATGATTCAATAAAATATTTTGTAAGAGAGTTTTTATTTATTTTTGTGGTTTTTTATTTGAGAAAAGAAACAATTTAATTACAAAATTTAAAACCTAATTTCTATTTAATTTTAATTAAAACAAACGATCAAATAAACCAATTAACCTAATTTATTTTCAAAAATATTAATTTGAATAAAAAATATTTAATTATGTATTTTGTGATTTTTAGTTTAAAAATAATTTTTTGTGTTAATTAATTAAAACAATCAAAGAAATTAATTAAAGAAATTAAAAAAAAGCAAGTAAAGCTAACCGGGCCTGTATGTTGTTAGCAAATGGGGGGTGCAAATCTGAATTAATTTTGGGCCCAAGGCTGATGCCCCAACCTCTGCACTGAATCCCATGTGCTGGTCTTCTGATGGTGCAACATGATCTCTTATCTGGAGCGCGTTAGATCTCATGCTAGGTTGATCAAGTGGCTGGATGTTGGTGACATATGGTAGACATCTAGATGAGAGGTACACACGATCTGTTGAGAGAAAATAAAATAAAGAGAAACGCTGGGACCTAGGATCGAACCCAGGTCCTTATGCTTTCCAACAACACGCCTCTTCCAATTGGGCTACGCTGGTTAGTTGTTAAAGAAATAAGAACAATATATAATATATCAAAACAAATTCCATGAGACTGAAACAAATTCACGCGGGCTATTTTCAAATGAACCAATAGGGTGATGCCAAATCACCTTCTTCTACCTCCATGTCCATTGCTACAACCTACGTGCTTCAAACAACACAAATATACATGATAATTGAATTCAAAGACCAGGGATCGATTGGTCTTGATGCCACGATCATCCCAGTATCCAATTCTTGGCCTAATTTTGCCTATTTCAAGAAACCCAAAAACATGGTTTCAAACCCTAGCCATGGCAATTGTCAGCATACGCGTTAAAACATCAATTAAACATAAGCAATATGTTGCAAACATGATAAAAAACACATATATGCCATTGAAACATGTTCATGATGCGTGAATCACAGTAATCGAGTTTAGAAAAACATTGAAAACTGTGTGACTGCTACGTGATGATTCTGGACCTGGGACAACTTGCAATTGATTAGGATACGTTCCTAGGATGTCCAACAAGCTATTGGTAATGTTAGAACGGCTTGACCTGGCCTCTAGAATGGAAATCGAATCACCACTTTTCTTTGAAATTTTGAAGTTTTGTTCTGCCTCTTTTCACGACTGCCACCACCTTTCATGCCTTGTACATGTTCCCTATATATCTTAGAATGAATTAGGGTTATAAACTTGGATTGAATCTTTGCAATTATGAGAGATTTTCTTTGATTTTCATGCTACATGTAAACTTTCTATTTTAAGCCAAGCCTATTTTGATTGCAAGCCTGTCAAAAAATCAAATCAAATCATATCTTTGCTATTATTCACCCATTATTTGATTTAATTCAATTTTTAATTAATAAAAAATCAAAATAAATTGTAAAATGAAGAAAATAATGTGTGGGTGAACATTTGGGTCGTGGACCATATTATAAGTGAGGTGCAAGCATAAAAAGTTAGGCCCATTTGGCAGAAAATGTATTTTTGAGCACATTTACTTTTGGCAATTTTGGAAAAAAGGTCAACTTTGACAAGACATATCTCCTCCAATTTTAACTCTAGAGAGGTGTTCTTTGACTTTTTAGAAAGCTTAGGATGTACCCTAAGCAACCTTTTTTGTCTCATCCCAATTGAGTCTTCCATGTTCATGTAAGAAGCTTTGACCCAAAAGGTGTTTTTGTTGACTTTTCAAAAGGACCCATAATGTGGAAATTCATATCTTTTTGTGGTTGTATATTTTGAATTTATGGGATGAATATGAGTTGAAGGAAATTGAATCCTCTTCAAAATGAGATTTGGATGGAAAATTTCTGATAAAGCATGTGGAAGTTATGCTTGGTCAATGTTTGGTTGACTTTTCCTAAGAAACCCTAATTTAGCAACTTTTGGGTTTTGATGGATTTGAAGTATTCCTTGAGTAATCATGATCAAACCTTGATCAAATGATGAAATCCACTTCAAAATGTTAATTTTGACCGAAAATCTTGAAGTTTGACTGTATGTGGGTCACAGTTGACTTTTGACCTAATACAGTCGATTCTCAAGCATCTGAGCAGTTGACTGAGCAAACTTCTTGTGCAAGGCATGAAACTTGAAATGTAGGGTCTTGAGAACATATTAGGACCAAGGAGATCATATGGGGTCTTTGGAGTCCACCTATCTTGATGAAAATTGAAACCCTAATTTGAGACAACCTGCCTTAGGAGAGAGTTTGTCTGGTCAACTCTTAGGCAAACTTAAGCAAATTGAGGATCTCAAGGAGTATGTGTTGAGTAAAATGAGAGGGAAAATTTTGGGGTACAACAGTAGGGCACAACCTTATTTGACTTGTAGGGGATAGGACCCAACAAACTAATCAAAAATTGGGTAACAACCGGCTTGCTATAATATTCAACTTTGAGATGGGCGGGTGTACCAAAACAAGGTACAATGACATTTACCCCTTCTTCAACATAATTAGTTATTACAGAGTCATTTATGGAAAACAAATCCTTATATGAGGAGAAATACGCATCTGTAGAGGCATACTCTTCATCCGACTCTTCTTCAGTCAAGCAAACCTCAATCAAATCAACTTCGTGCTAATCATCCCTTTGACCTGTAACCTTGATAGTTCCACTGTCTAACAACAATTGAACACCCTTCTTCACGATTGAACACCCTCGAGAATCTCGGTAGCAAATTCGACAAGATCCATACTGGTGTTCTACCTGACCAGCCATATGGTAGAAAGTAGCATGCAATTGTACAAGGTCCTCATTCATATACTCTACATCAAAAATTTCGAATTCTCCAGGACATCCAAAAACCATATTCACCTCCTCTTCATACTCTTCCCTAGGCCTGATTATCTGGATGAGGCCCTCATCCATCATTTCCTGCAAATCAGCCTTTATCTTATTGCAACCCTGTATGTCTGTACTACAAATAACACAACCGGAATGGTCATGCGTATAGTATCTAAATTCACAAAGGTCTGCATTCATTTTCACCAAATCTCCTCTAACCAGATTAATATCAAAAATCTGGAAGTCGCCTGGACAACCGACCACCATATTCACAGCATTTACTCCCCCATGCTTGGGTAGAGGATTGTCTTTCACATTAGGTCCCACATCCTTGAAAGATAGAATACCAGACTTCACCAATTTCTGCACCTCAGTCTTTAAAGGATAACAATTCTCAACATTATGCCCTGGTGGTCCCTGATGAAAATCACATGTTTGGTCTGCCTTATAGTACCAAGGCAATGGTGATGGCACAACGAGAGGTGGTCGGGTCTGAACCAACTTCTTCTGAATCAATGCCAGTAGTAACTCTGTATAACTCATAGGAATAGGTTCATAACTCTCCCTTCTCTGATTATACCCTTGATTCCCCTGCTGGGACGGTCTCTGATAAGCAATGGTAGTTGGAGCTGCTCCCACAACTGGAGTAACTGAGGCGACTTGCTGATGATGCTGATAATTCCTTCTTGGAGTACTAACCCTCCTCTCTTGCATAACATCATTTGAATCCCCTTCATTCTTCTTGGTAAACCCATAAGATGGCTTTTTCACACCTCCCGTTCCTTCACTTTTCATTAAACGACCCTCTCTTACAGCCTCTTCTAAGAGGATACCCATTCCTACCATTTCAGTAAAGTAACTTGGCGCACTTGCTACCATCCTCTCGTAGTAGAAAGCACCCAGAGTTTTCAAGAAAATCTTAGTCATCTCCTTCTCTTCCATGGGAGGAATCAATTGGGCGGCTACCTCACGCCTTCTATGTGCATATTCTTTGAATGATTCCCTGTCTTTCTGAACCATGGCCCTGAGTTGATCACGGTTAAGCGCCATCTCCACATTGTACTTGTATTGTTTGATGAACGCTTCTCCCAAATCATTGAAAGTATGGATGTTAACACTGTCCAAACTCATATACCACTTCAGCACAACACCTATCAAACTATCCTAAAAAAAGTGAATCAACAGACGCTGATCATCAGTATTGGTAGACATTCTCCTTACATACATCACCAGATGAGCACGAGGGCAAGTGTTGCCCTTGTACTTCTCAAACTCCGGGACCTTAAACTTAGCAGGTATCTTAACATTCGGGACCAAGCATAACTCATTCACATTCTGCGCAAATAGCTATTTCCCCTGAGGGCCTTCAACTCTCTTTGCATCTTATCGAGTTGCTCTTGAAAATCATCCATTCATTCATAAAGACCCAAGTCTTCACTCGGTGGCGGGAAAGGACGACACATATCATCATTAACAAATGGAACCATATTCATCGAAGGAGGTGTAGTAGAAGAAGCATGCACCATAGGAGGTGCCAGAGTAATAATAGTCTGAACAATCGGAGTATCTTGAGGACCAAGATTGAAACCTTCAGGTGCAACATTCTCTGGCATTCTCCAAGGATAACCTTGAGGCATGCGATTTTGAATAACAGCTGGAGTAGCAGATATGGGAACACTCGAAGCTTCAGTAGTTGCCCTTGTTGGTTGAGGTTGAACACTTGGTGACTGATTCTGATCAGCCACTAGAGCTTCCATCAGAGAAGTCAGATTGGCCATGCCGGCCTTCAAAGCAGAAACCTCCTCTCGTAGCTCGCGATTCTCTTGTTCTAGGTTGTCCATCTTCTTTCTGAAATTAGCCCGAGTGTTGTAGTGGTGAGTCAGCTTGTTGAACGAAGTAAAGAAGCTTGGTAAGACATCTGGATATGCATAACAAATGTAATAAATATGTGCAATATGATGCATGATATGCAATGCACATGATTTTATTTTATTATTTAAAATTTCAATGGATTTAAAATTTATGGACATATTGCAAATATCAAAGTAATAACGCATTTGAAATACTAAAATTTTTTATTATAACAACTCCAAAATGGATTACAAGTTTCAATGATCCCAACTCCAAAACTGATGGAGATCACTCTATACACTGGCGCTTCCCCGTGAGCCTGGCAATCTGAGCCTTCAACCTCTGGTTTTGTTCCACATATCTGATGGCAACCTCCTTCCAATCATCTGAATCAGGGAGTGAGCAAATAGCGCCCGACCGAGGTTTAAGAGAAAATAAATCCCCTTGCCTCTCCATGGTCTCTACAGCCTGACTCTCAAGGATCTCAATCAAGTCGTCTTTCTCCTTCAAGTCTGCTCTATAGGAAATCTCTAAAGTTTGGCACTTGTTCCTCCAAGCGTCCTTTTCTTGTTGCATCCTAACCAAAGCAAGTTGCATCTCTTCTAGATCATCTAATAAGGGAGGAGTGGTCTTCACAAATAAATCAGGCATAGGTGCTTCTCGGGAATACGACATCTTCAACTGAATAACTCTCGTTTGGACCCACTGAAGATATGGCTCCAAAGAAACAGTACCCCTAGGTCTCAAATCCTTCCTACTCTTCTTATGAATGTGACGCCAGGCCTTCACAATCTGCTCCCTATCTTCCCTATGATCTTCTCCCTCCTTCATAAAGAAACTACTCAAATGGATACTATTTGGTTTATCCCTCATCAGATAACCTAGTTGCCGTCGCGCAAGAACAAGGTTATAGTTAATTCCTCCCTTTGTACCAAGAAGAGGTACATTGTGGAAACTACCACAACTGTCAATAATATTTATATCCTAGTAAGCTCGATGATACCAATCAATATCCGAGTGAGTAAGTGCCATGATCTTAGGAGCCCAACGGGGTTTCTTCTTGACATCCCAAAAAGCATCAGACTGAGGCATATGCGAGATAAACCACCGGTACAATAAAGACGTGCAACAGATAATCATACCCCCATGATAAGAATTCCGAAGATGAATAGAGTAATAAGCATCACCCAACAAGGTGGGAACTGGGTTTCCAATCATGAAGATCCTGAAAGCATGAACGTAAACAAACTTATCCATATTAGGAAATAAGAACAACCCGTAAGCAAGTAGATCAAAGATGGCCTCAAAAGAGACTGTACTCTTCATCCTGGCAAAGTAATGAGCTTTCTCCAATAAGAACTGAGCTGGTAATCCTCTAATCCCTCCTTTAGTAGTCATATGGGCTTCCACCTCAGACTTCCCCAGATGAATCAAAGAAGCAATCTCATGTGGTTTTGGCTCACCCTCCAAACCAATAAAAGGAACACGATCCGTAACAGGTAAATCCAATAGATAAGAATACTCCTCCAGTGTAGGCATCAACTTATATTCGGGAAAAGTAAAGCAATGATACATCAGATCATAGAACTAGACAAAGGTCGAGAAAATACCCTCCTTCATCTTCAACTTCATGAGAGGAATGATGGATTCATACTTCTTCCGAAAGTCTGCAGAATACTCGATCTCGGGAATTAGACTGATCAACTCATCTATCTTGGGATCCTTGAAACTGTACTTCCCGGTCTTTCTCTTTCCAGAATCCATGGTTAAAAGGTACCTGAGATATTCACAAATGGTCAAATTTTAAATCCCTTGAAATAAGATCTCTTCAAAAGATGCTTATGATTGCATGGATGCATGATGGAGCAATCACACACAAGATCACACATATAAGGTTCATAGGTTCAACGTCACGAGCATGAGGTTGAAGGTACTACCCATAAGGTATTGGTCTAAAAATTATCACCTTCCGAACAAGGTTCTAGAGGTTCCCAGAGTCTACATCCTTCCTTCGGATATTACCAACTTCCCGATTAACTCGGTAATTAGTAATATTCTCAAGAAAAACTCGTCCGAGCGTAGTATCGCGTGACAACTATTTCCGGATTACTCTGTCATAGCTTCTGCACTACACCTAAAAGGCCAAGATGGGTTTAATATTCTACGGTTCTCAGCTTCAGCAGGCTCCCAGGTCGAAAGTAGTACGTCTTCCCGATTACTCAGTAAATGGCACTACAGTCAAAGGGGCCTCCACTGAGTGGGGGATCTCATGCCTCCTTTTTTGGGATTACTCCCTCAAAGTTAACATGACTATACCGCCCATCTTATCTTAAAGCTTGCCCAAGTCCGGATATAGGACTTATAAGTAATCACCAAGCCCCTGAAAACCAGGAAAATCCACGCAAACATATACACAACATATAACACATAAACAACAATAGCATATATACAGATATAAACAAAGATATTCTCAACCCACTTAGTGATGAACCAGCAAGAGGTAAATCTTTCCCCAGTGAAGTCGCCATTTTTCTGTAGCGGTAGAAATGTTTAAGACTAACCATTGGATTGACTAGACTTATACAAATCAAAATAAAAATCGCCAACGCGCTTTATTGTTTCCAAAGGAATGGGAAAAGAGCGAATAACCCAAAAGTGGGGGGAAATATTCAAGGTAAGGGGGTTGGTTATGCAAAGGGAAGGTATTAGCATCCTAAACATCTATGGTACTCCACAGGAACCTCTTTGTAAAAAAAAAGTATATTTAGCTATAAAAATGTTGTGTAGAAAATGGATGGTGGAGGTGAGAAAAGAAATACTTTTATAATTTTTGCACCCGCCGCGGTTGCGAACCTTTAGTGCCTACGTACCACCTTTCGTGCAATAAGGGATCAGGGTACACGTAGTTCCTCTTTTTAAAATTTTAAAGCACAAGTGTGTTGATTAATTTTATGAGATAAGACATCATCGTCATTGTCCGTGTGGAAAACATACTTACTACCTGCAATCATGAGAAAGGAGAATTTTCATCATCTCAAAGTGGAGGATAAGGCTTGGATTTTATAATCAATAATGCCTCACTCAACACCCAAGTGGAAAATATGTCTCTTCACTACATATTGTAGAAGTATAGTTGTTTGCATCACTACAAAGATTGACAAGAGTCGAATCTTTTGAGAAAAGTTTAAGATGAAAGCCAAGATGGAAAAATGGTTTGAATGATATTGATTTATTTTTAGTCTTATCACAGAAAAAACGTCAAAGTATTATTAAGTTTATTGAAGATTATTTATGAAAATGTTTGAAAATTCATGGACCTAAGTCCAAGTTTATTATGAAAGTGGTTCAAGTTTAAAACAAGAAGAGTTTTCAAAAGGAGGGAGAAGATTTTTGAAATTAAAGAAGATGGGAGGAGAAGAAGAGGCTATCCTAAAGCATAAGGTAAAATCTAGGGATAAGAACCATCTAACCAACAAAAAGCCAATACTTGACATGATGAGCTAAGATATATTTCCCATTCTTTAGATTGAAACCAAGAAAGCAAATATACTAGATCTCTTGATAGAACAAAATTTCAAGTGTATTAAGTCTTCACAAAAATTGGGCAGAGTAACGGCTGTATACAGGTGAACTCCAAATTAGAAACAAAGAGTGTAATCATAATGACCTGTATGCAAAACAAACAAACAACCCAATGCCATGATTTAAACCTCAAGATCTTTAGACAAAATAATCAGATAAGGTCACAAGGTCTCCAATCATAGGCCAAGGTTTCTAATCCTAAGTCCAAAAAGTCCAATGTTCTATAATGCCAAGGATAGTAACCAAATAGTCCAAGTATCATTAATGATTTTTAGGGTTTATATTGATTATTAGGTGTTTTGAAAAAGGAATGTAAAGCTCAAGTGAGAAATAATAAATATGACATGAAAGTAAATACTCAAATGAGAAAAGATTAAAATGGCATGAAATGTAAATGCTAAAAGTAAATAGTGCATAAAAATAAAAGAACATATAATAAAAATAAAGGATAAAGTCAATTATTAGTGATTAGTGGTTAGTTGGATGATCATCTTGAAACTTGCATTTGGAACTCATTAGAGGATTTGTAGAACTAAAGCCTCCACACAAAAAGTTGCATTTGCTTTTAGTCAAGTATATCATCCATTTGGAATCCTCATGAGTATCTTTTAATGATCAACGATGTTTAAGTGATCCGCGTTGACCAAAGGTGTTGTAGATCCATTATAGGATTGGTAGAACAAAAGCCTCCACACAATAGATCTCAAGGTTATTGGATCAAAGAGATCAAATTAACATACTTGGGCTTGCAAACATAAGTTTGGGCCACGAACGATCATTTATTCGAATCGGGATAAAATTTAGCGCCATGTTAAGCAATCGTAAGTGGACTTATATAGAGGTCACACCTATTTTGAGGCTGGTCAATAGCAATCTATGCACCATTTGTTTCGAGACATGGTTTATAGATCATGCTCCAATAACACTTAGTGCAATAAGAAGGGAATGAGATAAAGTGGAGTGCGAGAGAAAATATAAACCACTTTTGAATTAAATTTAATCAAACTATTATTAAAATCATTCATCTATTTTTGTGGAGTTAAACTCAACACCATGGATCCAATGATGTTAATAAAGCTCATGATCAAAAATTTAACCCAAGATCAACAAGAAAATAATCACAAAATAATATTGCATTTAATATATACATTAAAAAAAGAATTAAAAATGTTTAAAAATAGAAATAAAAAGAAAAAATATCAACTATGCTCCAATTAATCAAGAAATAAAAAGTAAGACCATGGAAAAATCAGAAAAGGGCTCAAATGATTTTTTAATTTTTTGGTAATTTTTTAAAGTCGGAAACTATTTTTAAAATTTAAAGAAAAGGGTAAAATAAACCAAAAAATGATAAAAAACAACAAAGTCAGAAACAAAAATAAAATAAGGTCACCAATATTTGTCACAATATCATTGGATCATTCCATAATTTTTTCAGAATTTAAAAATTCATAAAAGTATTTTTAAACATTTAAAACAAATCAAATAAAGTGAAAATTTATAAAAAATACCAAAACACAAAATTAAATTGTAAAAAAATAAAAATCAGGAAGAGAATAATTAAATATAAAAATCAGAAAAGAAAATTAAAGTAAAAAATATATGGACCATTGGATGAGAGTCAAAACGCGTTAGTAATCAAATCCAAGGGATCTGGCGCGCTGTGCATATCATGGTCATTAGTGAATAAAGCACTGGATCAATTATTAAATCAGAATTCAAAAAATAACAAGTGGCGCACCATAATTGGTTGGAAGATGACACGTTGGTCATCTTCAACCTTCAGCCAACATGAATTGCAGGTCTCTCAAACTGTAAAATCTGAAGCTCATACATATGCCATTCGCTTCGTCTTTTCAAGATGAAGACAACCACACCTTCGCGACAAATTTATATAAACTGTAGCTCAAGCATTTTGGAAGGAAATTTTTGAAAATGGATTTGAAATTTCATGGTCAAAATGTGTTTCCAGTTGAAAGCAAGTGTTGCTACTAGAGCCAGGGCAATGGGAGCATCACAATGATATCAAAGTTTTAAAGAATTGATGAAGGAATATACCTATTGAAGTTGCGTTGCAGAGCTCTAAAATTGAACTTCTATGGAGCAATATAGGGCACAATTCTTGAATTAATTATATGGTTAGCTTCAGGGAAGATCAAGGAAGGTGAATTGATAGAGAAATTGGATTGAAAAGGCTTGAGAATAGATTTCGAAGTTGCTGAATTCTGAGTTATGGAACAAGTTTGGCAGGGTGATTCTGGATATCCAAGCTTGAGGAAATGAATAAGGAATAACCCTATATTTATAGGGAATCAAATGGAATGTCCAGGCGTGTGAAATGGTGAAGTTTGGAGGGAAATCGTGTGAAGTTGCAAACAAGAAAAATGTGACTTCTAATTTGATCAAAACTCATCCAAAATGCGCGTTTTGCTATGCTAATCACTTCTGGAAGTTCACTCAACATGTTTAGAAGCAAAAACGCGCAGAAATAAAGTGTTTAAAAGCCAAATCAAGGATTTCAAACTTCTGACTTGGTGAAAAAATCAGTTTCAAATTGCCAACTTCTGACCAATGGCATTCTCAGCTCAAGGAGCCTTAGGGCATGATTCTCGATGCTTTAGAAAGATGAGGTTACAAGCTTTGCAATGGAAAAATAATGGGATCTATAATGGATGCTTGACTTTGCATACTTAGAAATATTTCAAATTTTTCTTCAAAAGTGACCTATAATGTTTTGCATCCAAACATGGCCTTCCTCTTGGAATTATCTCTTGACCAAAAAAGATGGCATGAAATAAACCTCTTGAATGAAATTTTAAAACTTGAACCATTCAAAATATCCAAAAATTGAGAGAGTTATGAGTTGTTGAAGTTGGCAAAAAATCATGAAATGACCTATAATATTTTGTATCCTTAAGGTAACTTCCATCCATTTTCTCACTTTGCACATAAAAGAAGGCATAAATTTCACATTCTCAAGATCATTATGGAAAAGGAATGGGCTCAAGGTGATAAAAATTGACCAAGTTATGATCATTTGAAGTCACAAAGGGAAAATTGGGGATGCATCTAGAGGACTTGTAATCTTTCTTCTTCATCAAGTTTCTTCCACATGAAAACTCCTTGGAACTTTTGAAGTGATTTGTTGATAACCTTTTGAATAGAAGGATGTCTTTGGGATCACTCAAAAATACCAAAATATGAGCAAGATATACTCCTTTGAAGTTCAAAACCCTAGCTCCTAGATCAAGAAACATACCTTAAGGAACTTTTGTCAATTTTGAACAAACTTCTTGTACCAACACAAATGCTTTGTAAATATAAGTTGTTGAGGATGATAATGAGAAATCATAGCAACCACAACCACTTACATATCTTGAGAATTTATAAGAATATGAATTTGTGACCAATGGGAATAAAGCCTTGTCCAAGCAAGCCAACTTCTCCAATCAATCCCTTGTGCTTTTGAACCAAATTTTATAACTTTGAAATGTGGTGAACCAAAATAAAATTGACATGCCATTTCCTACAAAACAACTTCAATGGTGAGGCTTGAACTTCTCAAGCTTTATTAACTAGGGCATGGAAATAAACTCATGAACCCATGTAGCAACTTGCTGAATCTTATTGCCTTTACCTACATGGATAACAAGCAAGACAAACCAACATTGCATTTTATTAGTTAAAAGAAGAAATCAAGACAAAAATATTCATAATCACAAAAGAACACAAGTCAAGGTGCTTGGTGATTCCTCAAAGAGCAAAGCCAAATATAGGGAGGGGAACCAAGAATCCTAATGTGATCTTGTTGTGATGGAATCAACATGGTATGATGAAGGGATCTTAGGGGCAAAAATTGGGTTACAACACCCAGACTAAGTACACTTAAGATAGGACAGGGGGTATAGTAATGTTAAATTTGATGGAGTAATCCCGAAAAAAGAGGCATGAGATCCCCCAATCAGTGGAGGCCCCTTTGACTGTAGTATTTGTTTACCGAGTAATCGAGAAGACATTGTTGCTCTCGACCTGGGAGCCAGAGAAGCTGAGAGCCATATAACCCCTAACCCATCTTAGCCTTTTTAGATGTAGTGCAGAGACTATGACGGAGTAATCCAGAAGTAGTTGTCACGCGATGTTGCAATCAGACGATTCTTTCCTGCGAATATTACTAACTACCGAGTAATTGGGACGTTGGTAATATCCAAAGGAAAGATGTAGACTCTGGGAACATTTTAGAACCTTGTTCGGAAGGTGATAAACCCTTAGTATATACCTTGAGGGTTGATTCTCACCCTTTGACTCCATGCTCGTGACATTAAACCTTTGAACCTTGTATATGTTTGTTGCATAGCCATACATTCATGAATTCATAAACATCATGACATGCTTGTGACATACGTGGTCATTTGATTTCTAGGGAAATTTATGTTTGATTCTCGTATCAAGCTCATTACTCATAAATGGATACTAGAAACAAGAGTACCATCAGTTACATTGTTTGGACGCCAGTTAAAGTTAAGGTCATGAAGTCTGAAGATGAAGATCATCAAGAAATATTTTGCGGCCTTCAGCTTCAAGAAGAGGTTGATCATCTTGAAAGAATTATCAATAGAAGGGATGTATCCATCAAGGATCTAATTGAGATATCAAATATAGAAGAAATGAAGGAGATCTTTAGAAGGGCCCAAGAGCGGAGTAATGAGAATCTAGTTTGGGATACCCTTGCTGATGTAGAGTTTGGGGAAACATCTTAGTGTTTATGATTTGTATTTTTGATGGTCACTGCCAGGTGTGTTGATTGGGATCTCTTGGCTTTGTATCTTTGTAGCATTTAGGCTCTTAACTTTGTACTAAACTCATTTGTCACATTTTGTTGTTAATTATTTATCGCTTGAAGCTTGAATCAGAATTTGAGGTCCTTAGAAATGAAGTGAACTTACCATTTTCATAATCATGCATCATTCTACATTTTTGTTTCACTTTATAAAGTCATTCCCAAGTCTTATTTTTCCTTTGGTCCTGTAGTACAACGCTCGTGCTAAGAGAATATGGAATATCTTGAACAAGAGAATCGCGAGCTGTGCGAAGAAGTTACTGCTTTAAGAGCTGGTATGGACAATATGACTGCTTTGGTGGAATCATTGGTGGTTTCTTAGAATCAGCCACCTCCTGCTCCTCTTTCTCCTTATGCTTACTCAGCCACGACAGACAACTATTGCTTCCGAGGTTCCGTCGGTACCCATTTATGTTACTCCAGTTACTGATGCTCAATATTGTATGCTTCAGGGTTAACCGTGGGGAATGTCTGAAAACTTCATTTTAGAAGGTTATAATTCTGATGCTCAAGCTACTACTATTCCTGCACCTCGTGTGGTGCATATTACTCATGCTGCTAAAAATGAGATTTGTTATACTGCACCTCCTACGGTGAATGCCATGCCATTTGTTAATGATGAAGATTATTGTCTTATTCCTCCACCAAGTGAAAGTGTGGGCTTCTATGACCGATTGGATGACTTTCAGGACCAATTCATTGAAATGCATAAAGAAATAAAGGCTCTTAGAGGGAAAGAGTTATTCGGACAGAGCGTCAGTGAACTCTACTTAGTTCCTAACATAAAAGTTCCAACAAAGTTTAAGGTGCCAGAATTTGAGAGGTACAAGGGAAACTCTTGCCCCCGTAACCACCAGGTAATGTATATCAGAAGGATGTCCACTCATACGGATGACCAATGTTTGCTTATTCATTTCTTCCGGGATAGTTTAATTGGTTCTGCTTTTAAATGGTATATGGGATTGGACAATAGCAACATCCGCACATTCAATGATTTGGGTGAAGCTTTTATCAAACAATATAAGTACAACATATTTATGGCACCTGACCATGACCAGTTGAGAATATGCACAAAGATGGCGTGAAGTAGCCGCCCAGGTGATCCTTCCAATAGAAGAGAAAGAAATGACAAAGATCTTCCTGAAAACATTCAATTCCTTCTACTATGAGAAGATGGTTGCAAGTGCTCACACTGATTTCGCTGAAATGGTAAGCATATGAGTCAGTTTAGAGAAAGTTTTCCATGAAAGCTACTTATCTAAATATAAGGACTCATCAATGGTTCTAAGAAGTATGTTAATAATTCTTCCAAAGAGAAAGATAAATACTCATATGCTATTCGTGGTAGGCAAGGGAGATCTCATAATAGGAATCAACAACTTGCTTTTGTGACTCCAGTCATCAATGTGGCTCCGACTGTTATTGTATATCAGAGGGAACCTCAGCAAGGTAATCAAGGGAATGTTTATTACAGGAAAATGAGCTTTGATCCAACTCTAATGACATACACAGAGTTATATCCTTCTTTTTTGAAGAAGAAGCTGGTTCAAACTCGAGCTCGACCAATTGTTCCTGAAAAACTACCAAGAGGATATAAGTCTGACGTTTCCCGTGCCTTTCATCAGGATGCTCCTGGGCATGATTTGGAAGATTGCTTTACTTTGAAGGTCGAAGTTCAGAGGTTGGTCTGAAGCTGTATCTTGTCATTTAAGGACATTGGCCCTAATGATCAAAACAATCCGTTAGCAAAGCATGAATGAATCTCTATTATTAGTAGTTCCAAAGTTTTAGAAATGTTTCCTTCAATGCAAGTCCAGATAAGAGAGTCTTATTAGTTTATTAACATTTTTACTGCTTTCTCATTTGTATTTTTTCTTGTTTATCATTTCATTGTTTGCATGTAAGAACTGGTTTTGTTGCACTGTTGCATGTAAGAATTATAGTTATTTTGTATATACTTTTTGTTGCACTTATCTACTTTTTTGTTGTTAATATCGTTGAATAATTCCCCTATTTTTGTATAATTATGTATAAATTGTATTTAATCGAGTGTTTGTGTATTTGTGTACTCTTTGATAGTTTTCCATTCATTTTATAGGTATTGGTGCGTATTTGGAGCATGAGCAATAAAGTGTCGAAGACACGGCTTCAAATGCACGATTTTGAGCAACTCATCAATGAATAAGGCTCAAAATAAAAGAATAAAAAATCATCAATTTGGTTGATATTTTGTCATTGTTAGGAATAAAATTGAATAATCTTTCCAACGCTTTAAACCGAGCGCCGAAGTTACGGTTCTCAAGTTATGGCCAAAATAGTGCAAAATTTTCTACTGTTTCTTCTGGTGTCTTTCGCCCGACGAAACTAGCAGGACAAAAATACGTTAAAAGGGGTAAAAAAAATTTTCAGGTTATGGTTTTGGGTATTTTTGGTCCTAATCCATCAAACCTTCATTTTTTGGTAGAGAGAGCTTAGAAAAAATCTTCAGAGCTTACATACGAATGATACGGGATAAATTGATCATCAATCGACGTTGACAAATTGGGAGATTTTTGGTTTATTTATCTTCCTCTTTGTGTATTTATCTTTGGTTGGGTTTTGTATATGAGCTTACTATAAACTCATGTATATTTGTCACCCATGGCGTTATATTTAACTTGCTTTACAAATTTCTGTTGATTGTTATTTAAGATTTTTGCTCTATGCTCGGGGTTTGGGTTGTTATAGAGATACACTGCTCGAATCCTTATCTAGGATGATTATATATTATTTTCTGGATTCTAGAGATAGATTTAGAGCTAAAAATCTTTATGGGTGTCGAAGCTTAATGCTTCCATGTTGGTTGTGTCGGCTGAGAGATCCCCGATACGAGTAATATGGATGTCTGCTGTGTTATTGAGATTGGCTGAGAGATCATCATCGAGATGATATAGAAGTTCTCTCTACTTTGGGTTAGAAATAACTTAGGGAGTGAGTGATGCTAGATGACTCTGAGGAGTATTGTTATGTTGAATGTAACTGGTCGGTAGATTTAAGTCTATGATGAGTAGATTATATGCATGCTTGATAAGTTCTTCCTTAGTTTTTTCTTTTATTTACATATATTTCTTTTGATACTTTTTTAAACCATTCAAATCTCAAACTAATTAAAGAATAGTATATCGAACAACGATTTAATAACCAATCTATATGGACACGATATGATATAACCTAAATATCAGCCAGTAAATTAATAACTTACTTTTTGCTTACCGCCCTATATGACACCAACAAAATAGCATCATTGTCTGGGATTGGTTCTATTGTTTTTGCATTGAGATAATTCTTTTGTTTTTTAGTTTTCTAATTAATGTATATATTGTCTAGAAATTATATATTAACTTGTATATGATATTTGTACATATATGTGTTTTCACATATTGTTGTGAATTATCTCGTTTTCGTAACATTTGTTGTGTGATTGTTAAGACACTGTTTTTAGATTTGCACGGTGTGACAATATTATGGCATGACGAGAGGAGGTTACTAGCTTGCACAATAAAAGCGTCCAGGTTACGACATAAAACAAGCATGTTGTATTGTTTTTATTTGTGTTAGTTTAGGTAGTGTGGTGACTTGTGTTTTAACAAGTTGAACTCATATTAATTTTTATATATTTCAAATCTTCACTTTTCAACTTGTTAATTCACTTTCACAAGTTTGTTTCATTATGTTAATTGAGTTTTTCCAAAAGCTTGTCTTGTTTAGCTTGAGGAAGTTTGTTAAAAGTTTTTAAATATTATATGTTTTGTGTAGTTATGTAGTAATTAACTTTAGTATTATTTTTCTAATTCTTTTGTTGTTGTTTGGACTCATGTTTTGGTCCGGTAACTTGTAGAATATTGAGGTGAGTTATTAAGTTTGACCGTTTCGACTTGCGAATGCATGGTAATGATTTTGTTGAAGTTTTGTACATGTTCGAGGTATGTGTTTATCTCTTTCTATTCTTTAGCATATTCATGATACTTAAATTTTTTACAACTTTTATGCCATTCATTCTTTTGTATACTTGTTCAATTGTGAATAACTTTAGTTTCCACCCTTTTTGTGAAGTAGCTTTCCACTGTTCAGATATGCTGGAGGCCATAATTCTTGTCTTAACTGGATTTTATTAGGCGTAATATTTTGATTTTGTTGATTGTATGAATGCAAGAAAAAGATCAAGGCATTTTTGTTTCATTTTGAGAACAACTACCTAACCAGATATTCAATTCACCTTGTGAGTGTGTGATCATTAGTAAACTCTTTGAGCTTTTTGTCGATATCCATGTCGTATTTTCTAAATTCTTGTCTATGAATGTTTAGTTTCCCTTTTTGCATGAATGTTGATTCGTTGTTTTCTTGAACCCTCAAACATTATTTTGGTTTGAATTTTTACCTTTTCTTAGAAAGTAGGGAGTATTCACTAAGATGTTGGTTGAATTCAAGTTGGGGGGAAAAAGGATTGTGCATTTATTGGTTGATTACTATGAGGTTGAAATGAAAAAGAAAAGAAAGAAAAAAAAGTGAAAAAGAAGTGATAGAAAAAGAAAGGAAAAAATAGAAAAGCTTTGAAAAAGGAAAAACAAAAAGAGTATGGAATATTATTATGTTAATAAGTGATGTATTTTTGGTGTTAAAATTGTGATAAAGAATAAGTTTGATTGAAATTCTATTGTTTGAAACTTTGTGGTTACTCCCTTAGGTTTAGGCAAGTTTTTGTTTCAATTAGATTTAGGGCTTATCACTTGTTTGTTAACCAAGCCACATTACAACCTTGAAAAGCCCTTGAGATTCTTGCTTTTATATTTTCAATGTAAATTTTTGGATGAATGCATAATTTAGTCTATTGTTTACAAGATTGTTGGATGAGTGAAAATACCCCATTTTTGTGTGGTTTTCATCTATCGATGATTCTGTTTTCTAGGTGTGCTTCATTTGTGAACTAGTATTATTTTAAAATGTTTGGCATGAATTTTGTATTTAGCATTTTTTTCCTGTTTATGTTATAGTCGTAGTTTAGTGGTAAGTGTTAACTTTGTGTGTACTATTTTTCATTTGAACCATTGTATTTGTTTTCCGTTTTTAAAAATTTGTTGATTCGTGATTCTTTGATTATCATTCTTTGTTTCATGATTTATTTGAATTTTTTTGAGGACAAACAATAATACGAGTTGGAGAGAGTTTGATAAGTGCAAAATTATAGTTATTTTGTATATACTTTTTGTTGCACTTATCGACTTTTTTGTTGTTAATATTGTTGAATAATTCCCCGCTTTTTGTATAATCATGTATAAATTGTATTTAATTTATTTTTTGTGTATTTGTGTACCGCTTAGTAGTTTTCCTTTCATTTTATAAGTATTGATGCATATTTGGAGCATGAGCAATAAAGTGTCGAAGACACCGCTTCAAACGCGCGATATTGAGCAACACATCAATGAATAAGACTCAAAATAAAAGAATAAAAATTATCAATTTGGTTGATATTTTGTCACTGTTAGAAAGAGAATTGAATAATCTTTCCAACGCTTCAAACCGAGCGTAAATCAGAGTTACAATTCTCAAGTTATGGATGAAACAATGCATAATTTTCTGTTGTTTCTTCTAGTGTATTTCGCCCCGCAAATCTAGTTTCGCCCGACGAAACTGGCAGAACAGAAATACATTAAAAAGGGTAAAAATACATTTTCTTAGGTTATGGTTTTGGGTATTTTTGGTCCCAATCCATCAAACCTTTATTTTTTTAGATTTTTCTCTGTGCTCGGGGTTTGGGTTGTTATAGACATATACTGCTCGAATCCTTATATAGGATGATTATCTGTTAGATTCTAGATTCTAGAGATAGATTTTGAGCTAACAATCTTAATGGGTGTCGAAGCTTAATGCTTTCGTGTTGGTTGCATCAACTGAGAGATCATCGATACAGGTAATATGGATGTCTGTTGTGTTGTTGAGGTTTACAGAGAGATCGTCGCTGAGATGATATAGTAGTTATGTCTACTTTGGGTTAGAAATAACTTAGGGAGTGAGCGATACTAGATGACTCTGAGGAGTATGGTTAGGTTGAATGTAACTGGTCAGTAGATTTAAGTCTCTGATGAGTAGATTATATGCAGGCTTGATAAGTTCTTCCTTAGTTTTTTCTTTTATTTACATTTATTTTCTTTTGATACTTTTATATACCATTCAAACCCTAAACTCATTAATGAATGATTTTTCGAACAACGATTTAATTACCAATATCTATGGACATAATACGGTATAACCTAAATATCACCCAGTAAATTAATAACTTACTTTTTGCTTGCCGCCCTATACCGTAGCAACAAATAGCTAGCTCATCAATTAACCAAAAGCTTCAAGAGGAAGTTTCACTCAAGACTATCAATCTCACCATTCATTGCTTGTAACAAACTCAAGATCTAAGGGTTGAGATCAATTTAAATCATAACTAATTATAACTGATTCTCGCAGCTAACATATTGTATATAACAAAAACTTACCTTCAGATCCATCATTTTTCACATTCTGGAAAAATCATAGAAAAATCTCCACAAAAATTTTCTATGCTCTCTCAACTTCACGATTCATTTTCACCTTTACTCACAAATTGCAACCTTCATCTTCAATCATCTCCAAAAACTAGAAAAGTGTTTCAAAAAATCAAATTCGTTCACAAATATAACAAAGCAATCTGTAATATGGTGGGAGAATTGACTTGGTTGTTTTGCGTTTGATCGCAGTTGTTGTGAATAGCAAGAGTCGCCACCGACTTTTCTTTTATCTAATAAGGAAAGGGTGAAAATAACAGGAAAGACCTTTGAGATTATTTTCTTGAGTTTAGGTTATGAAAAGGGAAGGTGTTAGCACCCTTTTCATCTGTAGTTATCTACAGGCTCTTAGTTGCTTGCTAGATCACCTGCTTTTGTTTGAAAATGTGCTTTATGGTGTGGGTTTGAAAATATTTTGAAAAGGTCTTTGTAATGATTCTCATCTCTATAATTATGTATACAAAGAGCTTTTTCTTTTGAAAATATTTCAATTTGAAAGTGTTGGTGTGAAAATGTTTTTTTTAGTTGTGAGCAAGCAACTATGGACGTCCTACCTACTCGAAAGGTATAATGTTCTTTTCCTCCTCCTTTAGATGTTGCTATCTTACCATTGATTTGGTAAAAGGCTCCAGCGTTGGATGTGAAGGGACATGCGTGGGTCGTTTGTATAGTCATAGAAGGCAACCTATGGGACGTTTTAGCAATTTCGTTAGGGACAAGATCGTTTACTGAAGGCAACATCGATGGACGACGAGGGACTACGATATTTTATCAAGGGTCTTTTCTAAAACGCTCATATTCGAGGGACATGACTATTTTCCGAGGCAACAACTAGGATTACCCTAGAGTTGCATGTGTGCAAAGTATGTTTTATTGCATGCATTTAGTCTTTTGATTTTGGGTTGTCTACTTGTTGGTTTTATCTTGCCATACAGCCTAATTACTAACATTTGTATAAAGCAATAAAAATGAAGAAAGTAAATATCATATACTATTAAAACCATATTAAATAGGAAGAAAATATAATGAAAGGCATAAATAACATAAAAAGAGAGAAAAAGTGAGTCCTTCGATCCAGGAAGTAGGCTCCTTCGATTCACCCTTCTTTGGCTTATTTCGATTGGGGCTGGGAATCAGTATGAGCACCCTTCAGTTTCGTCCTTTTCTGCTTCTTTTGATTGGCTTGGAAGTCAGCGTGAGTGTACACATTTTGTTTCAACCTCCTTGTTTCCTCCTTCGATTGCAGGAATGCAAAACTCCCAAGTTGAGATTTGAAAGGCTTTAGTGTTTAGCCAATCGAAGGATACAGAAAACCTGTCTAAATTTAAAAATGAAACTACCAGGTGTAACTTTCAAAAGCTACAAGCCAAGGGTTATCACAAGATTATTGGGGTACTAAAATCCAAAGTCTAACTAGTCAGGGTTGAGATTTGCAACATACAGATAGCGAGGATCGGAATTTAGGGCATGGTAAACTTCCTAGATGGGATATCTAAATTTTCCTTTTATTTATATGTACAAATGATATTTATATGAAAAAAGTTCCAAGTTTAGAGGAAACTTACCTCTTGAAGCACTAATCGAAGGAGCTGCATGTGTCTTCCTTGGTGGTGGATGGGGCTTCGCTGGAATCTTCTTGAAGCTAGTTCAGTTGCTGCTTTGTTTGGGCAGTCACTGAATCGAAGGAGGGTATGTGATAGTGGTGAGTGAATTGAAGGTTATTATATAACAGTCCAGGGAGTGGATCAAAAGACTATTATGTTGTATTTGGGGAATGAGTCGAAGGTTAGTTATTTGGAAGTTGAGGAGTGAATCAAAGGGTTCACTAATGTATGAAAGGATCTGAGTTTTTTAGGGTTGGAGTATTTGGGATTGTTTGAGAATGTTTGATAGTATTTGAGAGTTTTGAGAAATTGATAATTTTCTCACAACAAGAGTTTTTCAACCACTAGGCCCCTAACATGTGTGATGCAAGTTCTTATTTATAGATGAGTTTGGCAAATGTTTGGGAGGGAAAACAAAATAAATTTGAACAAATTAGGTATGATGTTCTTGTAGCCTTCGAGGTGCAATTTTTATATGCCAATTTGGTGCAAGTATGGGAGCAGCGTGGCAGGACTGCTTTGTAGCAGTTTTGGAACGTTGTGGCCAGTGAAGAAGACTTGTACTTGATACCAATAGCATCTGGAATACTTCTCTTTTGTTTTGACCAACTATCCCTATCCTTTGACCAGACACCTTTTCAGATAACAACGTTTCTTTAAAAGTGTTCTTCAAATGGACCATATGTGTATCTTTCGAAAGGGGTCCAAATGGGTGTTCTTCAATTTGAAATATGTATGTATCCTTTTGAAGGGACCACATGCATCACTTGTGTGCATCACTTGCAATCCTTCAGATTGGCCACCATGGTATAACCTTCGATTGGGACACCCATATATGTCATAGTGTAGAGACTATGCATGTTGAAGCTTTTCAAGAGGGAATCGAAGCTCATATGCAGGAGGTCCCTTGCTTTGTGAGCGCTAGCATGAAGGGAAGTTTCCGCCTTGTGAATTTGGAAAACATGCAAGACCATTGGCTTCTGAGTCGAAGGATAGCTGCAGGAGGCCATTGCCTTGTGCCTGCTGGCTTGAATAAGGTCCTTGCCTTGTGAATTAGGGGCAAGTGTAAATAAGGCACTTGTCTTATAAATTGAAGGAGGCCAGTAGGAAGCCACAAACTTCTGAATCGAAGGGCATCAACAAGAGGCTTTTCCCCTTTGAATCGAAGGAAGCCACATGAGGATTTTCCCCTTTGAATCGAATGAGGTTACAGGAGGCTTTTTCCATGTGCACCAAAAGCCAGCTTGTAAGGAGTCACTAGTGTAATTGAAGTTTACATGCAAGAGGTATCTTCTTGTCCCAATGAGACTTGTATAAAGATAGGCGTTCCCTTGTGGATCAAAAGAAATTTGTTTCAAAGGGAGACTTTGCCCAGTCAGAGCTAGCATGAAGATAGCCAAAGCCCTATGGGTTCTAATATGAATGCACAGGGAAGCCTTTGCCTTGTGTACGCTATCATGGTGGGAGCCCCTGGCTTTGTGGATCGAAGCATGCAAGAAAGATGCCATTGCTTAATCGAAGGCTACATGAAGATGGCCATTACTTTGTGAATAAAAACAAACATGTCAGGGACCAACACTCAATCGAAGGATGTATGCAGGGAACCTAAATGCCCAAACGAGGCTTGTATACAGGAAGTCCCTACTTGGTGAATCAAAGGAAACCTTCAAAAGGCCATTGCCTTCTAAATCGAAGGAAGCTTTCAGAAGGTCATTTCCTTCTGGATTGAAGGAAACTATTTCAAAGGGAAACCAAACCCAGTCGAAGCTAACATGGAGGAGAAAATTTAGCCGAAGTTAAGCACCAATCGAAGCAAGCTCATTTTTCTTCAATTTTGTCAGAGAAAGTCAAATTTACCTTCTTTGCTATTTCAACAGTTTCCTCCTTGTCTTGATGCTTGGAAATCCAATATGATCCATGGCAACTTGAGCTGATCAAGCCTTGTGCAGTTTTGGCCCAGTAAAAATCTTGTGAGGAAATTCTTGAAGAATTGAGAGGGAAAGTTTTGGGGTACAAAAGCTGTCCGTGTTCAATCTTCTTAAACATAAAGAGTTAGATTAGCGATTCCGCCATTTGTAACTTGAAGGTGGAAGATGATTGAACACTAGAGTGCTCAGAAATTTGCACTCGATGATGTGGTGGTTGATTATGTAGGGACTGATCTTAAAGATACCATATGGAAAGTTGTCGGAGGTGGGATTATAGATGCCATCCAAAGGTGATTGTTGACAGAAAATAGACTAAGTTTAAGTTTGACTGTATCTTGAAGATCCTTTTCAGGATTCCGTCTCTAAAGGGGAAATGCTTTTCAGAATGAAGCGCTGAAGCAGATGTTTTTCAGAATAAAAATTATGAAGGAGATGCTTTTCAGAATGAAGTCCTGAAGGGGAAATGCATTTCAGAACTCCTATGAAGGAAATGTATGTCATGTAGATAGTCGCCTCGTCTTGTTTCAGGAATTAACCTACAATTAAAAGTTCACAGATAGTTGTCCTGTCTTGCTTCAGGTATTAATCTGTGACCTCTTTTGAAAGAAAGATAGTTTCCCCGGCTTGTTTCAGGAGTTAATCTTCACCCAGTTCATGTAGATATTTGTCCTATCTGGTTTCATGTATTAATCTACAATCAATCGCTCAAAGATAGTTTTCCTTTCTAGTTTCAGGTATTAATATGGAACTTGTTTTTGTTGGTCATTGAGATAATTGTCCTGTCTGATTTCAAGTATTAATCTCTGACCTCTTTTGAAAGAAAGATAGTTTCCCCGGCTTGTTTTGGGAGTTAATCTTCACTCAGTTCATGTAGATAGTTGTCCTGTCTAGTTTCAAGTATTAATCTACAACCAGTCGCTCACAAATAGTTTTCCTGTCTGGTTCCAAGTATTAATCTGGAACTTTTTAAGAGTTTTTGACGACATTCATCTGTCGATCTTTCCTGAAAAGGTAAAGAATTGGCTGCATGCAGTATCATGATACATGAAGTGCAAATGATGCTCTCAAAATAAATTAAATTTTGATGTACGCATTCATGTCGCATATGCTATGATACCTATAAAATGGTGTATGAGTGCAATGTATGAATGTGTCAGTCGTTCTACTGCAGTGTTGTTGAATTAAAGAAAATAAATCCCTGATTGTTGCTGAGGGTGAAGGATGTAGGTCTTCAGATTTTGTTTGAAGTTGAAATGCTGAAGGACGAATTTCCATTATTGGAGAAATAAACGTTTTTGGGGAAGGGAAATCCTGTGCATTATTTGGGGATTTTGTGAAATCCTGCTAAGGAATCCTGAGAAGCTTGACAACTTCACTAGGGAATATTTGGAACAGTAAATAGGAATTTTTCTCTGCCAGAGATATGAGAATACCTGACACCATTAGGCTGTGTACTGAAGATATGGAAGTGACCTTGTAGCAGGATGTCTCTGCCTCTATTCCTGCTGGAAAAAGTACCTGTGAGGATTTTGTGGAATGGCCTTCAGACATTGTCCTGTTTCTTAAAGCCATTAGTAACTGTCTTTTCTGTTTTCTTTTCTTTTTTTCTTTATGCGTATATTTGTAAGCAGTGATCACGTTTGAATGCATATGTTCAAAAATAATCACTGGAAGTTTTGGTAAACAAAACAGGAAAATAAAAACAAATAGTTTTTCACTTTCAAAGGAATAGCTTTGTGTAAGTGCCCTGGCTGGAGAGTTGGCCTCATTTGTAAAACAAATAAGAAAGCAAGTTTACTCAGATCCCCTCTGTTGTTTTAATATGTGGTGTTGAAGAAGTCCAACATCTGGACCAACATGTTATGTAAGATGTCACAACATCAACATGTGACATCGCGCCTGAAACTAAGTACTGTTTAAGTAACTATGTTATATGTTGAATGTTTGTAACAGCTGTGACTTATAACCTAACTATTCTAAGTGATCTAGGTTATTTGTTGTGTTGAAAAAGTTCAACATCCAGGAAAACATGTTAGATGTAATGTCATGACATCTGACTTGACATCACGACAACAGAATTGATAATTCAGTTACAGTTCTGGTACTTAAATACTCTGAGAATATATGTGGCGTTTCTTGTGGAGAATCTGAAGATCAATCAAGAATCAATCAGAATATTTGAAGAAAATACTGTTTCTAAATATGGAGATATTTTAGGAACTAGAAGATTGAAGACCTTGATTATAGGAGAAGTTTGCTGCTGAGTTGTAACAGCAAGGAGAAAAACTTGCTGAGTTAGGTAATAGGTTATAAATAGCAGATTGTAACCTAGGGTTTAAGAATGCACATAATGTAACATTAGAAGGTTTTTGTGAGGTAAACCTGTCGGTCTGTGGCAAGGTTACCATGTATGTAACTCGAAACCTGTAGGTAAGAGTTTGAGTGTTCTTGGATGAAGCTGTGAAGCAAGTCTAAGTACTTCTGCATTACTTCATATTCATTGTAATGTAGGAAACCAAGTGGGAGGGCACTGCTTCTTGAGTAGGAGTAAGACTTCTGTTGTTGCGACAATAGGAATGGAAACTTGTAGGTTTCTATCTAGGAGTTCCTAGGTATAGGTTGCACTGGGTAGATGATTAAGTGAAGGATGGGAACTTGTGAAGTTTAGTCCTGAATTAATATTGCTAATAGTGGATCTTCTTCCTGGCTTGGTATGCCCCTAGAGTAGGTGTATTACACCGAACTGGGTCAACAACTGATTTGTGTTTTTACCTTCAATACTTTATAATTCTGTCTGTTATACAACAAGGTAAAACTGTAATGTTGTAACAGATGATGTCTCATAACATGTTAAGACATCATGTTGATATCTGTGCAGAAGAAACAGAACAGCAAAGACTGATTGCTCTCTGCAGATCGTGTGCCACAGACGAACAGAACTAGACACATCGATGTTCTATCCTCTGCACCTTCAAAATAGATCTGGCACAGCTTGGTTAAACTGAGCCTATGTTACTCTTCAGCATTGAATAATTGAAATTAGGTATCTACCTTGCAGTGTATTTATTATGTCATATCAGATGATTAGACATTGAGTATAACATCTGAAGACTGGCATATACCAGAATTTCAATTGGTATCAGAGCAGGCATCCTATTCTGTTTCTGGATGAGATCCATGGGTGATACTTTCTGGTATCTGCAAGGTCAATTTTAGTACTGAAGATTGTAACCTGGAATGGTTTGCTATTTCCCTGAATGGTCCCTTGAAGTGGGAGGATGGACTATTCTTGACAGGAATTGTGTGTACCTGTCTTTGGTGATTGGCATTTGGCCTGGTTGTGTGGTAGCTGCTCTAGGTTTGATTTATTTTCAAACCTAGGATGTGTGTACGTCTGAAGTTGTGTGTAGCAGTCATGCTAGGTTTGAACCATAGTCAAACTTGGTCTATTTTTGAAGGCTAGTCTGGTGGAGTGTGTGTGCAAAGATTAGGTTATATTATGTTCTTCCGCTGTGTAATACCTGGCAAAACTCAAGCTCTGATGTGTTTCCCCTCTTGTGGATTGAAGGCCATTGTATTCAAGAATTCAACATAAACTATTGAAGATGTCACAGATACTTGAGTCCTCTCAAGTCCACTCATGAAGACGTTCTTCGTTCAGGATGGTAAGAATCACATAATCACGGATTAGTGTTATATGAAGACCTTGAAGAATTTCAAGGAGGGCCTTGTTCCAAGGTGATGGAACTGATGTTCTATGTGATGGTGGAACAAGGATGCAGCTACTAGTTGAAGAGCATATGTTTTGGGTGTCAAACAAAGGGATACCTTTGTTTGGAACCTACTCCTGACCTGGAAGAGGAGACATCTGTGTGTGCAAAGTTGACAATGGTAAAGTCAACTATGTCTGTGAACTCCCGAAGGTTACTTTAGAAGTCAGAACTCTAGAAGTAAAGCTGGTTGAGATATGATATTGATCAGGGCTGAGCAATTGTTCCCTGAAGTACTATGGTGTGAAGAAAGACAAGCTCACTGGTTAATAAAAGCCAATGATGGTGCAGCACTATTGCTCCTTCATAGAAGTAGATTGGGATCATGAGTCTTGAATATGAAGACTCAGAGTTTGGTTAAGGTATAGCTCTTGGAGTTACGTAAATATAGTAGGGATGTCATATGTCATGTCGAGACATTTGTGCACAATGCATGGATATTTTGTGTGGAGCTTCCATGACTGATAGCTTGAGGGGGAGATTTGGTTAACCTCCTCACATTAGTTCAGCCTGGTGTTTAGCTGGCTGTTGACCTATGTCACATGGGTTCTGGTTGATGTGTGACATATTTGCAAGGAAGGATTCATCTCTCTCATTCCTAATGATGAATCTGATCTGGTAGGAGTCTCAAGTCGGTTGAAGTAAGTAGAGTTTGTTCAAAAAATTCTATTTACTTGAGTCAAGGGTGGCAACCTAGATATCTCAACTCTTTGGTCTCTCAAAGAAAGAGCTTGCAAGAAGAAGATATTAACACACGAAGAGTATGTCAAAGTATTCAAATGGTGAAAGTATCTTACTGGATAATGGGAAGGATTTATGATCAATTGCTATTTGTGACAAGTACAAGTATTTAATTGATTATCCTTGGAGTTCAAGATAACTGATGTGGGAACATTCATTCTTCTAGACCCTGTGAAGAATCACAGGAAGAGTGATACCTTAGAGCTATCTCCTTGGTGACAGCAAAATCATTTGATCCTTGAAAAGGTTTCCTGGAAACATGTTCAGACTTAAAACCACAAGATGAAGAAGACATCATAATCTTGATGATGGTCACTTGGATCAGTCTGGAGCTGAATTCAACAACTAGATGTTATAACCTAATGCTGCGACATTTGGTTCAACATCAGATTCTTGCTTGGTGAAGTGGCTCATCAACTTAAGATAGGATGATCTACGAAGTTGAAGATTAGATCCTCCAAAAGGATTGTCTCTTTGCAGCTCTTTGGAGTTGTTACATGTTCCTGTCTCAGTGTATCTAAGCCTTTTGTGATAACTTGTAGCCTGAAGTTCAAATTTCAATTGGAAGATCAGAATATCTTTGGAAAAAGTCTGATAAACATGAAGGTGGCATTTGATTCATGAAGGAGATAATCAAACAGTGGCATTTGGTCTATCTCAGCAGTGGATTCTGAGAATCAAGATAATCAACATATGACAGCTGATTATTATCAAGAAAGTTTGATTCACAGTATGAATGCGTTCAATCAATATTGTTGAACAGAGGGTGCGCTCTTGAAGACATGAAGATGCGTATTATGTTTTCCATTCATCAAGGGGTCTTATTTACTTTGAATCAGAAGCTGCATTGAAGGTCCAACTGAGTATTGAATGTGTCCTACTTGTTTCCATGAGGAGAAGTGATTGTCCCTAACAGGGGGAGTATTGGTTTGTACAAAAGGTCTTCATCAAACTCGTAGGATATAAAGTGTGGCACCTTATTAACTATTGGAATGATGTGTTCAAAACTGAAGAAGACTATGTCTGACCAAATGTCATCACATTGGTAATGACATTGTTCCTAATTTCCTCTAAAACTACAGACAGGAGGAAAATTGGATGAAGTATGGATTATTACTAATAAATCCATGTGTGTACAGTTGTATGACTCAGAGGGAGTAACCATCCTCTTTGAGAAAATGGAATGGCTTCAAGCTGCTAATCTGAAAATAGCAGAATGTATGACGACATAGGATTTGAGCATGTTTTCATCTGCTAAGAAAACAGAGCTGTTGTGTCTCATTATGAAACAGTTTAGTGAGCTGGAATGTTTAGGTGATAACTTGTCATCTAATAAAGGTATTATATAACTAATGCAGAGTGTAATATACCAACGATGTTTCTTGGAAAGGGGATCCTAAGACAAGGGAGTAGTCTGTTCTAAAAGACAAATGTCTGTTTTAAAAGGGCATCCTGACATGGTCAAAGGGTCAAACCCAAGGGTAGGTACCTGCATTAAAACCAGTCCTAGGGTACTGAAACTGTCAGAATAAAGTACCAAGGTCGTTACTATCTATGCCAAAGTTGCATTATTTATGAAGACTCTCTCTATTCCTTCTCTTCATCAGAGGGTTTCAGCAATATGAAGTTTGTTAGCATCTGGGAAAATTGTGCATGGGTATGGATCTGTATGGGCAGTCTTTGTCAAATTCTGGCCAAAAAGGGGGAGAAAGATAGGGAATCAGGCGAGACTCAGGTGAAAGAAACAGACGGCAATGTCCAGCAAGACTCAGGAGAAAGCAACATGATCCCTAAGTAAGTGACTTTGGTTGTGTCTTGTGTTCTGAGTTAAGAGGATAGTTGTGACTTGTGATCTGAGTTACATGATCACAAGTAATAATCTGGAGAAAAGAAATCCTCTTGGGGCATCGATGGAGTGGAGTTGCTCACAGTTGACGACAGAGGTTTGTTGTTTGCTCAAAGGACATCAGCCTCTACAAAAGAAGATGTTAGACAAGATGTTGTAACATCTCAACTGTGTTGTGGCCTGGTCCCAAAATACAACTTGCACTTATTTGTTTTAGCCAAAATTTGCCAAAGGGGGAGATTGTAAGTGCCCTGGCTGGAGAGTTGGCCTCATTTGTAAAACAAATAAGAAAGCAAGTTTACTCAGATCCCCTCTGTTGTTTTAATATGTGGTGTTGAAGAAGTCCAACATCTGGACCAACATGTTATGTAAGATGTCACAACATCAGCATGTGACATCGCGCCTGAAACTAAGTACTGTTTAAGTAACTATGTTATATGTTGAATGTTTGTAACAGCTGTGACTTATAACCTAACTATTCTAAGTGATCTAGGTTATTTGTTGTGTTGAAAAAGTTCAACATCCAGGAAAACATGTTAGATGTAATGTCATGACATCTGACTTGACATCACGACAACAGAATTGATAATTCAGTTACAGTTCTGGTACTTAAATACTCTGAGAATATATGTGGCGTTTCTTGTGGAGAATCTGAAGATCAATCAAGAATCAATCAGAATATTTGAAGAAAATACTGTTTCTAAATATGGAGATATTTTAGGAACTAGAAGATTGAAGACCTTGATTATAGGAGAAGTTTGCTGCTGAGTTGTAACAGCAAGGAGAAAAACTTGCTGAGTTAGGTAATAGGTTATAAATAGCAGATTGTAACCTAGGGTTTAAGAATGCACATAATGTAACATTAGAAGGTTTTTGTGAGGTAAACCTGTCGGTCTGTGGCAAGGTTACCATGTATGTAACTCGAAACCTGTAGGTAAGAGTTTGAGTGTTCTTGGATGAAGCTGTGAAGCAAGTCTAAGTACTTCTGCATTACTTCATATTCATTGTAATGTAGGAAACCAAGTGGGAGGGCACTGCTTCTTGAGTAGGAGTAAGACTTCTGTTGTTGCGACAATAGGAATGGAAACTGGTAGGTTTCTATCTAGGAGTTCCTAGGTATAGGTTGCACTGGGTAGATGATTAAGTGAAGGATGGGAACTTGTGAAGTTTAGTCCTGAATTAATATTGCTAATAGTGGATCTTCTTCCTGGCTTGGTATGCCCCTAGAGTAGGTGTATTACACCGAACTGGGTCAACAACTGATTTGTGTTTTTACCTTCAATACTTTATAATTCTGTCTGTTATACAACAAGGTAAAACTGTAATGTTGTAACAGATGATGTCTCATAACATGTTAAGACATCATGCTGATATCTGTGCAGAAGAAACAGAACAGCAAAGACTGATTGCTCTCTGCAGATCGTGTGCCACAGACGAACAGAACTAGACACATCGATGTTCTATCCTCTGCACCTTCAAAATAGATCTGGCACAGCTTGGTTAAACTGAGCCTATGTTACTCTTCAGCATTGAATAATTGAAATTGGGTATCTACCTTGCAGTGTATTTATTATGTCATATCAGATGATTAGACATTGAGTATAACATCTGAAGACTGGCATATACCAGAATTTCACTTTGTATTAACTTGAATAAGCATTTTTGTACAAGGAGACGAACATCCTAGTAAGAGAATGTCATTCTAAGAATGAAAACTAGTACAAAGAAAAACAGCTATGTGAAATAATCCCATGGGGTTCCCATTAAGCTATTTCCTTTATGTCTTCGAGCGTCTTATCCCTTTGCTGCTTGTCTGAAGCTGATTGGATTGATTAGTACCGTTTGAGTTTGACAGTTGATACCAAAGGTTGGTTGTAAGGTGATCCAACAGGACATAGTTATATGCTTTAAATCCCTAACTTTTTCCTAGACCTCTATGATACGGTGGGATAACTGACTTGGGTGTTTTATATTTTATCGCAAATGTTGCGGTTAGCAAGAGTCGCCATTGAATTTTCTTTTATCCAAAAGGAAAGGCTGAAAATAACAGGAAATACCTTTGAGATTGTTTCTTGAGTTTGGGGGTAGATTATGAAAAGGGAATGCATTAGCTCCCTTTTCATCCATAGTTATCTATGGGATTTTAGTTGCTTGCTAGATCACTTGCTTTTGTTTGAAAAATGTGCTTTGTGTGGTTTTTGAAAGTATTTTGAAAAGGCGCCATCGCTTAGGCAAACTTTGTAATAGTTCTCGTTCGTAAGAACATATACAAAGTGTTGATCTTTTGAAAATGTTTCAAGTTTAGAAAATATTTTGAAAATGTTTTTGAAAGTGTTGGTGTTTGTTTTTGAAAATAAGCAAGAGTGTTTGATTTGAATTGAGAAAGCAACTAGGAACAATCTACCTACTCAAAAGTCTTAGTTCATTTCTTCATTTCCTTTGATAATGCTATCTTACCGTTAATTTGGCAAGAAGCCTTATCTTTGGATGTAAATGGACGGGCGTGAGTCATCGTATAGCCATGATAGCAATGTCATGAGATATCTTAGCATTTTTCTTTGAGGGACTAGGATCATTTTTGAAAGGCAACATTGGTAGCGTCATCGAGGGACTATGATCTTGTATTTTTGATTTGTTTTTGCTAAGACATCCCACATGCATAACATGGCCATTTTTTATAAGGCAACAAAGTGGAATTACCCTAAGGTTACAAGTGCAAATGTGTTGATTTACATGCATTATTTTTTTTTTGAATTAGGATTTGCTAACTTGTTGATTTTAGTCTTTCCATACAAACCCTAATTTACTAGCATTTATATAAAGCGATAAATTGCGGAAAGTAAAAATACTAAGTTATTACATCATTAGGGAGGGAGGTATACAAATTTACAAATGGAGATTTTGCAAGAAAATTAAATCTAATCATCTATTACAACCATATTGAATATTGTGCAAGAATTGAATAATAATAATGTACAAATGCAAATGGAAAAAAAATGATTTTGTTTGGTTTTCATGAAAGGGTTTTAATCTAATTAAGAAAATGATTAATTAAAAATAAGAAAAATTAAACTTAAACTAATTAAGAAAGAAATTAAATTAAAAAGTATTTTTAGGGTTTTTTATGAAAAGGTTTTATCTTAATAAAAATAATATGAAAATTAATTAATTAAAAAAACCTAAGTTCTAATTTAATTTTAATTAAGGAAATAAAATAATATAATAATTAAACCTAATTATCTAAATACTAATTATTTAAAAAATAAATAAAATTGTTTTAAGAAAATGTTTTTAGTATTTTTGTACTTATAGGGAAAATAAACTAAATAAATGTAAAAATAATAAACAAAATATTTTTTGGATTTTTTATTAATAAAAAACAAAAATAATAATAATAATAATAAAAATAATAAAGGAAATATGAAATGAAAATAAAAATAAAAATAAACAAAGGAATAATAAAGAAAATAATGGGCGAGGGGTGCAAGAGTGAAATAGGGGTTAGAAGAAGCAGAAAATAACCAGGCCCAATGTTGGAGGCCCATCGCTGGCTGCAAACAAAAAAGAAGTGAAAAATGTTAAAAATGAACAAAAGGGTACCACCGGGGTTCGAACCCAGGTCCCAAAGGTTAACAGGCGCGCGCTTTACCATTGTAGTAGCTATACATCCGTTGATATAAATAAAACAATAAATATGTAACATAAGTTAGTCCTGAATGAACATCATCTTCAGCAACCAACCATGGATCCTGTAATTCACTTATTTCTCATCCATTCACAAAACTTCCAACATAATTCTGAATATGTAAATACATAATCTAATTCTCAAAGATGAGCATGAATTTCTAAAAGTACCAGATTCTGACCTAGATATTTCAGCAAGTTCAAAATCAAAATTCTCACTACCCAAGCATCATAAATGAAATCTATGGACATGTATAGTTTCAGAGCAATGATGTCTACATTTTATATTCACAAATGCAAGCCTAACAATGCCTAAATAATGAGATGAAAAGTCAGAAAATGTACCTCAAAAATGGAAATTGTGAAATGAGTTTGAGCTTGATTCAAGGTGCTGTAATGATCAGGTTAGCTTCCTTGAGTCTCTAGGAAGCTAATGCAATGCTTAGCTTGAGTTGAGAGTGGCTGAAATGGCCTGGAGAACTCAACCTGCAATGTTCTGTTTTTGGTTATGGAAGTTGATAAAGGTTATGTTACATTCGTGTAACAGGGTGTGGGATGGTTTGTATTTGATGTAAGGAAGCTTTAGGATCTAAAAGGCCAAAGAATGCACGAGGGAAATATGAGTTTGGAGTTCAAGGTCAGAAACTGTTCAACAATGGAGTTTTTTTGGCAATTTCTTATTTGAGGGAGTTTGGGAGTGTTTCAGGGTGTTCAAGCTCGTGTTCTAGCTCACAAATAGTGCCTCTATTTATAAGCAACAAATTTGGAGGCTTGTTGTTGATCAAAATTCAAAATCACAAGTTTAAGAAAAACATGTGATTTTTGAGAAATCCAAATTTGAAAGTCTTGTGTTCTTTCTAATATAGAGTGGTTATGCTTTAAACACACTTGCTTTTGACTTTGTAGATAGGGTGTGATCAGAGGAAACAAGTTAGAGGCTCAAGAATTGACTTTGTGAATAAATCTTGCTTTTCAAGAATGGCATTCTTCCCTTTCCACCTAAAATGGAAATGTGAATTGGATAAAGCTTAAACCACTTGGATTATAGCTCAAACGTTTATGTAATACATTAATGATAGATAGATACACAAGTTAGAAGGCCTACAGAGCAATATTATGCAGCCTAACATGGAAATTCAATTATGTGTTCATCAAGAAATGAGTTATAACTCAAGAATGAAACTCTAACTTCTTGCCTTCGATTATATTTACTCAAGTATGATCTCAATGAGTTCTTGGACATTTTGGAAAGCTTGTAACATCCTCTACAACCTCTATGTTGGACATTTTTGAAAATTCATCTTGGAAATATATGAAAAATTGCCATGAAGTTAGGTCAAATCCTGCCTAAACTAGGACAAAATTTCACTAAGTTTCCCAGTTTCATGAACATGTATTCACAAAATCATTACTTGAAATCCATGCATTTCTAGGAGAAGTTGTGTTCTACAATATTTTAGATATCATTGAGATATAAAACTTTAATGTTGGAAATTTCCTTTGAATCATCTTGCATCATGGTGGAAAATTGGCTCAAAGTTGTGAAAAAATATGAATTTTCCAACACTTAGAAAAAATTTTAAGTTTAGAAATTTTAACTTTTCAAAATGAAATCTTGAATTTTTGATTTCTTGATGAATAAGTTTCATATTTGACATGTTTTTATGAATTGAGATCTTTGATACTTGATTTTGACCAAAAAGTCAAAGTTTGACTTTTTAGTGTACAATTGACTTTTCATCAGTTGACTGAAAATCATTTGTCAACCAATTGATCTTGAGCAATGTTTTGAGCCATGCCATTAGGTAAAAATGATGCATTTGAATCCTTAAGATCATAACTTAAACCAATCAATTAATCAATTTCTAGGTCAAAAATCAGAAATTGCACCTTCTCAGTTAAAACCCTAATTTTGCCCATTTTGCCCTTTTGATGATCTGATCAAATTTCTTGAGGAATTATGATCCAAACTTGATCAAATAACATATATGAGTTCATAATATTTATATGGACAATAAATTATGAAGTTTGACTGTAAATTGACCACATATGACTTTTTTCCCCAATATTGCTGATTTTAGGTCAACTGATCAATTGACTGAGCAAAAATTTGATCCAAGACTTGAAACTTGACATGAGAAATCTTGAGGGTCCAAAATTATCAATGAAATTCATATGAGGCATTAAAAGTTCAATTATCCATGTGCAATCTGAAACCCTAATTTTCAGTCATCAGTGCTAGAGGAGGTGTCTTGAGTTGATCAACCCTTGTGCAGTCTTGAACTGAAGGAGATCTTGTAAGAAATTATTTGAGAAATGAGAGTGCAAAGTTTGTGGTACAACAGCTTCCCATGTTCAATATTCTTAAACCTGAAGAGTTAGATTGGCGGATCCTCCATTCGTGACTTAAGGGTGGAAGATGATTAAACACTAGAGTGCCCAAAAATTTGCACTCGAAGATGGATTGAGAATGGGCTTATAGATGCCATTTGGAGGAATGATGGTAAATGCTAGAAGAAGTATCAACACAAATATTTGGGTGATTTAAACTAAAACTTGATGTTTTACCTATGGAAAAAGGTTAGTAAAATGCAGATGTGTGCATGAGATCATGCTAAATGCATTTTGTATGTATATGCTATGATGTATGAATCTGAGATGTATGTTTGTTCGGGAAAAAAATTCCGGACTGCTGCTGAGGAATTTTGAATCCTGGATTGCTGTTGGGGATGAAGAGTATACATATCTTCACACTTTGTTGAAAGGATGCTTCCGCTGGGGAATATCCTTTATATGTCAGTTGTTATCTGGGCGGATCCAGGCTTCATAACTTGCTGAGGATGAGGAAGTCAACTGCTATCTGGTCGGATCCAGGCATCACGGTAACTTACTAGGGATGAACAAATTAACTGTTATCTGGTCGGATTCCAGGCTTTGCAGAAAATTTCTTGAAATTAAATTGTTATCTGGTCGGATCCAGGTTTCATAAAAACTTGCTGGGGATAAGGAAATTTAACTGTTATCTGGTCGGATTCTAGGCTTTGTAGTAACTTTCTAGAAAGGATAAAGTTGAACTGATATCTGGTCGAGCCCAGGCTTCATAGTAACTTGAATTGGTAACTACTATCTGGTCGGGTCCAGGCTTCATAGGTTTTGAAGAGTTATACTATTATCTTGTCGGGTCCATGATTCATAATGTCTTGCTGGGAATTGTAGCTAGTTGTTATCTGGTCGGGCTCCAGGCTTCATAATAACTTTCTTGAAAAGACGAAGTTGAGCTGATATTTGGTCGGGTACAGGCTTTACAGTAACTTAATGACATTAAAATGCTATCTGGTCAGATTCCAGGCTTTGTAGATTTCTGAGGTGGATGAGGTTAATTGTTATCTGGTCGGGTCTAGGTTTCACAAAAAACTGCTTGGGGATTTAGTTGTTATATGGTCGGATTCCATTGTTTAATAATGAATTTCTGAAGGGAATTGCTATCTGGTCGGATCTAGGCTTCACAATAACTTGTTGGGGTAGAGGCAAGCTCTACTGGGGAAAAGAAGTTAAAGCTTGGTCTGGTTGAGTCCAGGTTCTTCTATATTTTTAATAGTTAAACTATTATCTGGTCGGGTCCAGGTTTCATAGTATCTTTCAAAGTTAACTATTATCTGGTCGGGTCCAGTCTTCATAGTATCTTTTGGATATAGTAAAGGTTTTGTTGATGACTTAATTGGGGATTAGGGGTTGTGACCCTATGATGTGTAATAGTCTGAAAGGCAAACTCGAGCTGGGGAGTGTGGAACTCAGTCGGGGAGGATAACCTTAGCTTGGGAAGGATATATTCAGTTGGGGGTAACAGATTTAGCTGGGGGAGATAGACTATACCGGGGGAATTTGAACTCGGCTGGGGAGTTATGCTGCTAAGAGATTGAGACTCTGGTTGGAGATTAACCTGTGCAAACAGACTTTGTGGATAACTTTGTTGAGGGAAAAGGTTTAATGTAACCGTCTTGTGGAGATAATGTTAATGAAATAACTCTATGGGGGATATTCCATATACATTAAAGAGACGCTTGATACTGTTTAGCATATCACACGTGCCAAATAGTTTTAATTATGTTCATATGCATATGTTCGTTAAATTTTAGTCATTGGATAATTTTGCATTCAAAACAAAAAACAGGAAATTTTTCACTTCAAAGTATATTTGTATTGATATTTTGCCCATGAATAGGCATTTTTTTACAAAGAGACGGAGATCCTAGTAAGAGGAAATCGTCGAAAGGAAAACAAGAATTGAAAACAAAAACAAATAGCCATGTGAAATGATCTCATTACATTCCAACTCTACTATTGCCCCAATGTCTTTGAATGCCCCTTTCCGTTGACAGAAGTTGACTGGATTGATCTTGGACCGTTTGAACTCGGACCTTGGTAATAAAATTGACTGTAGTGATTCCACGAGACATAGTCATACGCTTTCAATCCTTAATTTTTTCCTGGACCGCCCTTTCGGGTTTTCATCCCACCAGGATACCCATTTTTTCCCAAGTCTCCCTTTTGGGTTTTCAACTTGCCGAGTGTACAATCTTTTACATATATCCCTAATTTTTTCCAAACCCTTTTGGTTTTCCGGGATGCCCTTATTTTTCCTAGGTGTGACAACCTAGCGGGTCCTTTATGCGTAGTATTTTTTAACTATGTTCGCGTTCACAGGATGTGGGAAGTCTTCACCATCCATGGTAGTCAGCATCATGGCACCGCTAGAGAACACTCTCTTGACAACAAATGGCCCTTCCTAGGTGGGGGTCCATTTTCCTCTTGGATCGCCTTGTGGCAGGATGATGTACTTTATCACCAAGTCACTAGCTTAATATACTCTAGGCTTGATCTCTTTATTGAAAGCCTTGATCATACATTTTTGGTACATCTGACCATGACAAATAGTAGCTAGTTGTTTTTCATTAATCAAGTTCAGCTGATCCAATCTCGCCTGAACCCACTCGTCTTCACCTAAGCCTGCTTCATTCATAATCCTCAGTGAGGGAATCTGAACTTCTAACGGAAAAACAACTTCCATGCCATAGACTAAGGAAAATGGAGTTGCCCTAGTTGATGTTCTAGATGAAGTGCATTTTCTGTGAAGAGAAAACGGTAACATATCATGCCAGTCCTTATAGGTTACTACCATCTTCTGCATAGCTTCTTAATGTTTTTAATGGCCTCTTCGACTGCGCCATTCATTTTATGTCTATATGGAGAAGAATTGTGATGCTTGATCTTAAACTGAGTGCAATGCTCGATAATCATAACATTGTTGAGGTTAGTCCCATTATCGATGATGATCCTTTAGGGGATACCATAGAGGCATATGAGGTTATGTTTGATGAATCTGGCTACCACATTCTTTGTGACTGAGGCAAAAGAGGCGGCTTCGACCCACTTGGTGAAATAATCAATAGCGACCAGAATGAAGCGATGTCCATTGGAAGCAATGGGCTTGATTTATCCAATCATGTCAATGCCCCACATTGCAAATGGCCACGGAGCGGTCATGAAGTTCATAGGGATAGGAGGCACATGGACCTTGTCAGCATATATTTGGCATTTGTGACAAGTTCTTGAATGTTGATGGCAATCAATCTCCATTGTTGACCAATAATAGCCAACTCTTAGGATTTTCTTGGTTATCATATGTCCACTTGAGTGAGTGCCAAAGAGACCATCGCGCATGTCTTCCATAATTTCCTCTGCCTCCTTCTTGTCCATACATCGTTATAGAGTAGAGTCATGGTTGCGCTTGTATAATAGTCCATTACTTAGGAAGAATTTGGCTGCAAATCTTCGTAAGAACTTTCTGTCATTGATGGATTCTCCCTCAGGATACTCTTGAGCTTCAAGATATCTCATCACCTCATGGTACCATAGCTTTTCTGCGTTAGTGTCAAGCTCACAGCAGTGTGCAGGTTCGTAGAATCTTTCAATTGTAATCATAGGGGCTTCGTTTTCCCATCTGAACTTGAACATTGAAGACATGGTTGCTAATGCGTCAGCTAACTGATTTTCTTCCCTAGGGAAGTGCTCAAAGGTGATCTCTTTGAAATAGGGAATCAGGGATATCACAAGTTCCTTGTAAGGGATAAGATTAGGATGTTTAGTGTCCCAATCTCCTTTTACTTGGCTAATCACTAGAGCGGAATCCCCAAATACATTCAAATGCTTAATCCTCAAGTCAATGGCAACTTTCAGACCGAAAATGCATGCTTCATACTCAGCCATATTGTTCGTGCAATCGAAGCAAAGTCTGGAAGTGAAAGGAGTATGGAAACCTTCAAGAGACATGATCACAACACCAATTCTGTTACCCAAGGAGTTGGAAGCCCTGTCAAAGACCATAGTCCATCGGGATCCTTGTTCAGGTCCGTCATACGGTCCAGGTTTTGCACAGTTGGTCACCAACATGATGTTCTCCTTCGGGAAGTAAAAGTTCATGGACTGATAATCATCAACAACTTGATGGGCCAAATGATCTGCTAGTATGCTTCCTTTGATAGCCTTTTGTAAGTGTATTGAATGTTGTACTCAGTCAAGATCATTTTCCACCTGGCTATCCGTCCGGAGAGGGTAGGTTTCTCGAAGATGTACTTGATTGGGTCCATCTTAGAAATCAAAAAAGTTGTATGAGTCAGCATATACTGTCTTAGCGGGCGAGCAGCCCATGCCAGAGCGCAGCAAGTTTTATCGAGTAGTGAATATCTTGTTTCACATTCGGTAAACTTTTTGCTTATGTAATAAATAGCATCCTCTTTTTGGCCAGACTCGTCATGTTGGCCCAAAACACACCCCATAGAGTTCTCTAATACTGTCAAGTACATGATCAAGGGTCTTCCTTCAACTCGAGGCATGAGAATAGGAGGCTCTTGTAGATATTCTTTGATTTTGTCAAAGGAAGCTTGGTGTGATACGGTGGGAGAACTGACTTGAGGTTTTGCGTTTGTGTTCGCAAATGTTTCGGTTTAGCAAGAGTCGCCACCGACTTTTTATTTTATCCAAAGGAAAGGTCAAAAAGCACAGGAAAGACTTTGAGATGTTTTCTTGGGTTCGGTGGGTAGATTATGAAAAGGGAAGGTGCTAACACCCTTTTCATCCATGGTTATCCACAGGCTCTTAGTTACTTGCTTAGATCACTTGCTTTGCTTTTGAAATTGTATGAAATGGTGCTTTGTGTTTGGTGTGGTTTTGAAAGTATTTTGAAAAGAGGCCATCATTTAGGCAATCTTTGTAATTATTCTCGTTCGTAAGAATGTATACAAAGATGTTTGTCTTTTGAAAAATGTTTCAATGTTTTTAAAGTTGTTCGGAAATGTTTTGAAATGTGTGTGTGTGTTTGAAAATAGCAAGGATTGTTTTGAAACAGAGCAAGTAACTTAGAAGCTATCTACCTACTCAAATGTCTTTCTTGTACATTTTTATTCCTTTGAAATTGTTGATTTACTATTGATTTGGTAAACAAACCTATCTTTGGATGTTAAACGGGACGGGCGTGGGTCATCGTATTACCATGATAGCAATGTTGCCAAGTATCTTAGCTTGTTTGAGGGACCAAGATCATTTTGTTTTAGGCAACCATTTGATAGCGTCATCGAGGGACTATGATCTTATTTTTGTGTTGTTTTTCCAAGATACCTAGCATGCATACCATGGCCATTTTAAGGCAACAAAGTGGATGAAACCCTAGGGGTGCTTGTGTGCAAGGTGTTGTCATTTTTCATGCATTTTTGTCTTGTATTTAGTCATGCTATTTGTTTTGATTTTGGTCTTTGCATACAAAACCCTAATCTTACTATCATGCATATAATACGATAAATTGCGTAAAAGTAAATCTAAGACTATTACATCAATATTATGGAGAGGGGGATACAAGTTTGAATAGGGGGATATTGCACAAAAATAAACCCTAAAATATTATTACAACCAAATTTAAATATTGCATAAATAAATAAATGAACAATTAATTAAATATACAATAAAATGTAAATATGCACAAATGTTTTTTGTATTTATTTTATGTATGTAAAATAAATTTATTTAAGTCCTAAAAAAAAAAGAAAAAAAATGATTTTTTTTTTGAAAGGGTGAAAACCCTAAATTTGTTTTAAAGAAAATAATGTTTTATATTATTTATTTATCCTTTTTGTTTAAGAAAAATAATAATAATATATACAAAAATGTTAAAAATTAAATATTGTATGAAAATATTAATTTAAGTGTATAAATAATAAAAATAAAAATATGTAATATTTTCATATTATTTAGCAATTTATTTAAGAAAATAAAGCATATATTAGTTAATAAACTATTTATTATGCAAAAATAAAATAAAAAAATATAATAAAAATGCAAAAAATAAAGAAAATATTTTTGGTGATTTTAAATGTTTGGAAAAAATAAATAAAGTCAGAAAATGTGAAATATGCAAGAAAATATGAAAAATAAAAGAAATGGGCCAAGGGGGTGCAAAAAGTAAACAGGGGGGTGTCAATAGTCAGGAAAAATAGGCCCGGGCCCATGTACCACTTCATCCCTGTCCTTGGAACCAGAAAACGCGCGCGCCATGTACAAACTTGTAACTCTTGCATACGTGCTTAAAAATGAAATCTTGCAACATGAAACGTGTAGCTTGTTAAATCACGATTTCAATGATATAAAAAACTTGATCTAACTCTCAAAGACCAGAGAGAATTTTGTCATTCATAATTTCCGACCTAAAAACTTCAGCATGTTCAACATCTAAATTCTCCTAGCTCAGTTAATATAAATACAAGCTATGCATATGTACAGCTCAAGGACATTAAGGACTACATTTTTGCTTCACAAACCTAAGCTTAATGATGCCTAAATAAGGAGTTAGAATCTTGAGAAATAGCTGTTTCAGTCAAGTTCGAATATGGCAATGTAGGAGTTGTGAGTGAGGCCTGAAGGTTGTGTTAGCTTTCCTGAAGTTCCCTTGACCTTTCCCAATGCTTAGCTTGCTTTGAAATGGCTTGAATCTCCTTGTAGAACTCAACCTGCAAAGCTACAAAATGAAAATGGTGAAGTGTGCAAACGAGGTTACAGTTGCAAAGTAAGGGCCTGGACAATTTAGGTGTATTGTATTGAATGTGTTTGAAGTGGTTTCAAGCAAAATGCACGAGGCAAATTTGTTTTGGAAGTGGTTCTGCAGAGCTTTCCCTATTTTGGGAAGAAATGGAGTTTTTGGTGTATTTGGGTGTTTGAGAGGTTGTAAACTCGTGCTTTTGGCTTGCTATAATATGCTGAGGTTGTGTAGAATAATTCTTAGGCTTGGTTTCAACAGATGCACAAGTTATGTTCACTTTTGCAAGTTGACTTGTTTTTGAAGCAAAAGTTGAAATGATAAAGGCCAAGGTTGTACAAGCTAGCTCAAGGTCTGCATAGGGTTGGTGAGTTGTTCCTGATGTTTGTGGAGTTGGTTTGCAGCAAAAGCTTTGGTCCATGGCTCAAGATAAACAAAGTTACATAAAGTGAACTTTATCAAAGTAACAATGTTATCTTTTTGCCATTTTTGGATTAAACCTTTGTACAAAGCTTCCAAGACAAAAACAATGCCATTAACCATTGTATTTGCATTTAATTTATTAGTGTAGAAAGTATTAGAACCTGTAAACCAAGTACAATCATGATTCAAACTGATTTGCAAGTTGTGACATGGTGCAAAATGCCTTGGACAAAAGTGATGATTTGCCATTTTCAATCCTTCTATTCTCCCTAACCACATATGATCTTGGAGAGTTCTTGGACATTTTGGAAAGCTTGTAACATGCTCTACAATACATATTTGAAATGCATTTTGAGATTCCACTTGGAACTATGTGAAAAGTTGTCATGAAGATAGGTTAAAATCCTGCCTAAACTAGGGCAAAATTTCACTAAGTTAAAAGTTTCAAGACCCTTATTCACAAAATCATAACTTGAGATCCAAGCATATTTTGGGAAAACTTTGTGAATCAAAGTTGTAGATTTTGTGTAGGACTACAACTTTCATGTTGGAAGTTTTCTTTGAATTCAATTGCATCATGGTTAAAAAGATGGGAAAAGTTGGGAATAAATAAGAAATTTTCATAACTTAGAAAATTTCTAAGTTATGAAAATTTTCCATTTTAAACCCTAATTTCAAAATTAGGTTTCTTGGTGAACAAGTTTCATTTTTTGACACATCTTGATGAAAAATGACCTTTGGCACTTGATTTTGACAAAAAATTCAAAGTTTGACTTTTCAGGGTACAATTGATTTTTGATCAGTTGATTGGAAAATTCATCTGTCAATCCAATGCATTTGAGATCTTTTGAACCTTGTGATTAGGTCAAGATGCTGCCATTGAGTCCTTGAAACCATGATTGAACCCAAAATGCCATTGGCTAGGTGAAAAATCAGAAATTGCCCTTCTACAGTCAAAACCCTAAAAATGACCATTTTGCCCTTTTGATGATCTGATCAAATTTCTTGAGGAGTTATGGTCAAAACTTGATCAAATGGTCCATATGAGTCTATAATGTTGATGTGGATAAAAAATTATGAGGTTTGACTGTAAATTGGCCACAATTGACTTTTTCCCCAATACAGCTGATTTCTAGATCAACTATCCAATTGACTAGGCAAAAATTTGATTCAAGGCTTGAAACTTGGTATGAGCAATCTTAGAGGTCCAACATGAAGTATGAAAGTCACATGGGGCATTGGAAGTCCAAAAATCCTTGTGCAAACTCAAACCCTAATTTCAAGTCATTAGTGCAAGGAGATGTCTTGAGCTGAGCAAACCCTAATCTGGTCTTGAATCCAAAGAGTCTTGTGAGGAGAATATTGATAAAATGAGAGGGAAAATTTTGGGGTACAACACTTGGAATTCATCATTCCATCTAACTACTTGATCTTTCTTCAAGAGTTCGAAGATTGGCTCACAAGTAGCAGTCAAGTGTGATATGAAGCGGGCAATGTAATTGAGACAACCCAAGAATCCTCTAACTTCCTTTTCAGAATGAGGGACTGGAATTTCTTGGATGGACTTTACCTTGGAAGGATCAAATTTAATTCCTTTATTGCTGACAACAAAACCTAGAAGCTTTCTAGATCGTATTCCAAATGTGCACTTGTTAGGGTTTAACCTCAACTTGTACTTTTTCAGCCTCCTGAATAGTTTGTACAGGTGATCGATATGTTCCTCTTCAGTTTGTGATCTGGAAATCATATCATCCATATAGACCTATATTTCATGATGAATCATGTCATGAAACAAAGCTACCATAGCCCTTTGATATGTTGCCCTTGCATATTTCAACCCGAACGACATGACCTTGTAGCAAAAAGTTCCCCATTACGTGACAAAAGTAGTCTTCTCCATGTCTTTGGGTGCCATCCTTATCTGATTATAGATGGAGAAACCATCCATAAAATAGAAGACTTTATGTTGAGCTGTATTATCGACCAAGACGTCAATGTGTGGTAGAGGGAAGTCATCTTTGGGGTTTGCCCTATTCAGATCCCTATAGTCTACGCACATGCAAACTTTTCCATCCTTCTTCGGTACTAGAACCACATTGGCAACCCATTGGCGATAGGATGTCACAGCTAAGAATCCCGCATTAAATTGTTTCATCACTTCAGCTTTTATCTTCTTAGACATATCAGGTCTCATGAGACGAACCTTTTGTTTGACAGGAGGACAATCTTATTTCGTTGGCAGACGATGAACTACGATGTCGGTATCCAACCCTAGCATATCTTCATACAACCAAGAAAATACTTCCACATAATCATACAACATCTGAACTAACCTGCTCTTGACACTGTCTTCCAAGTTAGCACCAATCTTGATTTCCTTCTTGTCTGTCTCGGTACCCAGATTGATGACTTCAACTGACTCTTCGTGCGGATGAATAACTTTTTCATCTTGTAACAGAAGTCTGGCTAGTTCTTCTGGTATTTCACAATATTCCTCGCCTTCATCTTTGGATTGCTTAATTGGACATTCGAAGTCATAGTCGGCAATAGTAGAGTCACTGGCAATAAGATCTAGAGTGGATGAGGACCTGCAAGAGTGTGTATGTGTGTGTGCATGTAAGATACATGGCTACTTTGAAAAATGTATTTGAAAGAAAGACAATGAACACAAAGATTTGAATGCAAAAGAGTCCAATGATTTGTATTGAATGATCATATGATTAGATTAACATAAATAAAACCCTTGACAAATGGACCAAGGTACCCCGGGCTAGACACATGGCTTAAAAGTCATTGATAAATATTACAGACAAAATGTTCTTGAATTGAAAGAAAAGAAATAACAAGTAGATTACTCATCAATGAAGGAGACCGGCATGAAGTCCTTTGCATGCCAATTCTTTAGCTCCGTTGTAGTGGGATACACCCAATATTCAAATGCAGCTTCTTCATCAGAATCACCTACATCATTAACTTCATTGACACCCTTGTCATGTTTTGGCATAGGTGCAGTGATCACATTCGGAGTTGGAGGAGGATCAAATTCAACAATCTTATTATCGATTAAATTCTGGATTTTATTCTTCAAGGCCTAGCATTGGTCAGTCTCATGCACGAGGCTACTTGAGTGGTAAGCACATTTAGCGTTCAAATTATAATTTGGTGAAGAGGTATCAGGGTTGGAAGGAGGATCATGCAATGTCACTAAATTAGCCTTTAGCAAATAAAGAAGGGCTTGAGATGGTGACATGCCTAATCTCATGAATTGTCTACCCGGAGTTTTGAAACATTCATGATTTGCAGATGGTCTTGGAGCAGGAGTTGGATTGGAGATTCGGACAGCATTTACAGACAGATGATCATTCTTCTTGGTACGAGCCCTTGCCCCGTACACATCATTGATTTCCTTCTTTGCAGCAAAAGATTTCTTGACAGGATTAGAAGTGGAGGCAGACGCCACAAATATCTTCCCACTTTTGATGTCGCTTTCAACTCTTTCACCAGTTAAGATTAACTTAGTGATTCCGACAGAGGAACATCCTACCAAAAAGTTAAAGAATGGACCATACAAGGTGCCCGTAAACATGTCAATGTGCTCCCTACCAGTCAAAGGTGGTTGAACCCTAGTGGTTAGGTCTCTCCACTTTTGTGCGTATTATTTAAATCCTTCATTGTTCCCCATGGTCATATCTTGCAATTGAACCCTTGTTGGCACCAAGTCGGTGTTATACTGATACTGATGGTAGAAGGTGGTAGCTAAATCTTCCCAAGTATTGATGCGGGAACCATCTAACTGATAAAACCATTCTAGTTGCGTTCCGGTCAAGCTCTCTTGAAAAAAGTGAACCCAGAGTTTCTTATCAGAAGTGTGCGGCTATATCTTGCACACATAAGATTTAAGGTGAAGTTTTGGACAAGAAAATCCATTGTACTTTGCAAAGACTGGTATTTTGAATTTTTGGGGAATGACAACCCTAGAGATTAAACCCTAATCATTAAAATCTAAACCAGGGACTGCTTGGATCTCAACAGCCTTCAACCTGTCTTCTAGTTGCTTATAGTTGACATCGGCGGGTGGATACTGCTCGTCAAAATAATCATCATCAGAAGCTTGATCATTAACACAGTCAGCCTGGGTACTCTTAACCTCACCAATCTGATTCTCGTCTTCTTCAGACGAGTCTTCCACTACCGGGATTTGACGAACCGACTCTTTGAACCTTCTTCCCATGTTTACCAGGGCTCTCTTCTTGGGCTTCTTCTTAACTTCCATCAATGCCATCATATCCTGCTGCCCCCTGGCTAGGGCTAGTAGAGTCTCTTGGAATTGATAGTTTTGTGCCTGAAGATCCTTCACGGTTTTCTCTAGATCTATCTTGCTGAAATAAACAGCAGAAAGATAAGGAAACATGTTATGTGAAAAACCCATCATGTTATGATGCATGGAAGATGCATATGCAAATGATTTCAAAGATTTATGGAAATTAAATTTGCATAAACAAAAGAATGAACAAACGTCAATTTTCATTAATTAGCTTGAAAATATTGCAACATGCCTCTTGGGCTTACAAAATAACTTTCTAAGATAAAAAGACTGAACGCATCCTTTTCGGTGCAAGGTAGGCGTTCAAACTTTGCTCTTCTTGTAGCTGCTTTGTAAGCTCCAAGAACTTATTCTCGCTAGCATAGAATTGAGCCTCAAAAGTATCTCATTCTTCCTTTAGCTGAATCCATCCTTTTTGCATGTCTTTGAGAGAAGTTGGCATGTCGGGGTGGAGGACAGTGTAGGGAACATCTCCTTCAATCACAGGTTCCATGATAATTGGTAAGATGGAAGGATAAAGCATCACAAGTTTCTGAGCACGGGCTCGTACCCACTTAAGGTAAGGATCGAGGGGAATGGAATTCTTGTGTCCCAACGTCTTACTATCCACCTTGCTTACCATCCTCCAAGCTCGGATAAACCTCTGACAGTAGTTTTGATCGTCACTTTCGTAGTCGAATACCACTCCTTGGATGAGCATCTCATGTGGACCATCTCTTCAGGCATATCTAAATTGTCAAAAGGCTAAGAAAGGGTTGTAAGTGATACATCCCCTAATTCCAAGTAAAGGGACATTAGGAAATTCACGACAACGGTCGATGATAGTAACATTCTCCATGGATGAGGAACACCAATGAAGATCTGAGTGTCTAAGCGTCATCAACCTATGCGACCATCTTAAACCTTTATCATTCTTCAACACAGATCGGGGAAGATGCGAAATAAACCATCTTGCCAAGAGAGGAGTATAACACATGAGGATTCCTCTCTTCCTTATAGTGCGAGAGTGAAAAGAATGAAGGGTATCTCCCAATAAAGTAGGCACTGGATTGCGATATATGAAGATTTTGACAGCACTTACATCTATAAGTTGGTCAGGATTTGGAAACAAAACCATCCCATAGATGAGAAGGGCCAAGATTTCTTCAAAAGCTTATAAGTCCAAAGATTTCCAACAATCTTGAGTTTCTCGAACAAGAACTTGGCTAAGAAACCTTTGACACCACTCCTTGTTTCCCAATTAGTTGTGATATCAGATTGTTGCAATTGTAATGCTTGGGCAATCTCCTCAAGTTTTGGATCTCTTTCGGTACCGTTGAAGGGTAGTTGATTGAGAATGGGAATCCTCAAGAGTTGTGAAAATTCTTCTAAAGTTGGCACAAGTTGATAATCGAGAAAAGTGAAGCAATGGTGTAGGGGATCAAAGAATTGGAACAACACCTTCATCATATCTTCATCAGTGTTGGAGGTAACCAAGCTTAGAAGGCGACCATGTATTTCAGTGAATGGAGAATTATCAGGAACCCTTGATGCTAACTATTTGAGTTGAGGAGGAATCCTTACGAGATTGACTTGGATAGTATTCCAGCAGATAGAAGCCATGTCCTACAAAAAAGAACAAAGATAAATCCCAAAAATCCTTGAAATGGTTAGAATGAGTATGATTTTTGTGAAATCAAGCTTTCCAAATGTTTTGATAAAGACAAGCTAGCATGAAAAAATGAATGGATCAAGATAGAAGATTTATCTCAAGCAAATATTCATTGATCAAGATCAACTTTTCAAGACTTATGGCTTAAGGTATATGAAATTTTTGATCTTATGCTCTTAGTGCTCAAAACTATTTTTAATCATGCATTTACTTTATTAAAATAATATTTTGAGTATATACTATGTATGATTGAAGAAGGATGTTTTAAATTGCTTAAATTCTTTGAAAATAATGATTTTTCAATTTTTGTACACAAGCAATCGATTGTCATGCTACGACAATCGGTTGCATCCAAAAAAACAATTGATTCTGTTTGAAAACAATCGATTGTCATCTAGCAGCAATCGATTGTCATGTGTTTTATTTTAAAAAATTTTGAACGTTGGCTTATGAGAAATGATTGCTCCTCAATGACAATCAGTTGTCATAGTTATATGTTTCAATTTTTTTAAACGTTGCTTTTACAGCAATCGATTGTTGCTTTAGTGGAACCGGTTGTTGTGCCTTAACTTTTGAAAAAGTTTATTTTTCCAGCAACTTTTTGTAACACCTTTTCATGGAAATCTGTGTATCTTTTCAAATACATTATTTTAGTAAAAATGGTTTAAACATTGCTATGTTTCATTGAAGAGGTATTACTACACTATAAATTATTTTCATTTAGAATTTTGAAAATACAACAATATATAAAACAACAATCACTAACAACTTTCTATTCTTTTGAATATACTCTTTATACTCAAGATTTTTGTTCATCATTTTCATATGCATACTGAAAATTGTTCTTGAGCACTTAGAAGAGTATTCCATCTTAAATTTCATATTGAATAGAAAAGATCAATCAAGTGATTAACATTGCTCTTTCATCTTTAAAACTCTTATACAAATCAAAGAAACTATTGTATACTTGTTTTCAGGATTGTTGGAAACAAGAAAGACACTTAGAGAGGATTGTTCTCTTTGTGGTCTTAGTGAAAATCCAAGAGGATTGTTCTTGGTCCAAGAGGATTATTCTTGGTTGTTAGGTAGTCTTTGTACAAATTACCAACTATAAGGAAATCTCTTTCATGTTGAAAGGGGAATGGAGTACTCTCGGACTTGAGGGGAACCAGGATACATCTCTGTGTTCTTTACTTTCCGCATTTACTGCTTTCATCACTTATCAGAAAAAGAAAGAAAAGAAACTCGCGCAAAAATATTCATACAATTCAGAAAATGTTTTAAAGAACCTAATTCACCCCCCCCCCCCCCCCTCATAGGCGCATCTGAACTTACAATTGGTATCAGAGCAGGTTATAGGTAACCTGTTCCTACTAGATCCAAAATGGCTTCCGCAAACAACAATTCTGTGTTCAGAGACAGTGGCAGTAGCAACAAGCCTCCTCTATTCTGTGGTGAATATTTTGATTTCTGGAAGATCCGTATGAAGGCTCATCTAGAAGCACAAGGAGAAGAAATATGGGATGCTGTCCAAAATGGCCCTTTTGTTCCGGTAACTGTAGTAAACGGCGTTGGTTCATGAAAGCCTAAGACTACATGGGATGATGATGATAAGAAAAAGGTCCTATATGATAAAAAGGAAATAAACCTCCTTCAAAGCGCACTTAGTATGGATGAATTATTCCGTGTGTCAGCATGCACAACGATAAAAGAAATTTGGGATACATTGGTTGAAACACATGAAGGAACAACTGAAGTTAAGAGATCGAGACTTAATACGTTAAGTCAAGAATATGAATTGTTCCGCATGCAACCCGGAGAATCCATTCTTGATTTACAAAAGAGATTTGTGCATCTAATAAATCATCTAAGGGCACTTGGCAAAACATTGACCAAAGATGAGTTGAACCTAAAAGTGCTCAGATCCTTGACTAGAGAATGGCAACCAAAGGTAACGGCAATCTCAGAAAAGAAGAGTCTCGCTACTATGACATCCGCAACCTTGTTCGGGAAACTTCAAGAATACGAGACAGAACTCGGTAGATTGGAAAAGCGTGAAAATCAAGAAAAGAAGTCTAAAAACATTGCCTTGAAGATTGACTCCAAGGAAGACGAAAAGAAAGATAATCCTGATGAAGATGAAAACTTCATGCTTCTTGTTAGAAGACTTGGAAAATTCTTTGGTAAAAATGACAAAGTCTTCTCGCACTCAAAGAAGAAGAAACACTTCAAGAAGAAGGAAAGATCCTCATCAACACAAGAAGTTACTTGTTATGAATGTGGTAAACAAGGTCACATCAAACCGGACTATCCAAAACTTTCAAAGAAAAGTGGCTACAAAGGCAAGAAGGAATCAAAAGATAAGAAAGCATATGTTGCATGGGAAGATGTTGAACTGAGTTCGTCATCCGACTCCGATAGCGACGAAAGTGCCAATCTTGCATTAATGGCCTCACACCACTCCGAAAGCGAAGATGATAAGGTTAGTAACATATTCTCTCTTTTTGATAGTGATGCACAAGGTGCTATAAATGAACTGTTAAATGAATGCAAAATTCTGTACAAAATTATCTCATCACAAAAGAAACAAATTTCATCGTTGGAAGAAAAATGTGGATCTATTGAAAAAGATCTCAAAGATGAAAAGCAAAAAGCTAGTGATGAATTTTGTATGCACAAAGTGTGAATCTCTCTCTTTCCAAATTGTCCAATTGAAAAGGGTTATTGAAAGGTATGAAAAAGGACAAATTGGATTGGAAGGTGTTCTTAGCCAACAAAGATACTCAAATGACAAAAGTGGTCTTGGATACTCAAAATTTTCAAAACCAAGTACCAACAAAACCATCTTTGTCAAGGCTAGCGATCAAACAACCAAAGAGAAAGAAATCACTCCCAAAATAGTTCATCACAATCCTAAAAAGAAAATACCCTCTAAGAAGAAATCTTATCCTTCTAGATATAGAAGTAAATTTGAACCTACTTGTTTTTATTGTGGTATTCGAGGACACACACCTAATGCTTGTTATGTTAGAAACTTTGGCATGGCAAATGGGCATTATGTGTGGGTTAAGAAAGGAACTAATTAAGAAGGACCCAAAGCAACTTGGGTACCTAACAAAACCTGATCTTGTTTTGTAGGTAAGCTTGACGACCACTTCAAATCTATGGTATCTCGATAGTGGTTGTTCCAAGCATATGGCGGGAGATATCGACAAATTTTCACATCTAACGCTTAAGGCCAAGGGTTATGTGACGTATGGAGATAACAACAAAGGAAAGATTCTTGGCATAGGGAAAGTTTGTGGTCCACCTTTCACATCAATTGAAGATGTTCTTTATGTCGAAGGACTAAAGCACAATCTTCTAAGTGTTAGCCAAGTATGTGACAAAGGCTTCAAGATCAAGTTCACTAAAGATGAATGTTTGATAAAAGATGAAGTCACACATGAGGCTAAACTTAAAGGTAACAGAGTAAACAATATTTTTATTATTTCCCTTAACGATTTGTCTTTTAAGGTTAAATGTCTCATGGAAAATCACAACGACTCATGGCTATGGCACAAAAGAATCGCTCATATTCATATGGAGCATTTAAACAAATTGATTAAGCATGACCTTGTTGTTGGACTGCCTAAGATAAAGTTCATCAAAGATAGACTTTGCGATGCATGTCAAAAGGGAAAGCAAACAAAATCAACTTTAAAATCCAAGAATGTGGTGTCCACTACTAGGCTACTACAATTGCTTCATATGGACTTGTTTGGCCCTTTTAGAACGAGGAGCTTCGGAGGTAATGTATACGCTCTAGTTATTGTTGATGACTTTTCTAGATATACTTGGACACTCTTTTTAGTGCAGAAAAATGATGCATTCAAGGCGTTCAAGAAATATGCAAAGCAAATTCAAAATGAGAAGTCACTATCTATTGCCTCCATAAGAAGCGACCATGGTGGAGAATTCTAGAATTCCTCCTTTGAAGATTTCTGTAAAGAACATGGAATATCACATAATTTCTCAGCACCAAGGACTCCTCAACAGAATGGAGTTGTAGAAAGGAAGAGTAGGTCTCTTATTGAACTTGCAAGGACAATGCTTAGTGATTCAAACCTTCCAAAATACTTTTGGGCGGATGTTGTAAGCACGGCATGCATTGTAAGAAATAGAGTTAATATTCGACATATCCTGAAGAAGACTCCGTATGAACTCTTTCGAGGAAGGAAACCAAATATTTCATTCTTTCATGTCTTTGGCTGCAAATGTTTTATCCTTAACAACGACAAAGACAACCTTGGTAAGTTTGATGAAAAATCAGATGAAGGTATTTTTCTTGGATACTCCTTATCTAGTAAAGCTTATCGTATATACAATAAAAGAACTTTAACTATTGAGGAATCTATGCACGTATCATTTGATGAATCTAACCCCTCCGAGGAGGATACTATTGTTTTAAATAATGATGATGAGATTTTACATATTCCTCAAGAAGATGGCTCCAAGACCAACAATGAGAATCAATTGGAACAACAAGAAAAACAAATTCCGGAAGAATCAAATGTTAATGATATACCTAAGGAATGGAGAACCCATAGAGATCACCCTATTGATAAAATCATCGGTGACATCAGTCAAGGAGTTTCAACAAGATTGAATCTCAAAGATGCTTGCTTGAACATGGTGTTCATTTCTCAAATCGAACCTTCCAAAGTCGATGATGCATTAGGAGACGACCAATGGATGATTGCTATGCAAGAAGAATTAAATCAGTTCGAGAGAAATCAAGTTTGGGAACTTGTTCCTAGACCAAGTGACAAACACATCATAGGTACAAGATGGGTGTTCAAAAACAAACTTGATGAGAACGGTATAGTTGTCCGAAACAAAGCAAGATTGGTAGCCCAAGGATACAACCAAGAAGAGGGAATTGACTTTGAAGAAACTTTCGTTCCAGTTGCAAGTGTATGTCTGTGTGCACGATTTCAAGCAAACCCGAAGGAATCTTACCTTATGGCGGTAAAAAGAATCATGAAATATCTCAAAGGAACAACCAATGTCGGCCTATGGTACCCAAAAGGTAATATATGCAATTTAATTAGTTATTCTGACGCTAATTATGCAGGATGTAAAATAGATAGAAAAAGCAGAAGTGGCACTTGTCATATTTTGGGAAATGCATTAGTCTCTTGGGCATGCAAGAAAAAAGCTTGTGTGGCTCTTAGTATGGCCGAGGAGGAATATATTGCAGCGGATAGTTGCTGTGCGCAAATTCTATGGATCAAGCAACAACTCTGTGACTACGGACTCGACCTTGGATGCATTCCACTCCGATGCGACAACACAAGTGCAATCAACATTACAAAAAATCCTGTGATGCATTCTATAACAAAGCATATCGACATTCTACATCACTTTCTTCGTGATCATGTACTTCAAGGAGATGTCGAAGTCACCTTTATGGATACGCATAATCAACTAGCAGATATCTTCACTAAACCATTGGCAAGAGAACCATTTTTCAAGATTCGAAGAGAGCTAGGTATCTTGGACGAAAATGACATTATCTAATTAAGGTACATGGCTATGATCTTAATCTTAACTTTATGGTAATATATCATGATCCATGTTTTTATTACTAAACTTTTGATATATGACCATGAAATCCCTAAAAATTAAGTATTTTTCACTTTTTCACTAATGACAATCGGTTTTCATAGAGTGATAATCGGTTGTATCTAAAAAATTTTAGATTCTGTCTTCACAACAATCGGTTGTCACTCCACAAAAACCAGTTGCTTTCTCATTATTTTCGCCCCTGTTTTCATTTTTTAAAGGATGCAATTGGTTGTCATCAAACGACAATCGATTGCACAGTTCAAAATTTTGAAATTTTTTTATTTTTTTCAGTTACACTCTTTTTTTATTCTTTCTCTTCCATTGCCATTAATATTATTTATTTTGTACAAGATTCTTATTCTCTTTTTGAATGTTTTAAGTGTTTGGTCAACAATTTTTTAAATGCCTAGTCCTTTCGTATGACACAATTTTTTGGATACTTACACACTCAAGAATCTCTATGCTACAAGTCTTTATTGTTTTTGTCTAAACCATTGAATGTCTTACCTAACCATTGAATGCCTTACCTATCCATTGAATGCCTATCTATCTATAAAAGCTCAACCAAAACCTAAAAACTTCATATATCCTCTTTTGTCTCAAGAAACCCTACAAACACCAAATACCCTTTCCCCTTCCAATTCTCCCATCCCCCACCATGTCAACATCAAAGAAAGGCAAGGTAAAAGCTTCTTCCTCATATAAAGGTGATGATCTCTCAAAACTCATTCCATCAAGAAGCCAAAAGGAAAGATTTGTGTCTCACTTTCAGAAGATGATGGTTCTTCTACCAAGGTTCGGTAATCTTGACAACTTTTATTCCGAATGCTTCAGTTTGCCAGCTTTATTTAGATCTCAAGGGATATATAAGTTAATTGGTGTTAATGGACCCATTTACCCCACTTTAGTTAGAATTTTCTACAGCAATCTAACCATTATTAGAGGATGCATGATTTCAAATGTCAAAGGGGTTCCTATAGAACTCACAGTGCAGAATTTTGGTGAAGCTTTGGGTATTCCAAATGATGGTGCTTGCATTAAACTTCTCTAAAATGCAAATCTTCCTGGCTACAACAAAAGAGACTTCTACTATGGAATTGCAAGAATTCCCGAGCGTGATTTTATTCAGAAAAGGCAAAGGCTTATTGGTGGAACTCCGGAGAGGAACTCTTGGTCTGCAGGAATTCTCACTATTGATGATCGTTTGATCCACTACTTTTTGGCGTATGTGGGTATGCCAAAGTTCTCAAATATTTCCAATGTCAATGATTATGAGATGCAGATTCTGTATGCGATGAAGAATGGGATTCAAATCAACCGGTCTTATGTGATTCTACATCATATGGCACTACATAATGAAAATGCTTCTGCTTTTCCCTATGGCTCCTGGCTTACCCTTGTTTTTGAGAAGTTCAACGTTCCCTTGTCTGGTGAACACATGGTGCCTATGACTAACCCCAAACATGAAATCACTCCGAAGAAAGTATGTAATACCAAAATCGGCGTCAAATTTGATCCGATTAATAGAACCATCACATACATTCATACTCCTCCACAAAACCAACCTCCACAAGAACAACCACTTCAAAACCAACCTCCACAACCAATGGAAAACTCTTACAATCAAGTTTTTGACTATGTTGTTTCTATGTGCAAAATTTTATGATCTTCTTTCCCATTCCTTTTTGCTAATGACAAAGGGGGAGAAGACTTTGTAGTTTCTTTTGTGTTTCTCTAACCCAAATTGCAGCAAGCAAGCAATCTTCAAAACTCTCATGCAATAGATCAAGGGGGAGTCTTTGACTTAGGGGGAGTTTTTAAACAACTTGATTAGAGAAAACCAAGATGCACTCCAAACTTCAAGCAATGGTTGTCATCATCAAAAAGGGGGAGACTGTGAAATCAAGCTTTCCAAATGTTTTAATGAAGACAAGCTAGCATGCAAAAATGAATGGATCAAGATAGAAGATTTATCTCAAGCAAAGATTCATTGATCAAGATCAACTTTTCAAGACTTATGGCTTAAGGTATATGAAATTTTTGATCTTATGCTCTTAGTGCTCAAAACTATTTTTAATCATGCATTTACTTTATTAAAATAATATTTTGAGTATATACTATGTATGATTGAAGAAGGATGTTTTAAATTGCTTAAATTCTTTGAAAATAATGATTTTTCAATTTTTGTACACAAGCAATCGATTGTCATGCTACGACAATCGGTTGCATCCAAAAAAACATTTGATTCTGTTTGAAAACAATTGATTGTCATCTAGCAGCAATCGATTGTCATGTGTTTTATTTTCAATTTTTTTGAACATTGGCTTATGAGAAATCGATTTCTCCTCAATGACAATCGGTTGTCATAGTTATATTTTTCAATTTTTTTAAACGTTGCTTTTACAGCAATCGATTGTTGCTTTAGTGTAACCAGTTGTTGTGCCTTAAATTTTGAAATTTTTTATTTTTCCAGCAACTTTTTGTAACACCTTTTCATGGCAATCTTTGTATCTTTTCAAATACATTCTTTTAGTTAAAATGGTTTAAACATTGCTATGTTTCATTGAAGAGGTATTACTAAACTATAAATTATTTTCATTTAGAATTTTGAAAATACAACAATATATAAAACAACAATCACTAACAACTTTCTATTCTTTTGAATATACTCTTTATACTCAAGATTTTTGTTCATCATTTTCATATGCATACTGAAAATTGTTCTTGAGCACTTAGAAGAGTATTCCATCTTAAATTTCATATTGAATAGAAAAGATAAATCAAGTGATTAACATTGCTATTTCATCTTTCAAACTCTTATACAAATCAAAGAAACTATTGTATACTTGTTTTCAGGATTGTTGGAAACAAGAAAGACACTTATAGAGGATTGTTCTCTTTGTGGTCTTAGTGAAAATCCAAGAGGATTGTTCTTGGTCCAAGAGGATCGTTCTTGGTTGTTAGGTAGTCTTTGTAAAAATTACCAACTATAAGGAAATCTATTTCATGTTGAAAGGGGACTGGAGTACTCTCGGACTGTGAGGGGAACCAGGATACATCTCTGTGTTCTTTACTTTCCGCATTTACTACTTTCATCACTTATCAGAAAAAGAAAGAAAAGAAACTCGCGCAAAAATATTCATACAATTCAGAAAAAGTTTTAAAGAACCTAATTCACCCCCCCCCCCCCCCCCCTTCTTAGGCGCATCTAAACTTACAATGTTATGATGTTTATGATGTTATGTACAAGTAAGTATATACAAACAAGGCAAAGAAAGTCCTTAGGTTTATGCTTGCATGGAGTCTTATAGTTAAGTACCCTCTTGAAATTTAGTTGGCTCAAACCTGTCCTAGAAATAGAAACCGGGTTCTAAAGGATCTCAATATCACTGACCTGTCTTTTCGGGCATTGTTTTAGCGCAAGCCTCTTTCACAGCGATCGAAATATCCCGGAAATCAAACCTCAATGAGTGTAGTATCGAGTATCAATCAACTTTGGACTGCACCAAAGCCGGTTATCTCACTACGTCCCAATGGCCAAGTTGGTCAAGTAAAGGTTCTGAAGTCAATTAGTGCTTCATGACATCACTCAGCGGCACTGTATTCTCCTTGACTACTCAAGGGCTACTGGTACCCACAAATATGTCACACTAACGTAGCTATTTATTAGACCATGTCGGTATACCCCTTACATGTTCCACAACGTATTTCTACTTACCGATAAGGTATCCAAAATCCGGGTAGAGGATTTAAACAAGCTCAAACAAGGAACCAAAATATAAACCAAACAAATCAAACAAATGAAAGCAAGTAAAGGTGATCTAGCCATAAGGTAACCCCACTTTTAAGTTTATCCCCAGCAGAGTATCCAGTTATGTGATACGGTGAGAGAACTGACTTGGGTGTTTTGTGTTTTATCGCAAATGTTACGGTTGGCAAGAGTCGTCACCGGCTTTTCTTTTATCCAAAAGGAAAAGCTGAAAAGAACAGGAAAAACCTTTGAGATTGTTTCTTGAGCTCGGGGGGTAGATTATGAAAAGGGAAGGTGTTAGCACCCTTTTCATCCATAGTTATCTATGGGCTCTTAGTTGCTTTCTAGATCAATTGCTTTTGTTTGAAAAATGTGCTTTGTGTGGTTTTTGAAAGTATTTTGAAAAGGCGCCCTCGTTTAGGCGAACTTTGTAATAGTTCTCGTTCGTAAGAACATATACAATGTGTTGATCTTTTGAAAATGTTTCAAGTTTGGAAAACATTTTGAAAATGTTTTTGAAAGTGTTGGTGTTTTTTTTTGAAAATAAGAAAGAGTGTTGGATTTGAATTGAGCAAGAAACTAGGAACAATCTACCTACTCAAATGTCTTAGTTAATTTCTTCCTTTCGTTTGATATTGTCATCTAACCATTGATTTGGTAAGAAGCCTTATCTTTGGATGTAAAGGGACGGACGTGGGTCATCGTATAACCATGATAGCAATGTTGTGAGATATCTTAGCATTTTTCTTTGAAGGACTAAGATCATTTTTGAAAGGCAGCATTGATAGCATCATCGAGGGACTATGATCTTGTATCTTTTATTTGTTTTTGCTAAGACATCCGACATGCATAACATGGTCATGTTTTATAAGGAAACAAAGTGGAATTACCCTAAGGGTGCAAGTGTGCAAATGTGTTGATTTACATGCATTGTTTTGTCTTGAATTAGGGTTTGCTAACTTGTTGATTTTAGTCTTTCCATACAAACACTAATTTACTAGCATTTATATAAAGCGATGAATTGTGGAAAGTAAAAATATTAAGCTATTACATCATTAGGGAGGGGGGTATACAAGTTTACAAATAGGGATTTTGCAAGAAAATTAAATCTAATCATCTATTACAACCATATTGAATATTGTTCAAGAATTGAATAATAATAATGTATAAATGCAAATGGAAAAAAAGAAATGATTTTGTTTGGTTTTCATGAAAAGGTTTTAACCTAATTAAGAAAATGATTAATTAAAAATAAGTAAAATTAAACTTAAACTAATTAAGAAAGAAATTAAATTAAAAAGTATATTTAGGGTTTTTTATGAAAAGGTTTTATCTTATTAAAAATAATATGAAAATTAATTAAATAAAAGAAACCTAAGTTCTAAGTTAATTTTAATTAAGGAAATAAAATAATATAAAAATTAAACCTAATTATCTAAATATTAATTATTTAAAAAAGAAATTAAATTATTTTAAGAAAATGTTTTTAGTCTTTTTGTACTTATAGGGAAAATTAACTAAATAAGTGTAAAAATAATAAACAAAATATTTTTTGGATTTTTTCTTAAAAATAATAATAATAATAATAATAATAATAATAATAATAATAATAATAATAATAATAATAATAATAATAATAATAATAATAATAATAATAAGAATTAAAATAATAAAGGAAATATGAAATGAAAATAAAAATAAAAAATGAACAAAGGAATAATAAAGAAAATAAGGGGCCAGGGGTACAAGAGTCAAACAGGGGTTAGAAGAAGCAGAAAATAACACGGTCCAATGTTGGAGGCCCAACGCTGGCTGTAAACAAAAAAGAAGTGAAAATGTAAAAAATGAACAAAAGGGTACCACTGGGCTCGATCCCAGGCCCTAAAGGTTAACAGGCGTGCGCTTTACCACTACGGTGGCTATACATCCGTTTATATAAACAAAACAATAAATATGTAACATAAGTTAAGTCCTGAATGAACTTCATCTTCAACCTCCAGCCATGAATCCTGTAACTCACTCATTTCTCATCCATTCATAAAACTTCCAACATCAAACTTGTTAGAAATTTCCTCACGATTCTGAATATGTAAATAACTTAAGCTAATTCTCAAAGATGAGCATGAATTTCTAAAAGTACAAAATTTTGACCTAGATATTTCTGCAAGTTCAAACTTAAAATTCTCACTACTCAAGCAACATAAATGAAATCTATGGACATGCATAGTTTCAGGGCAATGATGTATACATTTTACCTTCACAAATGCAAGCCTAACAATGCCTAAATAATGAGATGAAAAGTAAAAAAATGTACCTCAAAAATGGAAATTGTGAAATGAGTTTGAGCTTGATTCAAGGTGCTGCAATGATCAGGTTAGCTTCCTTGAGTCTCTAGGAAGCTAATGCAATGCTTAGCTTGAGTTGAGAGTGGCTGAAATGGCCTAGAGAACTCAACCTACAACGCTTTGTTTTTGGTTATGGAAGTTGATGAAGATGATGTTAAAGTCGTGTAACAGGGTGTGAGATGGTTTGTATTTAATGTAAGGAAGCTTTAGGAGCTAAAATGCCAAAGAATGCATGAGGGAAATATGAGTTTGGAGTTCAAGGTCAGAAACTGTGCAACAATGGAATTTTTGGGCAATTTCTGATTTGAGGGAGTTTGGGAGTGTTTCAGGGTGTTCAAGCTCGTGTTCTAGAACACAAATAGTGCCTCTATTTATAAGCAACGGATTTGGAGGGTTGTTGTTGATTAGAATACAAAATCACAAGTTTAAGCATAACATGTGATTTTTGAGAAATCTAAGTTTCAAAGTCTTGTGTACTTGCTAAGATATAGTGGTTATGATTTAAACACACTTCCTTCTGACTTTGTAGATGGAGTGTTATTAGAGGGAACAAGTTAGAGGCTCAAGAATTGACATTGTGCATAAATCTTGATTTTCAAGAATGACATTCTTCACTTTCTTCCTAAAATGGCAATGTGAATTAGATAAAGCTTAAACCACTTGGATTATAGCTCAAAAGTTTGTGTAATCCATTAATGATGGATATATACACAAGTTAGAAGGCCTGTAAATCAAGATTATGCAGCCTAACATGGAAATTCAATTATGTGTTCATCAAGAAATGACTTGTAATTCAAGAATGAAAGCCTAACTTCTTGCTTTGATTCTCTTTGCTCAAGTATAATCTCAATGAGTTCTTGGACATTTTGGAAAGCTTGTAACATCCTATATAACCTCTATGTTGGACATTTTGGAAAGCTTGTAACATCCTCAATAACCTCTATGTTGGAAATTTTTGAAAATTCATCTTGGAACTATGTGAAAAATTGCCATGAAGTTAGGTTAAAATCCTGCCAAAACTAGGGCAAAATTTCACTAAGTTTCCAAGTTTCATGAACATATATTCACAAAATCATAACTTGAAATCCATGAATTTATAGGAGAAGTTTTGTTATACAATATTTTATATCTCATTGAGATGTACAACTTTCATGTTGGAAGTTTCCTTTGAATCATCTTGCATCATGGTGGAAAATTGGCTCAAAGTTGTGAAAAAATATGAATTTTCCAACACTTAGAAAAATTTCTAAGTTTAGAAATTTTGACTTTTCAAAATGAAATCTTGACTTTTTGATTTCTTGATGAATAAGTTTCATATTTGACATGTTTTGATGAATTGTGATCTTTGATACTTGATTTTGACCAAAAAGTCAAAGTTTGACTTTTCAGTGTACAATTGACTTTTCATCAATTTACTGAAAATCATTTGTCAACCAATTGATCTTGAGAAATGTTTTGAGCCATGCCATTAGGTAAACATTATGCATTTGAATCCTTGAGATCATAGCTTAAACCAATCAATCAATTGCTAGGTCAAAAATTAGAAATTGCACCTTCTCAATCAAAACCCTAATTTTGACCATTTTGCCCTTTTGATGATCTGATCAAATTTCTTGAGGAATTGTGATCCAAACTTGACCAAATTACATATATGAGTTCATAATATTGATATGGACCAAAAATTATGAAGTTTGACTGTAAATTGACCATAATTGACTTTTTTCCCAATACAACTGATTTTAGGTCAACTGATCAATTGACTGAGCAAAAATGTGATCCAAGATTTGAAACTTGACATGAGAAATCTTGAGGGTCCAAAATGATACATGAAAGTCATATGAGGCATTAAAAGTTCAATTGTCCTTGTGGAATCTCAAACCCTAATTTTTAGTCATCAGTGCTAGAGGAGGTGTCTTTAGTTGATCAACCCTTGTGCAGTCTTGAACCAAAGGAGATCTTGTGAGAGATTATATGAGAAATGAGAGGGAAAATTTTGGGGTACAACAACCTCCCTTTCGGTTTTTCAGTCCACCGGGATACCCTTTTTTGCCCAAGCCACATTTTTAGGTTTTCGACTTGCCGGGTGTATAGATTTTTCATATGTATATCCCTAATTTTTGTCCGAACCTTTTGGTTCACCGAGATGCCCTTATTTTTTCCTAGGCCAGTCAACCTAGCGGGTCTTTGTGTCACCGTCCATAGTGGTTAAAATCATGGCTCCACAAGAAAATATGTTCTTGATCACAAATGGTCCTTCGTATGTAAGAGTCCATTTACCCCTGGGATCACCTTGTGGCAGTATGATGTGCTTGATTACTAAGTCACCAGCCCGATATACTTGACAGCTGACCTTTTTGTCAAAAGCTTTAATCATACATTTTTGGTACATCTGACCATGGAAGACAACTGCGAGCCTCTTCTCCTCAATCAGATTTATATGGTCAATTCAAGTTTGAATCCATTCGTCTTCATAAAAACTTGCATCCTTCACGATTCTCAATGAAGGTATCTGGACTTCAATCGGTAGGACACCTTCCATATCGTATACCAAAGAGAAAGGAGTTTCCCATGTTGATGTACGCACCGTGGTATGGTAACCGTGAAGAGCAAATGATAACATCTCATGCCAGTCTTTATAGCTCACTATCATCTTCTGTATGATCTTTTTGATGTTTTTATTAGAGGCCTCCACAACGCCATTCATCTTCGACCGATAAGGAGAGTTATGATACTGGATTTTGAATTGTGCACATAGTCCGGTGATCATAGTATTATTGACATTGATACCATTATCTGTAATGATTCTTTCTAGAATACCATACCGACATATAAGGTTATGTATGATGAATCGGGCCACAATTTTCTTGGTAACAGAAGCAAATGAAGCCGCCTCAACCCATTTTGCGAAGTAATTGATGGCGACGAGGATGAAACGATGTCCATTTGAAGTTGTAGGTATGATCTCCCCAATCATATCGATGCCCCACATTGTGAATGTCCAGGGAGTAGTCAAGACGTTTAGAGGAACCAGTGGCACATGTACTTTATCAACATAGATCTGACATTTGTGACATGTTCGTGAATGCTGATAACCGTTTGCTTCCATAGTGGACCAAAAGTATCCTGCCCGTAGGATCTTTTTAGCCATCGTGTGCCCACTAGAATGGGTGCCAAAGGTACCTTCGTGTAAATCAGCCATAATCTTTTCTGCCTCACTCTTGTCTATGCATCGAAGCAAAGTAGAGTCGTGGTTACGCTTATAGAGGATTCTGTTACTGAGGAAGAACTTAGAAAAGAACCTTCTTAAGAACTTCTTATCATTGACTGAAGCTCCCTCAGGATATTCTTGGGCTTCGAGATATCTTTTAACTTCATGGAACCAAGGTTTGTCCACTATTTCTTCACTATCAATCTCATGATAGTTTCGTCCATCCTCTTAATAGTGATCTAAGGAGCCTCATTATCCCATCTGATTTTGAACATGGATGACATAGTGGCTTGCGCGTCCGCTAGTGGATTTTCCTCTCGTGGAAAATGCTCAAACGTAATTTCTTCAAAATGTGGGATCAATGTCAACACGTGTTCTTTGTAAGGGATTATATTAGGATGCTTCATGTCCCATTCTCCTTTGATTTGACTGATTACTAAGGCCGAGTCTCCAAATATACTTATGGATTTGATCCCCAAATCTATAGCAGCTTTGAGACCCATAATGCATGCTTCATATTCAGCCATATTGTTGGTACAATTGAAACACAACCTAGCAGTGACAGGAGTATGACAACCTTCGGGAGATATGATCACAGCGCCAAAGCAATTGCTGAGTGCATTGTAAGCTCCGTCAAAAACCATAGTCCATCAGGATCCTTGTTCAGGTCCGTCATATGGTCTAAGTTCTTCACAATCATTCACTAACATGATGTCCTCGTCCAGGAATTCAAAATTCATGGATTAATAGTCATCAACAACCTGATGAGCCAAATGATCAGTTAGTAAATTTCCTTTTATTTCTTTTTGGGTAATGTATTGAATGTCGTATTCAGTTAGGACCATTTTCCATCTTGCTATTATTCCAGAAAGTGCGTGCTTCTCGAATATGTATTTAATAAGATCCATCTTAGATATCAATAAGGTAGTGTGAGTCAGTATATACTGTCTTGGCCGGCGAGTAGCCCATGCTAGAGTGCAACAAGTTTTCTCGAGCAGTGAATATTTGGTTTCACAGTCGGTAAACTTTTTGCTCAGGTAGTATATTGCGTGCTCTTTTCGGCCAGACCCGTCATGTTGCCCCAGCACACACCCCATTGAATTTTTCAATGCTGTTAAATACATGATCAGAGGTCTTCCTTCAACTGGCGGCATCAAAATTGGAGGCTCTTGAAGGTACTCCTTAATTATGTCAAAGGAAGCCTGACAATCATCATTCCACTTCACCACTGGATCTTTATTCAGTAATTTGAAGATTGGCTCACAGGTAACGGTTAGATGGGAAATGAATCAGGCAATCTAATTTAGGTGTCCCAAGAATTCCCTAACCTCCTTCTCAGTGTGAGGATTCGACATTTATTGTATGGCTTTTACCTTTATGGGTTCTACTTTAATACATATTTTGCTGACAACGAAGCCTAAGATCTTACTGGATCTTACCCTGAAGGTGCATTTATTCGGCTTCAAGCTTAGTTTATATTTCTTCAGTATTTCAAATAGATTCTACAGGTGGTCAAGGTGTTCCTCTTTAGTTTGAGATCTGGCTATCATATCATCTACGTAGACCTCTATCTCGTGATGGATCATATCGTGAAATAAAGCCACCACGACACACTGATAGGTTTCCCCGACATTTTTAACCCAAATGGCATAACTTTGTAGCAGAAAGTGCCCCACTGCGTGATGAAGGTCGTTTTCTCCATGTCCTCAGGTTCCATTTTGATTTGATTATACCCGGAGAAACCATCTATGAAGGAGAATACCTCATGTTATGAGGTGTTGTCAACCAGAACATCAATACGGGGAAACAAAAAGTCATCCTTGGGGATCGCTCTATTCAGGTCTCTATAATCCATACACATATGTACCTTACCGTTCTTCTTAGTTACCGGAACGTTATTAGCAACCCATTATGGATAAGAAGTAACAACTAAGATTCCGGTGTTGAACTGCTTCATGACTTCAGCCTTGATCTTTTCTGACATTTCTGGCCGTATACAACGAACCTTCTATTTCACTAGAGGTCAGTCTTCTTTTGTTGGCATACGATGAACTATGATATCAGTTTCGAGTCCTAGCATGTCTTCATATGACCAGGAAAATACCTTAACATAGTCATGTAGTATCTGAATTAAATGCTCCTTAACACTATGCTCCAGATTTTCACTCCTCTTGACTTCCTTCTTGTTCTCTTCAGTACCCAAGTTAACTATTTCAATCGGCTCTTCATGAGGCTGTATTGCCCTTTCTTCCTGTTGTAACAGTCTGGCAAGTTCTCCTGGTACTTCACAATCTTCTTCACCCTCGTCCTCAACTTGGTAGATCAGATTTCTAAAGTCATAATGGGCAATAACATAATTGTTATCAATTGGATCCATAATGGATGTGGATCTGCAGTTTGATATGTGGGTGTGTGTAAGAGCATAGTTGTATATATTTTGATAAAGTAAAAGAGGCAGAAAAGAAAAACAAATAGCGTAAAATTTGTATGCAAAACATCCAATGTTTTATTAATGACATGAAAATGGAGTAATGACCCTCACAAAATAGACCATTGTGCATCGAGTAAGACATAAGGCTTTAAGGTTTCAATTGTTCAAATATTATATATCCTAAAAACAAAAAGACAAATTACTCTTGAATAAAAGTAATGGGCACAAAATCTTTGGCATCCCAATTGCTGAGTCCACCGCTAATGGTTGGGAAGATCCATTTGTCCAGGTTAAAATTACTATCACGTCGACGTACTTGAAAGAGTTCAGGTGGCTCACCATGTATTCCTCCTCCCCATGGACTGTGATAATTTTCCCATTGACTGGGTATTTCAGTATCTGATGCAGGGTAGAAGTAACAGCACCATCCCTGTGGATCCAAGGTCGAACCAATAAACAGGAATAAGACGGGCGGATGTCCATCACATAGAAAATGGAACTAAAAGTCTAAGTACCAACCTTGATAGGGATGTCCACCTCACCGTGCACCATTCTTTTAGAACCGTTGAAGGCCCACACCATAATGTTGCTAGGATTATTCTGAGTCCTTCGCAATCCAACTTGTCTAGAGCATTCTTGGGCAAGACATTAAGTGATGAACCTGTATCCACCAGAACATGATCTAGGGTAGTGACCCTGCACTCGATGGAGACATGCAGGGCATCATTGTGTTTCCTTCCCTTGGGAGTTAAATCAACGTCAGAAAAACCCAGTCCATTATCGGCGGTCTGGCTGGTTACGCAATTCTCAAATTGATCAACGGAGGTTTCTTGAGGCACATGGGCAGACTTCAGGAATTTTACTAAAGCCTTAGCATAGGCTTCAGAGCACAAAAGTAAGGCCAACATTGTGATTTTTGAAGGGGTCTGCCCCAATTGTTCCACGATATTATAATCACTCTTCTTGATTATCTTTAATATCTTTTCCATCTCCTTTTTAGAAGCCTCGGGAATGGCTTCTGGATGAGCCTTCTTCTGGACAGGATCAACCAATACCTCTTTTCCCCATGTCTCAATCGTCTCAGTAGTAGGGATAATAGCAGGACTAACAATAGGAGTAACAATGGGAATACTGACAGGAGCAACAACAGAAATAATCACAGGAATAACAATAGTTTTAAGAGATATCTCAGGAGGGAAAACTCTTCCGCTTCTCGTAATGATATTGTCGACGTCAGGATCATTATCTTCAATAACTTTGTATTCAATAGCCAACAGGTCTTGCTTGATGCCATGGTAATAGACGTCAGCCCCATAATTCCAGGGAACAGCTTTATCCGAGGAATATGGTATTGGCCCCGACATGGTGATGATCAAGGGAGAAAAATTAGGAACAAATGTAATCCTAATGGGTCTTTTCGTGGAGACCCTGGGAGGATTTCAAAAATGGTGATTATCGAGACATCTTCACAACAACTTCTTGTAAGGGGAATTTTTTAGAACATAATTTCTTTGTTAACCATCGCCCATTTTTAACAACAAACAACCATCTGGTAGTGACATGCATAAGTGGCAACCTTCACCACAACCCAAAAATAAATTGTATCGCAATATATTCTCTTTAACATTCAAAAGAGGAGTAGCTAATTCATCCACGGAGGAAACAAAACGATCATCATCAATAACATTGACACCTTGGCCATGTTTGGGCATTGACATTGTTATTACATTAGATGTCTCTGGAAGGTCAAGCTCAACCTCTTTCGCCTCGATAAGGTCTTGCACCTTATTTTTTATAGCCCAATAATCATATGTATCATTCCCCGGGCTCTCGGAATCATAGGAACATCGAGCGTTTGGGTTGTAACAGGGAGATGCAATATTGGGTTCTTGGGAGCTTCCTTTAGAGTCACCAGATTGGACTTCAACAGGTGTGGCAATACCTGGGATAAGGTCATGTTGATCCGGGTGAACTGTCTTTTGGGCACATCTGGCCTGTGTTGATTGTTTCGTCGTTAATTTGATACAGGATTGAAGATTATAACAACCCCTACCGTCGGACGACGTTCAGTTTTGTTTTGATTTCTCTGGCCATAAGTAGCCCTGACTTCCTTCATTATAGTGAAGGGTTTCTTCGTCATGATTGAGGATGCATCCCTCTGAATCTTGCCACTCTTAATACCAGCTTCTACCCACTCACCAGTTAAGATCAACTCAGTAAAACCAGCCGAAGAGCTTCCAATCATATGGTTGAAGAATTGACCAGACAACGTGCCTAAGAACATATCCACCAGATCTCCATCAAATAGAGGGGGATGGACTCTTCCTGCGAGATCCCTCCATTTCTGGGCATAATTTTTAAAACCTTCCCCAGAACCCAAAGCCATACTTTGCAGTTGTGTACGAGTTGGTGCGAGGTCAGCATTATACTGGCATTGGTTGTAAAAAGCAGCAGCCAAATCTTCCCAATTGTGAATATTAATTCCTTCCAACTGATAGAACCATTATAACTGTGTCCCCGAAAAACTTTCCTAGAATAAATGTACCCATAGATTCCTATCAGTAGTGTGGGGTTGAATCTTCCTGACATATGACCTTAAATGCAGCTTAGGACAGGAGACACCGTCGTACTTAGAAAATGTAGGGACCTTGAATTTCTACGGGATAACCACCCCTGAGACCAGTCCTAGCTCTTCAAAATCTAGCCAGGTACCCTCTAGATCTCCATAGCATTGAGGTGATCCTTCAGCTGTTTGTATTTATCATCAGTAGGAGGATACTATTCTTCAGAGTAGTCAGCTTCATCCACCTCAGACTCTGGGTTATCATTTCCTTCCTTTCTCTTTTCTTCTTGATTATCTCCTTCACCCGACGAGTTTGCGAAATCTAGAGCTCACTTGGCCAGTCCTCTGAACGTCCTTCCCATGTTTAAGACATCCACCGTTTTCTTTGTCTTCTTCTTGTCTTTTATCATGACAGCCTTCAGGTCCTCTTGTCCTTTAGCCAGAGCTAGTAACATCTATTGGAATTAAGCATTATGTGCTTGAAGATCTTTTACTGTCTGTTCAATATCCATCTTATTGAAATAAACAGTAAAAAGATAAGGAAACCTATTATGAAAAAAAACTTGTTTGTGTTATGATGAATGAAAATGCATATGCAAATGATTTTGAGGAAACTAGGAGATTCAAATTTTGCTTTGACAAAAGGAAACACACATTGTATTAATAAATCCTAGTTGATTACATCATGCCTCTTGGGGCTTACAATGGAGGAAATAAATACAAAAATAAACTCCTAAGAGAAAAAGGTCGAACGCATCCTCTTCGGCGCAATATAGGTGTTCAAATTTTGCTCTTCATGAAGCTATTTTGTGAGATCCAAAATCTTCTTCTCACTGGAATAGATTTGGTTCTCAAAGGTGTCTCGTTCTTCCTTGAGCTGGATCAAATAGTTTTGAAATTCTTCGAAGCTTGTTGGCATATCAGGATGAAAATTAATGTGAGACTCATGCTCTTGAACAACATACTCTTAGAATATTGGCAGGATAGCAGCATATGGCATCATAAGACTTTGAGCACGAGCTCACACTCATTTGAGGTAAGTCTCCAAGGGGATGGAGTTCTTGCGTCCCAAGGTGCTGTTATCAGTCTTCTTCACCATGCCCCAAGCACGGATGAACCTCTAGTGATACCCTTGCAGATCATTTGAATAGTCGAACACAATACCTGGATGAGCATATAGTGGGGAACATCCCTCTGGGCGTAACCAAACGGACGCCGGGCCAAAGAAGGGTTGTAGGTGATGCCTCATCTAGTTCCAAGGAGTGGCACATTAGGGAACTCTCTGCAGCGATCAATAAAAGAGATATCTTCTTGAGAGCGAGGGCACCAATAGATATCAAAATGAGAAAGAGACATTATCCTCTAATTCCACCTTAAGCCTAACTCATTCTTCATTACTGACCGAGGGAGGTGAAAAATAAACCACCGATAGAGCAAAGGCGTACAACATATAAGTGTCCCTCTGTTGTACCCCAAATTTTTCCCTCTCATATTTTCCCAAGATTTTTCCCTTACATGGTGGTTACAAACACTTGTTTAAAGAAAAAGGAAGTTTTTGAATCTTAGCATATTGTCTTTCGATTGGCAGCTCAACAATGTCCTTCAATTGGAAGTTAAACAATGCCCTTCGATTAGCCCAAAAACAAGCTTTGACTGAGCTTTTAAAATCTCAGATACAAGCTTGACTCACTAGTCTTCAATTGGGAACTTAACACCCTTCGATCAAGCTTTGGTCCGCAAGTCTTCGATTGAGCTTTGTTTTCCTTTGAAATGGCTTCCTTCGATTCAGAAAGAAGGGGATCTCCTTTGGACTTATTTCATTTGAAGAACCTCTGGATTCCTTCGTTTGGAGCATCTCTGGGCCTCCTTTGTTTGAAGCGCCTTTGGTTTCGTCCACACAGGCCCATTTGGACAAATGGCCTGCATGCCTGCCTGCACAAGGCAAGAATTTTCTTCATACCTACAAGGAAAACACCTGCTACATGCCTTCCTGCACAAGGCAGGAACTTCCCTCATGATAAGTCTTGACAGCCCAACTTCTACACTATGACATTCCAAAAGTCCATTTGAAGGATGCATATTGCTGGCCATTCGAAGAAGCCGAATTAGAGCCATTCGAAGAAGCATGCAAGAGGTCCAATCGAAGGGAAAAGATTGAAGGCTTTCGAAGAGGGCCAAAGCATGCGTAGAGAGTCCATTCAAAATGGCCATGCGAAGGACACACTAAAGGCCCATTCGAAAGGTACACCAGAAAGACCATCTAAAGGCCCAGTCGAAAGAGGCAATTTGAGCCCAATCGAAGGCTATACAAAAAGGCCCATTCGAAGGGTGCATGGGAGGTCCAATGGAAGGATACAGACTGGGGGTATTCGAAAGCCAAAATTGTCCATATTTATTCAAATTTCTAAAGAGGACAAGATCCCATTATATTTGCCACAGTTACAAAACTTTATTCATGGTCTTGAAAACGTTTCTTTATGGCAGTTAAACTTTTGTATTCTTGTCCCCTACCTCCTAATTTATATAAGCATCATGCTTGCAAGCAGAAAAACACACACAAGAGAGGTTTGAGAGAAGCTGCTCATAAACCCACCATAGTTATCAAAAATAATCCAAGAGGACTCAACAACTCGAGTCCCCACACAAGTTCAATTCTTCAGCAAGGTATGTCCCACTGACCTTGCACCTTTCGTTTTCAGCATGGCATGTAAATAACACCTATTTCCATTTTATTTCTGTCCTTTTCGATTGTATGTTTTTCTTGTCTAAATATACATGTTAGAGCTAACCCTTGTACAAACTCAAACGAAAAGAAAAGGATTAGGGTGAAACGAAACCTTAGGATTCACCCCTCATCGCCCAACTTCCCCAAACGAAAGAGGCGCCTTCATGATTGTTTTACAAGTCCACATACCTTCACAGTCCAAACGAACTAGGCAGAAAAGAGTCCAAACGAAGGATCCTCGTACTGCTTTCCAGCATAATCGAAGGAGGCCAGGAGAGTCCAATTGAAGGCTGCTCACGTCTGCTACCCAACCTAATCGAAGTAGGCCAGGAGACCCCAATCGAAGGCTGCCCACGCCAGCTTCCTAGCCAAATCTAAAGAGGCCCAAAAAGGGGTAAATCGAAAGCACGTCACCCCCCCCCCCCCTAATCGAATGACTTATTTCCCCTTATTTTCTTTTGCATACTTAGGCCCAGTAGCTTTTTTTTTATTGTTCTAATTTCTTTTTTTTATATTATTTTTCTATCATTTATTTAATTAATCACAAAAATCAGAAAAAAAGTCATAAAAATATTTGGTTAATTTTTTTTTAATTAAACTAATTTTGTAAATAATTTAATTTAAACTTTAACTCTATCAATTTTAAAATAAGCTAGAATTTAAGACTTAATTTAATTTTAATATTTCTTTTCATAAATATAAAAAAACACAAAAAGTTTAGTTTATTTTATAAATATACTTTAGGAAAACTAATTTATTTAAATAAAAAACAAACAAAAAGATTTCTTATTGCCTTAGGTTCTTAGTAGTTTTTTCTAACCTTTTGCGCATTATTATTTTCTCGCATTCTTTTTTGTTGTAACTGCCTTCTGGATGTAATAGACTGTAACTAGGCTTTATTTATCTTCTTTTAATTTTTGTACTCCCAATTTTTTACATTATAAACACCCCATCCTCGAAGTCCTGTAATATTCTAGACTTCTACTTTCCGCACTTTACATTTCCTGCAAAAATATAAACTGCTACTAACTAGGCGTGTATGGCAAGACTGAAAAACAATGTTAGCAAACCTTAAAAGCAAAAGATAAGTAATGAATTGAACACAATTGCACACAAGCACCTCTAGGGTACCCCACTTCAGTTGCCTTCGGAAAACGGTCACATTTCTCGAAACGTGAGAATCTTTAATGGTTGTCCTTTAATTTGAAAGATCACGAGTCCCTCGATGACCCTTTCGATGTTGCCTCGGTTAAATGTGATCTTAATAATTTAGGACCATTACTAAAAAAATTCCAAGTTGCCTTCGTGACCGTATTGTCCCTTCGGTTCTCCCTCAAACATCCAACAATAGGGCTACCTACTCACTAATAGTAGGATAACACTGTCTAAAGGAAAAGAGGAAAAAAACAACCATTTTCGAGTATAAAAGTAGATAGCTGTTAGAAGTTTGCTCAAACATTTTGCCCTTACACAAAAACTATTTTTCAAAAGACATTTCAAAACACTTTGTATACTTTCCCCACTATCCCGAGAAACATTACAAAGTTCGCCGTACTAAGGCGTTTTAAAAACATTTTCAAACACAAAGCACAAAGGTATTTTAAAAATTAGCAAACCTCTAAGAGCCCGTAGATAACTGCGGACGAAAAGGGTGCTAACACCTCCCCTTTCCATAATCTACCCCCCTTACTCAGAAAATCTCGAAAAGTTCTTTTTCTATTCATTTCACCTTTTCCTTAATTTGGATAAAAGAAAAGTTTGTGGCGACTCTTGTTTACCGCAACATTTGCAAATACAAAACGTAAAAACCAGTATTAAACAGTCAGTTCTGCCACCGTATCAAAGAACTGGCGACTCTACTGGGGATAAGAAAAGTGGGGTTACCTTAGAGTTAGTTTATTATTTGATTGCTTTTTGTGCTTTGTTTGCTTTACTTTTGAGAGCTTTGCTTGGGTTACTATAAATCCTACACCCGGATCTGGGGCACCTTTTAGGTAAGTAGAAATAGATCGTGGAAACTGTGCGGGGTATACTGACACAGTTGAAGCGATAGCTACATTGATGTGACACTTTGGTTGGTACCGATAGCCCTTGAGTAATCAAGGAGAATACAAGGCTGCTGAGTGGTGTCATAAAGCATCAACTGACCTTAGAACCTTTAATTGACCAACTTGGCCATTAGGAAGTAGTGAGATATCCGTATTTGGTGTATTCCTAAGTCATTTGATACTCGATACTACACTCATTGAGATTTGACTCCCGAGTCTTGTTTGGTGGAAAGTCAGTTGTCGATCGAAATGAAACTTGTGGGAAAGATCAGTGATATTGAGATCCCTTAGAACCCGGTTACTATTACTAGGACAGGTTGAGCCAACTAAATTTCAAGAGGGTACTTACCTACAAACCCCATGCAAGCCTAAACCTAAGGCTTCTTGTGTGATTTGTTTTCTTTCAACTTGAGCTACTTGTAGGGTTTTTATCTAACAACATGATCTCCTTGCAGGATTTGTTTACAGTTATTATCTAGTAACCTGGACTTCTTAGTCTCACTTGTCTTAATCACCTTACACTTTTGCTTAACACATAACATACACATCATAACATCATGCCACATCATTTCCTTAACCATTTCAAGGATCTCAAGGGTTTCTGATGAAGGTTATGATAAATTAGACATCTAGCAAGGGGCAATGGGATTTATTTTCCTCTAGCCAATGCCGTCAAAAGATCAAAACTCAACAACTTGAGTTAGGGGCTACGACCCACTTGATATGGTGAGATTGACTCTCGTAGAAGGAAACTCAACGATACGAAGTTATTCAATCAAAGCTGCAAATTTCAACTTTTGACATATTCTTGTTTATCCCACGAGATCCTTGAAAACATAGAATGCATGCCATTTCATAACAGGTCTTCCAGTACAGGCTTGTCATCTTTTCGTTGTTTATTTCATCAAAAGAAATGACCCTTGAGCAAGCAGTAAAAGACCTTCAAGATCAAAACGCTCAGTTCCAACAAATGTTCATGGCTTTGGCCCAGGGGCAGGAAGAACTGAAAGCTCTCGTCATCAAAGAGAAGAAGAAGAAGGCAAAGAAACAGGCTGGCATCTTAAATATGGGAAGAAGACTCAGAGGACTTGTTAAACGAGCTCTAGATCTCACAACTCCATCAAACGAAGGGGATAATCATGAAGAAGTCAATAACCCCGAGGCTGATGAAGAAGAAGTTGATTAATGTGAGGAACAATATCCTGCTGCTGACGATAAATACAAACAGTTGGAGGATCATCTCAATGCTATGAAGATTCAACAGGTACCTGGATTGGACTTTGAAGAGTTAGGGTTGGTTCCTGGAGTGGTCATCCCACTAAAGTCCAAGGTTCCCACATTTGCTAAGTATGACAGTGTCACCTGCCCTAAGTTGCACTTAAGGTCCTATGTCAAGAAGATCCAGCCTCACACTGCTGACCAAAAGTTATGGGTCCATTTCTTCAAAGGAAGTTTAGCTGAAACGCAACTGGAGTGGTTCTATCAGCTAGAAAGAATAGACATCCGTACCTAGGAAGACTTGGCTGCTACTTTCTACAAGCAATACTAATACAATGCTGACTTGGCACCAACTTGAGTTCAACTGCATAATATGTCCATGAGCTCAAGAGAAGGGTTCGAGGAATATGCCCAAAAATGGAGGGATCTAGCTGGTATGGTACAATCTCCTCTGAATGATCGGGAAATTGTAGAAATGGTCATGGGCACTCTGACAGGCCTGTTCTTTAATCTGCTGATTGGGAGTTCCTCATCTGGGTTCACAGAGATGCTTTTGACTGGAGAAAGGATCGAAAGTGGTATCAATAGTGGGAAGATCCCGATGGCTGCATCTTCTAATGCTGAGAAGAAGCCATTTACTGGTAAGAGGGAAGCCAATGATGTGTATCGCTAGAAGGGTCATAATAAGGCAGACTACCACCAATCTGTAGGGGCAGTGCTGGTTTCTAATTTGACACACGTACAACGACCATAGCAACGTGGTTATCAGCGAAGGCAAGACGAGCCTAAGGGATAGTTTACCAAGATCAACATGCCGATGTCTCAAGCATTACAACATATGTTGAGGATAAATTTGATTACGTTGATAGGACCTCATCCAAACCCTATGATTTCTTCTCCTAACTACAATCCTGATGCAAGGTATGCCTATTATTCTGGCAGTCCTAGGCACGATACTAACGATTGTTGGGCGCTGAAATACAAGATTCAGAATATGATTGATGCCAAGGAGATTGAGTTCGACACTCTTGGGACTCCCAATGTGATCATTTCTCCCATGCCAAATCATGGCCAGGATTGAGAGCATTTTTGTTCATTTGAATTCTCAAGTTGTATTTTCAAACAATTATTGTCATGTCAAACTTCGTTATTTCGTTAATGCATTGCACATGTTTGTCTTAAATTAATTTGTTTTCATTATGCTTAAACTGCTTTCTTACTTTCTTTTTGTGATAATCATCTCTTGATTAAAAGCTCTAAGCCTTTAGAGGGAGGATGACAAGAACAATACCACAATCTCTACAGTATGCTTTTGAACAAACCCTGCTGACGATGTACAGGCGTTGTTTCAAATCCTATACAGAGGAGTTTTAAGGAAGATAATCCCTAGACAACCCCTTTGATCCTAAGAAGTAGGAGTTTTATTTTCACATAAATTAAAACCCTTAATCATAACATGAGGCAGGGTAGTTTTCTCAATTACTTCAGATGTGCATTCAATCACAAGCTTTCACTTCACACACGACAAATAGTGTAGAAGATGCTCTCCAAAAGATGGTGGTAGTTCCACATAATCATTAAGAACAAGTAGTCATTATCTCTCAAAATAAAAGCCCATTAAGTCAAAACCTATGAAGGAGACTTAAGAAAAAAAACGGGGGCATCCCGCTGGCTGTAATCACAAAAGAAATAGTTCAGGAAAAAGACAGGGATAACAAAATCAAAAAAGAAAGAGTCCTAAAAATCCTCAACAAAAAGAAAAGGTCACAAAAATGACTGCCTTCTCAAACAAACGTTCAATTTTTGAACCATCACCGGAATATCGAGGCCAATATTCCAGATGGAAAAAAACATTCCTAATAACAAGCCTTTCATAATCAAGGGGCATGACATGGTGTCTAATTAATCTGGGGCAGTCAAGCCAATATGCAAAGAATCTATCCAAAAATGTTGAATAGCCAGGGGCAGATCTCCATCTGAATCACTCGGGGGCTATTACATTGATCGGGGATTCCAGTAGAAAATCACTGAAATTTGAATCTTTGGTACCACCAAATTACTTGTCTGTGCCAGTAGTATCAGATGGTGTCAGTATCATGTCTTTGAATCCTTCAATGAGAATTCTTAGAAAAGATACCTAGGAAATTCAAGACTATTAGAAACTTGATCAAACATCAGGTGCACCAGATTCATCCTAAAGCAGCCCCACACAGGCTCCCATGTATGAAAGGGCACATACGATCACATAAACATTTTCTAGCATTTCTACAACACTTGTTGTCATAGACGGTGACTACTCTCCACATCCTATGAGCGCGGATATAGTCAAAAAATACTACACATGAAAAAGACCCGCTAGGTTGACAAGCCTAGGCAAAATTAAGGGAATCCCGACGAACCAAAAGAGTTTGGGCAAAAATTAGGGATATATACAATAAAATTATACACTCGGCAATTCGAAAACCTGAAAAGGCGGCCTGAGAAAAAAAGGGTATCCCGATGGACTGAAAACCTGAAAGGGCGGTCTAAGCAAAAGTTAGGGATTAAAAATGTATGACTATGTACCGTCATCTTGTCATTTGTTTATCAGTAAAATACTTATCATCCTAATCAGCATTTACCAAGCACCCCCGGAGTTGGTATGACACTGAAACCATCCATAAAGTCTCTGCAGGTACTTTCTCCAGCAGGTACATAGGCAGGGGCATCTTACTAAAAAGGCGCCGCCATATACTCAGCTTACAACCTAGTGATGTCAGGTGTTCTTGTATCCCTGACATAAGAGGAATTTCCAACTACAGCTCCGACATCAGGTTTTCCCTAGTAAAGTCGTCAGACTTCTCAGGATTCCCCAATAGGATTTCACAAAATCCTCAGGAAGTGCACAAAGCTTTCTTTCCCCAACAAATTTTATTTCTCTAACAACGGAAGATCATCTCTATGCAGCTCAACTTCAACAAAATTTGAAGAGCTACATTCTTCATCGCCAGTTGCAATCAGGGATTTATTTTCCCTAATTAAACAGTTCTGCAATAGAACAACTGATACATTCATATATTGCATTCATACATCATTCTACAAACATCATAGCATCTGCAGTATAAATGCATACATCCCAATCTCATTTATTTTGAGAGCACCATTACAAAATGCATTTCATATGTCATGACATTGCATACAACTAACGCTTTACCTTTTCAGGAAAGATCAATCAATAGATATTTATCATCAACAATTTTCAACAGGTTCAAGACTAGATCGTGAAATAAAACAGAGTAATTATCTGTGCAACCAAATACAACTTTACAGGGGCTCATCATGAAGCAATATTACACGGGTTTCTTTTGACTTCCAAATACAGCTTTACACGTGCTCATCATGAAGCAATCTTACACGACTTTCTTCTGACTTCCAAATACAGCTTTACACGGGCTCATCGTGAAGCAATCTTACACGGGTTTCTTCTGACTTTCAAATACAGCTTTACACGGGTTCAACATGAATCAATCTTACACGGGTTTCTTCTGACTTCCAAATAAAGCTTTATACGGGCTCATCATGAAGTAATCTTACAGGGGTTTCTTCTGACATACAAATACATCTTTACACGGGCTCATCATGAAGCAATCTTACACGAGTTTCTTATGACTTCCAAATATAGCTTTATACGGGCTCTTCATGAAGCAATCTTACACGAGTTTCTTCTGACTTCCAAATACATCTTTATACGGGCTCTTCATGAAACAATCTTACACGGGTTCCTTCTCCCTCCTTCTGAAGTTTTACATAGACTCATCCTGAAGAAACCCTACCCAGGTTCCTTCTCACAATCTCCAGATGCAGTTTTACACGGACTCATCCTGAGACAATGCTACCCAGGTTCCTTCTCTTGATTTCCAGATGCAGTTTTATACGGACTCATCCTGAGGCAACCCTACCCAGGTTCCTTCTCTTGAATTTCCAGATGTAGTTTTACACGGACTCATCCTGAGGCAACCCTACCTAGGTTCCTTCTCTTGAATTTCCAGATGCAGTTTTACACGGACTCATCCTATGGCAACCCTACCCAGGTTCCTTCTCTTGAATTTCCAGATGCAGTTTTACACAGACTCATCCTGAGGCATCCCTACCCAGGTTCCTTCTCTTGAATTTCTAGATGCAATTTTACACAGACTCATCGTGAAGCAACCCTACCCAGGTTCCTTCTCACAATCTCTAGATGCAGTTTTACACGGACTCATTCTGAGGCAACCCTACCAAGGTTCCTTCTCTTGAATTTATAGATGCCGTTTTACACATACTCATTCTGAGGCAACCTTACCCAGGTTCCTTCTCTTGAATTTGCAGATGCAGTTTTACACGAACTCATCCTGAGGAAACCCTACCCAGGTTCCTTCTCTTGAATTTCCAGATGCAGTTTTACACGAACTCATCCCGAGGCAACCCTACCTAGGTTCCTTCTCTTGAATTTTAAGATGCCGTTTTACACAGACTCATGCTGAAGCAACCTTACCTAGGTTCCTTCTCACAATCTCTAGATTCATTTTTACACGGACTCATCCTAAGCCAACGCTACACAGGTTCCTTCTCAGAATCTCCAGATGCAGTTTTACACGGACTCATCCTGAAGCAGCCCTACCCAAGTTTCTTCTCACAATCTCCAGATGCAGTTTTACACGGACTCATCCTGAGGAAACCCTACCCAGGTTCCTTCTCTTGAATTTCAAGATGTAGTTTTACACGGCCTCAACCTGAGGCAACCCTACCCAGATTCCTTCTCACAATTTCCAGATGCAATTTTACACGGACTCATCCTGAGGCAACCCTACCAAGGTTCTTTCTTACAATTTCCAGATGCAGTTTTACCCGGACGCATCCTGAAGCTTCCCTACCCAGGCTCCCTCTCATAAATCTTCTAAAACAACCCTACCCAGGTTCTTCTCATACATTTCCAGATGAAGTCTAACCCGGACTCATCCTGAAATAACCCTACATAAGTTTCTTCTAATACATTTCCAGATAGCAGTTAATTTCTTTCTCTCTAGAAAATTACTGCGAAGCCTAGATTTCAACCAGAAAACAACAAACTTTCATCTCTCCAATCCAGAGATAACCCCTCAATAAAGCCATAAACAACTAAAGTTCCTAGACTATATTCCCCAGAGTTTTCCTCAAACAGGAAAATAACAGAAATCAATATCCCTAGTGGACTCCTCGTCATACAACAGGAACATGAATCCCCAAAAAGAGACCTCTTAATGAAGTCAGCATCTACTCTAGATGGCATCTTAAATCCCATCTACGATGAATCTCCTTCATATTCTCTAGATGGTATCTTTAAGCCCATTCCATACACAATCAACCAACATATCACCGAGTGTAAATTTCTGGGCACTCCAGTGTTCAATCATCTTCCACCTTCAGATCACGAAAGGCAGACAAGCCAATCTAAATCCTCAGGTTTAAGAAGATTGAACAGGGGAAGCTATTGTACCCCAAAATTTTCCCTCTCATTTTTTCCCAACAATTTCCCTTACATGGTGGTTACAAAAACTAGTTTAAAGAAAGAGGAAATTTTTTAATCTTAGCAAAGCGTCTTTCGATTGGAAGCTCAACAATGTCCTTCGATTGGCAGTTAAACAGTGCCCTTCGATTAGCCCAACAAAAAGCTTCGAGTGAGCTTTTAAATCCTCAGATACAAGCTTGACTCACTAGTCTTCAATTGGGCACTTAACACCCTTCGATTAAGCTTTGGTCCGTAAGTCTTTGATTGAGTTTTGTTTTCCTTTGAAATGGCTCCCTTCAATTCAGAAAGAAGGGAAGCTCCTTTGGTCTTCTTTCGTTTGAAGCACCTCTGGCTTCTTTCGTTTGGAGCATCTTTGGGCCTTCTTCGTTTGAAGCGTCTTTGGTTTCTTCCACACAGGCCCCATTTAGACAAATGACTTGCATGCCTGCCTGCACAAGGCATGGATTTTCTTCATACCTATAAGGAAAACACCTGCTACATACCTGCTTGCACAAGGCAGAAACTTCCCTCATGCTAAGTCTTGACAGCCCAACTTCTACACTATGGCATTCCAAAAGTCCATTCGAAGGATGCATATTGCTGGCCATTCAAAGAAGCTGAATCAGAGCCATTCGAAGAAGCATGCAAGATGTCCAATCGAAGGGCAAGGATTGAAGGCATTCGAAGAGGGCCAAAACATGCGTAGAGAGTCCATTCAAAATGGCCATGCGAAGGACACACTAAAGGCCTATTTGAAAGGTACACCAAAAAGACCATCTAAAGACCCAATCGAAGGATAGAGACAGAGGGTATTCAAAATCCAAAATTGTCCATATTTATTCAAATTTCAAAAGAGGACAAGATCCCATGTTTTTGGCCACAATTACAAAACTTCATTCATGGCCTTGAAAACGTTTATTTATGGCAGTTAAACTTTTGTCTTCTTGTCCCCTCCCTCCTACTCTATATAAGCAACATGCTTGCAAGCCAAAAAACACGTACATGAGAGCTTGGAGAGACGTTACTCATAAACCCACCATAATTATAAAAATAATCCAAGAGGAGCCAGCTACTCTAGTCCCCACACAAGTTCAATTATTCAGCAAGGTAAGTCCCTCTAACCTCGCACCTTTCGTTTTCAGCATGGCATGTAAATAACACTTATTTCCCTTTTATTTCTGTCCTTTTCGATTGTATGTTTTTCTTGTCTAAATATACATGTTAGAGCTAAACCTTGTAAAGACTCAAAAGAAAAGAAAAGGATTAGGGTGAAACAAAACCTTAGGCTTCACCCTCATCTCCTGACTGCCCCAAACGAAAGAGGCAACTTCATGATTGTTTTGCAAGTCCACATACCCTCACAGTCCAAACGAACTAGGCAGAAAAGAGTCCAAATGAAGGATCCTCATACTGCTTCCCAACACAATCGAAGGAGGCCAGGAGAGTCCAATCGAAGGCTGCTCACGCCTGCTTCCCATCCCAATCAGAGGAGGCCAGGAGACCCCAATCGAAGGCTGCCCATGCAAGCTTCCTATCCCAATCAAAAGAGGCCCAAGAAGGGGTAAATTTAAAGCACGTCACTCACCCTTAATCGAAAGACTCATTTTCCCTTATTTTCTTTTGCATACTTAGGCCTAGTAACTTTTTTTTATTGTTCTAATTTCTTTTTTTATTATTTTGCTATCATTTATTTAATTAATCACAAAAATCAGAAAAAAGTCATAAAAATATTAGGTTAATTTTTTTAATTAAACTAGTTTTGTAAATAATTTAATTTAAACTTTAACTCTTTCTCAATTTTAAAATAAGCTAGAAGTTAAGACTTAATTTAATTTTAATATTTCTTTTCATAAATATAATAAACCACAAACAAGTTTAGTTTATTTTCAAAATAGACTTTAGGAAAACTAATTTATATAAATAAAAAATAAACAAAAAGATTTCTTATTGCCTTAGGTTCTTAGAAGTGTTTTCTAACCTTTTGCGCGTTATTATTTTCTCGCATTCTTTTTTATTGTAACTTAGTTCTGGATGTAATAGACTGTAATTAGGCTTTATTTATCTGCTTTTAATTTTTGTACTCCCAATTTTTTACTTTGTAAACACCCCCATCCCCGAAGCCCTGTCATAGTCTAGACTTCTACTTTCAGCACTTTACATTTCCTATAAAAATATAAACTGCTAGTAACTAGGCGTGTATGGAAAGAATGGAAAACAACGTTAGCAAACCTTAAAATAAAAAGATAAGTAACTGAATTAAACACAATTGCACACAAGCACCTCTAGGGTACCCCACTTCGGTTGCCTTCGGATAATGGTCACAATTCTCGAAACGTGAGAATCTTTAGTGGTTATCCTTTAATTTGAAAGATCACGAGTCCCTCGATGACCCTTTCGATGTTGCCTCGATTAAATGTGATCTTAAGACTTTAGGACAATTACTAAAATTTCTTGCCAAGTTGCCTTGATAAACGTATTGTCCCTTCAATTGTCCCTTAAACATCCAACGATAAGGCTACCTACTCACTAATACTAAGACAACCTTGTATAAATGAAAAGAAGAAAAGAATGACCTTTTTCGAGTATAAAAGTAGATAGCTATTAGAATTTTTCTCAAACATTTTTCACTTACACAAAAACTACTTTTCGAAAGACATTTCAAAACACTTTGTGTACTTTCTCCACTATCCCGAGAAACATTACAAAGTTCTCTGTACTAAGGAGTTTCAAAACACAAAGCACAAAGGTATTTTAAAAATGAGTAAACCTCTAAGAACCCAAAGATAACTGCGGATGGAAAGGGTTCTAATACCTTCCCTTTCCATAATCTACCCCCCTTACTTAAAGAATATCGAAAAGGTCTTTTTCTGTTCTTTTCACCCTTTCTTTAAATTGGATAAAAGAAAATTCGGTGGAGACTCTTACTTACTGCAACATTTGCGAATACAAAATGAAAAAACCAGTATTAAACATTCGGTTCTGCCACCATATCACACCCTCGTTTCTTCATGGTATGAGTGTGGAGTGAATGCAGCATATCTCCGAGCAATGTAGGCACTGGATTATGAGCAAGGAAGATATTAATGGCACTGACATCTGTAAACTGGTCTGAATTGGGGAATAGAACCAATCCATAGATCAAGAGAGCTAAGACATATTCAAAGTAATGGGAACTCATATCATCTAAGAATATCCGAGCTTTCTTCATTATAAAATTTGCAAGGAGGCCCTTAACTCCACTTCTTCTTTCCCAATTGGATTCAATGTCAGATGGTTTCAAATGCAAAGCTATGGCAACACTTTCAGAAACTGGATCTTGTTCTAAACCAGTGAAAGGTACTTGCTCCAATATAGGTGAACCAAGTATTTTAGAGAATTCTTCCAATGTGGACACCAACTGATAATCTGGAAATGTGAAGCAATGGTGTTTAGGGTCGAATAAATGGAACATGAGACTCATCAGACCTTCGTCAAACCCGATAGTAACCAAGCTGGGTAAGTGACCACATCTCTTGTTGAATGATGAGCTTTCAGGAACTCTTAGGACCAATTCTTTGAGCTTGGGAGGGACCTCTACAAAATTGATTCAGATGTTCTTTCTGTGAATTAAATCCATGCCCTACAAAACAAAAGAAAAGATAAATCTACAGGACCTTGAAATGGTTAGCGTGTTTGTCATGATGTTTATGATGTGATGGTTATGCTCTAGAATCACAGATACATCAAGCAAGTCACACAAAGACCCTAGGTTTAATGGCTTGCGCGAGTTTTTAAAGTTAAGTACCCTCTTGAAGTTTAGTTGGCTCAACCTGTCCTATTAATAGTAATTGGGTTCTAAGGAGTCTCATATCACTGACCTTTCTTTTAGGAATTGTTCTTGCTCAAGCATCGAAGTATTTCGGCCAGAATATCCCAAAAGTCCAATCTCAATGAGTGTAGCATCGAGTATCAACCAATCTTCGGTCGGAACCAAATTCGGCTATCTCTCTACTTTCTAATGGTTTAGGATGAGTCAATTAAAGGTTCTAAAGGTCAGTTAGTGCTTAATGACACTATAAGGAAGCCTAATGTTATCATTGACTGACTCAAGGAACATTAGTATAAGCCAGACTATCACGCTAACATAGCTATCACTTTGTCCATATCGGTCTACACCGTACAACCTCCATGATTTATTTCTACTTACCTAAAAAAGGCGCCCCAGATCCAGGTGTAGGATTTTAACAAGGACCCAAAAAATGTAAAGCAAACAAGTCAAACAAGGAAAGCAAGTAAAGGTGATCTAGCCCTAAGGTAACCCCACTTTTAAGTAATTATCCCTAGTAGAGTAACCAATTCTGTAATACGGTGGGAGAACTGACTTGGTTGTTTTGAGTTTGATCATAGTTGTTGTGGATAGCAAAAGTCGCCACCGACATTTCTTTTATCCAATAAGGAAAGGGTAAAAAAATAGGAAAGACCTTTGAGATTACTTTATTGAGTTCGGGGCGTAGGTTATGAAAAGGGAAGGTGTTAGCACCCTTTTCATTCGTAGTTATCTACGGGCTCTTAGTTGCTTGCTATATCACTTGCTTTTGTTTCAAAATGTGCTTTGTGGAGTGGGTTTGAAAATATTTTGAAAATGTCTTTGTAATAATTCTCGTCTCTATAAGAATGAATACAAAGAGCTTTGTCTTTTGAAAAATATTTCAATTTGAAAGTGTTGGTGTGAAAATGTTTTATTTATTTATGAGAAGAAAGCAACTATGGACGTTCTACATACTCGAAAATTCTAATGTTCTTTTCCTCCTCCTTTAGATGTTACTATCTTACCATTTATTTGGTAAGATGCCTCATCGTTGGATGTGAAGGGACGGGCGTGAGTCGTTTGTATAGTCATAGAAGGCAACCTATGGGACGTTTTAGCAATTTCTCCAGGGATTAGATCATTTACCGAAGGCAACATCAAGGGACATCGAGGGACTACAAACTTTTATCGAGTGTCTTTTCTAAAACTCTCATATTCGAGCGATATGACTATTTTCCGAGGCAACAAGTGGGATTACCCTAGAGGTGCATGTGTGCAAAGTATGTTTGATTGCATGCATTTAGTCTTTTGATTTTGGGTTGTCTACTTGTTGGTTTTATCTTGCCATATATCCTAATTACTAACATTTGTATAAAGCAATAAAAATGCGGAAAATAAATATCCTATACTATTACAACCATATTGAATAGAAAGAAAATATAAAGAAAGTCATAAATAACATAAAAAGAGAGAAAAAGTGAGTCCTTCAATCCAGGCAGTAGGCTCCTTCGATTCACCCTTCTTTGACTTCTTTTGATTGGGGCTGGGAATAATTATGAGCACCCTTCTATTTCATCCTCTTCTTCTTCTTTCGATTGGCCTGGAAGTCAGTGTGAGTGTACACCTTTCGTTTCCACCTCTTTGCTGCCTCCTTCAGTTGTAGGAATGCAAAACTCCCAAGTTGAGATTCGAAAGGCTTTAATGTTTAGCCAAGCGAAGGATACAGAAAACCTGTCTAAACAAGAAAATGAAACTACCAAGTGTAACTTTTGAAAGCTACAAGCCAGGGGTTAGCACAATATTATTGGGGTACCAAAATCCAAAGTCTAACTAGTCAAGGTTGAGATTTGCAACATACAAGTAGTGAGGATCGAATGTTAGGGCATGGTCAACTTCCTAGATGAGATATATACATTTTTATTTTATTTATATGTATAAATGATATTTATATGATAATATTTCCAAGTTTAGAGGAAACTTACCTCTTGAAGCACTATTCGAAGAAGCTGCAGGTGCCTTTCTTGGTGGTGGATGGGGCTTCACTGGAATCTCCTTGAAGCTAGATCAGTTGCTGATTTGTTTGGGTAGTCACTGAATTTAAGGAGGGTTTGTGATAGTGGTGAGTGAATTGAAGGTTATTATATAACAGCCCAGGGAGTGGATCAAAAGACTATTATGTTGTAGTTAGGGAATGAGTTGAAGGTTAGTTATCTGGAAGTTGAGGAGTGAATCGAAGGGTTCACTAATGCATGAAAGGATTTGAGTTTTTTAGAGTTGGAGTGTTTGGGAATGTTTGATAACATTTGATAGTATTTAAGAGTTTTGAGAAATTGATAATTTTCTCATAACAGGAGTTTTTCAACCAACAGGCCCCTAAGATGTGTGATGGAAGCTCTTATTTATAGATGAGTTTGGCTGATGTTTGGGAGGGAAAATAAAAGAAATTTGAACAAATTGGGTATGCTGTTCTTGTATCCTTCGAGGTCCAATTTTTATATGCCAATTTGGTGCAAGTATCAGAGCAGCATGCCAAGACTGCTTTGTAGCAGTTTTGGAACGTTGTGGCCAATGCAGCAGATTTGTACTTGATACCACTAGCATCTGGAATACTTATCTTTTGTTTTGACCAACTAGCCCTATCCTTCGACCAAACTCCTTTTCAGATAACAACGTTTCTTTCAAAGTGTCCTTCGAATGGACCATATGTGTATATTTTGAAAGGGGTCCAAATGGGTGTTCTTTGATTTGAAATATGTATGTATCCTTTTGAAGGGACCACAAGCATCCCTTGTGTGCATCACTTGCAATCCTTCAGATGGGCCAAAATGGTATAACCTTCGATTGGGACACCCATATATGTCATAGTGTAGAGACTATACGTGTTGAAGGTTTTCAAGAGGGAATCAAAGCTCATATGCAGGAGGTCCCTTACTTTGTGAGCGCTAGCATGAAGGGAAATTTATGCCTTGTAAATTTGGCAAACATGCAAGACCATTGGCTTCTGAGTCGAAGGATAGCTGTAGGAGGCCATTTCCTTGTGCCTGCTGGTTTGAAGAAGGTCCTTGCCTTGTGAATTGGGGGCAAGCGTAAAGAAGGCACTTGTCTTCTAAATCGAAGGAAGCCAGTAGGAAGCCACTAACTTCTAAATCGAAGCGCATCAACAAGAGGCTTTTCCCCTTTGAATCGAAGGAGGCCATGAGAGGATTTTCCCCTTTGAATCGAAGGAAGTTACAGGAGGCTTTTGCCATGTGCACCAAAAGCCAATTTGTAAGGAGCCACTAGTGTAATCGGAGTTTTCATGCAGGAGATCTCTTCTTGTCCGAAAGAGACTTGTATAAAGATAGGCGTTTCCCTTGTGGATTGAAAGCAAGTTGTTTCAAAGGGAGAATTTTCCTAGTCAGAGCTAGCATGAAGATAACCAAAGCCCCGTGGGTGCTAACATGAATGCATAAGGAGGACTTTTCCTTGTGTACGCTAGAATGTTGGGAGCCCTTGGCTTTATGGATGTAAGCATGAAAGAAAGAGGCCATTGCTATATCGAAGGCTGCATGCAGATGGCCATTACTTTTGGAATCAAAACAAACATGTCAGGGACCAACACTCAATTGAAGGATGTATGCAGGGAACCTAAATACATGTGATACGGTGGGAGAACTAACTTGTGGTTTTGCGTTTGTGTTCGCAACTGTTTTGGTTTAGCAAGAGTCGCCACAAAATTTTTATTTTATCCAAAGGAAAGGTCAAAAAGAACAGGAAAGACCTTTGAGATGTTTTCTTGGGTTCAGGGGGTAGATTATGAAAAGGGAAGGTGCTAGCACCCTTTTCATCCATGGTTTTCCATGGGCTCTTAGTTACTTGTTTAAATCACTTGCTTTGCTTTTCCAATTGTTTGAAATGGTGCTTTGTGTGGTTTGGAAAGTATTTTGAAAAGAGGCCATCGGTTTGGAAATCTTTGTAATGATTCTTGTTAGAAGAATGTATACAAAGATGTTTGTCTTTTAAAAAATGTTTCAATGTTTGAAAGTTTGTTGGGAAATTGTTTTGAAATTGTGTGTGTGTTTGTTTGAAAATAGCAAGGATGGTTTGCAAATTCGATCAAGTAACTAGGAGTTGTCTACCCTAATCAAAAGTCTTTCTTGTGCATTTTTAACCCTTTGACATTGTTGTTTTACCATTGTATTTGGTAAACAACCCTATCTTTGGATGTTAAACGGGACGGGCGTGGGTCATCGTATGACCATGATAGCAATGGTGCCAAGTATCTTAGCAAGTTTTAGGGACTAAGGTCATTTGTTTTTAGGCAACTTGTGATAGCGTCATCGAGGGACTATGATCTTTTGTTTTGATTGATTTTGCCAAGATACCTAGCATGCATACCATGGCCATTTTAAGGCATCAAAGTGGATGAAACCCTAGGGGTGCTTGTGTGCAAGGTGTTGTCATTTTTCATGCCTTTTTGTTTTGTGTTAAGTCATGCTATTTGTTTGATTTTGGTCTTTGCATACAAAACCCTAATTTACTAAACAGGCATATAAAAGCTATAAAATGCGTAAAGTAAATCTAGACTATTACAACAATATCATGGGAAGGGGGTACAAGTTTGAATAGGGGGTATTTGCACAAAATAAAACCCTAATTTACTATTACAACCCAATTGAATTTATACAATAATAAATAAATAAACAAGTATTTAAATATGCAATAAAATGTAAATATGAACAAATGTTTTTGTATTTATTTTTATGTATGTAAAAATGAATTTATTTAATGTCCTAAAAATAAGAAAATAAAATGATTATTTTTTTGAAAGGGTGAAAACCCTAACTTTTGTTTTAAAAGAAAATATATTCTAATATTATTTTATTTCATTTTATGTACAAGGAAATAATAAAAATAATATATATAAAATGTTAAAAAATTAAAATATGTGTGAAAATATTTTTTTAAATGTATAAGTAATAAAAATAAAATATTTAAGTATTTTAATATTATTTACAATTTTATTTAGGAAAATAAAGTATATATTATTTAACAAATTATTTTTATGCCAAGAAAATAATAAAAATAATAAAATAAAATGTGAAAAATTAAAAGAATATTTTTTGTGATTTTAAATATTTAGAAAAAATAAATAAAGTTAGAAAATATAAAAAGAAATGGAAAATATGTAAAATATCGAAAATGGGCAAAGGGGGTGCAAATAACAAAATGGGGGGTGTCAAAAGAAACAAGCCCAAGCGCCAGGCCCAACTAGCTTCGTCCCTGTCCTCTGGCCAAACACGTGCGCGTCGCTGTACTTCAAATCATGTTCTCTCTATTGCTTGCATGAAATAAAAAATACAACATGAAAGTTATAGCATTTTCAATCACGATTCCAATGATATCCATTTTGTGACCTAACTCTGAGAAACCAGGGAGAATTTCAATGGCCCTAAATTTTAACCTAAAATTTTCAGCATGTTCATTATCCAAATTCTCCTAGCTCAGTTAATATAAATAATAACTATGCACCTGTACAGCTCTAGCACATTGAAGACTACATTTTTACTTCACAAACCTAAGCCTAATGATGCTTAAATAAGGAGTTAGAATCTTGACAAAATACCTGTTTCAATTAAGTTTGGATATGGCAATGTAGGAGTTGTGAGTGGGGCCTGAAGGTCGTGTTAGCTTGCCTGAAGTGGTCTCAACCTTTCCCAATGCTTAGCTTGCTTTGAACTTGCCTGAATGTCCCTGTAGAAGTCAACCTGCAAAGCTTCAAAATGAAAATGATGAAGTGTGAAAATGAGGTTACAGTTGCTGGACAGGTGCTTGGATAGTTCAGGTGTGTTATAGGGAATGTGTTTGAAGTGGTTCCAAGCAAAACGCACGAATGGAATATGTTTTGGAAGTGGTTCTGCAGAAGATACCCTGTTTGGGCAAGAACTTGTGATTTTGTGTTTTAGGGTGTTTGGGAGCTTGGAAAATCGTGTTTCTGGCTTGGTACAATATGCTGAGGTTGTTTGAAATGATACAAGGGCTTGCTCTTATCAGATTTCCAATTTCTGGACTTTTTGCAAGCTTACTTGCTTTTGAAGCAAAAGTGAGTTGACAAAGCTCAAAGAATGTATAGGCTAGCTCAGGTCCTGCACATACTTGGTGAGCTTTTTCTGATGTTTATGGATCTTGTTTGTAGCCAAAAATCAGGTTCAATGCTCCAGGAAAACAAAGTTTCTAAAAGCAAACTTTATCAAAATAGCATTGTTACCTTAATGCCAGTTTTGGATTAAACCCTTGTACAAAGCTTCAAAGATCAAAACAATGCCATTAACAGTTGTATTTGCATTCAATTTTGGAGTGTAAAAAGGATTAGAACCTGTAATGCAAGTACAAGCATGATTCAAACTGATTTGCAAGTTGTAACATTGTGCAAAATGCCTTGGACAAAAGTGAGAAATAGCCATTTTCTTTTCTTCGATTCTCCATAACCATAAATGATCTTGGAGAGTTCTTGGACATTTTGGAAAGCTTGTAACATACTCTACATTCCATCTTTAAAATTCATTTTGATATTTCACTTGGAACTAGGTGAAAAGTTGCCATGAAGTTAGGTCAAAAATCTGCCTAAACTAGGGCAAAATTTCACTAAGTTAAAAGTTTCATGGACCTCTATTCACAAAATCATAACTTGAGATCCAAGAATCTTTTGGGAAAACTTTGTGAATAAAAGTTGTAGATTTTGTGGAGGACTACTACTTTCATGTTGGAAGTTTTCTTTGAATCCAATTGCATCATGGTGAAGAAGTTGGGAAAAGTTGGGAAAAAATAAGAAATCTTCATAACTTAGAAAATTTCTAAGTTATGAAAATTTTCAATCTTAAACCCTAATTTCCAAAATATGGTTTCTTGGTGAACAAGTTTCATGTTTTGACACATCTTGATGAAAAATGACCCTTGGCACTTAATTTTGACTAAAAAGTCAAAGTTTGACTTTTTAGTGTACAGTTGATTTTTGATCAGTTGATTGGAAAATTCATCTGTCAATCCAATGTAATTGAGATCTTTTGGACCTTGTGATTAGGTAAAGGAAATGCCATTGAGTCCTTGAAACCATGTTTGAACCCAATTGGCCATTGGCTAGGTGAAAAATCATAAATTGCCCATCTACAGTTAAAACCCTAAAAATGACCATTTTGCCCTTTTGATGATCTGATCAAATTTTTTGAGGAGTTTTGGTACAAACTTGATCAAATGGTTCATATGAGTCTTTAATGTTGATGTGGATAAAAAATTATGAGGTTTGACTGTAAATTGGCCACAATTGACTTTTTCCCTAAAACAATTGATTTTTAGGTCAACTGTCCAATTGACTGGGCAAAAATTTGATTCAAGGCTTGAAACTTGGTATGAGCAATCTTAGGAGTACAACATGAAGTATGAAAGTCACATGAGGCATTGGAAGTCCAAAAATCCTTGTGCAAACTCAAACCCTAATTTCAGGTTATCAATACAAGGAGATGTCTTGAGCTGAGCAAACCCTAATCTGCTCTTGAGTCCAAAGAGTCTTGTGGGAAAAATCTTGATTAAATGAGAGGGAAAATTTTGGGGTACAACATCTGCCCCTTTTCAATCTTCTTGAACTTGAAGAGTTAGATTGGCGAGTCTTGCCGTTCGTAACTCGAAGGTAAAAGATGATTGGACACTAGAGTGCCCGTAAATTTGCACTCATCAAAGTATAGTTGAGGGAATGGGCTTAAAGATGCCATTTGGAGAGGTGACAGAATCCTATCAGAGATGGGCTTGTAGATGCCATCAAGAATGTTTGTTGAATTGCAAGTTGTAAGTCAGAAGAATGAGTATCGAAATGGTATCCGTGTCTGGAATGCATTTGAACTGTATCTGGAGACTGAATCTGTATGAGCATTGGAATGGCGTCCGTGTCTGGAGGGTATCCGATCTGCAACTGTGTTTGAATATGAATGAATAATAGAATGACTGCCGTGTCTGGAGTGTATCTGTATTGTATCTGAAACTGAATTCTGAATAGGTGACAGAATGGCGTCCGTGTCTGGAGCATCTCTGGGCCGGGGAGAAAGTTAGAATAAGTGATAGAATGGAAACCGTGTCTGGAGCGTATCTAGACTGTATCTGAAGTTGAGATCTGTATGAGTAGCAGAATGACTTCCGTGTCTGGAGTGTATCAGTACTGTATCTGAAATCTTTGAATATTTGTTAAAGATAATTGTTAATCTTATCCTGAAAAAGGGTAAAATGTTAGCTGAAACACCAAGTTATGTTGCATGAAATGTACGATGCAATAAATGTGTTTTACCAATGTTTATGATATATGAATGTAATGTATGTGCATGTAAGCTGATTTGTTCTATTGCTGAGGAAAATAAATCCTTGATAGCTGGAGATAAAAGATCTTTGACTGCTGTCGGGGAAAATAAATCCTTGACTGCTGCTTGGAGATTCAAAATCTTTGACAACTTTTGTGGGGATGTGAGAATCCTTCGTGTCTTGAAGTTGAAGTATTGACAAAATTCTGCTTGGGGAAGTAATGCCATGTACTGCTTGAGAAATCTTCTTGGAGAATCCAGAGAACTTTGAAGATTTCTACTGGGGGTTAAATAATGGGAATACTTTACTCGGCTAGGGAATAGGGAAAATTCTGATGATTTTTGCGGGGAACTAAGAATGAGAATCTTCATTCTGTTGAGGAGCAATGAAAACTTTAGCAACTTCATGCTGGGGAATAAAGAAGGCTCTGGCAACTTTACTGGGAAAATGAGAATGAAAATCTTCAATCTTCTAGGGGATGAAAAACTCTGTGGGGAGTAGCTATACTGCTGGGGAGTATCTATCCCACTGGAGAGTAAGTTCAGGACTCTGGGGAAAAGCTTATTCCTGTTTGGAAAAAGTTCTGGAGTTTGGGTTGTATGCCACTCTACTGGGGAATTATCCTAGTTTGGGGATAAGACAAAAATTAACTGTTATCTGGTTGATTCTCAGATTTTTAAGACAACTTGCTGGGGAATCTGGGGAAAACTGAATAGTCTCCGCTGTGGATTGATAGTTAGAAATTTGAATTGACTGGGGAAGAAGGTTTCATCTCCACTGAGGGTCTGTAGTTCAAAGTTTTAGCTCCGCTGGGGATTGGGAATTTGAAGTTTTAACTCTGATGGGAATTAAGGATTTGAAATTGTAACTCCGTTGGGGATGTGGGAGTTTGAAGTTTTGACTCTGGAGGGGATTTTGAAATTTAGCTCCGCTGATGATATGTATTTCAAGGTTTTAGCTCCGTTGGGGATCTAGATGATGTATTGCATGGGATTTCTCTTGGAATAGCCTACAGACGTTTTCCTATACTTTCAAACTGTCAGTAATTATTCTTTCCCATTTCGTTTATTTGTAATCAATGATTATATTCAAATGCATATGCTCATTAATAAATCATTAGACGTTTTCAAATAAAACATAAGTGTAAAGAAGAAGAAAAGGAAAATAGTTTTCTACAGTTTGAAGTATCTTTGTATTAACTTTGTACAAAGGAGACAGACATCCTAGTAAGAGAACATTGTCATAAAAATGAGAAAAAATTATACAAAGAAAGATGGCTATGTGTGAAAATTCCATGGGGTTCCCATTCTGCTATAGCCTTCATAACTCTGAATATCTTGTCCATTCGTTGCTTCGTTCGAAGATGATTGAATTGATCAGAATTCCGAAGCTCGATTGTGAAGAGATTGTCCTTAAAGTGATACGACGAGACATAGTCATACGCTTTAATTCCCTAACTTTTGCCTGGACCGCCCTTTCGGGTTTTCGATCCACCGGGAAACCCTTTTTTGCCCAAGTCGCCCTTTCGGGTTTTTAACTTGCCGGGTGTACCGATTTTTATTGTTTATCCCTAACTTTTTCCTGAACCTCCCTTTCGGGTTTTTGATTCACCGGGATGCCCTTTTTTTTCCTAGGTGTGTCAACCTAGCGGGTCATTTATGCGTAGTATCTTTTGACTATGTCTGTGTTCGCAGGGTGCGACATGTCATCACCATCCATGGTGGTTAATATCATTGCCCCACCAGAAAAGATGTTCTTGATCACAAATGGTCCTTCGTAGGTAGGAGTCCATTTGCCCCTGGGATCACTTTGCGGCAAGATGATCCGCTTGATTACAAGATCCCTAACTTGATATGTCTGGCGTCTGACTTTCTTGTTGAAAGCCTTGATCATCTGTTTTTGATAAGTCTGACCATGGAAAACAACAGTAAGTCGCTTCTCGTCAATCAAGTTAAGTTGATCAAGCCGGGTCTGAATCCAATCATCTTCACTCAAACCAACATCTTTCATGATTCTCAAGGATGGAATCTGGACCTCGATAGGCAAAACAACTTCCATGTCGTATACCAAAGAATAGGGTTTTGCCCCAGTTGATGTACACGCCGTTGTACGGTACCCATGGAGATAAAACGGTAACATCTCATGCCAGTTCTTGTAGGTGACTATCATCTTTTGTATGATCTTCATGATATTTTTGTTTGCAGCTTCGACAACATCGTTCATCTTTGGCCGATAGGGAGATGAATTGTGATGTTGAATCTGGAACTGCTCGCCCAATGCGGTGATCATAGTATTGTTAAGGTTTGTACCGTTGTGTGTGATGATCCTTTCGGGGATGCCGTACCGACAAATGAGGTTCTGCTTGATGAAGCGGGCAACCACATTCTTTGTAACGGATGCGAAGGAAGCTGCTTCGACCCGTTTAGTAAAGTAATCTATGGTCACCAGAATGAAGCGGCGTCCATTAGATGTTGTAGGCTTGATCTCTCCAATCATGTCGATTCCCCACATAGCCAATGGCCAAGGAGCTGTTAAGACATTGAGAGGAACTGGAGGTATATGTACCTTGTCCACATAGATTTTGCATTTGTGACAAGTCCTGGAATGTTGATGGCAGTCAGCTTCCATGGTAGACCAGTAATAGCCTGCCCGTAGAATCTTCTTAGCCATCGTATGTCTGCTAGAGTGAGTGCCAAAGGTACCATTATGCAGTTCAGCCATGATCTGCTCAGCTTCAACCTTGTCCATACAACAGAGCAAAATGCAATCGTGATTGCGCTTGTACAGGATACCATTTCTCAGGAAGAACTTGGCAGAGAATCTCCTCAAGAACTTTTTTTCGTTGACTGAAGCTCCTTCAGGGTATTCTCGAGATACCTTTTGACCTCGTGAAACCAGGTTCGGTCCACTACTTCTTCGGTATTAATCTCGTGAAAATGTGCAGGTTCGTCCATCTCCTCAATGGTGATTTGGGGAGCTTCATTATCCCAGTTAAGTTTAAACATGGATGACATTGTAGCTAGAGCATCTGCTAGCTGATTTTCTTCTCGCAGGAAGTGCTCGAAGGTAATCTGCTCGAAATGAGGTAGCAACGTTAAGACATGTTCTTTGTAAGGGATGAGGTTGGGATGTTTAGTGTCCCACTCTCCTTTGATCTGACTGATGACCAAAGCTGAGTCTCCAAACACAATCAAAGATTTGATTCCCAAGTCTATAGCAGCCTTGATACCAAAGACGCAAGCTTCATACTCGGCCATGTTGTTGGTGCAGTTAAAGCAAATTCTGGCGATGAAAGGTGTATGGCATCCTTCTGGGGAAATGAGTACCGCGCCGATAATGTTACCAAGTGTGTTGGAGGCACCATCAAAGTACAGGGTCCATCGGGATCCTTGTTCAGGTTCGTCATATGGTCTGAAGTCTTCAATGTTATCCAAGGTCATAATGTCTTCGTCGGGGAAGTCAAACCTCATGGATTAGTAATCTTCGACAACTTGATGAGCCAGATGGTCAACTAGTACACTCCACTTTATAGCTTTTTGGGTCGTGTACTGGATATTGTATTATGTTAGGATCATCTACCATCTAGCTATTCTTCCAGATAAAGCAGGCTTTTCAAAGATGTACTTGATCGGATCCATCTTAGATATCAACATAGTGGTATGAGTCAACATATACTGCCTTAGCCGGCGAGCAGCCCATACCAAAGCACAACATGTTTTCTCAAGCAGTGAGTATCGGGTCTCACAGTCGGTAAACTTTTTGCTAAGGTAATAAATGGCATGCTCTTTTCGGCCAGACTCGTCATGTTGGCCCAATACGCACCCCATTGAGATTTCTAGGACGGTCAGATACATGATTAGCGGTCTTCCTTCGACGGGTGGCATCAAGATAAGAGGTTATAGAAAATACTCCTTGATTTTATCGAAAGCAACTTGACAGTCATCATTCCATTTAACCACCTGATCTTTCTTCAACAGCTTGAAGATTGGCTCACAGGTAGATGTTAGGTGAGAAATGAACCTAACAATGTTGTTTCGGCGTCCCAAGAAACCTCTGACCTCCTTCTCAGTGCAAGGGGCGGGAATTTCTTGTATAGCTTTGACTTTGGTAGGATCAACCTCGATACCTTGGTTGCTGACAATGAAACCCAAGAGTTTCTCGGACATGACTCCGAAAGTGCACTTGTTAGGGTTCAGTCTTAGCTTGTACTCCTTCAACCTGACAAACAACTTTTTCAAATGGTCTAGGTGTTCTTCTTTTGTTTGTGATCGGGCTATCATGTCATCTACGTAGACCTCTATCTTATGATGTATCATATCATGAAACAAAGCTACCATGGCACGCTGATAGGTTGCCCCGGCATTCTTCAGTCCGAATGGCATCACTTTGTAGCAGAACGTACCCCACTGTGTAACAAAAGTAGTTTTTTCCATGTCTTCAGGGGCCATTTTAATCTGGTTGTAACCTGAAAATCCGTCCATGAAAGAAAATACCTTGTGCTGAGGTGTATTGTCAACTAAGATGTCAATGTGCGGAAGTGGAAAGTCATCTTTAGGGCTGGCCCTGTTTAAGTCTCTGTAATCCATGCATATTCTGACTTTTCCTTCCTTCTTAGGCACGGGAAAAATGTTAGCAACCCATTGTGGATAGGAAGTAACAGCAAGAAATCCAACATTGAACTGCTTCATAACTCCTGCTTTGATCTTTACAGACATGTCGGGCCTCATGCGGCGGACTTTTTGTTTAACTGGTGGACAGTCTTCTCTTGTAGGGAGACGGTGAACCACAATGTCTGTATCGAGTCCCTGCATGTCTTTGTAAGACCAGGCGAAGATCTCAAGATATTCATTCAACAGCTGAACTAAGTGCTCGTTAACACTTGGCTCTAGGTTGGAACCCACTCTGACTTCTTTTCTGTCTTCCTCAGTACCCAAGTTGATTGTCTCTAACAGCTCCTCACGAGGTAGAATAGCCCTTTCTTCCTGTTGCAGAAGTCTAGCCAATTCTCCCGACACCTCACAATCTTCCTCACCTTAGTATTCGACATGGTAGACCAGATCTTCAGAGTCACTGAAGGCCATAGCAAAATTGTTACCCATGGAATCCGGAATGGAAGGGTACCTGCATTTGTGAGTGTGGGTGTGTGTAAGGGATAGCCACCTTTAAACAAATAAAATGTAAAAAGAAAGATAATGAACACACAATTTTATATGTGAAAACGTCCACGATTCATTAAAATGGTATATGAAGTTGAAAAATCAAACCATTACAAATGGACCTATGTGCCTCCGGTAAGGTACAAGGTTAAAAGTGTACGAATTGTTTAAGAATTATTACAAACCAACAGAAATGTTTGAAAGATAAATTACTGCGGTATGAAAGTAATCGGAACAAAGTCTTTTGCCTCCCAGTTGCACAGTCCTCCGTCAACAGTGGGGAAAATCCAGTCTTCCAAGTTGCTCTCCTCTTCACTATCCTACAAAGCATTGACTCCATGATGGGTGATCTTCACTGGTGGCCCTCCAGCCCGGGTGCGGCGTACAACCTTTTGAGCAGAAGCAGTGAACCCCAAGCCGAATTTATCTGATTTGTAAGGAAAATCTGGAAGTTGCCCCCAGATTGTGCTTCCTCTTCTTTAATCACAGCCTTTGCATCTTTGAGAGATGAAATCCGAGGCACATGTTTGGTAATCATGGGTACAGAAGGCACTGTCTTGGTTGCCGCAATCTCCTGAGCTACCTCTTCAAAATGCTGGAAGGGGGTTTCGATGAATTCTCCATCCAATTCTACATAACAGAAAGAATTTAGATGGCTTATCATCTATTCCTCTTCGCCATGAACAGTAGGGTACTTGAGCATTTGATGCAGAGAGGAAGTGACGGTTCCAGCATTGTGAATCCAGGGTCTTCCCAACAAGCAATAATAGGAAGGACGAATGTCCATCACATAGAATATGGAGTTGAAGGTTTCAGTTCCCACATTAATCAGGATGTCCACCTCCCCGTGGACCATCCTTTTAGAACCATCAAAGGCTTTGACAATGATATTGCTGGGCTTCAGGGTTAGGCCTTCACAGTCCAACCTATCCAAGGCTTTCTTCGGCAAGACATTTAAAGACGACCTAGTTTCTACCAGACCGTGAGCTAGAGTAGTCCCTCTGCATTCCACCGAGACATGCAAAGCATCATTATGTTTTCTCCCTTTAGATGTTAAATCGGCATCGGAGAATCCTAGACCATTGTCAGCTGTTAAGCTAGCTACACATTCCTGGAACTGATCCGCGGAGGTTTCCTGTGGAACGTGGGCTGTCTTCAAGAATTTGATCAGTGCTTTAGCATGATCCTCTGAACAAAGCAGCATGGCCAACATAGAGATCTTTGAGGGGGTTTGCCCCAGTTGTTCCACAACATCATAATCGCTTTTCTTGATTATTTTCAAAATCTCTTCCATTTATTTTTGAGAGGTCTCGGGGATGACCAATGGCTGAGCCCTCATCCTGACGGGCGCTTCTTGGATCCCTTTCCCTATATCATCATCAGCAGCAGAGGGGACAACCACAGGAGTTACAACTTTTTCAATAATTGGAGTTCTCGCAGATATCTTTACCGGTGCAGGGGTAACCTTAGGAGCAGCTGAGGGTCCAAAGATTGCCCTTGGAGGCGCAATCTCTGGAGAAAAAATTCTTCCACTGCGGGTGATTTTGCTCGTTCCAGCAATGTTTCCAATGTCGGAAATCTCTTCATCAGAACTCTCTTCAGTTGATTCAATTTGTTTAATATCGTGGGAATAAATCTCTCCACCATAGTTCCACGGTATTTATTTGTTGGACTTGTACGGGATGGGCCCCCGCATGGTTATATTCAAAGGTACTATCTTCAAATCAGATGTAATCTTAACAGGTCTTTTGGAGACCTTAGAAAGATTGGCGGATATGGTTATTATTGAAACATCATTGACAGGAGTCAGTGTAACAGGAGTCTTTTCAAAAAGGATTTCTTGGTTATCCATTAGGTATTGGATGCCTAACTTCAACAATGGACAGTCGATTGGTAAGGATGAACAAAGGCAACAATCTTCTTCACAACCTGGGAAAATCCCAGCCTTCAAAAAATTCAATTTGATTATCGGTAGCGGAGTTATCAAATCATCAACAGTAGCAACAAAAAGATCCTCTTCAACAGCATGGGCATTGTGGCCATGCCTTGGCATTGGAGCAGATATTACATTCGGCTTTTCAGGGGCGTCAAATTACAATTCTTTAGCATCTATCAAGTCCTGAATCTTATTCTTCAGGGCCCAACAATTGTTGGTGTCGTGCCCTATACTCACTGAATGATAAGCACACTTGGCATTCGAATGGTAGAAAGGAGAATTTGTATTCGGATTCTTCGGGGCCTCTTTTAGACTGGCAAGGTTTAACTTCAAGAGATGGGGTAGAACCTGAGCAGGAGTCATATTTATCTGGGTGAATTGCCGTACAAGCCTTTCCACCCTTGCTTGGTTGGTTCTGGGTTGATTGTTTCTGGGCTGATCAGCTGCAGACTTCTGAATCATTACAGCCCCCACCGCTGGCTGGTGCTCAACTCTTCCCTGACCTCTTTGAGAGTAGACAGCTGAGACTTCCTTCTTTGCTGGAAAAGTCTTTTTGATGGCAGCGGAAGCAGATGCATCTTTTTGAATTTTCCCGCTTTTGATATCGGCTTCAACTCTCTCACCAGTTAGAATAAACTCGGTGAACCCCGCAGACGAACTTCCTATCAGGTGATTAAAGAAAGGACCTGACAGAGTCCCCAAGAACATGTCTACTAGCTCTCTCTCAGATATAGGTGGTTGTACTCGTCCCGCCAAGTCTCTCCATTTCTGGGCATACTCCTTGAAACCTTCATTTGAGACCATGCCCATACTCTGTAGTTGAGTATGAGTTGGTGCTAAATCTGCATTATTGATACTGCTTGTAGAGGGCAGCAGCCAAATCCTCCCAATTGTGCACATCAGACCTCTCTAGCTTGTAGAACCAATCTAACTGCGTACCCAACAAACTGTCCTGGAAGAAATGGACCCACAGGTCTTTGTCAGAAGAATGTGGTTGAATTTTCCTGACATAAGATGGTAGGTGCATCTTTGGGCAAGACACCCCGTCGTACTTAGAAAACAATGGCACCTTGAATTTAGGAGGGATTACAATTCCAGAAACCAACCCTAACTATTCGAAGTCCAGCCCAGGCACTCTCTGAATCTCTATAGCTGCCAGACGTTCTTCCAAGTTCTTGTACTTTTCATATGCAGGAGGATACTGTTGTTCTGAGTAATCCTCATCCTCTTCTTCTTCAGCTTCAAAATCAGAAGGCATTGCAGCTCCTTTACCCTTTCCTTCACCCTCTTCAGATGTTAATGGGAAATCTAGAACCCTTCTGGCTTGACCTTCAAATCTTCTGCCCAAGGTAGCAACATCAACTCTCTTCTTCTTCTTTTTCTCTTTTTCCTTTTCCAGTAGAGTTTTGAGCTCCTCCTGACCCTTAGCCAAGGTCATGAGTAGTTGTTGGAATTGTGAATTCTGAGCTTGTAAGTCTTTGACCGTTTGTTCAATATCCATCTTGCTGAAATAAACAGCAGAGAGATGAGGAAACTTGGTGTGAAGACTTGTTTATGCATATGATGAATGATATGTATTTATGTAATGCATTCAAGGATTCAGAAATTCAAATTTCTTTTAAACAAAAAAGAAACACACGTCATATTAATAAGATAGAATTGTTAGTACATCAATGCCCCATGGGCAAAATAATACAAAATTCTAAGGTAAAAAGACGTTGCGCATCCTCTTTGGTGCAATGTAGGTGTTGAGAGTCTTCTCTTCGTGGAGTTGACGAGTAAGTTCTAAAACCTTCTTCTCACTGGCGTAGAATTGGGCTTCATAAGTATCGCGTTCTCGCTTGAGCTGTATCCAACTCCTTTGCAGATCTTCGAATGATGTTGGCATGTCAGGATGTAGGAGGGTGTATGGAACCTCTCCTTCCTTAACAGGCTCTATAACCACATGGAGAATGTATGGGTAAGGCATCATAAGACTTTGGGCGCGGGTTCGTACCCACTTGAGGTAAGGCTCAAGGGGGATGGAATTCTTGTGTCCCAAGGTTTTACTGTCTACCTTGTTTGGTATCCTCCAAGCTCGGATGAACCTTTGTCGAAGTCCTTGATCGTCGTTGTCGAAGTCAAAAACCAAGTCTAGAATCAGCATGTCATGTGGGCCATCCCTTCGGGCATACCCAAATTGTCTCAAAACCAAGCAGGGTTTGTATGTAATGCCTCCCCTAATTCCAAGTAGAGGGACATTAGGGAATTCCCCACAAAGGTCGATGATGATGACATTTTCTCTAGATCGAGAACACCAATGAACATCTGAATGTGTAAGAGTCATCAATCATTGTGACCACCTCAAACCTTTCTCATTCTTCAAGACTGATTGGGGAAGGTGAGAAATAAACAACCTTTCCAGTAGATGAGTGCAACACATGAGAACACCTCTTTTCCTCATTGTTCGAGTGTGAAAAGAGTGCAAGATATCTCCAAGCAGTGTAGGCACCGGGTTGCGGGCCATAAAGATTTTGACAGCATTGACATCTATAAGCTGGTCATGGTTTGGGAACAAGACCAACCCATAGATGAGAAGAGCTACAATCTCCTCAAAAGCTTGCAGGTCTAGAGAATTCCAGCATTCTTGAGCTTTCTCAAACAGGAACTTTGCCAAGAAACCCTTGACACCACTTTTGGTTTCCCAATGACTTGTGACATCTGATGGTTGCAAGTGCAGGGCTTGAGCAACATCTTCAGGCTTTAGATCTATTTCCGTACCGTTGAAAGGTAGTTGATGGAGAATAGGAATCCTCAAGAGTTGAGAAAATTCTTCCAAAGTAGGCACTAGTTGGTAATCAGGAAATGTGAAGCAGTGGTGTAGGGGGTCAAAGAACTGGAAGAGAACTTTCACCATGTCTTCCTCTGTGTTGGAGTTGACCAAGTTGAGAAGTCGACCATGTCTTTTAGTGAATGGAGAATACTCTGGAATCTTGGAAGCAAACTCCTTGAGTTGAGGAGGAATTCTCATAAGATTGACCTGAATAGTTTTTTTGCGAAGTGAATCCATAACCTACAAAACAGGAACAAAGATGAAAATCCAAAATCCTTGAAATGGTTAGTGGATGCAAATGATGCTTCATGATGTTCATGATGTTATGCAAAAGTATATATGTATAAGCAAATCACACAAGTTCCTAGTTTTAGGCTTGCATGGGGTTTCATAGGTAAGTACCCTTTTGAAGTTTAGTTGGCTCAACCTGTCCTATAAATAGTAACCGGGTTCTAAGGAGCTCAATATCATTGGATTGTTTTCTATGTTCATTGTTTCAGTTTAGCCACTTTACTGGCGACCGAAATATTCCAAGAAAACAACCCTTAATGAGTGTAGTATAAAGTATCTACCAACTTCGGACTGCACCAAAGCCGGTCATCTCACTACATCCTAAAAGGCCAAGATGGTCAAGTAAAGGTTCTAAAAGTCCATTAGTGCTTCATGACATCACTCAACGGCCCCGTATTCTCTTTGATTGACTCAAAGGCTACCGGTACCCATAAATATGTCTCACTAATATAGCTATTTCTTAGACCATGTCGGTATACCCCGCACAGTTTCCACAATGTATTGCTATTTACCTATGAATGTTTCCCAAATCCGGGTAGAGGATTCAAACCCAAACAATAGAACCAAAGTGTAAAGCATACAAGTCAAGCAAAATAAGCATGTAAAGGTAATCTAAAACCCTAAGGTAACCCCACTTTTAAAAAAATCCCCAGCAGAGTCGCCAGTTCTGTGATACGGTGGGAGAACTGACTTGAGGTTTTGCGTTTGTGTTCGCAAATGTTTCGGTTTAGCAAGAGTCACCACCAACTTTTTATTTTATCCAAAGGAAAGGTCAAAAAGCACAACCTTTGAGATATTTTCTTGGGTTCGTGGGGTAGATTATGAAAAGGGAAGGTGCTAGCACCCTTTTCATCCATGGTTTTCCATGGGATCTTAGTTACTTGTTTAGATCACTTGCTTTGCTTTTCCAATTGTTTGAAATGGTGCTTTGTGTAGTTTTGAAAGTATTTTGAAAAGAGGCCATCGTTTTGGAAATCTTTGTAATGATTCTTGTTTGAAGAATGTATACAAAGATATTTGTCTTTTGAAAAATGTTTCTATGTTTGAAAGTTTGTTCGGAAATTGTTTTGAAATTGTGTGTGTGTTTGTTTGAAAATAGCAAGGATGGTTTGCAAATTTGATCAAGTAACTAGGAGTTGTCTACCCTAATCAAAAGTCTTTCTTGTGCATTTTTAACCCTTTTACATTGTTGTTTTACCATTGTATTTGGTAAATAACCCTATCTTTGGATGTTAAACGGGACGGGCGTGGGTCATCGTATGACCATGATAGCAATGGTGCCAAGTATCTTAGCAAGTTTTAGGGACTAATATCATTTGTTTTTAGGAAACTTGTGATAGCTTCATTGAGGGACTATGATCTTTTGTTTTGATTGGTTTTGCCAAGATACCTAGCATGCATACCATGGCCATTTTAAGGCAACAAAGTGGATGAAACCCTAGGGGTGCTTGTGTGCAAGGTGTTGTCATTTTTCATGCCTTTTTGTCTTGTGTTAAGTCATGCTATTTGTTTGATTTTGGTCTTTGCATACAAAACCTTAATTTACTAAACAGGTATATAAAAGCTATAAAATGCGTAAAGTAAATCTAGACTATTACAACAATATTATGGGAAGGGGGTACAAGTTTGAATAGGGGGGTATTTTCACAAAATAAAACCCTAATTTACTATTACAACCTATTGTACCCCAAAATTTTCCCTCTCAATTCTCAAGGCCTTTCTTACAAGGATTTTCAAGGTTCAAGCTTGAACAAGTGCATTTGGATTTTCCAATACCAAAATTAAAAGGAAACTGTCAAAAATGGAGAAAACGGATAAAAATAACATTTTGACAAATTTGGAGGAAAACATGTCTCTTTCGATTCAGCACCCTTCGATTGACTCTTGGCCTCTTTCGAATGCAACTTGGATTACATCCTTAATTTTGAACTTAAAGCCTCCTTCGAATTCCAGTTTAGGTAGATCCTTCGTTTGGATTTGAAACCTCCTTCGAATGCAACTTAGGTACATCCTTCGTTTGGATTTGGAACCTCGTTCGATTCAGCCTTTTGATTGGACAAGTGTGCTGCCTACATGGTTGCAATCAAAGGCCATGACATGTTGGCCACACATGCCCCCTGTAAGGAAACCTTTTCGATTCACCAAACGTGCTGCCTGCAAAGCCTACTTCGATTTGGACAAGTTTACTGCCTACAAGCCAAGCCTACTTCGACTGGACAAGTTTGCTTCCTGCATGCTTGCTTCGTTTGGACAAGTTTCGATGGGACAAAGTAACCATATCTATGCATCCTTCAAATCCACTTGCACCAAGGGCCTCTTGCACACTTTACCTCTCACAAGCTTCGTTTGAGCCAAGAGATATCTTCATATAAGATTTGACTAAGTTCTTGCTTCCCTTGAAGGAACACCCTTCGACTCAGAAGTCAGGAACTTCCCTCACGCTAAAAGGCAATGACTCCCTTTATGTTTGTTTCGATCCACATGCTTAGATTAGGAAACATTGCTTCCTTCGAACACAGTCTTTCGATTGGGCAATATATTTGTTTCTATCCAAGCTTCGACAGGGCATTAGCTTCCTTCGAGTAAGTTTGTTTTGACTATAAGCTTCGACTGAGGCAAAGGCTTCCTTCGAACAAGTGCGCTTCGATCTCATTCTTGCATTTGACTCAAGACCAAATCTCGTTTGCCAGGCTATGTTGTGTCTAAATCTTTACATAGTCAGAAGCTTGTACAAGGGTTTTAAACTTTGTCTTTTAGATACTACTATTATTGGTTAAAGGCTACATGCTCTTTCCTTTCATAGAGAGTACTTTAGTCACAAAATCAGCTTTCAAGCTGATTTTGGTCTGAGCACAAGCAACGTCAGAAGCATAAGTCACATCTTCTGCACCCCAACTGCCAAGAGGCCCCCCACATGTACTTTCACGTTACATTATTTTATCATTTATTTGCAAGGCTGGCTTTGGACAACACCTTTCTTTCTCTATAAATAGAGGAACATTTACAAAGCTAGGGGAGGATCTTTGGACCAGAGGAACGAATCTCCCAAATTTTCTCAAACACAACAAAAACTCTCAAGTTCATCAACACTTGAGAAATCAAAACCCAGAATCCCAAACACCCACCTCTTTTGATTCTGAAGAACACCCCACACATAGAAGTTTGTTCAAACTCAAAGACAACCTTCTGTGACAACTCTTCGAACCAAAAGCAAACCCCCTATGACTACTCTTCGAATTCCAGAAACGTCCAGGTAGCAGTTCAAGTTCGAATCCCACATCCATTCAAGGCCTGAAGCAAGGTAAGTTATTCTTACCTTTGAACTTTTCGTTTCATGGCATAATAATTCTCCCTTTCATTTGAAACATGTACATACCATTGTTCCTTTCGTTTCCACCCATTTAACATATTTTTCAGAGCTAACCCTTTCGTTTTTGCTTTCTGTTTACCTTAACTTGCTTTAATTATTAAACTGTTTACCAAACAAATACTAGCATGGCCTCAGGCCATGTTGCCATTTAATGCTTTAAATGAAAGAAACAGGAAACATGAAATAGGAAACGAAGCTTCTGGCTTCTATCCTCTTTCTCCAGGTCGAACGAAAGAGACAACCAGGAGGAAAACCATACACTGACTTCCAGGCTCAGTCGAAAGGCATTCCCTCACTGCTTTCAACCTCCAGTCGAAGAAGACAACAAGGAAGAACCAGAAGGCTTCGCCATACACTAACTTCCAAGCCAGTCGAAGGACAGAACCTCACTGGTGTTGGCCCCAATCGAAGGAGGCCAACAGAATACAAGTCGAAGGGTGCTGCTGCCTGGGTCGAAAAGCTCATTTTCCTTGTTTTGTTTTTTTGTTTTTTTGTTTTTTTTTTGCCTTTATATTTTCTTGCCTTTCAATATGGTTGTAATAGTGTAGGATATTTATTTCTTGCATTTTTATTGCTTTGTACAAATGCTAGTAACTAGGTGTGTATGGAAAGATAAAACCAACAAGTAGACAACCCCTAATCAAAGACAAATGCATGCAATAAAACACACTTTGCACACGTGCACCCTTAGGGTAATATCACTTGTTACCTCGGAAAATAGTCATGTCCCTCGAGCATGGGAATTTTAGCAAAGACCCTGGATAAAAGATCGTAGTCCCTCGATGACCCTTGATGTTGCCTTCGGTAAACGATCTAGTCCCTAAAACGACATTTCTAAAACATCCCATATGTTGCCTTCTATGACTATACAAACGTCCCAATGCCCGTCCCTTCACATCCAACGATGGGGCTTCTTACCAAATCAATGGTAAGATAGCCACATCTAAAGGAGAAGGAAAAGCACATTTAAGACCTTTCGAGTAGGTAGATTTGCTCCTAGTTACTCGCTTGCTCACAACAAAAAACATTTTTATACACCCACACTCTCATCTTTGAACTATTTTCGAAACAAACACTTTGTAGGCGTTCTTATAGAAACGAGAACCATTACGAAGTTCCATTTTCAAAATACTTTCAAAAACACAAACACACTTTTGAACTATTTTTCGAAACAAACACTTTGTTGGCGTTCTTATAGAAACGAGAACCATTACGAAGTTCCATTTTCAAAAATACTTTCAAAACACACACCACAAGCACATTCAAACAAAAGCAAGTGATCTAAGCAAGTAACTAAGAGCCCATGGAAAACCATGGATGAAAAGGGTGCTAATACCTTCCCTTTTCATAATCTACCCCTCGAACTCAAAAACATCTCTAAAGGTCTTTCCTGTTCTTTTTCACCTTTACTTTTGGATAAAAGAAAAGTCGGTGGCGACTCTTGCTAAACTGCAACATTTGCGAACACAAACGCAAAACCTCAAGTCAGTTCTCTCACCGTATCACAGAACGGGCGACTCTGCTGGGGACTAACTTTAAAAGTGGGGTTACCTTAGGGTTTTAGATCACCTTTACTTGCTTACCTTGATTGCTTTGTTTGCTTTACTTTTTGGGTTCCTTGTTTGGGTTTGTTTAAATCCTACATCCGGATTTGGGGGCACCTTTTAGGTAAGTAGCAAAAAAACTGTGAGGGAACTGTGCGGGGTATACCGACATGGTTGAAACAGTACCTACGTTGATGTGGAACTTTGGTTGGTACCGATAACCCTTGAGTTGAATCAAGGAGAGTACGGGGCCGCCGCGTGGTGTCGTGAAGCATCAATTGACCTTAGAACCTTACTTGACCACCTTGGCCTTTTTAGGGGTAGTGAGATGACCGACTTTGGTGCAGTCCGAAGTTGGTAGATACTCGATACTACACTCATTGAGGATTGTTTTCTTGGAATATTTCGGTCGCCAGTAAAGTGGCTAAACTGAAACCATGAACATAGAAAATAATCCAGTGATATTGAGCTCCTTAGCTTCGAGTAAGTTTATTTCGACCACAAGCTTCGACTGAGGCAAAGGCTTCCTTCGAACAAGTGCGCTTCGATCTTATTCTTGCATTTGACTCAAGACCAAATCTCGTTTGCCAGGCTATGTTGCGTCCAAATCTTTACATAGTCAGAAGCTTGTACAAGGGTTTTAAACTTTGTCTTTTAGATACTACTATTATTGGTTAAAGGCTACATGCTCTTTCCTTTCATAGAAACGAGAACCATTACGAAGTTCCATTTTCAAAAATACTTTCAAAACACACACCACAAGCACATTCAAACAAAAGCAAGTGATCTAAGCAAGTAACTAAGAGCCCATGAAAAACCATGGATGAAAAGGGTGCTAATACCTTCCCTTTTCATAATCTACCCCCCGAACTCAAAAACATCTCTAAAGGTCTTTCCTGTGCTTTTTCACCTTTCCTTTTGGATAAAAGAAAAGTCGGTGGCGACTCTTGCTAAACTGCAACATTTGCGAACACAAACGCAAAACCTCAAGTCAGTTTTCCCACCGTATCACACAACCCAATTGAATTTATACAATAATATATAAATAAACAAGTATTTAAATATGCAATAAAATGTAAATATGCACAAATTTTTTTGTATTTATTTTTATGTATGTAAAAATGAATTTATTTAATGTCCTATAAATAAGAAAATAAAATGATTATTTTTTTGAAAGGGTGAAAACCCTAATTTTTGTTTTAAAAGAAAATATATTCTAATATTATTTTATTTCACTTTATGTACAAGGAAATAATAAAAATAATATATACAAAATGTTAAAAAATTAAAATATGTGTGAAAATATTATTTTAAATGTATAAATAATAAAAATAAAATATTAAAGTATTTTAATATTATTTACAATTTTATTTAGGAAAATAAAGTATATATTATTTAACAAATTATTTAACAAATTATTTTTATGCCAAGAAAATAATAAAATAAAATGTGAAAAATTAAAAGAATATTTTTTGTGATTTTAAATATTTAGAAAAAATAAATAAAGTCAGAAAATATAAAAAGAAATGGAAAATATGTAAAATATGGAAAATGGGCAAAGGGGGTGCAAATAACAAAATGGGGGGGGGGGGGGGGGGTGTCAAAAGAAACAAGCCCAAGCGCCATGCCCAGCTAGCTTCATCCCTGTCCTCTAGCCAAACACGCGCGCGTCTCTGTACTTCAAATCCTTTTCTTTTTATTGATTGCATGAAATCAAAAATTTACAACATGAAAGTTATAGCATTTTCAATCACGATTCCAATGATATCCATTTTGTGACCTAACTCTGAGAAACCAGGGAGAATTTCAATGGCCCTAAATTTTAACCTAAAATTTTCAGCATGTTCATTATCCAAATTCTCCTAGCTCAGTCAATATAAATAAGAACTATGCACCTGTACAGCTCAAGCACATTGAAGACTACATTTTTGCTTCACAAACCTAAGCCTAATGATGCCTAAATAAGGAGTTAGAATCTTGATAAATACCTGTTTCAGTTAATTTTGGATATGGCAATGTAGGAGTTGTGAGTGAGGCCTGAAGGTCGTGTTAGCTTGCCTGAAGTTGTCTCAACCTTTCCCAATGCTTAGCTTGCTTTGAACTTTCCTGAATGTCCCTGTAGAAGTCAACCTGCAAAGCTTCAAAATGAAAATGGTGAAGTGTGAAAATGAGGTTACAGTTGCTGGACAGGTGCTTGGATAGTTCAGGTGTGTTATAAGGAATGTGTTTGAAGTGGTTCCAAGCAAAACGCATGAATGGAATATGTTTTGGAAGTGGTTCTGCAGAAGATGCCATGTTTTGGCAAGAACTTGTGATTTTGTGTTTTAGGGTGTTTGGGAGCTTGGAAAATCGTGTTTCTGGCTTGGTACAATATGCTGAGGTTGTTTGAAATGATACAAAGGCTTGCTCTTATCAGATTTCCAAGTTGTGGACTTTTTGCAAGCTTACTTGCTTTTGAAGCAAAAGTGAGTTGACAAAGCTCAAAGCCTGTACAGGCTAGCTCAGGGCCTGCACATAGTTGGTGAGCTTTTTTTGATGTTTATGGATCTTGTTTGTAGCCAAAGATCAGGTTCAATGCTCAAGGAAAACAAAGTTGCTAAAAGCAAACTTTATCAAAATAGCATCGTTACCTTTATGCCATTTTTGGATTAAACCCTTGTACAAAGCATCAAAGATCAAAACAATGCCATTAACTATTGTATTTGCATTCAATTTTGGAGTGTAAAAAGGATTAGAACTTGTAATGTAAGTACAAGCATGATTCAAACTGATTTGCAAGTTTTAACATTGTGCAAAATGCCTTGGACAAAAGTGAGAAATGGCCATTTTCTTTTCTTTGATTCTCCCTAACCATAAATGATCTTGGAGAGTTCTTGGAAAATTTTGAAAGCTTGTAACATTCCTTATAATCCATCTTTGAAATGAATTTTGAGATTTCACTTGGAACTAGGTGAAAAGTTGCCATGAAGTTACGTCAAAATCTGCCTAAACTAGGGCAAAATTTCACTAAGTTAAAAGTTTCATGGACCTCTATTCACAAAATCATAACCTGAGATCCAAGCATCTTTTGGGAAAACTTTGTGAATCAAAGTTGTAGATTTTGTGGAGGACTACAACTTTCATGTTGGAAGTTTTATTTGAATCCAATTTTATCATGGTGAAAAAGTTGGGAAAAGTTGGGAAAAAATAAGAAATCTTCATAACTTAGAAAATTTCTAAGTTATGAAATTTTTCAATCTTAAACCCTAATTTCCAAAATTAGGTTTCTTGGTGAACAAGTATCATTTTTTGACACATCTTGATGAAAAATGACCCTTGGCACTTAATTTTGACTAAAAAGTCAAAGTTTAACTTTTCAGTGTACAATTGGTTTTTGATCAGTTGACTGGAAAATTCATCTATCAATCCAATGCAATTGTGATATTTTGAACATTGTGATTAGGTAAATATGATTCCATTGAGTCCTTGAAACCATGTTTGAACCCAATTGGCCATTTCCTAGGTGAAAAATCAGAAATTGCCCTTCTACAGTCAAAACCCTAAAAATGACCATTTTTCCCTTTTGATGATCTGATCAAATTTCTTGAGGAGTTGTGGTCCAAACTTGATCAAATGGTTCATATGAGTCTATAATGTTGATGTGGATAAAAAATTATGAGTTTTGACTGTAAATTGTCCACAATTGACTTTTTCCCCAATACAGCTGATTTTTAGGGTAACTGTCCAATTGACTAGGCAAAAATTTGAATCAACGCTTGAAACTTGGTATGAGCAATCTTAGGAGTCCAACATGAAGTATGAAAGTCACATGAGGCATTGGAAGTCCAAAAATACTTGGTCAAACTCAAACCCTAATTTTAGGTCATCAGTGCAAGGAGATGTCTTGAGCTGAGCAAACCCTAATTCGGTCTTGACACCAAAGAGTCTTGTGGGGAAAATCTTGATAAAATGAGAGGGCAAATTTTGGGGTACAACAATGCCCAAATGAGGCCATTTCCATCTTAATTGAAGGAAGCTTTCAGAAGGTCATTTCCTTCTGGATCAATGGAAACTGTTTCAAAGGGAAACCAAACCCAGTCGATGCTAACATGGAGGAGAAAATTCAGTCGAAGTTAAGAACCAATCGAAGCAAGCTCATTTTTCTTCAATTTTGTCAGAAAAAGTCAAATTTCTCTGCTTTGCTCTTTTAATAATTTCCTCCTTGACCTGATGCTTGGAAATCCAATATGACCCATGGCAACTTGAGTTGATCAAGCCTTGTGCAGTTTTCGCCCAGCCGAAATCTTGTGAGGAAATTCTTGAAGAATTGAGAGTGAAAATTTTGGGGTAAAACACTATCAATCTAACATAACTGCATCATGATTTCAAGCAATAAACCTTATTCTACTCATCATTTTCCTAAACTACAAACCCTTCAGATCAGAGAAAGAAAAAGAGGAAAAGTTATCGCAAGAAACCGAAGGAAATGAAGAAGAAGAAGCGAGAATCAGAAAGGTCTCATCGAAAGATGAATGATCGATCTAAAAAGAGTTGTGTCGTCTTCGATCTCCTGGATTCGCCTTATTTGATCTCTTTTTTCGCTCTCCTTTGCTTTACGATTGTTGATTTCATCATAATCGCTACATATTTGTTGTTTTTGAATAATTAGGGTTTCAATCTTCCCTTTCAGATCTACGCGAAATCATGTATATCCTGCAATAATCAATGCTAGATTAGTGACAAGAAGGACAAGACGAAGAGAATGGTGAATGCAAGTTAAAGATCAGAGTAAATCCGTCGTATGCCATCGCCGCTGGCGATTTTCAGCGAGTTTTCTTTAGAGATAACTGAGAGAACATGGAACGAGAGAGAGAGAGAGTTTTGTCTCTATTTTGGTTTAATTCTTACTAAATTTTTTTTTGTTTTGTTAATTTAGTTTAATTATACACTAATATGACAGTGACATTTGTCATCGTCTGTTTGGCAAGATTGTGGTTCTATGCTGGCAGATGTATCATAACCACCATGCTCTCTCAATCACTATCATTAGGCCTCATTAAATCTACATCAACAAACATCAAACGCCGCAAAAACGCTTCCCCATGGTGTTCTCTCTTGAGGCGTCATCACCAGATCTCATGTGTCTCTCTCCATGGAACGCACCATGCACCCTCGCGTCTCTAGCATCATATCTTCATCAAGCGATCCAGAAGCGAGCTCCTCACCTTGGACCCTCCCTGAAGCCAACGCACTAGATCATATAGACTTTATCTAGCGTATTGGGCCCCTTGCATCAATGGGCCTAGCGAAATTGCTTTTCAGCACCCCCCGGAATTGTTGATTTCAGGCCCAATTTTATCTTTTTCTTTATATTTATTTTTGTATTTTTTGTTTAAAAATTTTTCTTTAGCAATTAAAAATAAAAAAGTCTACTTTCGTTTCAAACAATTAATAAGATTGAAAATTATTATTTGATATCATTAATTATTTTGTTATTTAATATTATCAAATAAGATGGTTCAATTTAATTAATTGTTTAGTTACTTTTGATTTGCTTGAATTGTTTATTTATTGACTTTTAATCTTGTTGTCGATTTGATACATATCTAATCATAAACTTGTACCCCCATTCCCATATGGCTTGTAATAGCTTAGAAGTTTATTTCTTTGTATGTTTTAATTTTTTCTCAAGTATGCATGTATCATCTAATTAAATCACATGGCCTCCTCTTGGACCACATACCAAGATTTTCATAAAGGGTCTTATAGTTGAGTTTAGGCATGGCCATTCTCACAAGATTAATCAAGTTTTTCCCTTGGTTAATCATAACTCGAATCCATCACTTTGATCCATATACCAAGTGTTCCATGCACAAAAGGGTCTCATGGTTGAGGGTATGAGCACCTACTCTCACAAAATTAATCAAGTATAACCATTGGTTAATCATAACCTAATTCAACTCCCCTACACCTAACACTCAATTTATCTTGTGTACGCTTGTGCTATGATTTTGCGATTGATTATTGACGCAATCCTGGTGCCTAATTATTGGTTGTTGGAGGAAAATTAAGGAGGCATTCAATAGAGTTTTATTATCTCGTTCTGAAGTAAGAAGAAACAGGCCTTCCTCGTTAGGTATCATCATACCTCTCTTCATCTGTCATCTATATTTGATACATGCTTCTTAATGTCTTGTCATCTCTTTGTGTGTTGTTTTGTAATCCCTTCTCCTATCTTTATTAGACTCTCCTCTCGTATGCTCCCCATAGGATCTTCAATTCACTCTTTTCTAAGTTTGAATTGAATATACCTTAGGCTTGTATCCATGTATTCCGACATTAGGTAGATGTTCCCCTCTCGTATCCTCAACTACAGGATCAACTTTGCACGATAACTTTAGGGCTATTTTGTTAGTCTCCCCTAGACTTTTCTTTCTTCTTTTGCATTTGCATCAAAACAAAAACTTCTTTTTCTATCAAACTTTAAAACACTTAAAAATTACTAATGAGAATCATACCTTTGTTGATTATGGGAGATGATAAGCGGGTTTCTTATCGATCTTATTGTTCTTCCATTCTAGGCTTTGGTGTGGTTAAAGTCTTAATAACTCCTTTCATGGATAAGTGGAGAAGTGGCTAATATCTCTCTCTTGAGATGAACTAGCTATTATCCGTAACAGAAAAAAACACACCAACTAATGCAAACTCTTTTTCTCCTTCGGGCCCTTTCTTTCAAAATTTTAAAAAGAACATGTTAATTCACTTCTATGTCAGAAGGTGAAATTAATATTGTTCATTAAAAAATAAAAAACATACGAGAACTTTTGAGTCGTACTACGACACTCTGATTCCTTAAAAGGGATACGTAAGAATCCGGTCATGGGGCTCAGACAAGCGACCTTTGTAATATTTCATTCTTTTCCCTGTGTTTTTTGTTTTGCATTCATTCCCCCTTTGCATATTTTCTTTTAGCTCTTAAGCTTTAGAAATAGATTTTATACACCCTTAGATTAGAATAAACATAAGTGAATCCTGTGGAGTACCACAGACGTGTGGGGTGCTAATACCTTCCCCTCACATAACTGACTTCCTTACTCGATCTCTATGGTTGCAAGACCGTGATTTCACCCTTTAGGTTTACTCGATTTTTACCTTTCCCTTCGAAGGGATTAAAAACGTTCGATGGCGACTTCATTGAGTTTTATCTTCGATTATTTTTCCAATTGTTTCAATTTGGTGTGTCATCCGTTAGATCAACTTGATGTTATTCTTAGGAAGAACTGATTGGAATATAATTATGTTTATATCAACTATTTTGATTAGACAATTATCTTTCTTGATTCTAGCTTTGAGAGATATTTGTTTGTGTCTGCTAAGCAAGTGAATGAGTATGTGCATGATGGTGTTGTGTTTTTGGCTTTGATGGCGACATTGAATGTTGATGGGAAATAAATGATTGGTGAATTAGCAATAGTTCGTGATTTTCCTAAGGTATTTCCTGAAGATGTAAGTGATTTACCGCCAGAGCGTTAAGTGGAGTTTATGATCGATTTAATTACAAGAACTAGTACGGTGTCAATGGCTCCATATCGGATGTTAGCATTTGAATCGAAAGAGTTGAAGAGTCAACTTAAGGATTTTCTTGAGATGAGGTTTATTCGTCCTAGTGTGTCACTACTGAGTGCACCAGTTTTGTTAGTTAAGAACAAAGAATTTACTATGAGGTTATGTGTGGATTATAAACAACTCAACAAGGTGACTATCAAGAATAAGTATCCACTTTTGAGGATTGATGATTTGATATATCAATTGGTTGGTGCAAGTATGTTTAGTAAGATAGATTTGAGGTATGGGTATCATCAGATTTGTGTGAAGGCTGAAGATATTCAGAAGACTGCTTTTAGAAAAAGGTATGGTCATTATGAATATTTTGTGATGTCGTTCGGTGTGACCAATGCACCTGATGTATTTGTGGAATACATGAACAAGATTTTTCATCAATATTTGGATAAGTTTGTTCTTGTATTCATTGATGATATTTTGATTTATTCTAAGAGTTAAGAAGATCATGCGGAATATATAAGGATTATGTTATCTGTGTTGAAAGAGAAGCTGTTGTATGATAAGTTTTCTAAGTGTGAGTTTTGGTTGAAGGAAGTGAGTTTCCTTGGTCATATAATATCAAGTGGTGGCATTTCTGTAGATTCGTCGAAGATTTAGGTTGTGTCTCAATGGGATGCTCCGAAATCTATTTCTGAGATTAGAAGTTTTCTTGATTTAACAAGTTATTATCGGAAGTTTATTGAAGGATTTTTTAAAGTTAGCTTTGTTGTTAACACAATTGACTAGGAATGGTCAAGCTTTTATTTGGACTGCACAGTATGAAATTGGTTTTCAAGAGCTTAAGAGAAGATTAACAATCGCTCCTATTTTTATTTTGCCTAATTCGGTAGAAACATTTGTTGTGTATTATGATGCTTCATTGATGGGCTTAGGAGGTGTGTTTATGCAGAGTCAACAAGTTGTAGCTTATGCTTCAAGGTAACTTAAAGTGCATGAAAGGAATTATACAACCCATGATTTCGAGTTAGCTGTTGTTGTGTTTGTATTGAAACTTTGGAGGCATTATTTTTTTGGATCGAGATTTGATGTGTTTAGTGATCACAAGAGTTTAAAATACTTATTTGATCAGAGAGAGTTCAATATGAGGCAAATAATATGGTTGGAATTCTTTAAGGATTATGATTTTGGTTTAAATTACCATCCGGGTAAAGTGAATGTTGTGGCTGATGCATTGAGTATAAAGTCTTTGCATATGGCGATGTTGATGGTGTGAGAGTTGGAATTACTTGAGCAATTTCGAGATATGAGTTTGGTTTGTTAAGAGACTTTTTATGGAGTTAAGCTTGGTATGTTGAAGCTTACTAGTATCATTCCTGATGAGATTCGAGAAGGTCAGAAGTCTGATTTGAGTTTGGTGGATTAATTGACATTGATCAATCAAGGTTGAGGTGGCGATTTACAGATTAATGAGAATGGTATCATGAAATATCATGACAGAATTTATGTCCCAAATATAGCCGATTTTAGGAAGAGGATTCTTGAAGAAGGGCATCGTAATGGATTGAATATTCATCATGGAGCTACTAAGATGTACCAGGATTGGAGGAAATTATTTTGGTGGCCAGGTAGGAAGAAAGAGATTGCGGAATTTGTGTATTCTTGTTTGATTTGTCAGAAGTTGAAGATTGAACATCAGAAACTATATGGTTTGATGCCAACTTTATCTATTCCTGAATGGAAATGAGATAGTATTTCTATGGATTTTGTTTATGGTTTACCTAGAACGCCGATTAATGTTAAGGATATTTGGGTTATTATGGACAAGTTGACAAAATTTGCTCACTTTATTCCTATATGAATGGATTATCCAATGGAGAAGATTACAAATCTATACATTGAGAAGATTTTAAGGTTGCATGGTATTCCATCTAGAATGGTTTCCGATAGGGATAAGATATTTACTTTGATATTTTGGGAAGGTTTATAAAATGCTTTGGGTATGAAGTTGCGTTTGAATTGTGCTTATCATCCGCAAACAGATGGTAATACTTAGAGGACGATTCAGTCACTTAAGGATCTTTTGAGAGCTTGTGTATTGGAATAAGGAGGTACTTGGGATACTTACTTGCCTTTGATTGAGTTTACTTATAACAATAGTTTCCATTCGAGTATTGGAATGACAACTTTTGAGGCTTTGTATGGTAGAATGTTTATGACCCATTTGTATTGGTATGAACCTGGAGAGAGTGTTGTGGTTGGACCTGAGATAGTTCAACAGACTACAGATAAAGTTAATATAATTTAGGAGAATATAATGGCTTCTCAGAGTCGTTAGAAGATTTATCATGATAAGAGGAGGAAAACACTTGAGTTTGAGAAGGGAGATCATGTGTTTCTTAGAGTTACTCCGATAACAGGTGTTGGTCGATATTTGAAGTCGCATAAGTTGATGTTGCGTTTTATTGGTTCTTATCAGATTCTAGAGGAACTGGAAAAATTGGCTTATCAGATCGTCATTGTCGCTTGCTAATCTCCATGATGTGTTTCATGTGTCTCAGTTGAGGAGATACATTGCGAATCCATCTCATGTGGTCCTATTAGATGATGTATAGGTAAGAGAAAACCTAAATGTGGAGACATCACCTATGCGGATGGAGGATCGGGAGTTGAAACAACCTCATGGTAAAAAGATTGCCTCGATGAAGGTAGCTTGGGGAGGATCAGCGGGTGGAAATTTGACTTTGTAACTCGAGAGTCAGATGAGAGAGTCTTATCCTGAGTTGTTTGTTTGAGGTGATTCGAGGACGAATATATTTTAAGTGAGGGAGAGTTGTAGCACCCCAATTTAATTTATAAAATATTTTATCATTTATTATCCCTGTTAATTATTATTTGGTTGATAATTATTTAATTATTTGATTTGGTGTGATTATGTGAATAGTTGATTTAATTGGAAAAAGTGTGTATTATATGTTATTGGATTATTAAGTGTGAGAATAATAAAATACACATTTGGGTCTTAAGTTTCATTAGAGTGGGTGCGAGGATTTAAGCCCAATAGACAAAAACAATGGTCAGTAAGAGTTGTAAAACAAAATATAATTAGAAGAGAATTATCAAGATAAAAGAAGAGGAGAAAAGAGGAGAAGAGGAAGAAGAGGAGGAAACCTAGAAAAGTATCTAAATATAAGGTAAGGGTGGGTATTCATTGAATTATGTGTGTATGTAATGGTATGTGATAGGTAGTAAGAATGAATTAGGGATTTGTTATTCAATTTCTAGATTTTGACATGTTAGGGTTTGAATTTAGAATTATGAAATTGATGTTAGAAATCATGTTTTGATGTTTGTATTTAATGTAATATTTTAGATATAGGTTATAATACATTTAATTGGTGAAATATATGTGTTTGAATGTGATTTGGATGGACGAATTCGTAGCAAGGAAGTTGTCCGTAATAGATATTTCTGGTTTTTCTCGAGGTTGCTTACCGCCCTAGGTGCCGCTCAGCGTGGTCTAGAATGCAAAATTTATCATTTTATGAAACTGTTCTAAACCATGGATGTATATGATTTATAATAAATTTTCATAAATTTTGTGGAATTTTAGAATGTGTTTTGGATTGGTTTTGATGCACTTTTTGATGGAAATATGAAACTTGATTTTGTGTATGTAATTGTTGGAAATTTATGTTGATTGAAGATATCATGATTAGAATCTATTTTCTATATGTTTTAATAATGTGTTGAGATGATTAATTCTATGAGAATGCTTTGTGTGTGATTTATGATATGAAATATGTATGTTGTGCAATTTGGTGAAGATAATTCAAATGTATTGAATTATATGAAATATGCTTGTATAATTAAGATATGGAGATGATATTAATTGCATATTATGTTGAGATTTCACATGCATCATTTGTGTTAAGAGACAACGTTTGGTAATTACGTGAGAATTATTGACTTGTCCCAAACCTGGAGATGGGGGTTTGAAAGCTTAGAGAACAAGCTTTTTGGTGGTTATTTGTCTTGGAGATATGGACCCGGAAGAACCGGTAAGAATAATAGTAGATACCACATGCATATTGCATTGAGTTGCATTGGTGTCACATGTGTTGATGCGAAATGTTGAATTGGTGTGCATAATGTGATATTGGTGTGAATGCTACATATATGGTATTTGTGATTGCTTATCTATTAATCATGAATCGTTGAGTAATGTTGTATATGTAATCATGTGAATTGTGTTAGTATGTGTTGAATACATGATTATGTGAATTTTGATGAATTCAATTAATGTATGTATGTTATGCAGTTACTTATTATTATATATTTCCATAATGATATGAATTCTCACCCTTCTATTGGAATGAAGTGTAATACGACATTGCTCAGGTACCGAGGATAGCGGTGGTGCTTCTAGCAAGGACTAGTTGGATGAGCTAGTCTTTTATTTATCTATTTTACTATGTAGCAAGTCATGCTCTGGTCTATGTAACATGGGGAACATTTGGATTCATGTTATTTCTATTATATTCATGTTTATGTGAGAGATATTGTTATACTTTTATGGATATTTATGTTGGATTAAGATGTATATAATGATGTCCTTTAGTGCCTAATACTTTATGTTATGATTTTCAGTATGAGATTTCAATAATTAACATTGTTAATTTTAGTTGAGAGTTATTTTGTTGCGAGATACATATGTGTTATTGTATGGAACATGATTCTAAATGCGTGTTATGGATATGACCATAGTATTTTAGTTGTTGTCATGAAGTACATGTGACACCCTCTTTTAATATGCAGGCTAATTTACTCTGATTATGCTATATTATTTGCACGGGGTTTAGAGAGGGTGATACATCATGTATTTCCATAACATACTACTATAAACAAGATCAGAATCTCCACATTCTAACCCACATACTCAGAAGCGCCTCTTCTGACAATAATGCTTGAACATCCAACTCCACAAGCATCTTTCAAACACAACCTTCAACAATCTTGATGTTAAAACATCATTTGGGACATCATCTTCTTTTTATAGAACCCGATCAATCTAGTTCTTAATTTATTATCCAAAGGACTCATTATACATAAAAGTCCTTCAAGAAGCCCCAAAAAAACACTGCCAAGGCAGCTCATTCAGGTTAACACAACCACCTGAATACCATGGAGAGAAATAAACTCTTACACACTCTCTGAACCTATGAGTTCAAATAGCAGACTTGGAAACTCGCATCAGATAAATACTCAGCTCCCGTCAAAGTATTTACCATTTTTCATGATGCACATCTTCATCAGATCAGACTAATACCCAGCTCCCGATAAGGTATTTGTCAACAGAGGAAAATCTCCTCACTTATAAACATCAAATAATGTTGTCCTCTTCACAAATGGAAGAAAATTTGGTATGACATCCTTCTTCTGCACACATCTGGAACCATATGATTCTTCTTCATGACAACTAGTCATGACAACCATTTATACCATAGACTGCTCCAAATTCGGCCAGTGGCTTGACCTTACACTCCACCATGAAAAAACCCAAAAACTTCTTTGGCTGAAGAATCAAAGAACTGAAATGATGTTCTAACATTAGTTCAGACATCAACCTAGAACACATGGACTTAACCATTTACTATGACTTTGGAAAGAATATCAATGAAAGTCCATACACAACTCTTTTAAGGGACACAAGAGGATCAACCATCAGTAGCTGATCAACCTTTAAGACCAGATCAAAATACATGCAGAGGATGCACACCTCATGAATCTTCTTTTTATACGCACAATGTCTAGACCTCCTATCTAATTTTCAGGTGTTAAGCATCATTCTTCTGCACCTAAAGAGGAGATTCCCTTTAACATGTATCTGGAGGAGACTTCAAGAAACATGTAATTGAATGATCATTATACGCCACAAGCAGACTGAAAATTAAGCCTGCTTCTCCCAAATATTCAAGATATAAGGATTCCTTCAATCCTTGCAAACACAAATGTTTTATTATGTGAGGACACCACATAACTGAACCTTAAGCACGAGGATAACCTTCCCATCCAGATAACAGGGGAGAATAATCAAACTTCCTTTCTTAAGAACCATGATCCTTTAGTCCCTAATAGGATTACCAACAACTCTTTGCTCCTGACAAAAACTAAAATGCTCATCTTAGGTGGATTAGATGACACTTCAAAGTGAAGATACCAATCAACCACTGAACTCAGGTTGATACATCTCCAATGCACATAACCCCTTGAAAAACTTTCACTTTAATAGAACAAAAGTTCCATGTTCTCATAGACTTGATAATAATATGAAGTTTAAGTAAACAACCTTTATCCTGTTTATGAGAAGCACCACCAAACATATTGAGAAAATTAAATTCTCAACACAAAAATGTTAAGACATTATATCTGACATTCCTTCAAGGTCTTCCAACTCTAGAGCAGAAAAGACTCCCCCTAAATAACTGCTAAGAACACCTTGAGAATCAAAACTTCTCTTCCTCCATAGCCGCACAACATGTGGTTAGTGCATACCACAATTTCTCCCCTCAAATAGAATTTGTTCCATTGCCACAAACAAGATTCCATAGATCTGTCTTCTGTGATTCGAAGGATATTCCAGATGTAATAGAGAATGTCCTTGACATTTGAGCTTGACCTAGACATATAAAGGACCTGGTTGATATAACTTTAACAAACTGCCATAGGAAAATAAAGCACAACTTCTACACTCCAATTCACTTGAATCATAAATTAGCTAATCCAATGAGTGACAATATGTCGATCATCTCTTAACTAACTCAAATAACACCCCAGATGCCTCTTCTTTCACACCAATAGTAGGTTCCAAGCATATGTGATCAATACACATTTTTTTAGCACCCAAAGCATCTACTACACAATCCTTTATACAACAGGATTCTGCTCTAATTGCTAATCAGATGTTCCAACATCTGGTAGAACATCTTTCCAGTACCAATCAAAAAATTGTTGAGATTGGTTGTGAAGTTCTTACTTTTCCCAGAAAATTAGAATATACCTTGATCACCTTCAAGGTCTTCAATAGGCTTCCATATACCATACCATCATCATCAAACAATAGGGTCAGGACCACTTTCCTAATCTAGCCACAAAATAGGAAGATCCCTTTGGAAGCAACCATAACTTGCAACCTTAAGAACACTTTTCATCAACCACATTTGACCGTGCCTTTATGATTAGACTTGAGAGAAACCTCAAGTATCTTTGGAAACTTTAAAATTTGGTTGAATCTATTCATAGAATAACCCTGCTGAGGAGACCAAACCCTAATTCCCTTCTAAGAAAATGTCTTACTAGAGTCTCACAACCAGAGACACAAGGAGTAACCAGGGTTACATAAGATACCATGCAGCGGAACACAAAACATACAAGCTCCTCAACATTCTTCAGGCACAACATAAAACCCTTGCACACAACCACCAAAATCCAGGTGCAAACAAAACAACCTAGGTTTGAAAATAAATCAAACTCAACACAGCAGCTCACCACCAAAGCTATAAGCCTGATAACAACAGACAGGTCCAATATGTACCCTGTCACGAGTAGTCTATCCTCCACTTCAAGGGACCGTTCAAACAACAATGTTAATTATCCAAGTTCAAACAAATTTTCAGTAGATACCTCTTTCCTTGCCCATGAACTAGAAAGTATCTTCCTAAGATCTCACCCAGAACCAGAACAGGATGCCAGCTCAAATACCAATCGAAGTTATTGTATACAAGACTTCAAATGTCCTATGACATGTTGAGACATATGAATCCGAACAAACAACAATGGAAAGGTGTAAACATACATAACAGTATTGAAAAGCATAAACAACACACTAGAATTGTTAACTCAATTCGGAACAACTCTCCTACTCTGGGGGAAATACCAAGCCAGGGATAACGTCCTCTATAATAGTATATATTAAAAGCTAAACTCCAACATTTACAACTTCTCACTTAATCACTACCCTTGCTAACATTTACAACTCAAGGAACACAATCCAACTCACATGTCGAGTGGATCATACATACCAACTCTCATAGAGAGTGGCTTACAGACTCAACCCTAATAACTACATCTTTTCACTTCACGGTTGGTACCTTCTTCTAGGTTATAATGCTTAATTTTATAACCTTTTTCCTAACTGGATTTAGGCATCAAATCACATCATATCAACTACTACAAATCAGCAGAAACTTTTGCTACAAAATAGGTCTTCAAGCAAATCTTTCCTAATTTATTTCCATAATTATAAAGTCAATATTCTACTTGATTCTGACTTGAAATTTCCAAACCTATTAAAAAGTTCCACATAGGATACCATAATATTCTCAGAATATTATGCATCTGTTAAATATTGAACTGATCCAACTGTCTGGCCCAGCACATGCGCAATCTTGAAAGACCCTGCATAGGACATCTTATCCGACATGTTTCTCTATATGATAAGAACTTATCATCTCAACATGTCTCAACATAAAATGGAACTTCTTTCTCAACCTATTCTTCATAGCAAGTAATCACATCCTGTTTAACATATTGCTACTATATTTATTTAACTAAAATTAATGCCAATCCTAAAAATAGAGAACTAACAGTTTGCAAGATGCACATGCTTAAGACTTTCTCCTTGATATTCCTATTGATGGGCTAGGCCAACATATGTCACTGGTGGAGTATCGTACTATCCTAAGATATCGCCTAATGATTCCTTTATTTCTTATTGATGAGGTTTGCCTTGTTTTCTATAAGGCGTGTTTGGATATATTTGGGGGACACGTGATTCATTGTAGGGGGCTTACAGGCTTTAAATACCGACAAGACCTTGTTAGAGATGTCCTATTTTAATTGACCCACATGAGAGGAGATCGAAACTTAGGAAAATAGATGTTCTGGTTGTACGGGTGGGTAAAAGCGAAGCATGTTTGTATGGACTTGTCTAGAGTTTCTCCACTAATGGGACTGAGGGATTGTGGTTTTACTGTGGGACATGCAGATCTCAAATATTCTTCAAGTAAATTGTTCAAATAAGAGAAAGCGTGTTCCGACAATCAACATTTTTATACCATTTTCCTTTGACACTCGTGATTTCCTAGCAATAGAAGCAGTGGATCTATTACATAGAGTTCAAAGGCTTATGAATAACAATTCTGTATTGTTCAAATTGCAATATAGAAGCAAGAAGAAAAGAAAGGAATTATTTTTCCTAGAATTTATTTTATTCAGAGATAGGTGTGAGGGATAGAATGTCGTTCAACAGTCTCTGTTTCTGTGATTGGATTAAAATGGTTTAAATTTTAAACTGCGGAAATTAAACATATGAACAAGAAAATAAATGCATTCTTAGAGAAGAGAGAAATTTTCAAGTTTTGGATTTCATCTACCCGTCAAAGACTTAAATCTACCAATCAGTTATACTCAACCTAAAATACTCGTCAATATCAGCATATCATCCACAACATAGGTTATGACTAACCCAATGTTGAGAGAACAATTGTATTGTCTCATCAATGATGTCTCACGCAACTAAAAAAATACAAAAGCATTAAGAACCGACACCCACTCTGAATATTAAGTCTAAATCTATCTCTATATTCTAGAGCCTAATAGATGTCCATCCTAAATTTGGATTCGAAGAGTATATGTCTATAACAACTCAAATCCAATGTAAAGCAAGCAATCATTGATATTGATTTGTAAAATAGATAGTATACAACACCATGATTAATAAATATATATATACAATCAAAGTAAACTTACATATAAAACCCAACAAGAGAGAATACAAATATAAGAGATAAAATGAACTGATAACTCTCGTGGTGTCAACACAATTGTTACAAATTTACCTCAGGGTCTTCAAGATGAAACCTCCAATGTTGTTTTCTAGCCTCTAAACTCAAAGAATTGTTCTAATGAAGTTGGGAGTAAAAATCCCAAAAACCATACCATAAAAAATGATGTACAAATTAATTTATAAAGTTTCAAAGTCATAGAGAGCGCTTAGCGAGCGACCTGCTGTGTCGAAAAAAACCAGCTCTTGTTTTTTCCAGAACTTTATAATCGTAACTCTGATTTATGCATAATCAGAAGCATTGGAATTCTTATTCAATACTCTATATTAAAATGACTAAATATATTTTTCTTGATTACCTACAAAAAGATATGAAAAAATATCAATCCATACAATATTTACACGAAAACACGATTGCACTATTATTTACACAAAAGCTGAGGTTTTACCTATTAATACTCAGAAACAAAATGATAAGTAGCATAAATACTACTTAAAATAACGATATTTTTGAACTTATCACACTTCCAGACCTAAAAATTTGTTTGTCCTCAAACAAATGTCACACAAACCTACAGAAACACAAGCAATATCCAAGAAATTGTGAATCAACAAGTTTTGAAAAACAAAAAAAAATCTATGGTTTGAAATAAAAAATGTACAAGCAAAGTAATTCTTACTACTTTACTAAAACTCAATCATAAATCACACTTATCACACATCTTCAAATGATGAGAAAAAAAGAAAGAATGAGGGAAACAACTCATACCCAACAATTATGCAAACATCCAGATCAACTTAGGCATTCATCAAGGAAAAATCATATTGAAAGCATAAAATCATGAATCACAAGGACTTTCAAGGGTTGTAATGTAGCTTAGGTAATAAGGAAGGGCCATTTCTAAAGCCAATGAAACAAAATTGATTAATCCTATGAGAGTAATCACTTTCAACACTTCCAAGCAATAAAAAGTTATGCAACCATTTCTCGTTACACAATATTACAACCTTGATCTTATTCATCATTTCATTTTTTTCTTTTCTTTTCACATTTTTTTCTTTTCTTTTTTTCAACCTATTTATTATCCAACCACTAGTAACCAACTTACAAGCAATCAACCATTGCTCTCCCCAACTTGAATACAACCACACATAGTGACATGAATGCTCCCAAATTTTTAAAGCAAGGAAAAATTCCAACCACAACACATTATTGAGGGTTAAGTGAAAATAAACAAAATCAAAATCCATGATGAACTAATTACTCATGCACAAGTTCATAGTTCAACACCAAGATGAATTCTAACAAAAAGGCTCAAAGGGGTTAACAAATGCTCACTCACTCATAAGATAAATTACTTTTGGTTAGGTGGTTATGCTCAAAATCAAACAAAATGCCTTTATCCTTTTCAGACTTTCATAAAAAATAAAATAAATGCAAGATTAAACATAATTCAAATGAGTTAAAACAAAATTTTTGGTCTCCTGTGCATATGGTATACAATGGAAATCTTCCTCAATAAAAGTATTGGATCTAAGGTGATTCAATCATGAACAAGTAGTGCAAAAGAATAAATGGCATGCAAGTTGTACAAATTAAAAGTTTCATAATCAGGCTATGTTATAGAAAGCATTAAACATGTACCTTGCAAGGTACCAACTTCAAACACTATCATTACCATACATTTTCATGTTGAAACAATCAAACTTGAAACAATTACTCAAAGCATCTTCAACCTATTAGCCCAATTTTGAATTTTGGAGACAAACAACGAACAAAAATATTAGAAGTTAACATTACTATTTACTACTCTAAATAGCCTTGGTGAAAATGGGTAAAGGGGCCGAGTGAAAATAATTTCAACTGGTTCAACAGTAGGTCACGCTTAGTCCCCACAGAACACGCTTAGTGTGTGCACAATAACAAAGCAGGCTCAAACTGCGCTCAGCAGCAGCAGGTTCTATGCAGAAATTTAGAAATGCATCTAAACTCCATGCTAAACATCCAGTAACACCTATACTAACTCAACTACAAAACTATAAAACTATCAAAAATGTAAAAATGTTGGGTTGCCTCCCAACAAGAACTTGTTTTACGTTGTTAGATCGACGCCTTTATTTAGCTTGGCTAGTTGTTACTCCTAGCTTCGATGCCCCTACACCAATAATCACACCTAGCCAAACTTGAACAAACATTATGTACAACGAATAAGTATATAATATGGATAAATATACAAATGTTTCAATATAAACAAGTATCTATATATTGACAAATGTGCAAAAGTATTGTTCTTGCGTAGGAACAATAAACGAGTAGCTTCCTTATAGGAATAGGGAGAGCCGTAAGGGGTAGATTTCTATAGGTTATTTGGGGGATTTTGGAGATATGACAATGGTGTGTATTGTCCCAAGATGAATGTCTTTCTTATCCCTCTTGTGGGCGTCCCTTATATAGTCCTCCTTTAGCGCCATGTAAGAGCCTCAATCAAGGTGTGACCCTTGGGCTTCATAATTGTATAACAGCCACTGTCACCATGAATGAAAGTGTTCAAAGCTATGTAAATATGGATTTAATGCACCGGTTACTGTTATAGTCATTAATGAGTTGGGTTACTTATAAGCTATGGGTAGGTGGACTTCAGTTACAAGTGACATCCAGGTTAATGGCACATATTGGTTACTACCTTGAGATAATGGTGGCTTTCAGTACCTTTAGCCAAGTAGCACCTCCTTCCGGGTACCCCTGATTATTATGGGCGGGTCACTAGTCTTGTTCTCTTTTCACACGACTTCATGACCCTATCGAGATTAATATTTTTGGGATGTACATAAGCCCCCTGAATTTAAATTCTTTCTGCAAGGATGCAGTGTTCGGTCATGAAAGGCACGTAAAGTATTAAGGTTTAGACCGGGTTTTTACCTAAATTTAACTATGTGTATGTTTCACATAATGAAGGGTCACACATCTTCTCTCTCATAGTGCAATGATGACTTTCACTTAAGTCTTCATTAATTGGGTGACATTTTGTTCCCCAATGCACTGTTCATTGGGCCCTATTTAAACCATATTTCCATGTTTCCTTTTTCATCTCAACATTTTAAGATGTTACAACTCTAGAGAAAGTGTATACATTCCCTAGGTGTTCATGAATTCAAGGTATTTTTCCATTTCTTCTTTCGTCTTACTTTTGATTTTTTCTTTGTTTTTACATTTAGATAATGGTTAGCATTAGAGAGCGTGATGATGAGGGAAATATTGTAAAACCCAAAAATGCATAAGAGAGGATGGAGTTGTGGAATCAATAGATGCAGGAAGTTAAAGGAAGTTTAGGTCAGGGGGAGTTTAATCAAATCACCAAGGAAGTTTACGGTTGTACCTTCACCTCTTCGAGTGATTCTGACTCTGTTTATTCCTTCTCAGGTTCTGTAGAAGTTTTGATGGAAACATCTGACCTGTTTGATCTTGAAGTTATGGGCTACAAGAATAGCTCCATGGATAATGAAGAGATCGCTAAACTCCGGTCTCTGATGAATGTTTCCTTGACCGGGGAAGAAGATGACGTTATCCTAAAATCCAGTGTTTCTTGAGAACGGGTATGTATTCATTATTAGAAGGTTTCCGATGAGGAATTCTTCAATTTTTATTTCGGGGTTTTAGAGGAATTCAAGGTCTGTATACCTTTTTCCAATTTTAAAGCGGACATATTGATGACCATGAATGTCGCTCATTCTCAACTTTTCCCTAACAATTGGGGATTTATAAAGACTTTTGAAATAGTCTATGAAGCGATGAACATCATGCCTACAATTGGTCTGTTCTTCTCCTTCTTTGAGGTCAAAGGGGTCAAGAAGTGTTCTTTGACCCAAATCCGCAGTCTTCTTCATAAGAGATCTCTCCAAATATACACCTCTAACTATAAGGCTTTCGAGGATCGATTTATGAAGGTAAAGTGTGGGCCGAGATGCCCCCAAGTATTGTACACTTTAGATGGGCACCCACACTTCCCTTTCTACTGGACCCAGAATCCTTCATTCATCATCAGTTTTAACTTTAACAAGCTGAGTGATCAGTGCATTTTGATGCACATTCATCTATATTGTTACTTAAGCATTTATATTGTTTTCTTTGTTTATTTTTATGTTTTATAATGTTTTTTAATTTAGTTTATTTTTGTTTTAATTTTATTTTCGTATTTTATTTTCAGCATTAGCAGTTTTTACGGAAAAATTCATAACTTAATCTACAAAAAAGCGATCGAGGCATTCTAATATTCGTTGGAAAGCTAAGAGAAAGAGATACATCTTTCATGTTGAAGCCACAAGCTGATTCTGATTTTAGAAGGCTTGAATAATCCATTGAAATTGTAGCATTAGATATATTTTTGTTTTGGGTCATTTGTTTTGGGCCTGGGTTATATTTTCGACCCAGTTGGGTTGTAAATCGAATTGGCTATTCTATTATACCTAGAAGTCGCACAACAATACATCTCTCTAGTTTTTATTCAGTATTCACAAAAATATTTTGCTTGGTACGATCGTGTAATGGAGAACAAATCCCAAAGGCAAATTCTACTGGTTACAAATTCGATCGCTTTGAGGTTATTTTAATTCTAATTTATATTTGATTTATTTTTAATTACTTCTATGAAATGGCATGCTTAATTAGATTGCTTTCATTTTCTTAATTTGAGTGCTCCTCATAGGATTGAATTGATTAATTTCGATTGTTAGCATACTCATATTTTTAATCATGTTTTAACTTAGCTTTTTTGTTAGCTTCACCTGAATCTTTAAATCGTCATGCCTAATGCGATAAATATGAATATACTTCACATGATATTGGCTTCCACTGATGTGAATTATAATGGTTTATGCATTGAGTGTCCTGAAGCTGATGCACCTTTTAAATTAAAATCTGGTTTGATACACTTGTTGCCAAAGTTTAATGGTCTTGAAGGCGAGGATCTGCATAAGCATTTGAAAGATTTCTAGCTCGTGTGCTCTACACCATTGAGGCCTAAAGGAATAACTGAAGATCTAATCAAACTTAGAGCTTTTCCATTCTCATTATAAGGTGCAACAAAGGATTTGATCTATTACCTTGAACCGAATTCCATCACAAGCTGGAATGCTCTTAAAAGAGTGTTCTTAGAGAGATACTTTCATGCCTCTAGAGCTGCTTCAATCAGAAAGGAGATATGTGACATTATACAGGACAATGAGTCACTTTCTTAGTATTGGTAAAGATTCAAGAAATTAGTATCCAGTTGTCCCCAACATCAGGGCACCGAGCAGTTATTCATTAAGTACTTTTATGAGGGTTTGTTACCGATGGATAGGAATATTCTTAATGCTGCTAGTGGTGGAGCCCTCGTTGATAAAACTCCGGTTGCCGCTAAAGCTTTAATTGAAAATATGTCTCTCAATTCCAAACAGTTCACAACCAGAAACAATTTGTTCAAACAAAGAGCGTGAATGAAATTCAGGCTTCTTTCAACAAACCTTTAGAAACCATACTTGACGACCTTACCTCTTTAATGAAACACTTGGCAATGAATAAGCCTCAAGCAGCAAAACTGTGTGTTATTTGTACTTCTTTTAAACATCCGACCAATACTTGTTCTATTTTGCAAGATGATTCGACCACTAAGTTACCGAAAGCATATGCAGCAAATCTTTACCTTCAAGGAAACAATCAAAATAGGTACAACAACACTCCTGACTTGTCCACCAACAAATACAACCCCAATTGGAGAAATCATCCCAACCTTCGATATGGAAACCAGTAGCCCATGCAACAACAGCTATTGTTATCCCTTCCCCAACCACAGAACACTCGACCAGCTACCACCTTTGCAACTTCTAGACCTTCATTAGAGGACCTGCTCAAGAAACTAGTTGTTAACAATCTTCAGTTTCAACAAATAATAGAATCTAGTATTCAAACCTTATAGACACATATTGGACATCTTGCCACCTCAATGAATTCCATACAAGCCCAGGGATCAGACCAACTTCCTGCCCAAACAATTGGGAATCCAAATAGTCCCGATCCTAATGCTAATGTGAGCGTAGTTTCCTTGCGATCCGGAAAGGTTACGGAACCAGCCCCTGAAAAAAACAAAAAAAACTATTGAGGTAGCATCTGAACCTTCTCCATCTGAACCTTTTTCACCTTCTTTTGTTGAGGTTGAAACTGAAGAAGAAAAAAAAGAGTATGTACCACCAGTTCCCTTCCCACATAGAGTCTTAAAAAATAAAAGGATTGAGGAGGGAGATAAAGAAAGAGAGATTTTGGATGTATTCAGAAAAGTTATGGTCAATATTCCGCTTCTTGATGTAATTAAGAAGGTTCTGAAGTATGCAAAGTTTCTGAAATATTTGTGTACAAACAAGAGGGGGTGAAGGGAAGTGAAAGAGTCAACTTGGGAAGAAATATTTATGCTTTTATTCAGCCTAATCCGCCATCTGAAAGGGCTACAGGCGAGCAAAATGTTTAAGCCCTCACTCAGGTCTTGCCACAAAACCAGAAGGATCCGGGAAGTTTTGATATTCCTTGTACCATCGAGGATAATATATTTAAGAATTGCATGCTTGATTTAGGAGAGGACATTAATTTTATGCCTACTTCTATTTATAATAACCTTAATCTTGGTCCTTTGCAACATACAGGTTTTATCATCCAACTAACAAACAGGAGCAACGCCTGCCCCATCGGAGTAGTGGAAGATGATCTTGTTCAAGTTAATGATTTAATTTTTCCTACAAATTTTTACATTCTGGACATGGAAAGAAAAACTAAGTCAAGTAGGGATCCCATCATTTTAGGCAGAGCGTTCTTGAAAACGGAGAAAATAAAAATTTATGTTGACGATGGAACCATGTCCATGGAATTTGGTGACAATGTCGCAAAATTTTAAATTGATGATGCCATGAAACACCCCTTGGAAGATCATTTGGTTTTTCATATCGAATTGATCTCTGAATTGGTTGATGACACTTCTTCTAAATTGTTTTCACTTGATTTTCCATCCTTATTTGGGTTTGATGATATTTTCTCATGTGTTGATTGTACTGACACTAACCTTTATGTTGTATGTGCTGAGACTGATGTTGCCTTGCAGGGTGACATGTTTCCTACACGTGAAGTTGTTGTAGATGAAGTTGTTTATACAGTTGATGCTCTCAAAACCCTAGCTGCCGCAAACACTCCATCCATCGAGAAGCCCCTGTACCTAGAGCTGAAACATCTCCCAGATAATCTGAAATACGCTTATTTGGAGAGTGATGAGAAACTCCCTGTTATTATTTCTTCTAATTTAGATTTCAATCAGGAAAATAAAATGTTGCAAGTTTTGAAGAAGCTCAAGAAGGAAATTGGTTGGACATTAGCTGACATCCCATGTATTAGTCCTTCCATGTGTATGCACAGGATCTTACTTAAGGATGATGCGAAAACGGTAAGGAAGCCCCATAGGAGGCTTAATCCTTTGATCCTAGATGTTGGGAAGAAAGAGGTAACTAAACTCTTGCAAGCAGTTATCATTATCCTATCTCTCACAGCAAATGGGTAAGCCCAGTGCAGATTGTACCTAAGTAATCGGGACTCACAGTGGTGAAAAATGAAAAGAATGAACTTGTTTCCACTAGAGTTTAGAACAACTGGAGAGTTTGATCTATTACAGGAGATTGAACCAGCCTACTAGAAAGGATCACTTTCCTTTACCGTTCATTGACCAAATTCTTGAACGGCTTGCTGGTAAATCACATTACTATTTTCTTGATGGTTTTTCAGATTACTTTCAGATTCATATTGCACCGGAAGATCAAGAAAAGACCACTTTTACTTTCCCATTTGGTACTTTTGCTTTCAGAAGGATTCCTTTTGGTCTTTGCAAAGCTCCTGGCACTTTCCAGCGATGCATGATTAGCATTTTTTCTGATTTTATTGCAAATTACATGGAAGTTTCTATGGATGATTTCACTGTTTATGGTTCTTCTTTTGATGCATGCTTGAGCAGTTTGAATTTTCTTTTACAGAGATGCATCGAGACTGACCTTGTTTTAAATTATGAAAAATGTCATTTTATTGTTGAGTAGGGAATTGTTCTTGGCCACATAATTTCTGAAAAAGGAATTTTTGTTGACCCTACTAAGATTGATGTAATTTCTACACTGCATTACCCTTCTTGTGTTCGTGAGATTCATTCTTTTCTTATTCATGCAGGTTTTTACAAGTGTTTCATCAATGATTTCAGCAAGATAGCCCTTCCGATGTCAAACTTATTGAAGAATGACATCACTTTCTACTTCGACGTCAAATGCGAAAATGTGCTTGATTTCTTGAAGAAAGCATTGACCTCCGCTCCCATCATCCAGACCCCTGACTGGACCCTCCCTTTTGAGAATATGTGTGGTGCTTCTAATTATTCTATTGGGGTTTTCCTTACACAAAGAGTTGACAAGGCTTCCCGTGTTATTTATTGTGCTTCTAGGACTTTATATTCTGCACATTAAAATTAAACCACCACTGAAAAAGAACTTCTAGCAATTTTTTTCTCTTGATAAATTCAGATCATATTTTCTAGGTTCCAAGGTTATTGTTTTTATTGACCATGCAACTTTAAATTACTTGTTGAAGAAGACGGAAGCAAGACCAAGATTGATTTGGTGGATGTTATTGCTCCAAGAGTTTAATGTAGAGATTAAAGACAAAAGTGGAGCTGAGAACTTAGTGGATGATCACTCGAACAGGATAGAGAGAGATCAACACCTTTTCCCATTCAGGATGACTTTCCTAATGAGCAACTTTTACTCTTACATGGGATTACCCCTTGGTTTGCTGCCATTGTTAATTATCTTGTTGCGGGTGTTATTCCTAAAGCTGCATCAATGTCACAAATTCACAAACTCAAGAGTGATGCCAAATATTATGTTTGGGATTATCCATATCTTTGGAAGTTTGGTAGTGATCAGGTAATTAGGAGGTGTGTCCCCGACTATGAGTTGAATCTATTTTGAACTTTTCTCATGCATCTCAAGTAGGGGGACACTTTATCCTCAAAGGACTACAAGAAAAGTCATAAACTCAAGTTTCTATTGGCCAATTGTTTTTAAAGACGCTTATGAGAATTATCGCACTTGTAAAGAGTGCCAGATAGCAGGTACAACCATCACGCGCAAGAGTGAAATGCCTCAACAACCTATGCTTTTCTGTGAGGTATTTGATGTATGTGGAATCGACTTCATCGATACCTTTCCTATATCATTTAGTTTTCTCTACATTTTACTTGTTCTTGATTATGTTTCAAAGTGGTTGGAAGCTATCCCCACTAGGAATAATTATTCTAGAGTTGTTGCAGATTTTGTCAGGTCTAATATCTTTTGCAGGTTTGGAATACCGTGAGTTATCATAAGTGACCAAGGCACTCATTTCTGTAACCGCATCATGGAAGCTTTGCTCCAGAAGTATGGGGTTGTGCACAGAGTCTCTACTGCATATCACCTACAAAGTAATGCGCAACCTGAGATCTCAAACAAGGAGATCAAACATGTTTTAGAGAAAATGGTGCAGCCCAAAAGAAAGGACCTGAGCCGTCGTCTAGAAGACTCAATTTGGGCTCAAAGAATAACTGTCAAGACACCCATTGAGATGTCTCCTTATCGAATTGCTTTTGTAGAAATTAAAAGTGAAGGTACTAACAAAGTCTTCAAGGTCAAATGGCAGCGCCTGAAGCTATTCCATGTAAGTTCATCTCCTGAAGATGCAAGCATAAAGGAGCTTTCTTTGGAAGCTCACAACTACACTGCAACTTGATCAGAGGGTTCTTATTCCTTACTCTCAAATTTAATTGATTTTCCTATTTTATTTTCAACATTAGTAGTTTTCACGGAAAAATTCATAACTAAATCTAAGAAATATGATCGAGGCATTATAATATTCGTTGGAAAGCTAAGAGAAAGAGCTAGAACTTTCATGTTGAATCTAGAACTTGATTCAGATTGTATAAAGCTTGAATAATTCGTTGAAGTTGTAGCATTAGATATATTTTTGTTTTGGGTCATTTATTTTGAGCCTGGGTTATCTTTTCCGGCCAGTTGGGTTGTAAGCTAAATTGGTTGTTCTCTTATTCCTAAAATCCGCACAACAATCTCTCTCTCTCTCTCTCTCTCTCTCTCTCTCTCTCTCTCTCTCTCATTTTTATTCACTATTCACAAAAATATTTTGCTTCGTCGAGCGTGTAATGTAGAACAAATCCCAAACGCAAATTCTGTTGATTACAGATTTGATCGCTTTAAGGATATTTTAATTCCAATTTATATTTGATTTCTTTTCAATTCTTTCTATGAAATCGCATGCTTAATTCCATTTCTTTAGTTTTCTTAATTAGATTTCTCTTCATAGGATTGAATTGATTAATTTCGATTGTTGGCATATTCCTATTTATAATCGCGTGTTAACTTAGCTTTTTTGTTAGCTTCGCCTGAATCTTTAAATCTTCATGCGGTAAATCGGAATATACTTCACATGATATTGTTAGAGCTTGTCTAATATATTTTATAATAGAATAGTAATAAATCTTATTAGAGAATTGGAGTTATAATAGCCAATGATAAGCCAGAATTCAAACCAGTAGAATTATCCGTTTCAGCTTATTTAATAATCACTTATTTACCGTATTTTGTTAAATCGAACCTTAAACCAAACCCCCCAATCTGATTTTGATTTTAGTTAGTTAATAAGAAAACAAGAATCCTCGTGATACGATACTCGAGTTGTCTTTACCGTTAACTATATTTTGAAAATTAATTGTTTTTTATCCGCGTGTGAGAGGGGATCACTGAGTGGCTTGGAGGTCCAGGATTTGAATCTAATTTAATCCTTTCGAATGATGAAGGTTAAGGAATTTTCGCCCCTAACCGAAAAACAGATCATAGTTTTTCTCGGGAGTAGTTTTTACTTCTTATTTATCAATCGTGCAAAAATTTTGATGGTGCTCACAGTCTTTTTTCCTTTCTGGAGATAAAATGACAGATCTTTCCATAGCCGAGCAGAAGAAACTGATGTTGGAGGCCAGAGCTTCCCAGAAAGGACCATGTGGATCTTCTGTGGACAAGTCAAACATTACAGGGTTAGAAATCCGCACTTTGAAGAGCTAGAAGATGGCGGGCTCTAAGGCTACTTCAAGCATGGCCGAGCCACAGATTTCTGCTCCACCCATTCCATAGGAGGTACAACAAGGCACTCCAAAGAAACTCAAGACTCTTATAAGGGATAAAGCTTGTTGGGCTGATTTGGAAATAACTTCTTTTATAAGAGAGCCCGAAGACGGTCGGTGTCTGGGGAATTCATGTTCTGGTCTAATAGCTTTTATGGGCTTTCCTTACTTTATGACCATCTCAATTCCACTTAAGACGTCAATAATGTCAAGACCATAGGCCGACAGAAGATGATGCAGAACCTTAGTTCTTACCTTAAGAGGTGTGTGGTTCTAACTCGTATCCTCTTTAAATCCAGTGATGATCATGAGAAGACTGAGTTGAAGCTCAAGGATGAGAAAACCCAACTGAAGAAAGCTCAGAAGACTCAGTCTGAGAAGTTATCAGGCTTGGAGAAATACTTGGCCAAGGAGAAGGAGCGGAGGGAGACTTTGGATTCTGGGAGCAAAGCTTCTCTTAACCAGCTCAATGAAAGGTTGAAGGTAGAGAAGGCTACCAATGACGGGTTGAAGGTTACCACTGACGAGCTGAAAGAGGCTCTTAGGAAGTCTCAAGTGGATATTCTTTCTGATGATGATGAGGCTTTCGAGCGGGCTAAGGACCAGATATAGTTCCTTCATCCCGGTTTGGCCATATCAGAGATGGAATACTTTAAGATGGTGCAGGATGGTCGCCTTGTAGATCTTGAAGAAGTGGAAAAGACCTCATCTCCTCAGCCAAATCTTGAAGATCCTTCTACCGAGAAGAACAACAATGATGATGACGGGAAGGAGAACCTGATTGCATGATGCTTTTTCTAGTTGTGTTTCTGTTAGTCATTCCATAAGGATGCAGTTATGTAATTTTGTTTACGGAGTGCAGTTTTCCCCTCTTTTAGTTATGACTATGACTTCTGCCTGCGGGTTTTGTATTTGAACTTCCATTTGTGGCTTTGAAATCGTATGGTCATTTTTCTTTTACTTACTTTGCTTTGTTTTTTAGATTTTAACACAACTTAACATAATCATGTGTATGTATCCAAGTCCCTCGAGCACAAAGTCCTTTGGGTTGTACGTGTCCGATCACTGAATTCCAAGTATTATTTTTTTGCTATTTTACATAACTGGGGATTTCTTAACACCTTATGTAACAACCCGAGCCTTAAACGTTCCCAGAACTATTACCTCGTGATCTTCTCTACCCCCATCACTAATAGAGTTTTTGTCTTTCATGGGAATCGAACCCTGTACCCTGGGGTTCAAGTACATGCCTAATGCATTCCCACTACCAATTGAGCTACGTAGCTCAATTGGTAGTGGGAATGCATTCAGCATGTACTTGAACCCCATGGTACAGGGTTTGATTCCCATGAAAGACAAAAACTCTATAGTGAGGGGGGTAGAGAAGATCACGAGGTAATAGTTCCGGGAACGCTGAAGGCTCGGGCTGTTACACCTTACACTAACTAGCTAGATTTTGTACCTTATTGTTTATCTTTGTAAAGGTTTCAATATAGGCTATTCTCCTCAGACATTAGTTCACATTGACCGATTAACGAGTACTTAGCTGATCCGTTTTTCCCGGACATAAATTCGGGTACTAATTTGCATAAGTAGGACATTCAACCGAACCTTAGGCCTTTGTTTGTCATTTTTTATTTCCATGTCGGGTTTCCCCGATATGAAGTCTACGGGAGTAAGTGTTTGGGATCTATGTACCCAACTTTACATCTCCTTCGGTTGTTTTATGAAATCAGACATGGTGTCTCTTTTAAGAGCCCTAAGCCTGTTTGGGGTAAGATGTTCACTCACTTGTTCATTTTTCGGGCTAATGAGCCCCAAGCGAACTTGTCGTATCCTTGGAATTGCCTCAGTGGGATCTATCTGTTTGGTTGAAATTACTCTTCGCTGGTAAGATAAGTTTGATCCTACATCGTGACTGAGATATGTCTTAGTATTATTTACTGGGAACCAACAAAGTCCAGGATTTTCATTAGATATTAGTCAGCAGCTTATTTAGCTTGATTTAACTTGAGGCATGTTATTATAGTTGAGGTACCATTCTATCTGACCATTAATTTATGTTAGAGGTTATGAGCTCAGTTTATCTGAGACGTTTAATTGTTTTAATGAGTGTCTTCTCTATCCTAGGAGCATGACTGTTTAGGCCTTGATTCCACTCTGATGACGTACTCAACTCTATTGATGAGGAGTGTACAATTTTAGTACTCGACCCATGAATGAGGAGTGTTTATTATGGAACTCGAATCTTAACGAGGAGTGTCATTAGGCATGGACAAATGCCTTAAGGCATAACAGGCTTAGTGGCAGACATAGGCCCTAAGATGTAACCATCCTAGTGGCAGACAAAGTCTCTAAGGCTTAATTGACTTAGTGGCAGATAGAGGCCCTAAGGCTTAACCGACTTAGTGGAAGATAGAGGCTCTAAGGCGTAATCGGCTTAGTGGCGGACAGAGGCCCTAAGGCGTAACCTGCTTAGTGGCGGATAAAGGCCCTAAGGTGTAACTGGCTTAGTGGCTGACAAGGGCCTTAAGGCTTAACCGATGTAGTGGCGGACAAAGGCCCTTACGCGTAACCGGCTTAGTGGCAAACAGAGGCCCTAAGGCGTAACTGGCTTAGGGGAAGACAGAGGCCCCAAGGCTTAACCGGCTTAGTGGAGATCATAGGCCATAAGGCTTAACCGACTTAGTTTCACTTTTCCGTCATAGTGTTACAAAGATTTTTTTTTCCAATTTTGTGCCTCATTAGAAACCCTTTCCCTTACAATGGAAGATAGTGCTTCCCGTACATTTTAGACAATATCGGTCACCATTTTCACTATGTTTTTTCACTTGTTCGACAATAATCCAAGTAATCTGCAACACTTTTTTTAGTATTTTGTTAATGTTTGAGTCAATTTAATCTATTTCTGCATTTTATTGTTTTAAGTTTTGATTCAAGTTTTTCTGCTTTTAATACATTGGTTAGCTGTTTGTGATTGTCTTAAAGTTCAGGTAAAAGATCCAAATGACTCGGTGCGAGAAAATGAAGCAATCCAATGTTTCGAGGAAGAATCGGCCATGTAACTGGAGGCCTGACACGACCACCTATGCCACCTGACACATACCATGTCAGGATGAAAGCCTCTGCAGGAGTTCAAAGAAGTGGAAAGACCAGGAGACAACACAGTCACCCCTGTTACCTAACACAGGTTGTGTCACCTGACATGGGCCATGTCAGCATGTATGGGACATGAGAGAAAAATGGAAAGGACAAGGGGACAACAAACCCACCCGTGTCAGCTGACACGGGCCGTGTAGGCTTATGCGCGAATTCTCTTTGTTTTTATGATTTTTCACTAAATGTAGCCTGTGAGGGTATTTTGGGGATTTTTCCATTAAGCTGAGTGTGCACCTTGTTCTTGAAGACTTTTCACTATTTAAGATAGTTTCTATGATGAACGCAAGGATCTTTATTTACCAAAGAGAATTTCCACGACTGAATATTGGAGAAAACAAGGTCTTTGGGAGGCGAAGATTCTCATGAGCGGAAGAAATTGACGATCGAAGTTTATCCCAATACTTGTAATATCTAATTTTTTTCTTGAAATTATTTTGAAAAATATGAGTAGCTAAATCCCCCAATGCTAGGGGGTATCCTTGATTTTATTCTATAAACAACTTTGAATTCTTACTTGCAATAATATTTCTGCTTTTCATAATCAATTTAGTCGTACAATGTTTTTAGTGCCTTCCCTGTCGGACCAATAAGGATTAATTGAAGATTAATAATTAGGTTGAACCGCCATTGTTAATGCTTTTGTGCGATTAAATTATAACACCATTGCTTGATTTCATCATAATTCTCTAAGGGCCTAGGGTTAAGGATAAAAGATCAAAGATTTTTCCCACTAAGTATTTAGGAGAAAATAAATTAAAGAACCGATAATTGATTATCTTTAAATTGTTAACAAAATAAGGATTCAGAGTTTTTACATGGTGAATCACACACCTTACACTAGCATACTCTCATATTTTTCAAGAACCATTTGGTATTATATTAATTTATATTTATAATTTTAATTTCAACCCAAACGCCAATTTTTGTTTAATTGAACCATAAATGGAAGTCAATATTTCTATGTAGTCCTCGAGATCGATATTTGGGGAAATTCTCTATTATTACTACAGAGGCAAAATAGTACACTTGCTATTTTACCAATCAAGTTTTTTGCGCTGTTGTCGGGGACTACCAAAATATAGAGTTTTATTTTTAGTTCAATTGAAATCTTGTTGTTCGTCAAAATAATTTTTATTTTAAGCTTCATTGTTATTATTTTTGTTATGTTATTATTAATCTGCGTCTGATATTTTTATGTGAGGAGAACCCTCAGATGATTTTCCTGCGCAGCAATCAAAAGAACTTTTCACGCAAGGTGTAGACAAGCTTGATTAGCCAGACTGGCCTTCAACAGAGAACATCTTTCAGTTCATACAGAGTCAGATTCAGAAGAAGAAATACCAATGGGTGAAAATCCATCAGCACCTGAAAGACTCTTTGGTGACTATGGTAGGACAAATGCATCGGCTAGTAAACTGACAATTATAAACCAACCGATAAATGGTCTAAATTTTCAACTGCATTCGAGCATAATCACTCAACTTGAGAGGAGTTCCTTCTCTGGAAGGGTCAATGAAGACGCTAATAAGCACTTACAAAGGTTTCTGACCATGAGAACCACCTTGAAGAATGATGGGCACACTGATGAAGCGAAGAAGTTGAGAATGTTTTTGTTTACTTTAGCGGATGAGGCTGAAGAGTGGTTTTATTCCCTTTCGGCTGGTAGTATTACTTCTTTGGAAGAGATGGAAACAAATTTCTTGAATGAGTACTTCCCAGTGTCATGTTCATGAGAAAATATATGAAATTATGAACTTCAAGCAGAAAGAGGGTGAGTCATTAGGATATACGTATAAAAGATTCAAAAGACTCCTAGTGGCTTGTCCTACTCACAATCTAGATCAGACTGAGCAGATGCAGATGTTTGTTAATGTTCTTAGAATTAAGACAAACAGTTAACTGACACAACAGCTGGTGGCTCATCTAATTTTTCAACAACCATTGGTATTAAGAAGATAATTGAAGTAATTACTGCAAACGAGCATTTGGATTGTATGACAGGGTTGCAAGCAAACTAGGGGGAGTGATTGATTTGAAGTTGGAAGCCAACAAACAAATCAAAATTGAAGAAACAATTGATGCATAGGAGGAGAAAAAGCATAAGGAAATGAACATAGGTACTCAACAAGTAGCTCAGGTTCAACAGGCACATATTGTGAACTTTTTAGTGGACCACACATTATTGTGCATTTTATTTCCACTCCATAACATGTTGAAGACATAAAGTTCTTGAAGTAGAATAATCCTTATTCAAATACTTATAATCCAGGATGGAAGAATCATCCAAACTTGTTCTGGAAAGATCAGAAAGGTAATATTCAACAACAAGGTCAAGGTCAATACCAGAGTCAGTTTCAACATTAACAATAACCACAAGCTCCACAAAAGGATGATTGGGAGGTAGCCATAGAAAAAAAGCCTGCATAAAGTTCTCAATTCCAAGAAGAGACAAGGAGCAATCACAGGAACACCACAAGGTCCTTAAAATATGTGGAAGTTCAAGTGGGACAAATAGTACAAAATTATCTTTGCAAGCACAAGACACCTTTTCTAGCTCCACAATGATAAATTCAAAAAATCATGAGAATGTTAATGTTATCACAACAAGAATACAGAAGGTGTCAGGACATGAAGAAGATAAGACAACAAAGGATGACTATGTCATAAAGGTAGATCTGGAATTGAAAGAAACAAGAAAAATCCAAAAGAAGTGATACCACCTGTGAAGCCAACTGAAGCGAAAAGTGTAAAGGAGACTAAACTAGTGATTAAGTTGTTGTATCCCTCTCGAGTAACAAAGAAGGATCCAAAAGAGAAACACTTTTAGAAATTTGTCACAGTGTTCAAAAAGTTAGAGATCAACATGCATTTCTTTGAAGCTCTCGAGAAAATGCCCATGCACCAAAAACTCATAAAGGAGGTACTATATAAAAAGAGACCAATAAGAGATGGATCGGTACCTGGTGATGAGATTGTGTCTAATCTCGCTGGAGAGGAGAATGCCAATCAAGCATAAGGATCCTGGATTTTTTGGAATACCTTGCATCATAAAAGATATAACTTTCAAGAAGGTTCTAATTGATTCATGTGCTAGTGGGAGCTTAACGCCATTGTCTATCTTCCAAAAGCATGGTTATGTAAAGGTAAGAGAGAGAGGGGCAAATTTAAAATCTGTTGGTCACACCATAGAGAAGTCATATGGGGTGGTTGAAGATGTACTGGTGGAAATGGACAAATTTGTCTTTCTAGTTGATTTTTAGATCATAGACATTCCGGAAGATGAAGAGACCTCTATTATTCTTGGTTGACCATTCTCGCGTTCTAGGCAATGCAATGTTAATATTGAAAAAGGTACTCTGACCTTGAAATCTTTTGATGAGGAAATAACTTTGAAAGTGTTGGACATCAAGAAGCAAGGTGAAAGTGAAGATAATCAATCTTAAGTTGGCATGACGAATATAGTGGGAGAAATCAAAAGTTCAAAATCACCTCCAGAAAAAGTCTCAAGAATAATCTCTTAGGTTGCACTATCTCATTCATCTATAACACATAGCAAAGCTCCAAAGTTCATTCAAGAAGTCAGGAAGAGAAATAGAAAGGAGCATCAAGGTAAGGATATGGAAGTTGGAGGTGACTTGAGGCATAAAGTAGCATTTATCTCTGAACTAGATCATTTTTGTTTTGCCGGAAAGACAAGCAACAAGGTGTGGAATCTAAAATAACCCCCATAACAATGGGGAGTGAATCGTCGAGCCTTGTGTCATACCCCAAATTTGCCAGCCCCATTTCAAAATTTCAAATGATGTCCAAAATTGAAATGTTGGGGAAAATTGTTACAAGATCAAATGATGTATGAAGATTGGGGCATACCTCTTAAAATTCAAATGTTGGGGAAAATCGTTACATGACTCAGAAACTAACTCAAAATGGTTCATCGGAGGAAAATCATTCCAAGAGTCAATTAATCAGGGGCATACTGCTTCAAATTTCAAAATAGTGGGACAACCATCTCCTGTGCACATTATGGCCAAAATACTTACATTTAGGTGCATCTCTTCAAAGAACCAACAAATCGAGGTAAGACATGCCATAAAGGGGAAAGCTCTCATACTTTCATGATCCCCAATGAACCTCTCTCCTACGTCAGTAATCTATGAGTTCGAAACAAGTATCAGGAAGTCATGCTAGCATAACACCCTACCATCGTATGAAGAGCATCCTTATTACATAAACAACCTTTCAATATCAACAATCTAAGGTCCACCACAAGGCACCATCCAAGTCATCATAAGCAATTGTCATGCATTCATTAGGTCGCTTCACTCTAGCACCGAGTCGTACATATCACCTCATTCATATTTCCATGTCATGAATCTAACATTCACCAAAGCACAACCTTACCTGGAACCCAAAACCTACATATCAAAAGCTAAATTATTCATTTGCATTTCAAAGTCCATCATTCATTGGTACATATCAAAGTCACTCATTACATGCATTGGTCAATCATTACATTTAATGCATCAATCAAAATGCACGTCAAAATAATCATAAATCATAATGCATAGCATAAATTCATTTTCCGATCACCTGATTGATGTTTCCCGGTAACCTTATGGTTGCCAATAACCTTACTAATTGTTCATTTTTTCCAATTACATGATTGATGGTTCCTGGTAACCTTGTTGATGCCAGTAACCTTACTGATTGTTCATTTTTTCAATCTCCTTATTGATGTTTCCCAGTAACCTTACTGATGCTAGTAACCTTATTGATTGTTCATTTTTTCCAATCTCTTGATTGATATTTCATGGCAACCTTACCAATGTCAATAACCTTACTGATTATCATTTTCCAATCCCCTGATTGATGTTTCCTAGTAACCTTACTAGTCCCAGTAACCTTACTGATTGTTCATTTTTAATCACCTGATTGATGTTTCCCAGTAACCTTGCTGATGTTAGTGTCGTACCCCAAATTTTTCCTACCTCGACGATCGTATTTTCTAGATTAAAATAATAAAGAAGCGTTTAATTAAGGATGGTACATCAATATCTGATGGTCCATTCTTAAAATTTAAGTCAAATGGGGGTGTATTTTAATCCAGGAGAGTGGGGCTTTCTAAATCGGAAAGACTCATAAATCCGTTTGCAAGGCATGTTGGCCAATGGACCATGCAATTAGAAAATAAAAAATCATCCGAGTAATTAATAAATTATTAATTTATCAAAACTACTTAGGTTTAATTTGTTATTAATTTAAAATTAAGTAACTTAGACCATTTGAATGTTTGTTGTTGTTAATAAAAACAGGAGGTGAGATTGCAATTTATAAGCCCATTCATATTAGCCCATTTCTTTTAATAGAAAAACATAAAGGGGGTATAATTTTAAATTACAGGCCCATTAAGGTTTCTTCTTTAGCTGGCCCAGGTTGTTTCTTTTTTTGAGAAGAGAAGAGTGATCGCTGTAAAAAAATCGTTTGTTTGTTAGGGCCCAATTCTTGGCCCATTTGGCATTTGTGAGTTATAATTTGATCCATGTTTTATTAGTTAATTTATTGTTTACAGATTATTATTAATTTTTAGAACAATCTTTTGGATTGGATTAAATGTTCAAAGCCCAATAGGCCTAGTACCGTGTAAAAAAAGGATTGTGTTGTTGTAAATAATAAAAAAAACATTAAGTATGCTGGTATGGGCCAAGAGGCCCAATTTCGTTTATGCAGGCTGGACAGTACAGAAATAGCGTTGGCCCAAACGCAATAGCATCTACTGTACAAATCAGGCTAAAAGTTATGCTAGTTCACGAAAAAATTGATACTGTAGAGATTATTACAAAAAAAGCAAATCAAAATCTATATTTCAATCAAATCTCCAGAAATAACTATACACAAAATCAAATCTTCTATAAACAAATACCAGAATTTTTTTTACGGTTAAAAACTAAAAAAAATAAAGCATCTAACCAAATCTTACAAAAAAGAAAATCTTCATTAAAGATTATACAAATCAAATATGGAATTTAAATTAATTGGAATCAATTATAAATCCCTAATTTTTCTACAATCCCTAATTCATTGTAATCTATAAAAAACCCTAAAATAAGCCTATAAATAACTAAATTAAATTAACAGTAAAGAGAAAGAGAGAGGTTCAATATAATAAAGGGGACGAATACACAGAGGAAGAAATTCGAGACAAAAATTGAAATACAAAAGGGTCGAAGAACTTGGAGAACCCAGCCGTCATAGAAGAAGAAGCGCCATTGGGGTTCCAACATCTGGAACCCTAATTCCTTGCTAACCACCTTTAATCGTCGCTGGACATCACCAACACCTTCCATCGTAACCTGTGGAAAAAAAGAAGAACCGCGGATTAACACCAAATCGGAAAGCTCAAAAAATTAGAATAAGCAATCGCAGAGTGAGTAAGAAGCATTAGCTTTTGTTTATCTCTTTTGTTTTGGGGGGTTTGGGATTGTCAATTTATGGTAGAGAAGAAGGGTTGGGTATAACGCCTCCAGGGAAGTGGGAGTGTTAGGGTTGAGGAGGAAGAGAAAGGGTTTCGCGAGGAAGAGAGAAAGAAGAAGCTTTACTATAATAAACAAAAACAATAAAATGTGTTAAAACAAAATAATGTAATTCGTTTCAATCCAGTACATGCTAGCCTACCCTAACTAACATGCTCCCTCGTTAATATCCATTTGATCACGATCTGACGGTCGTTAGGCCAAGTTACACGCTAACTCGTATACACCCGCGCTACATGTGATCTAACCAGCCCCTCCCAATTTGCTTAATGGGCCAAGCACAGCTGATGTTCGCACCCTTCTAGTTTCTTTTACTAAAACATCAAAACGAATCACACCCCCATGTCTGAATTATATTTGGGCCAGCCCAGACTACTTATTAACACCCTCCTATTTTTACTTATCAACTGCCTTTGCACCCCCTGAGTTAATTAATTTATTTTCTATTTTTCATAATTCATATATTTTTCATATATTTTTTATTATTTATTTCTTTTTTTTATAATAATAATTACTATTATTAATATTAATTTTTATTATCATATTCTTATCAATATTATTATATTTTTATTTATTATTAAATATTATTATATTATCATCCAAATTATTTTATATCAAAAATGCATATTATTATGTTATATTATTTGCATTAAATTTTTTATATCATGCATTAATCAATCGCAGTCAATACAACTAAAAAACATTAACAGATTTCAAACTATTTTTCGCAATAAATTAAGCTAATCAATTGTTTTTGCAAAATAGTTTCAAACAGATTTTGACTAATCGCGCATTTAGCCAAAATCTATGCAATCACTACTCCCATCCAAAATGTGAGGTGATTCAAAGTACGTTTGCAACCCCTACAAAACACCAACCCATACGAACTATGAATTGGGACTATGATTCCTCATAAGAGGATACGTAGGCATACGATCAAAAATCATAGTGAGTTCTCCTATAAAAAAAAAACTCTTTCCCCTATTAAAAATTAGACCCTTTCCCCTAATAAAATTTAAATTCTGTTTCCCCAACTCAAACCTAAAATCTAGTATCATTGTGAACAAGGTAGATGTAAGGTGCCTAACACATTCCTTTCTTCTAAAGAAGTTCGAAACCTATAATCTCTATTTGCGAATTAGGGTTTTCTGTTCGATTCCCTTCCCTAGGATAAAAACTAATAGTGGCGGCTTTGATTAAAAAATTCACTTTCTACAGCTGGCGACTCTGCTAGGGAGTTCAACTTTAGGTTTTAGAGTTTTTTAGTTTGGGTTTTTTTATTTATTTATTCATTTATTGCATTATTTATTACATCATTTATTTATTGCATTTATTTATTTATTGTAAATTCTTTTTATCATATATTTATTGCGTGGCAGGAATTTTTATTTCAAAAAAAAATATGTTCAATAACCCTTAGAAAGAAGGTTCGTCTATTAGCTTAGGGGGTACATCATCCTTGCAAGTTTATGTGATGACTTCGCTTAGAGTCGGTGGACTTCTGAAAAAGGAATACTTTTCGAGAGATATCCTCTTGACGAGTAGGACTTTGGAAGGACACCCATGACTCTTTGTAACGGCCTTAACCTAAAATCTCATGACGAGACCTTTCACAACTTTGAGACGGATGTCTCGGTCCGTAAAGAGGCTCCATCTAAGGGAGGACCTTGTTCCTTTTCCCTTTGGTTTTATTCATGATACCCTTAAGGAAACCACCTTTTGGGAGGATAGACTAACTGTAGGTCAAAATTAAGGAGCCTACCTTCTTAGGGTGCTTATCACAAAAACCACGTCACTGAACCATACATCTCTACCTTATAGGGGTACTTATCCCAAAATCTCGTCACTCAGCCATACATCTATGCATTCATACATTTGATATATTCTTCATACATTTGATATATTCGTCACCCTTTTTTTGTCTTATTCACAGGGTACAAAATATAATTACAAGATTTTTGGTGGTTGTCCTTAAAAATGGATACCAAAGAAAACAAGTTGTACACGTTAATTCACCAAACATGTATAAAATCAAAGCCACAAAAGGGAAATAATTTCGTTAAGACTTTCTCAAGTTTTGTTGAGAAATTAGTGGATGGTTTCTCAAGCTCCGTTCCATAAGCGCGCCTAGAAAACTTATTTCCTTTTGCTTTATTTCACGCAAATAAAGTTTTGATTTAAGATTGTAATATTTTTCAATATCTGAATTATGTTACCTTCAATAAAGGCATTTTGTTTCCACATCTCGTTTGCGTATCTATTTTTAAGCTGATCACCGAATAAAAAAAAAGAAGAAGCTTATACCCAAGTGAATAAGACATTTAACCCTGCCCATATCATACATATTCATTTGCATGCATGCATTCATAAACACTTGCATATCATATCGAAACTCGTTTTTTTTAAATCTCTCCAGTTAAACCATTGGTAGGAGAAGATTTTCGTCTCCTTGGCCTCCATGTCAAACAAGGGCCTATCAACAAAAAGAAATGGAGCAAATTGAGGAAACTCAGACTGCATTGAAAGAAGATATCGACCAAGTAAAGGGTGATGTAACTTCAATGAAAGGAGATCTGAGTCAAATAATCCTAGCTTTAAAGAACATCATCGACAGGCAAGACCAAATTACCAGGGTAGCTTTTGAAGAAGTAGCCCAAAGATTGGTGCATCAAGCGGTCACCAACTAAGGAAAGAGCCAGAAGCAGGACTCTAAAAGTCTGTCATGGCCTAACAACAAGTTGAAACTAAAGTATTTGTCCCACCGCCACCAAAAGAAGGGGCATCACATACCTTACGGATTCCAACCAATAATGCAGACAACTACTTGGACCTGCAATACGGAGACCATAACCCAGAGTATACCAACCAAGCACCCTTATAGACGACTAGTACTCATGTTGTTGATAATCCACTAGTAATGAATCAGTACAAAGCTCTGGAGGAAAGATTAAAAGTTGTGGAGGGTTTTGACGCCTTCAAAGTAGACGCTCTCGAAATGGCTCTAGTTCCTGATGTGGTGATTCCACCAAAGTTCAAAGTACCTGACTTTGAAAAATACAAGGGGATCACCTGTCTTAGAAATCATTTGCGCATGTATTACAGGAAGATGCATGCCCATGCCCACGATTAGAAGATGATGATTCACTATTTTCAAGATAGTCTGAGTGGGGCGTGTTCAGACTGGTATATTCAATTGGAGCGAACACATATTCGAACCTGAGAAGATCTTACTAATGCTTTCCTAAATCATTACAAATATAACTTGGACATAGCGCCTACTCGCATGCAACTCCAGAATCTGTCCCAGAAGAAAGAAGAGTTCTTCAAAGAGTATGCTCAGAGATGGAGGAAAATGGAATCCCGTGTGCAACCACCACTGTTGGAAAAAGGAGTTAGTAGACATGTTCACGGGAAATTTGCAAGGGATTTATTTTTAGAAGATGGTTAGAAGTGTCTATTCGGGATTCTAAGATCTAGTGACTATCAGAGAAAGAATTGAGGCTGGAATAAAGAATGGGAAGATATCAGGGGGACCATCAAATACCTCTTACAATTCAAAAAGGGATTCTTCAAACTACCCCAAGGGAAAAGAGGGAGAAATTAATGCGGTATCCTCACAACCAAGGACACCACAACCATTATTGATCCCACAAGGACAGCAGCAACGCAGATTCGGAAGGTCGCAAAAAAAATTTGATCTGCTCCATATGCCACCTAGCCAGTTATTACAAAGGCTAGTTAAGGCATCCTTGGTGGAAATCAAGCATCTAGCTCCTCCAGTCGGGCCACTCCCATGAAGGTACAATGCCAAAGCCAAATGTGAATACCATGCTAACTCTCCGGGGCACACCATAGAACAATGCTGGGCATTTAAACATATATTGCATGACTTGCTAGAATTTTGAGACATCACTTTCGAGAAGCCCAACATGAAATCAAACCCTATGCCTCTGCACGATGGGTCGACAATAAATGCAATTGAATTAGTCACTATCTTTGGGGAAACCAGACAAGCAAAAACCCCGATAAACTTATTGAAAGAATCTATGTTGGAATGTAGATTCCTTCCAGAACATAATGAAGCTTTCGAGAGAATGCTACAAAAGCTAGTCGACCAGGGGATAGTCTAGTTCGGACCATACCCTGAAGAAAAATATAAAGCTACTCTGAAGGGTGAAGCACGTTTTCCTCCGATCCAAGAGATCTTTATAGAGCATGGCGGACATGTGGCAAAGATATTCAACAAAGTCGACACCAAAGGGGCAACTGACTTCATCTGAAAATTCACCCCAGGAGAAGAACTCAAAAGATGGACTGCCGTAGAGACTTATGAGATCTTTTTCTTTCCTAAGTAATTTTTCTTGTTTTTGAAAGAACCTATACCAAGCCTGAGGCATAGGGGTTTCTTTTAAGGGTTCCCTCGTTTTGTTTCAAACAATATTTGCAATTAATAAAAGTTATATTTTGTTTTCAATTAAGATCCTTGTATTTCATTAGCATTTAACTCTTAAATTTAAGAATGGCAGTACTTTCTATGCATATGCATTTTCAAATATCCATATACTAAAATCTGCACCAAAACATGATAACGGTGCAAATCCATGGCCAAAACTACCGATAATACTACTGCTGTGACCCGATATAATTTTGATGCTCCTATCAACTATGCTGAAGAGGAAGATGATGAAGATCTTGAACTCTCTGAGGAAAGGGCGAGGGAAATAGAACGAAAGGATGACAACATACAACTGTATCAAGAGGATATTAAGACCATTAATCTGAGCACAGGGGATGATCTAGGAGAAACCAAGCTAAGGGGCAATGTTAGAGTGGAGCCACAAAGAAGCTGATCAAATTACTGCACATATCTACTTGTTCCTACAGAAACAGACCAAGGTTAGATACAGACATTGCTGTAAAAATAAGCAACTACGAAATACCAGGACTTAACAAAGGACCCGAGCCAGGGGCACGTTGGATACTCATGTTCGACGGGGCTTCAAATGCACCGGGGCACGATATAGGGGAAGTTTTGACTTCTCCAAAGAATGCTCACAAGCCTTATACCAAGTCAACGACGAATGGGATACTAAACATCCAAAACTGATTCCTTATCGAGATCATGTTTTAAAGCTGGTTGTGGAACTTATAAAGATCACTTTCACCCATATCCCACGAAAATAAAATCAAATGGAAGATGCTCTGGCAACTCTCTCAGTGATGTTCAAAATAACCTGGCTGAATCACGAACCATGCATCACAATTAGACACTTCGAAGAGCCCGCATATTGCTTTGCTATTGAAGAAAGACCGGACAACAAGCCCTAGTTCTACGACATCAAGAAGTACCTGGAAAAGAAGGAATGTCCAGAAAATGCCTTTATCATTGACAAGCGAACCCTGCGAAGGTTAGCTTCAAAATTCTTTCTGAGTAACAGTGTGTTATACAAAAGAAACTAGGATATGATACTACTCAGAGTTTGAAAAAGCAGAATGGGTTCAGACATGGCTCGATCAACTCAACCTCATTGAAGAAAAATGATTGACAGCTCTGTGCCATAGTCAGCTACATCAGAAGCGGATGAACAGAGTCTTCGACAAGAAAGTCCATCCTCGAATAGTCAAAGAAGGGGATCTAGTGCTCAAGAAGATTCTGCTACCTCGCCTCGATTCATGTGGTAAATGGACACCCAACTGCGAAGGTCCATACATAGTAAAAACAACATTCTCTGGAGGTGGTCTTATCCTCACAACAATGCATGGGGAATAACTATTGCATCCGACAAACTCGGATGCAGTCAAAAAATACTATGTAAAAAAAGCTCGCTAAGCTCGAACCCTAAAAGGGAAACTTAGGCAAAAAGGAGCCTCCCGATGGATCGAAAGCCCTAAAGGGCGATCCAGGCAAAAATTAGGGGAATATAACGAAAAAAATTGTCCCGGTGGATAGAAAACCCGAAAGGGCAATCCAGGCAAAAATTAGGGATCATTCAAAAAGAAATAAAGAACAAAAAGACTGCGACCTAAGAACTGCGACTATGAACCATGAAGGGAGAGATAGATTTGAATCATACAATTCAGAAGCAAAGGAGATAAGGACTATTAAAAGGATACTGGGGAACAACGGCAACAATTATCATTTTTCATTGCCATTTACTGATTTAAAACTTTATGTAATTACCTCTTTCTAGGAATTGCATCTTATACTCTCGCCTATTCAGAGGTGTGATACGGTGGGAGAACTTGAAATTCTGGTGTATGCCAGTCTTCAGATGTTATACTCAATGTCTAGACATCTGATATGACATAATAAATACACTGCAAGGTAGATACCCAATTTTTCGTGATTCAGTACTAAAGAATAACAGAAGCACAGTTTTATCCAAGCTGCGCCAGATATACTTTGAAGGTGCAGAGGATAGAACACACGATGTACCTAGTTCTGTTCATCTGTTGCACATGATCAGCAGAGAGCAAACAACCTTCACTGTTCTGTTTCTCCTGCACAGATATCTGCATGATGTCTTAACATGTTCTGAGACATCATCTGTTACAACATTACAGTTTTACCTTGATATATAACAGACAAAATTATAAAGTGTTGAAGGTAAAAACACAAATCAGTTGTTGACCCAGTTCGGTGAAACACACCTACTTTGGGGGCATACCAAGCCAGGAAGAAGATCCACTATCAGCAATATTAATTCAGGACTAAACTTCACACGTTCCCATCCCTCACTTAATCATTTACCCAGTGCAACCTATACCTAGGAACTCCTAGATAGAAACCTACCAGTTTCCATTCCTATTGCCGCAACAACAGAAGTCTTACTCCTACTCAAGAAGTAGTGCCCTCCCACTTGGTTTCCTACATTACCATGAATATGAAGTAATGCAAAAATACTTAGACTTGCTTCACAGCTTCGTCCAAGAACACTCAAACTCTTACCTACAAGTATCGAGTTACACACATGGTAACCTTGCCACAGACCGACAGGTTTACCTAACAGAACACCCCCAATATTACATTATGTGAGGCTTACAAATGATCTTCTAACCAAATAAAAGGGATCACTTGAAAAACAGCAGCTCTGTTGAATATATAGCAGCTGCAACTTTAGTTAGGGTTTCCACAAAAACCTAGGGTTAATTCCGTTTGACCTAAAGACCAGGTCACAGGACTTTATTAACCAGGTTAGGGTTGAGCTAGGTTACCCCTCAGAAAACGCAGGATTCTGTTCAGGAAAGACTGAGTTATTTCCTGAAAAAACTCAAACTTATCCAACCTGCTAACCTGTTAGTTCAGAACAGGATGTCATAACATCTGTTATGACATCTAAGAAAACCTGTCTACTGATTTAGCAAAATGTGATCATTTTGCAAAATGCTCAGATACACACTTATAAACATCAGTACTTGAATTACAATATTTTTCTGCAAAGGTACCTAATGAGTCAGTACAAACTGAACTAGAATGTTATGACATCAGTCATGACATTCACACATACACTTGGGATTTACCAAAAATGCAAGCCAATACCTAAACACCTACAAACTCCCCCTTTGGCAGATTTTTGGCTAAAGACCCTAAGCAATCAGAGATAGATAGCAGCAGAAATAAGTGACAGCAGAAAAATAGAATGTCAAGTACTAGAATATTCTCCCCCTCTTTAGCCACAAATGGGCCAAAGATACATGTTCATAAAATTATACAGTTATCCAAAACAAAATAATAAGAGCAGCAGCAGAAAACAACTGAATACACTTCCAAACTCCACCAGATATCAGCACCAACCAGCAACACCACCAAATAGCAACCAACCTTTAAGCACTGTCATCAGGCTCGGAGGATTCTGGCTTCTTCCTTTTCTTGTGAGCAATGTCAACATTCTTTTCTTTGTCTGATGTCTCAACATCCTTAGAGACATCTGGATTTAAAGGAACAGCATTTGAACTTTCTTGATTTAAAGGACTACTCCCTACTCCACCAATTACTAGAAATCACACTCTGCCTCAGTTATATAATACCTTTATTAGATGACAAGTTATCACCTAAACATTCCAGCCCACTAAAATGCTTCATAATGAGACACAAACGCCATGTTTTCTTAGCAGATGAAAACATGCTCAAATCCTATGTCGTCATACATTCTGCTATTTTCATATTAGCAGCTTGAAACCATTCCATTTACACAAAGAGGATGGTTACTCCTTCTGAGTCATACAACTGTACACACATGGGCTTATTATAACAAATTATAATAATCCACACTTCATCCAATTTTCCTCCTGTCTGTAGTTTTAGAGGAAATTAGGAACAATGTAATTAGACAATGTGATGACATTCGGTCAGATATAGTCCTCTTCAGTCTTGAACACATCATCCCAATAGTTAATAAAGTGCCACACTTTATATCCTACGAGTTTGATGAAGACTTCCCGTACAAACCAATACTCCCCCTGTTAGGGACAATCACTTCTCCTCATGGAAACAAGTAGGTCACATTCAATACTCAGTTGGACCTTCAAGACAACTTCTGATTCAAAGAAAATAAGTCCCCTTGATGAATGGAAGACATAAGACGCATCTTCATGTCTTCAAGAGCGCACCCTCTGTTCAACTATATTGGTTGAACGCATCCATACTCTGAATCAAACTTTCTTCAGACCAGAACAAGTTAGAACATCCTTGGTCTAAGTCAACCTTCTTCTGACCATAACTTCACAACAAGTCAGAACATCCATACTCTGAGTCAAGCTCTCTTCTGACCAGAACATAGAAAAATGTCAGAACATCCATACTCTGAGTCACATCATACAAAGGACATCTTCTGAAAATCTTTAGAAATTACTCTGACATCTTCAGACCATCCTCAGACAATATTCAGACCATCCTCTGACAATCTTCAGACATTACTCAATAATAATCAGCTGCCACATGTTGATTATCTTGATTCTCTGAATCCACTGCTGAGATAGACCAAATGCCACTGTTTGATTATCTCCTTCATGAATCCTCATATGAAAATATCAAATGCCACCTTTTGACTTCTCCATGTTTATCAGACTTCTCCCAAAGATATTCTGATCTTCCAATTGAAATTTGAACTTCAAGCTACAAGTTATCACAAAAGGCTTAGATACACTAAGATAGGAACATGTAACATCTTCTCCACCCAACAACTCCAAAGAGCTGCAAAGAGACGATCTTTTTGAAGTATCCAATCTTCAACTTCGTAGATCATCCTATCTTAAGTTGATGTGCCACTTCACCAACCAAGAATCTGATGTTGACCCAAATGTCACAACATTATGTTATAACATCTAGTTGTTGAATTCAGCTCCTTATCTAATTTACTTCCTTACCTAGATCAGAACCAGACTGATCCAAGTAACCATCATCAAGATTATGATGTCTTCTTCTTCTTGTAGCTTCAAGTCTGAACACGTTTCCAGGAAACCTTTTCAAGGATCAAATGATTTTGCTGTCACCAAAGAGATAGCTCTAAAGCATCACTTTTCCTGTGATTCTTCACAGGGTCTAGAAGAAGGAATGTTCCCACATCTTTAAGAACATCAGTTATCTTGAACTCCAAGGATAATCAATTAAATACTTGTACTTGTCACAAATAGCAATTGATCATAAATCCTTCCCATTATCATGTAAGATACTTTCACCATTTGAATACTTTGACATACTCTTCGTGTGTTAATATCTTCTTCTTGCAAGCACTTTCTTTGAGAGACCAAAGAGTTGAGATATCTAGGTTGCCACCCTTGACTCAAGTAAATAGAATTTTCTCTGAACAAACTCTACTCACCTCAATAGATTTGAAACTCCTACCAGATCAGATTCATCCTTAGGAATGAGAGAGATGAATCCTTCCTTGCAAATATGTCACACAACACCCAGAACCCATGTGACATAGGTCAACAGCCAGCTAAACACCAGGCTGAACTAATGTGAGGAGGTTAACCAAATCTCCCCCTCAAACTACCAATCATGGAAGCTCCACACAAAATATCCATGCATTGTACACAAATGTCTCGACATGACATATGACATCCCTACCAGATTCAAGTAACTCCAAGAGTTATACCTGTTCATACTCCAATCACACCAATCAGACTTCAGCTGACCTTAAGTACTTCAGAGAAGACAACAACACCAATCATCAGCAGATATGTATTGCCAGAACATACTACCTTAACCAAATTCTGAGTCTTCATATTCTCACATCTTGAAAGATCTTCCACTTCTAATCATGATGTTTAAATGACAAGATTCATGATCCCAATCTACTTCTATGAAGGAGCAATAATGCTGCACCATCATTGACTTTTATTAACCAATGAGCTTGTCTTTCTTCACACCATAGTACTCCAGGGAACAACTGCTCAGCCCTGATCAATGTCACATCTCAACCAGCTTCACTTCTAGAGTTCTGACTCCTAAAAGTAACCTTCGGGAGCACACAGACATAGTTGACTCTACCATTGTCAACTTTGCACACACAGATGTCTCCTCTTCCAGGTCAGGAGTAGGTTCCAAACAAAAGTATCCCTTTGTTTGACACCCAAAACATATGCTCTTCAACTAGTAGCTGCATACTTGTTCCACCATCACATAGAACATCAGTTCCATCACCTTGGAACAAGGCCCTCCTTGAAATTCTTCAAGGTCTTCGTATAACACTAATCCGTGATTATGTGATTCTTACCATCCTGAACGAAGAACGTCTTCATGAGTGGACTTGAGAGGACTCAAGTATCTGTGACATCTTCAATAGCTTATGTTGAATTCTTGAATACAGTAGCCTTCAATCCACAAGAGGGGAAACACATCAGAGCCTGAGTTTTGCCAAGTATTACACAGCGGAAGAACATAATACAACTCAATCTTTGCACACACACTTTAGGCGTACACAAATCCTAGGTTTGAAAATAAATCAAACCTAGAGCAGCTACCACACAACCAGGCCAAATGCCAATCACCAAAGACAGGTACACACAGTTCCTGTCATGAATAGTCCATCCTCCCACTTTAAGGGACCATTCAGGGAAATAACAAACCTTTCCAGGTTGCAATCTCCAGTACTAAGATTGTCCTTGCAGATACCAGAAAGTATCACCCATGGATCTCATCCAGAAACAGAACAGGATGCCTGCTCTGATACCAATTGAAATTCTGGTGTATGCCAGTCTTCAGATGTTATACTCAATGTCTAGACATCTGATATGACATAATAAATACACTGCAAGGTAGATACCCAATTTTTCGTGATTCAGTACTAAAGAATAACAGAAGCACAGTTTTATCCAAGCTGCGCCAGATATACTTTGAAGGTGCAGAGGATAGAACACACGATGTACCTAGTTCTGTTCATCTGTTGCACATGATCAGCAGAGAGCAAACAACCTTCACAGTTCTGTTTCTCCTGCACAGATATCTGCATGATGTCTTAACATGTTCTGAGACATCATCTGTTACAACATTACAGTTTTACCTTGATATATAACAGACAGAATTATAAAGTGTTGAATGTAAAAACACAAATCAGTTGTTGACCCAGTTCGGTGAAACACACCTACTCTGGGGGCATACCAAGCCAGGAAGAAGATCCACTATCAGCAATATTAATTCAGGACTAAGCTTCACACGTTCCCATCCCTCACTTAATCATTTACCCAGTGCAACCTATACCTAGGAACTCCTAGATAGAAACCTACCAGTTTCCATTCCTATTGCCGCAACAACAGAAGTCTTACTCCTACTCAAGAAGTAGTGCCCTCCCACTTGGTTTCCTACATTACCATGAATATGAAGTAATGCAAAAATACTTAGACTTGCTTCACAGCTTCGTCCAAGAACACTCAAACTCTTACCTACAAGTATCGAGTTACACACATGGTAACCTTGCCACACACCGACAGGTTTACCTAACAGAACACCCCCAATATTACATTATGTGAGGCTTACAAATGATCTTCTAACCAAATAAAAGGGATCACTTGAAAAACAGCAGCTCTGTTGAATATATAGCAGCTGCAACTTCAGTTAGGGTTTCCACAAAAACCTAGGGTTAATTCTGTTTGACCTAAAGACCAGGTCACAGGACTTTATTAACCAGGTTAGGGTTGAGCTAGGTTACCCCTCAGAAAACGCAGGATTCTGTTCAGGAAAGACTGAGTTATTTCCTGAAAAAACTCAGACTTATCCAACCTGCAAACCTGTTAGTTCAGAACAGGATGTCATAACATCTGTTATGACATCTGAGAAAACCTGTCTACTGATTTAGCAAAATGTGATCATTTTGCAAAATGCTCAGATACACACTCATAAACATCAGTACTTGAATTACAATATTTTTCTGCAAAGGTACCTAATGAGTCAGTACAAACTGAACTAGAATGTTATGACATCAGTCATGACATTCACACATACACTTGGGATTTACCAAAAATGCAAGCCAATACCTAAACACCTACAGAACTGACTTGAGGTTTTGCGTTTGTGTTCGCAAATGTTTCGGTTTAACAAGAGTCGCCACCGACTTTTATTTTATCCAAAAGGAAAGGTCAAAAAGCACAGGAAAGACCTTTGAGATGTTTTCTTGAGTTCGGGGGGTAGATTATGAAAAGGGAAGGTGCTAGCACCCTTTTCATCCATGGTTATCCATGGGCTTTTTGTTACTTGTTTAGATCACTTTCTTTGCTTTTCCAATTGTTTTAAATGGTGCTTTGTGTGGTTTTAAAAGTATTTTGAAAAGAGGCCATCGTTTTGGCAATCTTTGTAATGATTCTTGTTCGTAAGAATGTATACAAAGATGTTTGTCTTTTAAAAAATGTTTCTATGTTTTGAAAGTTTGTTTGGAAATGTTTTGAAATTGTGTGTGTTTGTTTGAAAATAGCAAGAATGGTTTGCAAATTGATCAAGTAACTAGAAGCTATCTACCTACTCAAAAGTCTTTCCTACACATTTTTATTCCTTTGACATTGTTGTTTTACCATTGCATTGGTAAACAACCCTATCTTTGGATGTTAAACGGGACGAGCGTGGGTCATCGTATGACCATGATAACAATATTGCTAAGTATCTTTAGCAAGTTTTGAGGGACCACGATCATCTTTGTTTAGGCAACCTTTTGATAGCATCATCGAGGGACTATGATCTTTTGTTTTGTTTGATTTTGCCAAGATACCTAGCATGCATACCATGGCCATTTTGTTTAGGCAACCAAGTGGGTGAAACCCTAGATGTGCTTGTGTGCAAGGTGTTGTCATTTTTCATGCATTTTTGTCTTGTATTAAGTCATGCTATTTGTTTTGATTTTTGTCTTATCATACAAACCCTAATTTACTAAACATGCGTATAATGCGATAAATTGCGTAAAGTAAATCTAAACTATTATAACAATTATTATGGGAAGGAGGATACAAGTTTTGAATAGGGGATATTGCTCAAAATAAAACCCTAATTTACTATTACAACCCAATTAAATTTATTGTACAACAAATAAAATAAATGTACAATATTTGGATATGCAAATAAAAATGTAAATATGCAAAACATGTTTTGTAATTGTTTTTGGTATGAGAAAATAAAATTATCTAAGTCTAAAATAAGAAAGAAAATAATATGATTATTTTTGAAAGGGTGAAAAACCCTAATTTTGTTTAAAAGAAATATATTCTTTATTATTCATTTTTATTCAAGAAAAATAATAATAATATATACAAAAATGTTTAAAAAAATTTGAAATATGTATGAAAATAAATATTTAATGTATATAAAATATAAAATAAAAAAATATTAAGTAATTTTATTATTTACAAATTTATTTAGGAAAAATAAAGTATATTACCTAATAACTTATTTTTATGCCAAAAAAATAATAAAATAATAAAATAAAAATGCAAAAAATTAAAACAATATTTTTGGGATTTTTTAAAGTTCAGAAAAAATAAATAAAGTCAATAATCATAAAAAAAAATAACAAGAAAATATGAAAAATACAAAATATGAATCAGAGGGGCGCAGAAGTAAAATGGGTGGTGTGAATAGAAACAGGCCCAAGGCCCTGGCCCAGGACAGCTTCGTCCCTGACCTCCAGACAGCAAACGCGCGTGTTTTCTCTTCAACCTGTATCTCTTGCATACGTGCATAAAAACAAAATCTTGCAACATGAAACTTGTAGCATGTTAACTCACGATTCTAATGATATAAAAAACATGACCTAACTACAAAAGATCAGGGAGAATTTTAATGGCCCTAATTTCTGACCTAATTTTTTCAACATGTTCAACATTCAAATACTCTTAGCTCAGTTAATATAAATGGAATCTACGCATATGTACAACTTAAGCATGTTGAGGACTACATTTTTGCTTCACAAACCTAAGCTTAAGGATGCCTAAATAGAGAGATAGAAACTTGACAAATACCTTGTTCAGTTGAGTTTAGATATGGAAATGTGGGAACTTTGAGTGAGGCCTGAAGTTCTTGTGAGCTTCCTTGAAGTTCTCTCAAGCTTCTACAATGCTCAGCTTGCCTTGTAGATGCCTGAATCTTGCTGCACGAGTCAACCTGCAAACCTTCAAAATGAAAATGGTGAAGCTTGAAACAGGGCACACAGTTGCAAGATAAGGGCCTGGATAGTTTAGGTGTGATGTAGGGAAGATGTTTCAAGGGTTAAAAGGAAAAACGCACGAGCCAATTTTGAAATGGCTTGAGTTCTGCAGAGATTTCCATGTTTGGGCAGAAAATGATGTTTTTTGTGTTTGAGGGAGTTTTGGAAGCTATGCACTCATGTATTTGCTTGTTACATTGTTCTGAGATTGTTTCAAATGAGGCCAAGGCTTGCCTTTATCAGATGGATGAGATTACTTGACTTTTGCAAGTTTGCTTGCTTTTGAAGAAAAGGTGAAGTGACAAAGCCAAAGGCTTGTACAGGCTAGCTTATGGTCTGATAAGAGTTGGTGTAATTTTCCTGAAGTTTGTGGATATTGTCTTCAGCAAGAGATTAGGTCCATGGCTCAAGATAAACAAAGTTGGAAAAAGCAAGCTTTATCAAAGTAGCAATGTGAATTTTTTGCCATTTTTGGATTAATTCAATGTGCAATGCTTCAAAAGTCAGAACAAGGCCATTATCCAATGTGTTTGCATTTAATTATGGAGTATAGAAGGGAATAGGACCTGTAAAACCAAGTACAAGCATGTTTGAAACTGATTTGCAACTTGTACCAATGTGAAAAATGCCTTGAACAAAAGTGATAAATTGCCATTTTCATTTCTTTGATTCTCCCTAACCATAAATGATATTGGAGAGTTCTTTGACATTTTAGAAAGCTTGTAACATGCTCTACAATCCATCTTTGAAATAAATTTTGATATTCCTCTTGGAACTAGGTGAAAAGTTGCCATGAAGTTAGGTCAAAAATCTGCCTAAACATGGGCAAAATTTCACTAAGTTAAAAAGTTTATGGACCCTTATTCACAAAATCATAACTTGAGATCACGGAATATTTTGGGAAAAATTTGTGAATCAAAGTTGTATATTTCATGGAGGAATACAACTTTCATGTTGGAAGTTTTCTTTGAATCTAATTGCATCATGGTGAAAAAGTTGGGAAAAGTTGGGAAAAAATAAGAAATTTTCATAACTTAGAAAAATTCTAAGTTATGAAAAATTTCAAATTAAAACCCTAATTTTCAAAATTAGGTTTCTTGGTGAACAAGTTTCATGTTTTGACACGCCTTGATGAAATATGACCCTTGGCACTTGATTTGGACCAAAAAGTCAAAGTTTGACTTTTTAGTGTACAGTTGATTTTTGATCAGTTGACTGGAAAATTCATATGTCAATCCAATGCATTTGAGATCTTTTGAACTTTGTGATTATGTAAAGATGGTGCTATTGAGTCCTTGAAACCATGATTGAACCCAATTATCCATTGGCTAGGTCAAAAATCAGAAATTGCCCTTCTACAGTCAAAACCCTAATTTTGATAATTTTGCCCTTTTGATGATCTGATCAAATTTCTTGAGGAGTTGTGGTCCAAACTTCATCAAATGGTTCATATGAGTCTATAATGTTAATGTGGATCAAAAATTATGAGGTTTGACTGTAAATTGACCATGGTTGACTTTTTCCCCAATACAACTGATTTTTAGGTCAACTGTCCAATTGATTGGGCAAAAAAGTGATTCAAGGCTTGAAACTTGGTATGAGCAATCTTATAGGTCCAACATGAAGTATGAAAGTCACATGAGGCATTGGAGGTCCAAAAATACCTGTGAAAACTCAAACCCTAATTTCAGGTTATCAATGCAAGGAGAGGTCTTGAGTTGAGCAAACCCTAATCTGGTCTTGAGTACAAGAAGTCTTCTGAGGAGAATCTTGATAAAATGAGAGGGAAAATTTTGGGGTATAACAAGAGGCATATCAATAAAACATTTGCTTTCTTTTCATCTTTCAAATTGTGATTTTCTTTTCTCTGACTTGTTTACAAAATACTACGATTATTACTTGTGAATATTGTCTTACAATAATTTTTGGAAAATTAACAAATAAAAGCTTTTGATATAACATCGAAAAAACATTTTGGTTAGAAAAATATCGAAAAAAAATCCACATCTATGTCCACGCACATGTCTACTCCTACGTCTACGTACATACACATGTCTACGCATATGCTTGCACCTGAAATACAAAGTTTATACACATGTCCACGCCTATGTCTACGCTCACAACACAAAAATGTTTGCGTCCAATACATACATCTACGTCTATGCTCGCGCATACAAAAATAAAAAAATCAATGTTCAAAATATTGCTAACACTTTTTTGCCGCGTTCAAATCAAATTCAACGATGCCACGACAATACAACATATAACGCTAGGGGGTGGTAATTCAAAACCAATGGTTTAAAGGAGAGAATTCCAGAACTGGTCCTCATAACATTTCAAGGCATACACACATTTTACACACATTTCACACATACATTTTCCATATCCAAAGCATACATAAACTATACATTTTTGCATACAATACGCATATATTCAGGATTCCATATCAATATCAAACATCATACATTTTGCATATACATACAATCCAATACACATACGCTTAGGGTTCCATCTCAATACAAAACATCATACGCCTATATCACCCAGCAAACAAACCACCTAACCCTCGATTCAATCATCTAAGGGTCCATCAACCAAACACTTCTCCTGCGATCCAACCTGTAATCTAAGTCTCCATGTCATAACACGTTCAGCCCATCACCTAAGTCTCTGTGCAATAATGAACAAAACTCAGTGCATTGCCTTTAAGCCGCAATGTATTCTCAAAACATAGTACATTGCCTCTAAGCCGTAATGTATTCGCAAAACTCAGTACATTGCCTCTAAGACGCAATGTATTCTAAAGACTCAGTACATTGCCTCTAAGCTGCAATGCATTCTCAAAACTCAGTACATTACCTCTAATCCGCAATTTATTCTCAAAACTCAGTACATTGCCTCTAAGCCGCAAAGTATTTGCAAAACTCGGTACATTGCCTCTAAGCCTCAATGTATTATCCTAGCTTCGTACATTGCCTCTAAGCCTCAATGTATTCTCCTAGCTCAGTACATTTCCTCTAAGCCTCAATGTATTCTCCAAACTCGGTACATTTCCTCTAAGCCTCAATGTATTCCCTAAACTCGGTACATTGCTTCTAAGCCTCAATGTATTCTCCAAAATCGGTACATTGCCTCTAAGCTTCAATGTATTATCAAAACTCAGTACATTACCTCTAAGCCTCAATGTATTCTCCTAGCTCGGTATATTTCCTCTAAGCCTCAACATATTCTCCAAACTCGGTACATTACCCCTAAGCCTCAATGTATTCTCCAAACTCGTTACATTACCTCTAAGCCTCAATGTATTCTCCAAACTTAGTACAATGCCTCTAAGCCATAATGTATTCTACAAACTCGGTACATTGCCTCTAAGCCTCAATGTATTCTCCAAACTCGGTACATTGCCTCTAAGCCTCAATGTATTCTCCAAACTCGGTAAATTGCCTCTAAGCCTAAATGTTTTCTCCTAGCTCGGTACATTGCCTCTAAGCCTCAATTTATTCTCCTAGCTCGGTACGTTTCTTATAAGCCTCAACATACTCTCTAAACTCGGTACATTGCCTCTAAGCCTCAATGTATTCAAAAAAATTGGTACATTGCCTTTAAGCCTCAATGTATTATCCTAGCTCGGTACATTGCCTCTAACCTTCAATGTATTCTCAAAACTCGATACATTTCCTCTAAGCCTCAATGTATTCTCCAAACTCGGTACATTGCCTCTAAGCCCCAATGTATTCTCCTAGCTTGGTACATTGCCTCTAAGCCTCAATGTTTTCTCCTAGCTCGGTACATTGCCTCTAAGCCTCAATGTACTCTCCAAACTCGATACATTTCCTCTAAGCCTCAATGTATTCACAAAACTCGGTACATTACCTTTAAGCCTCAATTTAGTCTCCTAGATTGGTACATTGCCTCTAAGCCTCAATGTATTCTCCAAACTCGATACATTTCCTCTAAGCCTCAATGTATTCTTCAAACTCTGTACATTGCCTCTTAGCCTCAATGTCCTCTCCAAACTTTGTACATTGCCTCTAAGCCTCAATGTATTCACAAAACTCGGTACATTGCCTCTAAGCCTCAATGTATTCACAAAATTCCGTACATTGCCTCGAAGCCTCAATGTACTCTCTTTATCCAGCCCACTGCCTAGGACATCGTGCAACAGTGCGGTTCCTTGTTACGTAATATAGACCATTGCCTAAGACCTCGGGCAACAATGTGCTTCTTTATTCGGTAACACAGACCATCTCCTCAGACTTCATGCAGCAATGCTCGAAAACCAAATCTAGCCTATCGCCTCAGACTTCATGCAACGATTTGTGAACCTAACCCATTTCCTAAGACTTCACGCATCATTTTTTTTCTATATTCCGCAACACAGACCATCCCCCCAGACTTCATGCAGCGATGCTCGAAAACCAAAATCCATCCTACTGCCTAAGACATCATGCAGTGATTCGCGAACATCACCCATGGCCTCAGTCTTCAATCAGCCATGCATCATCATTTTTTGTTTCATTCATCCCCCCAAATGGATCGAAAAGCTAAATCAAAACCAAGACATACATGATTGCACTCTTAAGCTTAAGACTATCTGCCTCATCATCAAGCCCTGATAAGCGATACATCGTCAGCTTTCCCTACTTCCTCAAGACTCGTAAGGGTATGCTATATCAATGTAACCTTATGATTGGTCGAACAAATTTTGGGTATTCAAAGTATTCAATAAACTCCCAATCAAAAAGCGCAAGTCTCGTGTATTCTCACGCTATTCAATTGGAAGGTAATTGAATAGGGACAACTGTCGTACCCCAAATTTGTCCTACCTCGACGATCGTATTTTCTAGATTAAAATAATAAAGAAACATGTAATTTAGGAAGGTACAACAATATCTGATGGCCCATTCTTAACATTTAAGTTAACTGGGGGGTATATTTTAATCCAGGAGAGTGGGGATTTCTAAATCGGAAATACTCATAAATCCATTCGCGAGGCATGTTGGCCAATGGCCCATGCAATTCGAAAATAAAAAATCATCCGAGTAATTAATAAATTATTATTTTATCAAAACTACTTAGGTTTAATTTTCTATTAATTTAAAGTTAAGTAACTTAGCCCATTTGAATGTTTGTTGATGTTAATAAAAACAAGAGGTGGGATTTCAATTTAAAAGCCCATTCATATTGGCCTATTTCTTTTAATAGCAAAACGTAAAGGGGGGTATAATTCTGAATCATAGGCCCATTAAGGTTTCTTCTTCAGTTGGCCCAGGTTGGTTCTTTTTTTGAGAAGAGAAAAGTGATCGCTGTAAAAAAAAATCTTTTGTTGGTTAGGGCCCAATTCATGTCCCATTTGGCATTTGTGAATTATAATATGATCCATGTTTTATTAGTTAATTTATTGTTTACAGATTATTATTAGTTTTTAGAATAATCTATTGGATGGATTAAATGTTCAAAGCCCAGTAGGCCTCGTACCATGTAAAAAAAGGATAGTGTTGTTGCAAATAATAAAAAAATAGTAAGTATACTGGTCCGGGCCAAAAGGCCCAATTTCGTTTATGCAGGCTGCACAATAAGGAAATAGCGCTGGCCCAAACGCAATAACAGCTACTGTACTAATCAGGCCAAAAGTTATGCTGGTTCACAAAAAAACGGATACTGTAGAGATTATTACAAAAAATAGCAAATCAAATCTTCTATAAACAAATCCCAGAATTTTTTTACGGTTAACAACTAAAAAAATACAGCATCTAACCAAACCTTACAAAAAAGAAAATCTTCATTAAAGATTATACAAATCAAATCTGGAATTTACAGTAAACGTAATCAATTACAAATCCCTAATTTTTCTACAATCCCTAATTAATTGTAATTGTAACACCCCAATTCTACCCAGTAATTATATAAAGAAATCAGAGTTATAAAATCATTCATGCAAACGAATCACGATGCCCCAAATTCATTATTAAAAACTCATTGCATTCATCGTGGATACATAAAACTTTAAAGCTTCAGATGAACCATCAACATAATAATTAAATCTCTTAAACCAACAATTTAACATCTACGCAGCGGAATTCTTAATAACATATTTATCATCGTTACAACAACTTCAAAACAACACTTATTTAATAATAATAAACTTAAAGTTCAACAACTGAATAATCAACAATCAAAAGCAATAAACGTTTATCCCCCCGAGTGTTACATATCAGGGCAATGACACCGACTCAAACTACTGAAGGTATACAGCCTTCAATCTCGATTACCTGCATGTTACCAACATAAGGGAAACATTCAAACAGAAGGGGTGAGATATCTAACAATATAATAAAGTGTATGATAATTAATATATTGAATTAGATCACATAACATCACTACTTCTCATCTTATGATCAACAATAATTGAATCAATCATACACATTCACAACATCAATACACAACCTCTTTATGCAATCATATAATGCGACTCAATACTATGCAAATGCATGTGGTACCATTGGAGCAGAACTCCCATCTTAAAAATTTACCAATAAATAGAGGCATCAACAAGGCATAAGCCTTCATCTTAATATTTGCCAATACATGCCATCTTAACGGGCATAAGATCCATCTTGAAATGCAATGTATGCGACACAATTATGAATGTAATGACAACACTATAATTAACAACATCTCAACACAAACATCATTGTTGGCCAAAAGTATACATCTTAAAAGCTGCCAATTATTAGAGGCATCTCAACATCTTTTATCAACATCATAATTCATCAAACATCATATATACATACAACATATATTTCGTAGCAATTCGTCAATCTTGCAACGTCGGCCATAGACCTACAACATGATTCACCTATAACTAGTTAATCAACTAAGGCTTACTTCTAAATTACCAAACCTTTGCATGTTACTAATCTATAATACTGCATCATTATCATCATTCAACCTACTGTTACAAACCAAACATCAATTTAAATACATCTCATCCTCATCATCCATAACAAAACTAAACATAAAGATCAACACAGGAACTAATTCAAATCCTACTTTGGGTACTAGGATTATCCCTCTTATTCTTCATTCTAATCCTTAAGAATGAAGTTCATCACGTTAGCTATTCAACGCTTCGAACAATACCTAAAACAGAGTCCAAAAACTCAAGTTACAGCCTTCTCAAACTGATTCTACCAAAAACCAGACAACATGGATCGATGCATAACACCTTGGGTCGACGTGTACTGACTTTAACACGCCACATGAGTCGATGCATACTCTCTTGTATCGACTCATCCTGAGTCTGCAACACTGCATGTATCGACGCATGCTCCTAAATATCGACTCACCCTGAGTCTGAAAGTCCTCATGTATCGACACATGACTCCTTCGTGTCGACTCATCCTGAGTCTAACATCATTCATGCATCGACACATACCATTTGGGGTCGACACATACTGCCATACTTTAAGCCCTAAAAACATCTTCTAATCATAGAAAATCATCACTTACAATTATCCTACAATTCTACATTAAATAAATAGCATTGGGACATCATTATACAACTTTCAATTATCGATTTCCTTCATACAACATCATATATAATTCAATCATAAACCAAACAAGATTTCACCTCTAACCCCACATACCAATTATCATGAACCCTATTATAGAGTCAGAACCCCACCCTTACCTTGGAATGAAGGTCGCTCTATAACTTCTTCGGTTGAATTCCCGTTCTACCTCTTTCCTCTTTTCCAACAGCTTTCGCATTCTTCCCTTAACCCTTATTCTTCTACTGCTTCTTCTTTCTTGTTATATCCACAATAATAAAATAACCTATTATTCTCTTTATTCATTAATGGGCTTAAAACTAATACACCCCCTTTTTACTAGTTCTATTCCTTTAAAAAAGCCCACATTAAATAATATCATCCTTCTCATAATGTTATTTCACCACTTAATAAAATGATTATATCCAATTAATCGCAACACAAATTCACAAATATTCCAAAAATAATTTAATTAAATAATTAATTAAATTACGGGCGTTACAACTCTCCCCCACTTAGAATATTTTCGTCCTCGAAAGTTTACCTTAATCAAACAACTCAGGATAGGAGTCTCGCATCTTGCTCTCCAACTCCCAAATCATTATTTCTTCAGAAGCTCCTAGCCAAACCACTTTAACCAAAGAAATCTCTTTGCCCCTCAGAGTCTTTATTTCACGATCCGCGATCCGTACAGGCATTGTCTCGACCGTAAGATTAACCCGTACTTGCACCTCGTCCATATGAATCACACGAGATGAATATGAAATATACTTCTGGAGTTGTGACACATGAAAACATCATGTAAATTCAAAAGATTAGGCGGTAAAGCCACTTTATAAGCAACATTCCCCACTCTCTCTGAAATCTAATATAGTCCAATAAAATGAGAAGTCAACTTCTTAGACTTCAATGCTCACCCAACACAAGTCACATGTGTAACTCTTAAAAACACATGGTCACCCGCTTGAAATTCTAAATCTTTCCTTCGCTTGTCATGATAACTCTTCTGTCTACTTTTTAAAGCTTTCATCTTTTCTCGAATCAAATTAACCTTCTCAGTAGTTTCACGAACAAGTTCAGGTCCAATTACCACACTTTCTCTAGATTCATGCCAACATAAAGGAGTTCTACATCTTCGACCATATAACGCTTCAAAAGGTGCCATCCCAATACTGGAATCGTAACTGTTATTATAAGTGAACTCTATCAACGAAAGATAAGTATCCCACGAACCTCCCTTCTCAAGAACACACGCCCTGGACAAGTCTTCCAATGATTGAATAGTCCGTTCAGTATGACCATCTTTCTGAGGATGATACGCTGAACTTAACCTCAACTTTGAACCCAACGCTTCTTGCAAACTCTTCCAAAAATCATAAGTAAATCTTGGATCACTATCTGACACAATGCACAAAGGAACACCATGCAGCTTCACAATCACACTAGTGTAAATCTCATCCAACCTTGACACTGGAAAAGTGATGTTAATAGGAATAAAATGAGCCGACTTTGTAAGCCTATCAACAATCACCCAAATCGAATCATGTCCTCTTAAAGTATTAGGTAACCCTGTCACAAAGTCCATCTAAATGCTATCCCATTTCCATTCTGGAACTTCTAACGGTTGCATCAACCCTGCAGGCTTCTGATACTCAACTTTTGACTTCTGACAAGTCAAACATGCATACACAAACCGAGCCACATCACTCTTCATTCCAGGCCACCAAAACAAACCTTTCAAATCTTGATACATATTTGTAGCTCCTGGATGAATACTCAACTTACTTTTATGACTCTCTTCAAGTATCACTTTATTCATCTTAACATCATCAAGAATACCAATCCGGTTATGAAACCTCAACACACCTTGCACATCTAACTTGAAATCATTATTCTCAGACTGATCGATCCCAACCATCGAATCTACCAGTTTCACGTCCAACTTCTGAGCTTCTCTGATACTGTCCAGAAATTAATTATTAATCTTCAACATACCCAATATAACACTTCACATAGTAACCTTGCAAACTAAGCTCATATCTGTAAACTGCTCAATCATTTCCAACTCTTTAACAATCATTGCCGACATATGTAAAGTCTTTCGACTCAACGCATCAGCTACCACATTCGCTTTTCCTGGATGATAATTCAAACCAAAATCATAATCCTTTAACAATTCTAACCATATTCGTTGCCTAATAATCAACTCCTCCTGATCAAATAAATACTTTAAGCTCTTATGGTCACTAAACACTTCAAATCTAGAACCATAAAGATAATTCCTCCAAATCTTCAACACAAAAACAACTGCATGAAGCTCTAAATCATGCGTAGGATAGTTCTTCTCACGAGTCCTCAACTGGCTTGACGCATAAGCAACTACCTTATCATTCTGCATAATCACACCTCCTAAACCCATCTTAGAAGCATCACAATATACCACAAAAGGCTCTCCTGGATTAGGCAACGTCAAAATCAGAGCTGACGTCAACCTCTTCTTCAATTCTGTAAAACTTTCTTCGCATTGTCCATCCCACACAAAAGCTCTACCTTTACAAGTCAACTTAGTCAACGGAAGTTCCAACTTAGAAAAACCCTCGATAAACCTTCTATAGTAACCAGCTAATCCCAAAAAGCTTCTAATCTCAGTAGATGACCTCAGAGTTTCCCATTGCAAAACAGCATCAACCTTTGATGGGTCTACAACAATGCCACTACCTGAGATCACATGACTAAGAAAACTAACCTCCTTTAACCAGAATTCACACTTGGACAACTTCGCATACAACTTCTTCTCTTTAAACACTTGCAATACTACTCTTAAGTGTTCTGCATGCTCTTCTTCTGACTTAGAGTAAATCAAAATATCATCAATGAACACCATTATAAATCGATCCAATAAGTATGAAAGATACGATTCATATATTCCATGAATACTCCTGGCGCATTAGTAACACCGAAAGGCATCACCGAATACTCATAATGTCCATAACACATTCTGAAAGTCGTCTTCTGGATATCTTCATCCTTCACATTAATCTGATGGTAACCCGACCTCAAATCAATCGTACTGAACACACGAGCACCCACCAATTGATCCATCAAGTCATCTATTCTTGGAAGTGGATACTTGTTCTTAATCGTCACTTTATTTAACTGTCTATAATCAACACAGAGCCTCATACTTCCATCTTTCTTCTTTACTAACAACATTGGAGCTCCCCACGACGATACACTTGGTCTTACAAACTTCTTCTCAAGTAACTCCTCCAATTGCTTCTTTAACTCTGACAATTTAGATGCAGACATCTTGTATGGTGCCATAGACACAGGTCTGGTATGAGGTACAAGATCAATTACAAATTCAACTTCCCTCTCCGGCGGTACATCGGGAATCTCATCAGGGAAAACTTCAGGAAATTCACACACCACCTACAATTCCTCGATTATAGCTTGAGTCTACAGATAGCGACGTCATCAACGAGAACATATGTGCTTCCTCTTGCATCAACTTTCTCAACTATTTAGTAGACAACAGACTACCTTCCTCTTCTTCAGGAGTAGAAAACCTCACAGACTTGTCATAACAGTTAATATGAACATAGTTATGCTCTAACCAGTTCATACCCAAAATCACATCCAAACCTCTTAACAATAAACAAACCAAATCAATGCAAAGTCTCTGTCGAAGATTGACAAGGGACACTTCAAACACACAAAAGAAGTAGTCGCCAACCCCTTGGCTGGAGTATCGACGACCATTTCTCCATTCAAAGAAGACAACATAAGACCCAATCTTTCAACAAAATCCGCAGCAATAAAACAATGAGTAGCACCGGTATTAATAATAGTAATTAAAGGAGTACTATTAATGAAAAATGTACCTCTGATATGTTTGTCCTCAACAGCTATCTGATCCTCAACCAAAGCGAACACTCTACCACTTGTCTGGGCCCTCTTCGGTTTATTACACTGACTACCAATGTGCCCTTCTTCACTATAATTGAAACAAATCACATCCTTATTCATGCACTCAGATACAACATGTCCGTTCTTACCACAATAGAAACACCTCTTTACTTCAGTAGTACACACATTACTCTTATGCCCATGTTTCCCACATTTAAGACAAACCACATTAGCAGGAGCATCTCCTCCACTATTCCTATGACCCCGAGCAACTTTCTGTTTACCCTTACCAGCTGGGGTATCATAAGGCTTACCACGATTTTGTTGGTGCTTACCCCTCTTCTCACTGATAATCTTGTAATGAGAATTATTATCCTCCTCATAAATTCTGCAACTATCAATCAAATAAGCAAAGACATGGATCTTCTGGTATCCAACTGCCTTCTTGATCTCCGTGTGCAACCCGTTCTCAAACTTGATACTCTTCGAAAACTCCACATCTGCATCAGCGTAGTGCGGATAAAACTTAGCCAACTCGGAAAACTTGGCAGCATACTCAACAACCGACATACTTCTTTGCTTCAGCTCAAGGAACTCAATTTCCTTCTTACCACGAACATCTTCAGGAAAGTACTTCCTCATAAATTCCCTATGGAACACATCCCAAGTGACATTCTCACCTACAACTTCCAATCTCTGACAAGTTTCTAGCCACCAGTCATCAGCCTCGACTACTAGCATATGAGTACCATACCGAACCTTATGTGCTGGAGTGTAGTCCATCACACGGAAGATTCTCTCGATCTCTTTCAACCAAACCAATGCTCTGTCAGGATCATACTTTCCCTTGAATGTAGGCGGATTCTCTCTCTAGAAAGTCTCCAAGCTACGGGATCTAGCATTCTCGTCAACATTCGGTTGATTCTCCATCGCATGAGCCATTGCTTCTAAAGCAGCAGCAAGTGCAACATCATTCCTTCCAGCCATCTCAACTTATCACTATAACATAAACAACGGTTAGAACTCACATTAACAATAATCGATTGTTAGACAACTACGACTCGACAACAAGGTCGGACGAACCAACCTTTTGCTCTGATACCAACTTTGTAACACACCAATTCTACCCGACAATTATATAAACAAATCAGAGTTATAAAATTATTCATGCAAACGAATCACGATGCCACAAATTCGTCATTAAAAACTCATTGCATTCATCATGGATACATAACACTTTAAAGCTTCGGGTGAACCATCAGCATAATAATTAAATCTCTTAAAGCAACAATTTAACATCTACGCGGCGGAATTCTTAATAACATCTTTATCATTGTTACAGCAACTTCAAAATAACACTTATTTAATAATAATCAACTTAAAGTTCAACAACTGAATAATCAACAATCAAAAGCAACAAGCGTTCATCCCCCCGAGTGTTACATATCAGAGCAATGACACTGACTCGAACTACTGAACGTATACCGCCTTCACTCTCGATTACCTGCACGTTACTGACATAGGGGCAACATTCAAACAGAAGGGGTGAGATATCTAACAATACAATAAAGCATATGATATATAATATATTTAATTAGATCACATAACATCACCACTTCTCATATTATGATCAACAATAATCGAATCTATCATACACATTCACAACATCAAAACACAACCTCTTTATGCAATCATATAATGCGACTCAATACTATGCAAATGCATGTGGTACCATTGGAGCAAAACTCCCATCTTAAAAATCTACCAATAAATAGAGGCATCAACAAGGCATAACCCTTCATCTTAATACTCACAAATACATGCCATCTTAACGAGCATAAGCTCCATCTTGAAATGCAATGCATGCGACACAATCATTAATGTAATGACAACACCGTAATTAACAATATCTCAACACAAACATCATCGGTTGGCCAAAATCCTACATCTTAAAAGCTTCCAACTATTAGAAGCATCTCAACATCTTTTATCAACATCATATATCAACATCATAATTCATCAAACATCATATATACATACAACTTATATTTCGCAGCAATTCAGCCACAACAACATTACAACATCAATTTGTCAATCTCACAACGTTGGCCATAGACCTACAACATGATTCACCTATAACTAGTTAATCAACTAAGGCTTACTTATAAATTAACAAAACTCTGCATGTTACTAATCTGTAATACTGCATTATTTTTATCATTCATCCTACTGTTACAAACCAAACAACAATCTAAATACATCTCATCCTCATCATCCTTCACAAAAATCAACATAACGATCAACACAGGAACTAATTCAAATCCTACTTTTAGTATAAGGATTATCCCTCCTATTATTCATTCTAATCCTTAAGAATTAAGTTCATCGCATTAGCTATTCAACGCTTCGAATGAAACCTCAAACGGAGTCCGAAAACTCAAGTTACAACCTACTTAAACTGATTCTGCCAAAAACCAGACAACATGGATCAATGCATAACGCCTTGGGTCGACGCATACTGAGTTTAACACACCACATGAGTCGACGCATACTCTCTTGTATCGACTCATCCTGAGTCTGCAACACTGCATGTATCGACGCATGCTCCTACATATCGACTCACCCTGAGTCTGAAAGTCCTCATGTATCGACACATGACTCCTTCGTGTCGACTCATCCTGAGTCTAACATCATTCATGCATCGACACATACCATTTGGGGTCGACACATACTGCCATGCTAAGGGTATTTTCTATGATTTTCTCTATGTTTTCACAACGGGTTTCATACTTTAAGCCTTAAAAACATCTTCTAATCATAGAAAATCATCACTTACAGTTATCCTACAATTCTACATTACATAAACAACATTGGGACATCATCATACTTCTTTCAATTATCGATTTCCTTCATACAAAATCATATATAATTCAATCATAAACCAAACAAGATGTTACCTCTAACCCCACATACCAATTATCATGAACCCTATTATAGAGTTAGAACGCCACCCTTACCTTGGATTGAAGGTCGCTCTATAACTTCTCCGGTTGAATTCTCGTTCTGCCTCTTTCCTCTTTTCCAACAGCTTTCGCGTTCTTCCTCTAACCCTTATTCTTCTAATGCTTCTTCTTTCTTGTTATTTCCACAATAATAAAATAACCTATTATTCTCTTTATTCCTTAATGGGCTTAAAACTAATACACCCCCTTTTTACTACTTCTATTCCTTTAAAACAAGCCCACATTAAATAATATCATCCTTCTCATAATATTATTTCATCACTTAATAAAATAATTAAATCCAATTAATCGTAACACAACTTCATAATTATTCATAAAAAATTTTAAGTAAATAATTAATTAAATTACGGGCGTTACAATAGTCTCTAAGAAAACCCTAAAATAAGCCTATAAATAACTAAATTAAATTAATAGTAAAGAGACAGAGGTTCGATACAGTAAAGGGGACATATACATAGAGGAATAAATTCGAGACAAAAATTGAAATACAGAAGAGCAGAAGAACTTGAAGAACCCATCTGTCGTAGAAGAAGAAGCGCCAATGGGGTTCCAACATCTAGAACCCTAATTCCTTGCTATCCTCCTCTAATAGCCGCCAAACATCACCAACACCTTCCAGCGTAACATGTGGAAAAAAAAGAAGAACTGCAGATTAACACCAAATCGGAAAGCTCGAAAAATCAGAATAAGAAATCGTTGAGTGGGTTAGAAGCATTAGCTTTTTTTTTTCTCTTTTGTTTTGGGGGTTTTGGGATGGTCGATTTATGGCTTAGATGAAGGGTTAGGTATAGCGCCACCGGGGAGGTTGGAGTGTTAGGGTTGAGGAGGAAGAGAAAGCGTTTTGCAAGGAAGAGAGAACGAGGAAGCTTTACTATAATAATAGAAAACAATAAAATGTGTTAAAAAAATAATGTAATCTGTTTCAATCCCGTACACGCTAGCCTACTCTAACTAACATGATTCCTCGTTAATATCCATTTGATCACGATTTGACGGTCGTTAGGCCAAGTCACACGCTAACTCGTATAGACCCGCGCTACATGTGATCTAATCATCCCCTCCAAATTTACTTAATGGGCCAAGCCCAACTGATGTTCGCACCCTCCTCTAGTTGCTTTTACTAAAACATCAAAACGAATCACCCCTCCCCCTCCCTGTCTAAATTATATTTGGGATAGCCCAGACTACTTATTAGCACCCTCCTATTTTTACTTACGAACTTCATTTGCACCCCCTGAGTTAATTAATTAATTTTCTATTTTTCATAATTCATATTTTTTCATATATTTTTTTATTATTTATTTATTTTTTATAATAATAATTATTATTCTTATTAATATTAATTTTTATTATCATATTCTTATCAATATTATTATATTTTTATTTATTATAAAATATTATTATATTATCTTCCAAATTATTTTGTATCAAAAATGCATATTATTCGGTTATATTATTTGCATTAAATTTTTTATATCATGAAGAATTTCGCAGTCAATACGATTAAAATACATTAACAAATTTCAAACTATTTTTCGCAGTAAATTAAGCTAATCAACTGTTTTTGCAAAAGGGTTTCAAATAGATTTTGATTAACCGTGCATTTAGCCAAAATCTCCACAATCACTACTCCCGGCCAAAATGCGAGGTGATTCAAAGTACGTTTGCAACCCTTAAAAAACACCAACCCATACGAACTACGAATTGGGACTATGATTCCTCATAAGAGGATACGTAGGTATACAATCAAAAATCGTAGCGAGTTCCCCTATAAAAAAAACAAACTCTTTCCCCTATTAAAAATTAAACCCTTTCCCCTAATAAAATTTAAATCATGTTTCCCCAACTCAAACCTAAAAACTAGTATCCTTTTGAAAAAGGTAGATGAAAGGTTCCTAACACCTTCCTTTCGTCTAAAGAAGTCCGAAACCTAGAATCTTTGTCTGCAAATTAGGGTTTTCTATTAGATTCTCTACACTAGGATAAAAACTAATAGTGACGGCTCTGATTAAAAAATCCAATTGCTACAGTTAGTAACCTTACTATTGTTAATTTTCCAATCACCTGATTGACGTATTCCAGAAACCTTAATGATTCCAGTAACCTTAGTGTTTGTTCATTTTTCTAATCACTTGGTTTTCGTCTTCCAGTAACCCTACCGATGCATATTATCAATTCAAAATGTAATCAGTCTAACGTAATTTACAACCATCCATTTGTAAGCATCCTTACGAAGCATGAGCAGCCTCATGCACCACATGTATTTCATAAAGACGTGATCAACCTCACATAACTTCATCTATCAATTTATTTAAGTATCCTTGCGAGCAATGAGCAGCGTCATGCACCACATGCATTTCATAAAGATGTGAGCAGCCTCACGCATTCACACCAGCATTTAATTGTAGGAAACCCTATGAGCATGAGCATCCTCATGCATTTCCATCATCATTTCATTCGTAGGCATCCCTACGAGCATGAGTAGCCTCATGCAATTCGATCAACATTTCATTCAAGTATAAACAATCTCATACATTTTCCACTAGCATTTAAGCGTAAGCATCCTTACACATCTCACTCATAGCATCATCACCAAGCATACATTACAAATATATATCATACATTAAAGCATGCATCAAGCATATTAAGGTATCAAGATCATTCATAACATTTGGTGCATCTAACATACGAAAATCAGATCAAAAGGAGAAAATTATCAAAAATGTTTCCAAATGTTCGGTGCATATACATACGAAACACATGTCAATAAATTTGGGCATCATAAGCATATCAATAATACTTACATTGGGCATCATGCATATGCATATTAATTATGCATTGCACTTCAAGCTTCATAGGCAAATACTATTACAAAATATCATAAGGCCTATCAGCAGCTAAGTTACCCGCGTGAATCAGAAATTCAAATCTTAGGATTTTTCTCTATTACAAATACCTCAGTTGAGAACAGACACACCATTTAGAGGTATTTCGAACCAAGAATTACACTAGGCGGTACATTTTTAAATCATACCCATGACCTAGTTATTCAATTTCAATATTTCAAAATTGAATTTTTCAAACATCAAACCAACATCATTTTTCTCCCAGGTTGTGATAAATATGCAAAATATGCGATATATCTTATTATGATAGTCACAAAGCTTTAGTAAGTTATTTTTTCAAAACTCATATTATTTACCACCTAGGTTGTGATAGGTATGCGAAATTATGCGATATAATTCATTATGTTAGTCTCGAAGCAACAATGAATTATCAAGCTTGTGTTATTTACCCCCTAGGTTGTGGTAAATATAAAATCTACAATATAACAGACTATGTTAGTCCCTAAGCCTTAGTAAGTTATTTTTCAAAACTCGTATTATCTACCCCTTAGGTTGTGGTAGATGTGCGAAAATCTTCGATATAATTCATTGTGTTAGTCTCGAAGCAACGATGAATTATCAAACTCGTATTATCTACCCCCTAGGTTGTGGTAGATGTACAAAATCTACAATATTATTCATAGTGTTAGTCTCAAAGCGACAATGAATTATCTATCTTGTGTTGTCTATCCCCTAGGTTGTGGTATATATACATAAACTACAATATAGCTGACTATGTTAGTCGCAAAGCATTAGTAATTTAATTATGAAACATGTGCTATTTGCCCCCTAGGTCGTGGTAAATATGCAATAACTGCGATATAACTTTTTGCATTAGTCTCGAAGCAGCAATAAGTTATCTATTTTTAAGCTCGCGTTCTTTATATTATAGGTTATGGTAAATACATGAAATCTGCAATTACTTTTTTTAGGTGTGGACGATTTATCTGTATCGTCATATCTAGACCATTTATGTTCATGCTCTAGATATTGGTGAGTTAATTGCGTCATCCTTGCCTGTTTACTTTTTGGTTTATCGTACAGTTTATCTTTTTGCAAATCTTTCGATCAAATATTGGGGTCTTTCATTGTTTAATAACCCTCTGATCAGAATATTCGAGACCTTCATATTTTTTCACCCTTCAATCAAAGAGTAATTAAATTGGGGCAGTTGTCATACCCCAAATTTACCCTCCCCATTTCAAAAATTCAAATGATTTTCAAAATTGGGTTTTACAAATTTCTTTGGTTTATCTACACTAATATTTTGGGTTTTATAAATATATGTTTTCAATTTATTTTTTCTAATTAAAAATATATATAGTTTATTTTAAATTATTTGTATTTCTTAAATAGCAAATACTTGCTCACCTTTCATATGCTTTCAATTGACTTTTTATTTCAAATAAATGACATAGCATGATTGGTAAGGAAGTAGAGCTTGCAAACATAAGGTCATGAGTTTGAATCTCACGGGTTCCACTTTGGATATTTTTTCTGTTTATTGTTACTAACTTTATTTTCATTTTTAATTATTTTCAAAATCACAAAAATCATGTTTTTTATCATTTAATTGATAATTTCGTTTTCATTTATTTATTATATTTTAAAAATATTTTTTTATTAAAATCATTATTTTATGTAAAAAATAGTCAAAAATATAAAAATAAATAAAATCATATTTAATTTAAATCTTTTTCAAATTGTATCTTGCACATGGACACAAATAGATCCATATTATTAATCTTGCTGACCAAGATAGAATCAGAAAACTTTGAGCTTTTTTATTTTGGATAATTTCCTTTTTTTTGAGTTTTGACCTAATTTTCTTTTTGACAGTTCAATTCATCAACAATTCTCTATCTTTCTTTCACAATTTTTTTTTCTACACAATTTTTTTGTTGGTTTATTTTAGAGTTTCATCTTAAACAGACACTTAACCGTATTTTTGTCTTAAACAAACAATTTCACAAACTCTACAATTTTTCAACTTTCACTTTCCCACACTTCTTTTAAAAACTTTTTTTGGTTATTTCTTCGGCTAATGATTAAATATGAGACCACCCGTTTAGTTTTCAATTTTATCTTTTTTTATTCTAATTTTTTTACAGTTCCAACCAGATGATGATAATACCGATGGTTCCTTTTTAAATCAATAATTTTTACACTTTATTCACAAATTCACTTTTGCAATTTCTTTTCATCACACTTTTTTCCAAACCTCAACCTCTATTTTGGCCAATTATTTTCATATGAGGCCTTCCTCTTATTTTTTTTCAATTTGGATTTATGTGCTTTTTTAAAATCATATGTTGATTCCTGATGGTTGTCTTTTTAAAATTATATTTACAAATTTCTAAACCTTACACACATAATTCACAAAAAACCCTTTTAGAAAGTTTTCTCGTTTGTTCAATTTAATTTCAACCATATGATGATATTATCTGATGGTTATTTATTTTTTTATTAAATAAAACTTTATTTTCATATCAACAATTAATAAGTTCTCATTCACTCACACTCACACGCAAAATCTCGAACCGAAGAAAGAAAAAGAAAGAATGCAGATGCAACTTAAGTGGTCACAACATATCAGGTTGATAGTTCTTTTTCATATCTCACTGTATAGGCTAATTAGAGTTATTATTTCTTGGTTTTTTAATTCGACCGCATGTTTGGCTTTTTGTTAATCTTAAATTTTGGGGTTATTTGATTTTTAAATTAACTGTTTATTATTAGTATTTCTATTACTATTATTTATATTTATTTTTGTTGTTTTTTACTAATATAATCATGTAGCGGTAGAAATGTTTAAGACTAAGCCATTAGATTGACTTGACTTATACATATCAAAATAAAAATCACCACCGTGCTTTATTGTTTCCAAAGGATGGGAAAAGAGCAAATAACCCAAAAGAGGGGGAAAATATTCAAGGTAAGGGGGTTGGTTATGCAAAGGGAAGGTATTAGGACCCTAAACATCTATGGTACTCCACATGAACCTCTTTGTAAAAATCTATATATTTTGGCTATAAAAATGTTGTATGTAAAAATAGATGGTGGAGGTGGGAAAAGAAATATGTATCTTATGATTTTTGCACCCGTCGCGGTTGCGAACCTTTAGTGCCTACGTACCACCTTTCGTGCAATAGGGGATCAGGGTACACATAGTTTCTCTTTTAACAAATTTAAAACACATGTGTGTTGGTAAATTTTATGAGATAAGACATCACCGTCATTGTCCGTATGGAAAACATACATAATACCTATAATCATGAGAAAAGAGAATATGCATCATCTCAAAGTGGAGGATATGGCTTGGATTTTAAAATCAACAATGCCTCACTTAACACCCAAGTGGAAAATATCTCATTTCACTACACATTATAGAAGTATAGTTGTTTGCATCACTACAAGGATTGACAAGAGTCTAATCTTTTGAGAAAAGTTTTAAGATAAAAGCCAAAGTGGCAAAAATGGTTTAAAATGAGATTGATTGACTTTTAGTCTTCTCACAAAAAGGTCAAGGTATTATTAGATTGATTAGGGTTTATTTATGAAAATATTTTGAAAATGCATGGAACTAAGTCCAAGTTTATTATGAAAGTGGTTCAAGTTAAAAAACAAGAAGAGTTTTCAAAACGAGGGAGGAGATTTTTGAAATTAAAGAAGATGAGAGGAGAAGAAGAGACTATCCTAAAGCATGAGGTAAAAGCTAGGGAGAAGAACCATCTAACCAACAAGAAGCCAATACTTGACATTATGAGTCAAGATAGAATTATCATTCTTTAAATTGAAACCAAGCAAGCAAAGATACTAAACCTCTTGAGAGAATAAAACTTTAAGTGTATTAAGTCTTCACAAAAATTGGACAGAGTAACGGCTATATACGGGTGAATTCCATATTATAAAAAAAAGTATGTAATCACAATAACCTGCACACAAAGCAAACAAACAACTCAATGTCTTGAGGTAAACCTCAAGAACTCCAGACAAAATATCAATTAAGGTCACAAGGTCTCCAACATAGGCCAAGGTTTCTAATCCTGAGTCCAAAAAGTTCAATACTCCATAATGCCAAGGATAGTAACCAAATAGACCAAGCTTCATTAAAGTTTTTTAAGGTTTATGTTGATTATTAAGTATCTTAAGAAAATAAAAGCTCAAGTGAGCAAAATAAAAATAACAAGAAAGTAAATGCTCAAATGAGCAAAGATGAAAATGCCATGAAATGTAAATGCTAAAAGTAAATAGTGCATAAAAATAAAAGGGCATATAAATAAAAATACAGGATAAAGTCAATTATCAGTGATTAGTGGTTAGTTGAATGATCATCTTGAAACTTGCATTTGGAACTTGTTAGAGGATTGGTAGAACCAAAGCCTCTACACAACAAGTTGCATTTGCTTTTTGTCAAGTATATCATCCATTTGAAATCCTCATAAGTACCATTTAATGATCAATGATGTTTAAGTGATCCGCGTTGACCAAAGGTGTTGTATATCCATTAGAGGATTGGAAGAACCAAAGCCTCCACATGATATAGAGATCATGCTCCAATAACACTTAGTGCAATAAAAAGGGGATGAGATAAAGTGGGGTCGGAGAGAAAATATAAACCACTTTTGAATTAAATTTAATCAAACTATTATTAAAATCATTCATCCATTTTTGTGGGATTAAACTAAACACCATAGATCCAATGATGTTAATAAAGCTCATGATCAAAAATTTAACCCAAGATCAACTAGAAAATAATCACAAAATAATATTGCATTTAATATATACATTAAAAAAAGGCTTAAAAATAATTAAAATAGAAATAAAAAGAAAAAATATCAATTATGTTCCAATTAATCAAGAAATAAAAAGTAAGACCATAGAAAAATCAGAAAAGGGCTCAAATGATTTTATAAATTTTTTGGTAATTTTTTAAAGTCAGAAACTATTTTTAAAATTAAAAAGAAATGGGTAAAATAAACCAAAAATGATAAAAAAATAGCAAAGTAAGAAACAAAAATAAAATAAGGTCACCAATATTTCTCATAATATCATTGGATCATTCCGTAATTTTTTCAGAATTTAAAAATGCATAAAAGTATTTTTAAACGTTTAAAATAATTCAAATAAAGTGAAAATTTATAAAAAATACCAAAACACAAAATTAAATTGTGAAAAAATAAAAATCAGAAGGAGAATAATCAAAAATATTTTCCATAATTTTTTCAGATTTTTTGGACTTAAAATGTATTTTCTATGGTTTTTTGAAGTTTAAAGCAATTAAATATAAAAATCAGAAAAGAAAATAAAATTAAGAAATATGTGGACCATTGGATGAGAGTCACAACACGTTAGTAATCAAATCCAATGGATCTGGTGCGCTGTGCATATCATGGTCATTAGTGAATAAAGCACTGAATCAATTATTAAATCAGAATTTAAAAATAACAAGTGGCGCGCCATCATTGGTTGGAAGATGACACATTGGTCATCTTCAACCTCCAGCAAACGTGAATTGCAGGTCTCTCAAACTGTAAAATCATAAGTTCAGACCTATGCCATTCGCTTCGTCTCTTCAAGACGAAGACAACCACACCTTCGCGACAAATTTATATAAATTGTAGCTCAAGCAATTTTGAAGGAATGTTTTGAAAAGGGATTTAAAATTTCATGGTCAAAACGTGTTTTCAGTTGAAAGCAATTGTTGTAACTAGAACCAGGGCAATGAGAGCATCACAATGATATCAAAGTTTTGAAGAATTGATGAAGGAATCTACCTATTGAAGTTGAGTTGCAGAGCTCTAAAACTGGACTTCTGTGGAGCAATATAGGGCACGATTCTTGAATGTAATTATATGGTTAGCTTCAGGGAAGATCAAGGAAGGTGAATTGATAGAGAATTTGGATTGAAAAAGGCTTGGGAATAGATTTCCAAGTTGCTGAATTCTGAGTTATTGAACAAGTTCTGGCTATCCAATCTTGAGGAAATGAATGGGGAATGACCCTCTATTTATAGAAATCAAATGGAATGTCCAAGCATGTGAAATGATGAAGTTTGGAGGGAAATCATGTGAAGTTGCAAACAAGAAAAGTGTGACTTCCAATTTGATCAAAACTCATCCAAAACGCGCGTTTTGCCTTGCTAATCACTTTTGGAACTTCATTAAACATGTTTAGAGGCATAAACGTGCAGAAACAAAGTGTTTATAAGCCAAATCAAGGATTTCAAACTTCTGACTTGGTTAAAAATAAAGTTTCAAAGTCCCAACTTCTGACCAGTGGCACTCTCAGCTCAAGGGGTCTTAGGGCATGATTCTTGATGCTTCAGAAAGATGAGGTTACAAGCTTTGCAATGGAAAAAGAATGGAATAAAATGGATGCTTGAGCTGAAACTTGTGTTGAGTCAAAGTTGGAGAAAAAATGTTGACTTTCCATACTTAGAAACATTTCAAATTTTTCTTCAAAAGTGACCTATAATGTTTTGCATCCAAACATAGCCTTCCACTTGGAATTTACTCTTGACCAAAAAAGATGGCATGCAGTAGATCTCTTGAATGACATTTTGGGACTTGAACCATTCAAAATATACAAAAATTGAGAGAGTTATGAATTGTTGAAGTTGGCAAAAAATCATGAAATGACCTATAATCTTTTGTATCCTTAAGGCAACTTCCATCCATTTTATCACCTTGCACATAAAAGAAGGCATAAAGTTCACATCCTCAAGATCATTATGGAAAAATAATGGGCTCAAGGTGATAAAACTTGACAAAGTTATGATCATTTGAAGTCACACATGAGAAATTGGGGGTTCATTTGGAGGACTTGTGGTCTTTCTTCATCATCAAGCTTCTTCCACATGAAAAATCCTTGGAACTTTTGAAGTGATTTGTTGATAAACATTTGAAAAGAAGGATGTTTTTGGAATAACTCAAAAATACCAAAAGATGAGTAAGATATGCTTCTTTGAAGTTCAAAGCCCTAACTCCTAGATCAAGAAAATGCCTTGAGGAACCTTGACAATTTTGAACAACCTTCTTGTACCAACATTCTTGCTTTGTAAATAGGCGTTGTTGAGGATGATAATGAGAACTCATAGCCATCAAAACCACTTCCATATCTTGATAATTGAGAGAAACATGCACTTGTGACCAATGGGAACAAAGCCTTGTTCAAGAAAGCCAACTTCTCCAATCAACCCCTTGTATTTTTGAACCAAATTTGATAATATTGAAATGTGGTGAACTAAAATAACCTTGCCATACCATTTCCTCCAAAACAAATCCAATGGCGAGGTTTGAACTTCTCAAGCTTTAATGACTAGGGCATGGAAATAAACTCATGAACCCATGGAGAAACTTGTTGAATCTTATTTCCTTTACCTACATTATTAGTAAGACAAAACAACATTGCACTTTATTAATTAAAAGAAAAGTAGAAACAAAAAATGCATGATCACAAAAGAAAAACAAGTCAAGGTGCTTGGTAATTCCTAAAAGAGCAAAGTTAAATACAGGGAGGGGAACCAAGAATCCTAATATGATCTTGTTGTGATGGAATCAACATAGTATGATGAAGGGATCTTAAGGGGGAAAATTGGGGTACAACAGCTGCCCTTATTCAATTTTCTTCTATCCGGAGATACAAAGGTTAAAAATCTTCGTGTCGACGCGATCGAAGATACTTAAATATAAAACAAACCCTATTTTTAGCCCTAAGATGCCATGTAATACCGATGAGCATGAATGCACATGGACAACTCTAAAGGGATGAAAAACACCACTAGGGATGTAATAAAAATAAACAAACAAGAGAGTAACCCAACCAGGAAAGTAAATCACTGGTGGATCAGAAAGACCGGAATTAGAGAGGATGGTAAGCTGGTCAAAGGATACACCAACTTCTACTGAAGCGAAACTACCAACATTCATTGTAGGTAGAAAGAGGAAAGAAATGACAACACCGACGTTCACTGAAGGTGAGCTACCAACATTCACTGAAGGCAGTGAGAAAGAATCATCGACGTTCTCTACCAATGACCTACCAACTTTCACTGAAGGTAGAAGGAAGAGAAATATCGTAGCATCGTCGTTCACTGGCGAGGACCTACCAACGTTCACTGAGGGTAGAAAAAAGATAACAATCACCAACTTTCACTAAAGGTGATCTACCAACTTTCACTGAAGGTGGAGATAAACTATATCATAACATCGTTGTTTACTGATGATGAACTACCAACGTTCACGGAAGGTAGAAAAAAGATAACAATCATCGATGTTCATTGCCGATGTCCTACCAACTTTCACTAAAGGTAGGAAGAGAATATACCATAGCACCACCGTTCACTGACGATGAACAACCAACGTTCACTGAGGGTAGCAAAAAGATAATAATCACCAACTTTCATTGAAGGTGATCTACCAACTTTCACTGAAGGTAGAGAGAAAATATATCATAGCATCGTCGTTCACTGACGATGAACTACCAGCGTTCACTGAAGGTAGCAAAAAGATAACAATCATACATGTTCACTGCCAATGTCCTACCAACATTCACTGAAGGTATGAAGAAAATATAACATAGCATCGCCGTTCACTAACGATGAACTACCAACATTCACTGAGGGTAGAAAAAAGATAACAAGTTTTCCCCAAAATTCTGGCACTTCACCAAGAATGGGTCTCAACTTCTTCTTTAACTAAGGAACTCCGCCTAGAAAGGGTAATATATAACTTATTTCAAATAAAGAGATTACCACTTGCAAAGATTTCACAACGAACTGTCTCTGCGAATTTGAAAGTCTTGACATCCATTGGCGTAAACTGACGACAGACTGCAAACTATCCACTCATAGAGGAGATAGCAAACAAAGTAACATTGAATTTTATGGGGAAGTACAATTTGCTCAAATAAAGAGACCTACTACTCGTTGTCATGGAGGATTGTAAAAAGAATGACTTTCTAGGGAGAACAACATGGCTTCTCGGGGAAAGAAATATGACCTATGGGAGAAATGCCAATATATTCCTGCTGAGGAGATAAAGTCTTCTCGTGCAAAATAAATTCACATTCTCAAACCAAGGCTCGAAGTTTGCAGACCTCATAAGTAATAATATTGCCGTAGATCAAAAATTCAAATCAGAAATAAACTGGAATGAGACAGTTGTCCAAATTACTTCCTTTGAGAAATAAACTCAAGAGGTAAACCCAAATCATCCAGACAAATAGCCATGCAGGAAGGCTAAAGCAAAAATATTCCACGAGGGATAATTCAGTGGGGAAATTGAAAGAACATCCACTTTCTGCTTATGACTGACACTCTATTGGAGAGAGGAAAACAAAACTCTGTAAAATGGGGTAATATGTCAACAAACAAAATTAATGAATGCAAATGAGAAATGATTTGCTAAAATTAACTATGCATGATGTATGTATGAATGTATAAGTGTTATCATGTATATGCTGACAAAACAGACATATAACACAGGGAGTAACCAGGAAAAACCATCTCGGGCACAAACAACACTCGGCTAAATCACATCCAAAGTTAACAATCCTGGAAAAAGTAAATGCCAACTGAGGAAACAAAATCTACTTCCTGCTTAACTTTACTAGGGAGGTAGACAAATCAAAGTGATAAAATAGTACAATTACAGGGATAGAACATCCTTCTCCAGGCTTCACCGGGGAAAAAAATGTTTTCAAAAGTAACACTTCTACTGGGGATTGCAAAACCAATCTCAAGTAAAGTAGATGGACACCAAATCATCACAACATTCAATGGGGAATTCAAGCCCACTTCATCGGGAAGGTTAACACCACATCCTCAAAGGGAAAACCATAATACGTTCTTCACTAGAGAAACCGGGGACCTGCGTTCTTCAACAGTGGTTATGGTACCAACTTCTCTGGAAAAATAACTTCCATTAGACCGAAGAAAAATTTCATTAGAGAAAACGTGGATTAAATCTTGACCTCATGAAAACTCAGAAAAGACGAGAAACGAATCCAATCTTGACCAAGGATAGCGGAGTCACAAACCCAATACGGTGAATCATCCTGCATAAACCTTCCCGAGGGGAACAAAAACCTCTTAATAAAACTGGAGTCTGTGAATGGAGAGACTCCATAGATGATTACAAAGTTTGGAAAATGGTAATATATAATGGAAATGATACATTGAGATAGAATGACCGCTATCCCCTCTAACAATTTTTGAAATTCTGAGCAGCAGCTCCCGTTGGAGTATGATGAGGATTCGAGAAGATTGTTGTTTCCATGATCAGATCTTGCATGATGCAGTTACTTTCCAAGAAAGTCCCTAACTTTTTTCTAAGCTACCCTTACGGGTTTTCAACTTAGCGAGAAATATATTTTGTTTATGTCTCTAATTTTTTCCTAGACCGCCCTTTCGGGTTTTCGGCCTACCGAGACGCTCTTTTTTGCCTAAGCCTCCCTTTCGAGTTTTCAACTTAGCGAGCTATTCTTTTGTTTCTTTAGGCGAAGTATTTCTGGACTGCATCAGCATTCTTGGGACATGGGAACTCCCCACCATCCATAGTTTCAAGAACTAATGCATGATCTACCTGAGTACGAGGTCGCCTTCTATGAATTCACGAGGTTTGACCTTTTTATCAAAAGCTTTCTTCATTATTTTCTGATATAACTGTCCATGACACAAAGTTGTGATTCTCTTCGATCAAATTCAATTGGTCAAATCGGTTTTGGACCCATTCAGCCTCAGCCAACTTGGTTTCCATTATCACACGCAAAGAGGGAATATCAACCTCGACTGGGAGTACATCTTCCATTCCATACACCAGGGTGAACGGGGTTGCTCCTGTTGAAGTGCGGACAGACGTTTAATATCCATACAAATCAAAAGGGAGCATTTCATGCCAATCCTTATAAGTAACGACCATTTTCTGGATAATTTTCTTGATATTCTTATTAGCAACTTCAACAGCCCAATTCATCTTTGGCCTGTATGGAGATGAATTGTGATGGACAATCCTGAACTCTTCACACAACTCTGTCATCATCTTATTGTTCAAATTCGAGCTATTGTCAGTAATAATTCTGCTTGACAAACCATACCGACATATAAGATTATTCTTGATGAAGCACACAACCACCTGCTTAGTAACATTGGCACATGAAGCAGCCTCCACACACTTGGTGAAGTAATCAATTGCTACCAAGATAAAATGGTGTCCATTCGAAGTTTTGGGTTCTATCATCCCAATCATGTCAATACCCCACATGGAGAAAGGCCACGGGGAGGAAATCACATTGAGAAGTGTTGGAGGCACATGGACCTTATCTGCATAAATTTGACATTTATGACACTTCTTTGCAAATTTGTAACAGTCAGATTCCATTGTCAGCCAATAGTAATCTGCCCTTATCATCTTTTTGGCTATCGAATGTCCATTGGCATGAGTGCCAAATGAACCTTCATGAACCCCATGCATCAATATGTCTTCTTCGTGTCTATCCACACATATGAGCAAGACCATGTCATAATTTCTTTTATACAACACATTTTCACTGAGGAAGAAACTACCAGCCAATCTTCTAAATGTCTTTCTATCTTTATTCGAGGCACCAATTGAGTATTCTTGAGTTTGGAGAAAATTCTTGATATCATAATACTAAGGCTTGTCATCTCCTACCTCTTCTGTTGTAAACACATGAGCGGGCCTATCCAGTCGCCGAACCATAATTCGAGGTATATCATTCCAAGTATTCACTTGGTACATAGAAGCCAGAGTTGACAGAGCATCCGCCATCTGATTTTCATCTCTAGGAATATGATGGAATTCAACTTTATTGAAGAAGGGTAACAATCTTCTAGCATAATCTTTGTAGGGGATCAAGCCGGGGTGACGAGTATCCCACTCTCCTTTAATCTGATTTATTACCAAAGCCGAATCGCCATACACATTAAGAATCTTAATTCTGAGATCAATAGCTTCCTCGAGACCAATGATGCAAGCTTCATATTCTGCCATATTATTAGTACAATCAAAGGTTAACCTTGCAGTAAAAGGAATGTGCGATCCATGTGGAGCGACAATCACAACACCAATTCCTTTACCATAAGCATTCACATCTCCATCAAATATCAAACTCCAACGATATTCAGGATCAGGACCTTCCTTAGGCAATGGTTCATCATAATCTTTCACTTTCAGGAACATCATATCTTCGTCAGGGAAATCATACTCCACAGACTGATAATCCTCCACTGGTTGGTGAGCAAGATAATCTGCCAATATGCTGTTTTTAATATCTTTTTGAGTGCGGTATTCAATGTCATATTCAGATAACAACATCTTCTAGTGAGAAATTCTCCTAGTGAGAGCAGGCTTTTAAAAAATGTACTTGATTGGATCCATTTTCGAGATGAACCAAGTGGTGTGATTCAACATATACTGCCGCATATGATTTGCTGCCCATGCCAGAGCACAACATGTCTTTTCCAGCATGGAATACCGCGACTCACAATCAGTGAACTTTTTACTGAGATAATAAATGGCATACTCTTTCTTCCCTGTTTCATCATGTTATCCCAGAATACAACCCATGGGTTTATCTAACACTGTCAGATACATAATCAATGGTCTTCTTTCGACAGGAGGGAGCAAGATAGGAGGTTCAAGCAGATATTCTTTAATACTTTAAAATTCCCTTTGGCAATCATCCATCTACACACAACCTTGATCTTTCTTTAACAACTTAAAGATCAGTTCACATGTTGCAGTTATGTGGGAAATGAATCTGGAAATATAATTCAAACGCTCGACGAAGCCTCCGACTTGATTTTCAATTCTTGGCATTGGAATCTCTTGAATTGCTTTGACTTTATCAGGGTCAACTTCAATTCCTTGACGTCCAAGAATCCAGCATTCAATTGCTTCATGACTTCAGCTTTAATCTTTTCTGACATATCTGGTCGCATTCGATGGACCTTTTGTTTTACGGGTGGGCAGTCCTCTTTTATAGGTAGGCGATGTACCACGATATCCGCATCAAGTCTTGATATGTTCTCATACGACCAGGAAAAGATCTCAACATACTCGTGTAGAATCTAAATCAAACGCTCTTTGACACTGGGTTCCAGATTGGCACCCACCTTGACCTCTCTTTTGTCTTCTTCGATACCTAGATTGGTTGTATCCATTGGCTCCTCGTGGGGCTAAATGGTTCTCTCTTCTTGTTGTAGTAATCTGGCGAGTTCCCATGGTACTTCATAATCTTCCTCACCTTCGTCTTCGGCTTGGTATATTAGATTTTCAGAGCCACGGAAAGCCATAGCAGAACCGTTACCCATGGGATCCCGAATGGATGTAGACCTGCATTGTGAGTGTGAGTGTGTGTAAGAGTATAGCTATCTTTGAAAGAAATAAAAATTTAAAAAGAAAAAAATGAGCATAAATTTTGTATGCAAAAACGTCCATGATTCATGGATGTCATATGGAAATGAGACAATAACCCTTACAAATGGACCATTGTGCCTCGGGTAAGGCACAAGGTTTTAAGAGTCTGAATTGATTTAATATTACAGATCCAAAAAAATGTAAAGACAAATTACTGTAGGATAAAAGTGATCAGGATGAAATATCTAGCCTCCCAGTTGTTGATCCCTCCACTGAAAGTTGGGAAAATCCAATCCTCCAAGTCATAGATGTCTTCATCATCCTCTACTGCATTGACTTCACTGTTGTTGATATTCAAGGGTGGTCCTCCGGCACGAATGCAGCGTACAACTTTCTGGGCACCTGAAGTGAAACCCAGACCAAATTTGTCAGATTTGTATGGGATATCTGGGAGTTTTCCCCAAATAGTGCACCCACCTTCTTCTATCACTGCCTTGGCATCCTTCAAAGACGACATCTTGAGCGGAGGCCTTGTAATCTTGGGAACTTGAGACACAACCTTGGTTACTGCCACATCTTGCGGGACTTCTTCAAAGTGCTGGAATGGAGTTTCAATAAATTCACCATCTAGTTCCATATATCTGAAGGAATTTAGATGGATGACCATATACTATTCTTCTCCATGAAAGGTGATGATTTTCCCTTGGATTGGATATTTCAGCATTTGATGTAACATGGAGGTAACGGCGCTAGCTTTGTAGATCCATGGTCGTCCTAACAAGCAGGAATAGGAGGGGCGGATATCCATTACATAAAAGGATGAATCAAATGTCTGGGTTCCAACCTATATGGGGATGTCCACTTCCCCATGCACCATCCTTTTTGAGCCGTCAAAGGACCTCACTACTATGTTGCTCGGTTTTAATGTCAATCCTTCACAGTCAAGCCTATCAAGAGCCTTTTTAGGCAAAACATTCAGAGACGAACCAGTCTCCACCAAAACATGAGCCAAGGTCGTTCCCCTGCATTCCACTGAGACATGCAACGCCTTATTATGCTTCCTCCCTCTTGGTGTTAAATTAGCATCTGAAAAACCTATACCATTATCTGCAGTCAAGCTGGCTACGCAGTCTTGGAACTGATCGACAAATGTTTCTTGGGGTACATGGAAAGTTTTAAGGAACTTTACCAAGGCCTTTGCATGAGCCTCGGAACATAATAATAAAGCCAGCATGGAAATGTTTTATGGAGTTTGCCCCAGTTGCTCGACTATGTTATAGTCGCTTCTTTTTATGATCTTTAGAATTTCTTCCATTTCTTTTTGGGAGGTCTCAGGGATTGCTACTAATTGTGCCTTCATCTGGACAGGCTCAACCAAAATACCTTTTCCTCGAGTCTCAGTTGACTCGGCAGTAGGAATGTCAGTAGGGGTGATAACAGGGATTGTAACAGTTTTGTTAACAGGAGTATTAGTAGAGATGATTGCAGGACTGGGAATAGATTTTAGAGGAGCAACAACAACATGAATGATTACGGGTCCAGAAATAGCTTTTGGAGGAGCAATTTATGGAGAGAATACCCTTCCACTGTGGGTTATCTTGCTAGTCCCTGTGATGTTACTGATATCGGAGTCAACTTTCTCAAAACCTGAATCTTCAGCAGCTGACCAATCTTGTTTGATACCGTGGTAGTAGACATCCCCTCCATAATTTCATGGTACGGTTTTGTCTAACGAATACGTGATTGGTCCATGCATTGTAATTATCAAAGGAGCTACTTTAGGAATTGGTGTAATTCTAACGGGTCTTTTGGTGGAGACCTTGGAAGAATTGTCGAAAATGGTTACAATGGAAACATCATTATAAGAAATAGTGGGAACAAAAGTCTTTTCAAACAAAATTTCCTTGTTATCTATTAGGCATGGAACGCATGGTTTCAGCAAAGGACAGTTGGTTGGTGAAGACAAACAGACATGACAGCTTTCATCACAGCCTGGGAAAACACCAGCATTCAACAAGTTCTCTTTTATAGTTAAGAGTAGGGCCCCAAGTTCATCAACTAAAGTAACAAACAAATCTTTCTAAACGATGTTGACTTCACGGCCGTGCTTGGGCATAGGGGCAGTAATGACATTGGGCTTTTCTGGCGCATTGAATTCAATCTCTTTTGCTTCAAGAAGATCTTGTACTTTATTCTTTGGAGCACAACAGTTGTTAGTGTCATGGTTGAGACTCTCAGAATGGTATGCACAGCGGGCATTAGGATGATAGTGAGGAGATGTTGTGTTAGGGTTCTTTGGAGCTTCTTTCAAAGTCACTAGGTTGGATTTTAACAAATGTGGCAATACTTAAGATAGTGTCATATTAATTCAGGTGAACTATCTGACTGGTCTTTCCATTCTTGGTTGGTTATTTCTTTGCTGATCAGGTGCAAGTTTAGAAATCATGACAGCCACCACCATTGGACGGTGTTCAGCCCTATCTTGATTTCTCTGAGGATATACAACAACCACCTCCTTCTTTCCAATGAATGGTTTCCTTACAGCAATAGAGGATGCATCTTTCTGAATCTTCCCGTTATTTATCCCAGCTTCCACCCTTTCTCCGGTCAATATCAATTCAGTAAAACCTGCCAATGAACTCCCAATTAAGTGATTGAAGAAAGGTCCAGACAAAGTTCCCAAGAACATATCAACTAACTCTCTTTCAGATAGAGGAGGCTGGACTCTTCCTTCCAAGTCCCTCCATTTTTGTGTGTAGTCTTTGAAGCCCTCACTTGAAACAATGACCATACTCTAGAGTTAAGTACGGGTAGGTGCAAGATCAGTGTTGTATTGGTATTGTTTGTAAAAGGCAGCAGCAAGATCTTCCCAGTTATGAACATTGGCCCTTTCTAACTGATAAAACCAATCAAGTTGAAGTCCAAACAGACTGTCTTGGAAGAAGTGTATCCATAAATCCTTGTCAGCGGTATGTGGCTGGATTTTCCTCAAATAGGACTGGAGATGCATTTTGGGGCATGATACTCCGTCATATTTGGCGAACACAGGTGCTTTGAATTTTGGAGGAATGACAATCCCCGATACTAATCCCAACTCATCAAAGTCTAACCCAGGCACTTTTTGGATTTCCATTGCACTTAACCATTATTTTAGATGCTTATACTTGTAGTCAGTTGGAGGGTATTGTTCTTCAGACTAGTCTTCTTCTTCCCCTTCCTCTACTAACTAGACAACTGTTTATTTGCCCTTCCCATCTTGATTGTCTTTCTCACCAGATGTCGTTGCAAAGTCTAAGGCCCTTCTAGTTTGCCCTTGGAATCTTCTTCCCATGTTTAGAACTCCGGTTATTTTCTTCTTCTTCTTTTTCTTCTCCTTAACCAGCAAGGTCTTCAACTCTTCTTGTCCTTTGGCTAGAGTTAAGAACATCTGTTGAAACTAGGCATTTTGAGCTTGGAGGTCCTTCACCGTTTGCTCGAGATCCATCTTACTGAAATAAACAGTAGAAATATGAGGAGGCTTGTTGAAAGAAACCTGCTTATGTTTTGATGAATGGTAAATGCATATGCAACGATTTCAAGGATTTTAAAGATTCAAATTTGTTTTAGACAAAAAGGAAACACATGTTATATTAATAAATTAAAGCTTGAGTACATCAATGCCTCTTTGGGAAAAACAAATAAAAAAACTCTAAGATAAAAAGGTTGTACGCATCCTCTTTGGTATGATGTAGGCATTCAAGTTCCTCTCCTCATGAAGTTGCTTAGTGAGTTCCAAAACCTTCTTCTCGCTTGCGTAGAATTGGGCTTCGAAAGTATCTCGCTCCCCCTTGATTTGTATCCAATCCCTTTGTAGGTCTTCAAGGGAGGTGGGCATGTCAGGATGTAGGATAGTGTATGGAATATCTCTCTCCATGACAAGCTTAATGATTACTGGGAGAATGGAAGGATAAGGCATCATAAGACTCTGAGCACGAGTGCATACCCCTTTGAGGTAAGGCTCAAGAGGGATGTAATTCTTGTACCACAGTGTCTTTCTATCTACCTTGTTCAACATCCTCCAAGCTCGGATAAATCTCTGGCGAAGACCTTGATTGTCGTTCTCCTAGTCAAATACAAAACCTTGAATAAGCATCTCATGTGGACCATCCCTTCGAGCGTAACCAAATTGTCTTAAGGCTAAGCAAGGGTTGTAGGTGATACCTCCTCTAATGGAAAGTAGGGGGACATTAGGAAAATCTCCACAACAGTCGACGATGATAAGATTCTCTATAGATCTGGAGCACCAATGGATGTCTGAATGTTTGAGCGTCATCAACCTTTGTGACCACCTTGAACCTTGCTCGTTCTTCAATACAGATCGGGGAAGATGCGAAATAAACCATCTTTCCAAGAGAGGAGTGCAACACATAAGGACACCTCTTTTCCTCATTGTGCGAGTGTGAGTGTAGGATGTCTCCTAGCAAAGTAGGCACCGGGTTGCGGGATATGAAGATTTTTACGGCGTTCATGTCTATGAGCTGGTCAAGATTTGGAAACAAAACCATCCCATAGATGAGGAGAGCCACAATTTCCTCAAAGGCTTGCGAATCCAAGGAATTCCAACCGTTTTGGGCTTTCTCAAACAAGAACTTTGCTAGGAAACCTTTGACACCACTCCTTGTTTCCCAATTAGTTATGATATCAGATGGTTGCAAGTGTAGAGCTTGAGCAATCTCTTCTGGATTTGGGTCTCTTTTTGTACCGTTGAAAGGTAGTTGATTAAGAATGGGAATCCTTAAGAGTTTGGAGAATTCTTCCAAATTTGGCACAAGTTGATAATTAGGAAATATGAAGCAATGGTGTAAAGGATCAAAGAACTGAAAGAGCACCTTCATCATGTCTTCATCAGTGAATGGAGGTGACCAAGTTTAGTAGGCGACCACGTCTTTCAGTGAATGAGTATGATGTTATGATGTTTATGATGTTATGTACAAGTAAAATATACACAAACAAGGCAAACAAGTCCTTAGGTTTAGGCTTGCACGGAGTCTCATAGGTAAGTACCCTCTTGAAGTTTAGTTGGCTCAAACATGTCCTAGTAATAGTAACCGGGTTCTAAGGAGCTCAATATCACTGGTTTGTTTCCTTGGGCATTGTTTCAGCGTAAGCCTCTTTAATGGTAATCAAAATATCCCAAAAACCAAACCTCAATGAGTGTAGTATCGAGTATCTACCAACTTCAGACTGCACCAAAGTCGGTCATCTCACTACGTCCTAATGGTCAAGTTGGTCAAGTAAAGGTTCTAAAAGTTCATTATTGCTTCATGACATCACTCAGCTGCCCCATATTCTCCTTTACTACTCAAGGGATACCGATACCCACAAATATGTCGCACTAACGTAGCTATTGCTTAGACCGTGTCGATATAACCCGCACAATTTCCACAATATATTGCTACATTCCTATAAGGTATCCCAAATCTGGGTAGAGGATTCAAACCCAAACAAAGAACCATAATGTAAAGCATACAAGTCAAACAATGAAATCAAATAAATGTGATCTAGCCCTAAGGTAACCCCACTTTTAGAATATTCCCCAGCAGAGTCTCCAGCTCTGTGATACGACGGAAGAACTGACTGGGGTCGTTTGCGTTTGATCACAATTGTGCGGTTAGCAAGAGTTGCCACCGACTTTTCTTTTATCCAAAAGTAAAGGTAAAAAAGCACATGAAAGACCTTTCGAGATTACTTCTCGGGTCGGGGGGTAGCTTATGAAAAGGGAAGGTATTAGCTCCTTTTTCATCCATGGTTTTCCATGGGCTCTTAGTTACTCGCTAGATCACTTGCTTTTGTTTGAATGTGCTTGTGGTGTGGGTTTTGAAAGTAATTTGAAAATGTGTCTTTGTAATGGTTCTCGTTTCTATAAGAACACGTACAAAGTGTTTTGTCTTTTGAAAATGTTCAAAGTGAAAGTGTTGGTGTATAAAATGTTTTTGTTGTGAGCAAGCGAGCAACTAGGAGCAACCTACCTACTCAAAAGGTCTTAAATGTTATTTTCTTACTCCTTTAGATGTTGCTATATTACAATTGATTTGGTAATAAGCCCCATATTGGATGTGAAGGGACGGGTGTGGGACGTTTGTATAGTCATAGAAGGCAACATATGGGACACTTTAGCAATTTTCGTAAAGGGCTAGATCATTTTATCAAAGGCAACATCGAGGGACATCGAGGGACTACGATCTTTTTTATCGAAGGGTCTTTGCTAAAGCGTCCCATACTCGAGGGATATGAACGTATTTCTAAGTCAATGAGCGAGGTTACCCTAGAGGTACACGTGTGAAAAATTATGTTTGATTCAAGTTACTTTGTTCTTTGATTAGGTTATCTAGTGATTAATTTTGAATCTTGCCATGCACGCCCTAATTACTAGCACTTATAATCGAAAGCGATAAATTGCAGAAATTTAAAGGTCCTACGCTATTACACCATTTAGGGATGGGGGTATAAATTTATAAATGGGGGGTTGCAAGAACTTAAACCCTAATTAACTATTACAACCATATTGAAATGTACAATGCAAGAGAGAAAAAGGATTTGTTTTGGAAAAAAAATTGTTTTTTATCTTAATGAATTAAGAAAAAAAAATTAATTAATGAAAAGAAAATATTTTTATGTCTATTTTATATTAATAAAAAGGGTATTAATAATAAAATAAAATAAAAAAAGGAAAAACAAAGAGAAATAGGATCAGCATGCTGCTGAAAGCAAAAATAAGGAGGACCAGAAGTTCTAATGCTAGACGCGCTGTGGTTCAGCATGAAACATTAGAGGTGATCAGAAGTTATGAGTTAATGCACTATTAGATCCTGCAAGAAACGTTAGAGTGAAAACACATACGTTCTGGGTTGCTACGCACTAAATTTCTGAGTGTTAGAATAGTGATAAAGTCTTAGAAGTCTTAGAAGTTCTATGTATTAAAACAATGAGGAGAACTCAGAAGTTTAGTATGTGCTAACAGCGAGTGAACATCAGAAGTTCACTGTGTTTAAACAGTGAGAAAATCATAGAAGTTATGTGTTGTCCTAGAAGCGAGTGAACATCAGACGTTCAGTGTGTTTAAACAGTGAGAAAATCATAGAAGTTCTGTATTGTGCTAAAACCGTGAGTAAAAATCAGAAGTTATGTGCTACATTTCAACTCATTCCTCATATTAATCAGCACATCAGCAATTTATTCAGTTCTTAACAAACAGAAAATCAGAAGGATAAAAGCACAACAGTTTATAGAAGTTTTAATCCTAATTCTGAGCCTAACCTTAATCAAGAAGTTCAGAACCACATTTTTTCTACCTATGCAATAATATGGACAACATCAATACTATCATATTTACATATTTTAATGATGTTCTGAATGAAAAGATGCAAAGTCAGAAAGACTTACCTTGAATCTGAAGCGTATGCTTGGAACTTGAACTTCTGCCTTTAGGTGTTCTAGATTCAGTAAGAACAATGAAAGAGAAAATGCTAAGTTCTTTGATTCAAAGGTTTTGGTTTTTCTGTTTGGGAATTCTGGATTTTTACGAAGGTTTCACAGTTTTCTTTTCTCTCTTTTGATGATTCTCTCTCTTCAAAAGCCAGCCCCTTGAAAGTGTGATGTAGCAACTTATTTATAGGTGAGTTTGATGTGGTTTTGGGGGGAAAAACAAATGGGATTTAAACCTTTTTGGCATACTGTTCCATTTCTTTTTAAACACAGTTTTCATATGCTAATTTGGTGCAATTATGGGGTTTGAGAAAAACATAGGCGTGGACTAGATCAATAGCACCTTAGAGTGTTGTGGCAGATGGTGTTAAGACTATGCTATAGCAGTGCAACAAGTTGCTCAAACGAGGTTTTGGGATTTGGTGATGTTTTGGTCGCAGAAGACCAGAGTGAGATTCGAAGGGTGAGGCTTTGATTGAAACACATAACATAGCCTCCATATGCTGAAGGGTCACATTCTGATTGAAGGACATAGTTTCCATGAGTCATGTTCTGAACCATGTTTGAAAATTCTGGTTGCACTTGCGTGGAGGCTGGCTTAGAAGTTCTGAAGTACCATATTCTCTTAACACTTAGAAAAATTTCTAATTTTTAGAAATTTGGATTTTTCAAAGTAATTTCTAACTTCTGATTTTTTGATGAACCAATTTCATATCTTGATGAAATGTAATTGTTGAAACATGATTTTTGACCTAAAAGTCAAAGTTTGACTTTTTAATGTGCTTTTGACCGTTTTTCCCTTGTGGATGATTTTCTTGGAAAATTATAATTCAAGACTTGAAACTTGATAGAAGCAAACTTGAGGGTCCAGGATGATCCTTTGAGAAATGAGAGGGAAAATTTTGGGGTACAACAGGCGTTCCATGATATTTCAACTTGATAAGAGTGCTCCTCGGTATAACGTTCAAAGCGGATCCATTATCAATCAGCACATTGGATAATGAATCATTCTTGCGGTTCATAGAGATGTGGAGGGCCAGGTTGTGATTCCTTCCTTTATTTGGAAATTCATCATCGCATAAACTCAAGTTATTACATGACGTAATGTTCCCTACCACGCTGCTGAACTGGTCTACAGGCATATCACTCTCCACAAAAGCTTGGTCCAATACCCTCATCAAGGAGTCTCTGTGAACAGATCAGTTTATCAATAAAGCCAAAATATATATTTTTGAAGGAGTCTGCAGTAGCTGATTTATAATTCTGTAGTCGCTCATCTTGATTATCTTTAAAATATCATCCACTTCTTTCTCTAACGTAGCTCCACTAGTCTCACCCGTAGGTTTCTTGGGTTCAACGTTCTTAGCAGTTTTCTTTCCAGCACTAAAATCTCTTCGAACAACTGGTGCAAATACACGACTGTTGCGGGTGACTCTGCTATTCTCAGCAATATTTCCAATAGCAGGCATCGGATGGATTGGAACTTCCACACCATCCTTTAATATTGTAGCGTTATACTTGTAGGGTACAACCTTATCCGTCTTGTAATGAACAGGACCCGACAAACTAATCACCAATTGTGTAACAGCTGACTTGATATAATACTTGACTTCAAAATGGGCGGGTGCACCAAAACAAGGTACAATGACGTTTACCCCTTCTTCAACACAATCAGCCATCATTGAGTCATTTCTGGAAAACAAATCCTTATATGAGGAGAAATACTCATCAGCGGAGGCATACTTTTCATCTGACTCTTCTTCAGCCAAACAAACCTCAATCATATCAATTTCATGGTAATCATATCTTTGACCTATAACCTTGATAGTTCCATTATCAAACAACAACTGAACACCCTTCTTCACGATTAAACATCCTCGGGAATCTCAACAGCAAACTCGGCAAGATCCATACTAGTGTTCTTCCCGACCAGTCAAGTGGCAGAAAGTAGCATGCAATTGCACAATATCCTCATTCATATACTCTACATCAAAAATTATGAATTCTCCAGGATATCCAGAAACCATATTCACTTCCTCTTCATACTCTTCCCTAAGCATGATTATGTGGATGAGGCCCTCATCCATCATTTCTTGCAAATCAGCCTTTATCTTATCGTAACCCTGTATGTTTGTACTGCAAATAGCACAACCGGAATTGTCATGCGTATAGTAGCTAAGTTCACAAAGGTCTGCATGTATTTTTACCAAATCTCCTCTAACCATATTAATATCAAAAATTCGGAAGTCGCCTGGACAATCGGCCACCATATTCACAACATTTACTCCCCCATGTTTGGTTAGAGGATTGTCTTCCACATTAGGTCCCACATCCTTGAAAGATAAAATACCAGACTTCAACAACTTCTGCACCTCAGTCTTTAAAGGATAACAATTCTTAACATTATGCCCTGGTGCTCCCTGATGAAAAGCACATGTTTGGTCTGCTTTATAGTACCAAGGGAATGGTGATGGTACAACGGGAGGTGGTCGGGTCTGAACCAACTTCTTCTGAATCAATGCTGGTTATAACTTTGTATAGCTCTTAGGAATAGGGTCATAACTCTCCCTTCTCTGATTATACCCTTGATTCCCCTGCTAGGACGGTCTCTGATAAGCAACAGTAGTTGGAGCTGCACCCACAAATGGAGTAACTGAGGCGACTTGCTAATGACGCTGATAATTCCTTCTAGGAGTATTAACCCTCCTCTTTTGCATAACAACATTTGCATCCCCTTCCTCCTTCTTGGTAAACCCACAAGATGGCTTCTTCACATCTCCAGAGCTTACACTTCTCGTTAAACGACCCTCTCTTACAGCCTCTTCTAAATGGATACCCATTCCTACCATTTCAGTAAAGTCACTTGGCGCACTTGCTACCATCCTCTCATAGTAGAAAGCACATAGGGTCTTCAAGAAAATATTAGTCATCTCCTTATCTTCCATGGGAGGAATCACTTGATCGGCTACCTCACGCCATCTCTGTGCATATTCTTTGAATGATTCCCTGTCTTTTTGAACCATGACCCTGTGCTGATCACGGCCAGGCGCCATGTCCACATTGTACTTGTATTGTCTGATAAATGCTTCTCCCAAGTCATTGAAAGTATGGATGTTAACACTGTCCAAACTCATATACGACTTCAGCACAGCACCGGACAAACTATCTTGAAAAAAGTGAATCAGCAGACGCTGATCATCAGTATGGGTAGTGTTGCACCCCAAAATTTACCCTTTTTATTTAGGCTTATGTTTCATCATGAATATCATATTGCATTGCATTCATACATTGTGATGGGATCAAAGTACCTTTGTTATCAAGACTTCCTCAAGCCTTGAAGGTTGATTACATTGACAAGTTGCTCAAGTAGAACCTTATCATCTAAACCTCTAGGTCTTTCAAGCTCAAAAGTTATTGCATATCTCAAGATGCTTTATCCATCTCTTTGGATCATCAGAGGATTGAAGTTTGTGTTTATTTATGAGAGGAATCTCTCTTTTGATTCACCAATCAAATTAGGGTTTTGCTTAATCAAGGCTATTGATCAATGTACAAGTCTGATTTGGAAGCTACAACATCTCATTGGTATTTGAAAAGCCTTTGTACAAGAAATTGGTCAAGATGCCCAGAGGATTTGAAGTTTTGAAAAAAATTCATCAGTCTCCTGAGGTGTTAACCAAAACTAGGGTTTGGGATTTCATCAAGATTTCTTGAGAATTTTGGAGTGAAACTTGGTACATGGCCTCTATATGTTTGCAAGATCATATGTTTGAAGTTTTTATCTTCAATTTTGAAGGGAAGTGGATCAATTGATTCAAAGGGGCAAAATGGTCATTTTGGTCAAAATCAGTCAAAGTCAAGGTTGACCAAGTGAAATTTTGGTCAACCATCAATTCAGGGGTGTACTTTTCATATTTCAAGTCCATTTTGATCATTGGATCCAAAAGGTTGAGGTTTGGTTTGAAACTTGTTCATGAAAGAAACCCTAAAAGTTTCTAATTTTGGAAAATGAGGACTTAATTTAAAAAATTCATATTTTATTCACCTTTGATCAAAAAAATGCAAATGAAGTATGCTTGGAAAGATAAGAGGATGTTCTTTCATCTCCTTTTGTTTTCATGTTTAAATTGGCAAGGAGTCAAGAGTTATAAAGCTTGGAAGTCACAAAAATTATAGGTCATTTTCCAAATTTAGTGAAATTCATGTCAAATTTTAAGGACCTTAATGGATTCAATTAAAAAAACCCAAAACTAAGGGATTGTATATCTTTTCAATATATTTCCAAATTGTATTCATTTGTGTCCAAATTCAAAAGTATGAGCAAGTTATGGACCTTGGAATTTGGAGGCATTTCATTGAATTCATGCATACCGTGCAAATTGCAAATTCTTGATAACTTGATTTGTGGCCACTTGTTTCACTTCAAACTTGGCCCATGACTAATATGAAATGTAACAAGGCCCATCATGCCAAAGTTTGAGCTGCACATGGGCAAATGCAAGGGAAACTCGTGATTTTGCAAAAAGTAGCATGAAAATGCCTAATCACCAACACTTGCTTAATGCAAGGATTTAAGCCTTAATTCTTTTGCTAATCTCTTCCTGAGATAAAATGGATTGAGATGCACATAAAATGCAAGCAAACGCACGAGGGATTTGAGGGCTGCATATGCATACTTGATTTTGGCAAAAAGAGGAATTCATTCTTTCTAACAATTTTCAGTGTGAAAAACCTATCCTACCCTCCTCTTAATGCTCTATATATTGAGAGGCAAGCCTCATTGAACGGGATTCATGCTTCATTTCATCCCTGAACTCAGAAAACTCCATAGCTACTTGTTCTGCAATTTTCTTCGATTCTTTCAATTCCCTTGCGCATTTTGGTTGATTCTTCTTGCATTCTCTTCTCCAAGTGATAAGGATTATAGATCGAGGCTTGGTTTGCAACTGGAGTGAAGGAGACAGTAGATTCGATTTTTCCTCAAAGGTTTGAATTCTTAACTTTGGATCTTATTTCTAGCCGTGCATTGTGTGATTTGAGTTCATAATCATGTTGTCTGAAGTTCATTAAGTGTTTCTGTAGCTTCAGAGCTTTTAATTTGATGAGATGTGCATGAATGATGTATCTGAAATTTTCTGTTCAGTGAGTTTTTGACATTTTTGCACGATCTGTTCTTGATCCTTGGTTAATTATTTGGTATGATTCGAATTGCATGTTGAAGTATGATATGTTGGCTTTAATTTGCACAAAATTTCATGAAAAATGGTGTAGAATTGAGCATGTTATGTTGACTGGAACATGAGATGATGAACCTGATCACGCGCGTGTTTTTACCCTAGCCAGATGTTGAAGATGATTGTGTGGCCTCCTCTGGTTGGTTGGCTTGTTTCTTTAATTCATTTGAATTTTGTTTCATAAATTGATTTTCATGATTTTATTTCTTGCTCAAAAATGGTTGAAAAATTATAAAAAAATTCAGAAAACCTAAAAATCATATTCCTGACCTTAAGTATTTTTTTGATAATTTTTAAAAATGTTTTGTTTGGTTTATAAATTTGTGTTATTTTTTAATTATTTGTTTAGTGTTTATTTTTATTTTAATATTTCTTTGATTTGAAAAATTCCATAAAAAATATTTTGGACTCATAAGATAATGTAGAATTGGATTCAGAAATTTGTTTAGCATTTTTTCTATTTTTGATTATGAATTTAATTTGAGAAGTTTGTTTTGAATTTTTGCTTTATAATTTTCATTTTAATACTTCCATTAATTCAAAAATCCTCCAAAAAAATTATGCAAGCTTGTTTTTAATCATATAATATGTATAAATTTTTATTTTGACCTTTTTGTGACTTTTGGCTAGGGTTTGCATTTTAGCCCTTAAATAATAGTTTAATTGTTAATTGTTTGTTTAATTTTTATTTTAATTTTTCCTTTAATTCAAAAATTCCAAAAAAAAACAGATATGTGTGTTTTTAGTTCTAATACGAAAATAATTTTGGTTGGACATTTTTTTGACTTTTTGATTAGAATTTCATTTTGAGATGTGATTATTTGTTTAAATGATAAATTGTTTGAATTTAATTTTATTTTTGACTTTTCTTTAATTCAAAAAATGTGAAAAAATATGTATTCTGACATTTAGGGTTTCTTTGTGATTTGTATGATCTTGGTTTGAATTGTTTGAATTTTGATCCTACTTAATCAGTATTTAAGATTAAAAGTCAAAAATTAGGGTTTTGTTGCTTATTGTGCAAGTTTCTTTTTCAAAACCCTTATGCCCTGGACTTTCAATGGAACTTAAGTCTTGATTATGGTTCATGAATGCATTGAGGATCTAAAAACCATTTTTATTGAATTATTTGACTTGGTTTGACATTTTTCCACAAATTATTTTGAAAACTTGTCTAGTTTGGCAGTCTTGCCAACTAGTCTTGAACTTTGGGCCTCATTTGATCCCCTCCTCAATCATTCATGAACTTAAGACTTTCTTTCTGATTTCTACACACTTCAAAGATGCTAAAAAAATTTTGGTTTGATTTATTGATCCTTGTTTCTATTTATGATGTATTTTTGAAGTGAAGGTACCCAATTAATGTTGCATGTCTTTTTGCAATTTGTTTGATGGTCAATGAACTTGAGTGAGGCCTATAGTTGGGCACCTAATGATCATGTTGAATATTTTTATTCAAAATAAACTCAAGTCATTTCACTTATTTACCCATGTTTGAATGATTGAACCTTTTTTATGCATTATGTGGGCTTCATCTTCTATTGTGCTTGTGAGCCGTGGTTGAATTAATTGAGTATGATTGATATGTGGTTTCTACTGACCTTCATGGTCTTTGATTGTGTTCTTCTCAAGCTCCCATGATCCTTTATTGATATTCAATTGTCAACTCAACATGGTGATAGAAAGGAGCAATATTCCTCTAATTCTTTTGACCAAATTGTGCATGTGCCTGTTTCCTTTTGTTTATCATTCCTATTGCTTTGATAATTGTTATCATGTTCTCTCATTTCATCATGATTCATCCATCCCTTATGTGAGTCATCATACAATTTATGGGAATACTAACTTGGTTGTTAAATGTGCGAGGTACTTTGAGGAAAGTTTCCATTTTTGGTTTGAGGCTACTGTGTTTCACTTTATTTGTGGAACACAATTTATTATATTGTCACTACCCTTGTGTTTGGCATGTTTGATAGTTTATGCAGGACATATGTATATGTGATTATGAATTCCATACATTGCCTATGGGATTTGTTCATATCTGACAATCTCAATATTTACATCCTGATGGCGTAATTTCTTACTTGATTTGTCTGCTGATGCCAGCTTGCTTGAAGTTCTCTGGGTTTTCTTTTATTCTTGTTCAGTTGCTACGGATAGTTATCCGTTTGGTATTGCACTATTTCCTTTCTTCTATTTCCATTTTGTATAGTTAAATTTTGCATGATGGGACCTCTGTTGCTGATATATGTCAGGAGGCCCTCTGGTTTTTGTTGATGCATGTGTTGTGTTTGCTTTTGATCGATGAGTCACTAAATTTAGAAATTGAGATCACGACTTCGCTCTCAGTGAATGTTCCCTATAGGATGTTTATTACTTTTCTTCTTTAATTGTTGATCGATGAGTCACTCAATTTAGAAATTGAGATCACGACTTCGCTCTCAGTGCATGTTCCCTATAGGGTAGTTTTGTTAAGTTTCTTTCAACATGTTGATTAAGGTAGGAATCCATGTATGCTAACATAGGCAGAACTTCCCTTTATCCTCAGCCTTAGTATCAATCGTTGTATGATAACACTAGGGATAGTGCTAGGTTAGTTTCCCTTAGTTGTTTTTCCTTCCTTTGCATTTTGCATCTTAAAACAAAAATTATTTTATTGGCAAATCATAAAACACTTCTAATAAACTTAAACCCTTCTTCGAGGTAAAGTATACAAATTAATCATATTTTTTTGTGTGCCTCTTGGTTTCGATTCCTTATCATCTTATAGCCGATGTTTCACCATCGCACATTTGTTTAAAGCTGATGTTTCGCCATCGCACTTGTTTGTTATCCTACTTTGATTCTCAATATCATCGTTAGGTGTAATGTTTCGTCATCCAATTTATTGATTTTTCTCCATCTTTACCATGATTCCTTATCATCTTATAGCCTATGTTTTGCCATCGCACATTTGTTTGAAGCCGATGTTTCGCCAGCACACATGTTTGCTATCCTACTTTGATTCTCAATATCATTGTTAGGTGTGATGTTTCATCATCCAATTTATTGATGTTTTACCATCTTGGCCATGATACCTTGTTATCTCTTAGCCGATGTTTTGCCATCGCATGTTTGTTTGCAGCCTATGTTTCACCATCGCCTCTGTATGTTATCCTGCTTTGACTCTTAATGTCGTTGTTAGGTGTGTTGTTTTATCATTTGATGTTTCTCCATATGTGACATGTTACTTTGTTATTATTTAGCCGATGTTTTACCATCTCATTGTTTTTGTTGTTTTATTTGATGTTTTGCCATCTTAACTGTTTTTGTTGTCTTAACTAAAAAACACAAACCAACCAAAATATATAAGCCGAACTACGGCTGCTCTGATTCCTTAAAAGGGATACGTAGGCATTGGGGTAGGGTCCGGTCGAGCATAACTTTTATTTTCCCTGCATTGTTTTCTTTTTTCTTCCGCATGCATTCCCTTTTCAGTTTTAAGCCATAGACATAGGTTTTGACCACACCCATTAGATTAGACAACAAGAGTGGATACCATAGAGTACTACGGGCGTGTAGGGTGCTAATACCGTCCCTTCGCGTAACAAACTCCCTTACCCGATCTCTCGGTCGAAAGACCGTGATTTCTCCCTTTTCAGGTTTTCTCGATGTTTACCTTTCCCCTTCGGCGGGATAAAAGACGTTCGGTGGCGTCTTCATTGATGTTTCATTACATCCAAATGACAGGTTCCGGCCGGGTGGTTTCAGCTGGCGACTTCACTGGGGATATATTGACCTCTTGCTGGTCCATCCCGGAGTCGATCCTAGCTCTTGTTTGTTTTCTTTTTAGGTGTTTATTTTACCTCTTTGCATATTTATCTGTTTGCATTGCATCCTATGTGCGCTTTACTTTCTGCATACTGGATTTGGCTGGACTATTTGGATTCTCGATTTTCTTGGTGGGTGGGTTGTTCCATGAGGTAAAAGGCCTCATACCCAGGCTATGAGTGAATTCCATAGGAACTAGGAATATAGTGGCCATGGCAGCTATTAGGCGGATGCTTTGTAGACCTGACCATGAGACCCATGACTTCAGAGGTAGTTCGGATAGGTGTTATCGTATGATGATACCGACATTCGAGCTCTTGTACTCTAATTTGGCTTTTAACCTTACCTTGACCTAGACTATACCCGTGAGAGGGGAGGGAAAACTTTTCTTACAGGTACATGTATTGTTGGTGACTTTGTGTTGCGAAGGTGACTCAGGTTCCCATGTTAGTTTTGGAGCTTTGGGATTTTCTTTTAATCTTGAGTGGTATTGTTCTGTAATGGTCCAGCCTTGATCCAGTGTGAACTTTGATCCTGTCATGTTGCATTATAGCGTATTTATTTCTAAAAAATGATGTATAAAAAAAATAATTAGCATGTGCATGTCATCTTCCAGGGACATTCGAGAGTCTTTTTTCCATCAGAAATGACTGGCCTCCCGTCAGATGAGTTTGATTGAGTTCGTGTTAAAGAGCCCAACAAGCATACATTCGCTTATCAGATTCCTACTATTGATGTGTCTGAATTGAAGAGGTTGAGTTCTTATCTGAAGGGTGATGTTCAGAATAATTTCAACAAAAATTATGGCAATTTGTTACTAATCCTTAACACTCCAGTTGACCCAATGGCTTTGATCACCCTCTTCCAGTTCTATGACAAAGAATTACGGTGTTTTACTTTTCAAGATTATCAACTGGTTCCCACGCTAGAAGAGTACGTGTACCTACTTAATATCAAGATGTCCGATGAAGTTCCTTTTGTCCAAGTGCCAGAGAAGCTGAAGTTTGAAGTTATTGCTGAAATTCTTCATTTGAGTTGGAAAGAGGTGAAAGAAAATTGGAAATCAAGTGAGGGTACTACAGGGTTTTATTTGGATTTCTTAGTGAAGAAAGCTGAAGACTGGGAGAAGAAATGGAATTGGAATGACTTCAGCACTCTGTTTGCTCTCATGATATACGGGATTATCCTCTTCCCTCACAAGAGAAATTTCGTGGATTTGACGGCTAATTGTGTTTTTAGAAATAAGAACCCGGTGTCGACACTCTTGGAAGATACTCTTTACACCGTTCATTTCAGGAATGGAAAAGGAGGTAATATAAGTTTATGTCATTCGATGTTGTATCAATGGTTTAAGTTGCACCTACCGATAGGTGGCCCTTTCGTGGATACCAGACATTCTCTCTGATGGTCATCAAGACTTGTCAACTTCACTTCATTTGATATCTGGTGGAATTATGACATGGGGGAAGTACGAAGCATCATCACTAGCTGCAGTGATTTCCCTAATGTTCCCCTCATAGGAACCAAATGGTGTATCAACTACAATCATGTGCTTGCTTATCATCAATTGGGATATGCAATGGATGGACCGCCAAAGGTGGGAGAGGTGTCTGGGTCAATGTATTTTGTCACAGGAAAGATAGAACTACTTTGGGCAAGAAGGTTCATATTTCTAGGGTTCCTTAATTGGATTGGATTAGAGCCAGGGTTAAGATTTTACGGTTACCATTTTCAAGGTCGGCTCCTATATGTGAGCAACCTTCTACTGTTCTGAGTAACACAGTGCCTACCGAGGTGTTCATCCAGGTTCATGTTGAGAATATTCAACTTCGTGCAAAAGACCGCGAGGCAGGGATGAAACTTTATTGGGTAGATCAAGAAAGGGCCGACTTAGCTCGCAAACTCAAATAAGCTCAAGGGGAAATTTATGATGCAACCAGTTTTAGGAAGAGGTCACATGCTGAAATGGAAGAAGAGTTGAGTAAAACCCAGCAAGAGTGCCAGAAGCTTCAGGCATCTGAGAATAGCTACAGGAAGAAGATTCAAAACTTGGAGAAACAGCTCAAAGACAAAGATGCTCAGCTTAAGAAGGAAGTGGCCCAAAGGCGTGTCGCAGAGGATCGGTTTCAAGAAAGTAAAGTGGTCGCATCACAACTTTTAAAGGAGAAAGCCAGGCTTGAAGAGTATTGTCAACACCTTGAAGCGTGTCTTGTTCCGGAGATTTAGTTTTGTTATTTACCTTTGGTGTATTTGGTCACCCCTAGGATTGTTGGAAGGGACCATTTGTTTGTTTACTATTCAGTTTTTGTTAAGTTTACTTTGAAACATGTATTTTGTTGTTTAGCGTTACACTCTTAAAACGTCCGAAGTCACTTGAACATTGTTTCTTTTGTTTGTAAATAATTGAATTGTTTGTCTTATTGTACTTTTTCCCTTAGATTTAATATTTGATCTTTGGTTTCACACCGTGATTGATGAATAAAAGGACTCTTGAATACCGGGAAATGACAAACATATCATGCACATCATGCATTTCATAACATTACAGGTTATCTCAAGACGGTATTCTTATTCTTCTGCTTTTCTTATTCAGAATTCAAGACGACTACTCATCGGAATTCCACCAGAAACAATTTGCCAAGACAGATGGAACAAGTTCAAGCTGAATTCGCTGAAATGAGGGCCTAGATGGCTACTCAGATGACCCAGTTCCTGGAGGTCCTCACCAATGTGAATCACCGACAAGAGGAATTGGTTGCCATTGTCAACAACCAACACTGCTATCCAGGGGATGGTGGAAATCAAGGGCCTTATCAGGACATTTCTATAGGATTGGGGGATGTGCAATATCATCCTGCTGGAAATTTTCACGGGATGCCTGGAAACCCTTTTGTGCGCAATGTATGTCAGTTTCCCCCGTTTCTGGGACCTCGTCTTGTGGGGAACATAAGAGATAATCAGGGCGGTGTAAGGAACTATCAGGAGCAGGATTATGACTTTGACCAGGATGAATATCAGTTTTCTGTTCGGTGTTCAGAGCCGGAAGTTCAGGTTGAGGATAGGAAGTACCGGTTGTTGGAAGAACGTTTGAAGGATGTGGAAGGGCAAGACGTCCTTGGTATGGATGCTAATGATCTCGGGTTGGTTTATGGGGTGAAGGTTCCTCCAAAGTTCAAACCTCTTGTATTTGAAAAGTACAACGGAACGTCATGTTCTGTTACTCATGCAAATGCTTATTTTCGAAAGATGTCGGTGCATACTGAGGATCAGGGGCTTCTGATTCACTTTTTCCAGGATAGCCTATGTGGGGCATCCCTGGAGTGGTACATGAAGTTGGAGAAAACACATATTCGTTGCTGGAATGATCTTGATCGGGCTTTTGTCAAACATTATCAGTACAATACGGATATGGCGCATAATCGCACTCAGTTACAGAATTTATCACAGGGACCAAGAGAATCTTTCAAGGAATACGCTCAGAAGTGGCGTGAGTTGGCTGCGAGGGTTCAACCTCCACTCATGGAGAGAGAACTCATCGATATGTTTATGAGTACCCTGCAAGGGCCTTTTAATGAGCACATGATAGGAAGTACTTCGGCAGGATTTACAGACTTGGTAATGGCTGGTGAAAGAATTGAGGTAGGTTTGAAATTGGGGAAAATTCAGATTGGAGGTTCTAGTGTCTCATCAGGGGGTAGTAAGAAACCATTCAACACTTACCCTAAGAAAAGGGAAGGCGACGCAAGCGCGGTTTACTCTCATAGAGGAAGAAGAAAGGATCGTCAACACCAACAAGTCAATGCTATCTCTATTCCTGTTAATGCTCCTCCGCAACAGAGACCGAATGCAGTGCCTCAACAACAAAGACAGCAAGATGCCCCCCCCCCTGTCAGTATATTAATCAACAGCAGAGACAACCGAGGAAATTTGATCCCTTGCAAGTATCTCTTACTGAAGCACTCCACCATTTGCTTGATTTGAAGTTGATCAGTTTGAGAAATATGCCACCACCACCCGCAAGACTTCATCCTAACTATGATGCTAACGCAAGATGTGAATTCCATTCAGACGGAGTTGGTCATTCTACTAACAATTGCTTCGCGTTGAAGTGCAAAATACAATACTTGTTGAATACCAAGGCAATTGAGTTTACTCCATTGACTGGTCTGAATATTACTCAGAACCCAATGCCTAGGCATGAAGGGGGTGTTGTTAATATGATTGATGATAATGGTGAAATGTTGAATTTAATCATGAATGTGGAACAGGTAACTACTCTGTTGTGGTATGTTAAGAGGTATTTGCTTGACAATTCTATTTTCCCAGCTGTGCTTCAGAGTGTGCCAAGTGTAGAGAGCAACCGAAGGGCTGTGATGATTTAAAAGCCAGTATCCAGTTGATGATAAAGGAAGGTTCCCTACAGTTCGATAGAAAACTGAGCTACCGTAAGGTTACCGAAGAAGATGTTATTGTGGTATCTATTCCTTACACCCCTGTGCGCATTCTTGCCCCATCTAGGGCGCCTCCTTTGATGATTACGGTACCTGGTCCCATGCCATATACCAGTGAGAAGGCCATCCCATGGAATTACGGTGCTGATGTCTATTACCATGGGGTGAAGTAGGAAGTAAGTACCCGTTCATCTGAGGAAGAACATGCTGAAGGTAATGAAGAGGAAGTTCATAACTTTTCTGGTGTGGGTCAAATGACTATAAGTGGGAGAGTATTTGGTCCTTCTAATGTGCAAGATGCGGCAGATGCTTTTGCAAGAGAAAAAGGAAAACAGAAGGCAATGATTGGTATTCCAAGGGTTACGCCAGCCAATGTGACTCAACCAATTCCTATACCCGAAGATTCTTCAATTCCCGATGAGGTTGAAGAGTTAATGCGAATTATCAGAAAGAGTGATTATAGTATAATTGATCATTTGAGCCATACTCCTTCTAAGATGTCTATCTTGTCTCTGTTGATTTATTCAGAACCTTACAGAAATGCTTTGATGAAGCTGTTAAAGAATGCATTCGTGTAACATGAGATAACAGTCAATCAGTTTGAGAATGTTTGTGCTAACATATCTGCCGGGAATGGTCTGGGCTTCACAGATTTTGATCTTCCTCCGGAGGGGCCAGACAATAACAAAGTGTTGCATATTTCAATGGAGTGCAGGGGAACTAATTTATCCCGGGTTTTGGTGGATACAAGATTGTCTTTGAATGTATTTCCCAAGTCAGCTTTGATGAAAATTGATTATTCTGGACTGGAACTGCGCCCTAGTGATTTGATGGTGAAGGCATTCGATGGGTCTCGAAGGTCAGTATTTGGGGAGGTGAAGTTACCAATCAAGGTTGGTCCTCGCACTTTCACGGCTACATTTTTTGTGATGGATATACAGCCAGCGTATTGTTGTTTATTGGGGCGGCCGTGGATTCATAGAGCAGGGGCAGTCACTTCTACTCTTCATCAGAAACTCAAGTATCCGGCAGAGGGAAAGGTGATAACTGTGTGCGGAGATGAAGAGTACATCGTGAGTCATTTGACATCATTCCGTTATGTCAAATTTGAAGGCGAGATACATGATACTACATTTTAGGCGTTTGAGACAGTTCATGCTGTCAATTTTCCTCCTCTAGAGCAGAAAAGGAAACCTGAAACTGTTATGTCTTCTCTCAAGGATGCGAAAGTTGTGGTGGAAGGTGGTAACCCTGAAGGTTGGGGTTAAGTGCTGGAAGTTACCCCAAAATTTGACAAATTTGGTCTTGGTTTTAGCCCAAGTCAGCAGAGTGTAACTCCCAGAGCATCTAGTTTATCTACTCCTGTGAAGTTTTCCCGTCCTTGTGCTACTCAAGAAGGACACGACAGTGCAGTTGGTGACGAGAGGGTTGATAGCTAAAATATCAAAGATTGGATTCGTCCGAGTATTCCAGACCAGACACTCAACAATTGGACTTCTATGGATGTTATCCAAGTTCAAGCGCTAAGGAGTAATTTTCCTGTTTTCTTTTATTATCATATCATAATTTCTATGCTCTGCCCAAGGCATGGTGAATCATTTGTGTAGGGCCACCATGTTTATTTTCAAAGTTTATCATGAAATAAAGGACGTTTTTTGCATTCAAAATTTTTCTCCATTTTCTTTTTTATTTAAATGGCAATGTTTCTCTTTTCACACACTGTCACTAAAAAACGCCGAAATGTCATTCATGCAGATGCACTTCCACCACCGATCATATTGATAATGACTCTGGTATGGCTCATTATGACTTTCATACTCCTATTTATCAAGCTGAAGAAGAAGCATATGAGGATTGTGATCTTCTTGAGGAATTAGCAAGATTGTTAAAACAAGAGGAGAAGGTTATCCATCCGAATCAGGATTCGATTGAGGTGGTGAATATTGGCACATAAGAGGTAAGAAGAGAAGTCAAGATAGGGGCAGATCTCAAAGAAATTATAAAGGTCAGATTGATTGAGTTACTCCGTGAGTATTCTGATATCTTCGCTTGGTCTTATGAGGATATGCCTGGGTTGGATACAGACATAGTGGTGCATCGACTACCGCTTAAAGAAGGTTGTTCCCCTGTCAAGCAAAAGCTCCAAAGAACTCATCCTGAGATGTCCAAGAAGATCAAGGAGGAGGTCCAGAAGCAGTTGGACGTGATTTTCTTAAAAGTCATCAATTATCCGCCATGGATTGAAAATATTGTGCCTATACCCAAAAAGGATGGTAAGGTCAGGATGTGCGTGGATTATAGGGACTTGAACAGAGCCATCCCTAAAGATGATTTCCCTCTCCCGCATATTGATGTGTTGGTCGATAATACTTCTCATTCCAAGGTGTTTTCGTTCATGGATGGCTTTTCGAGTTACAATCAAATTAAGATGGCTTCGGAGGATATGGAGAAGACAACATTCATCACGCCTTGGGGAACTTTTTGCTATAAAGTGGTGCCGTTCGGTTTGAAAAATGTCGGGGCAACATATTAGCGCGCCATGGTCACTCTCTTTCATGATTTGATTCACAAAGAAATCGAGGTATATGTGGACGATATGATTGCTAAGTCTGACGTAGAAGAGGAACATCTTGTTCATCTGGAAAAATTGTTCAAGAGACTGAGGCAGTTCTTGCTGAGGTTGAATCCAAGTAAGTGAACCTTCGGGGTGAGATCCGGCAAGCTATTGGGTTTTATTGTAAGTGAAAAAGGTATCGAGGTGGACCCGGCCAAGGTCAAAGTGATACAGGAAATTCCTGACGTGCACCTTCTTGGGAATGTTAAACTACATTTCTAGATTTATTTCTCATCTCACAGCCACCTGTGAACCTTTGTTCAAGTGGTTGAAGAAAAGTGAGACAGTAAAATGGAATGAGGATTGTCAGAAGGCCTTTGACAAAATAAAGGAGTATTTGCAGGAACCTCCGATACTCATGCCTCCAGTGGAAGGAAGGCCACTAATCATGTATCTAAATGTGTTGGAGAGATCAATGGGTTGTGTCCTCGGTCAGCACGACGAGACAGGGAAGAAAGAACAGGCTATTTACTACTTGAGTAAGAAGTTTACAGAATGCGAGTCGAGGTACTCGTTGCTGGAAAAGACTTGTTGTGCGCTTGCCTGGGCCGCCAAACGTTTGAGGCGGTACATGTTAACTCACACCACCTACTTGATATCTAAAATGGATCCAATCAAGTACATCTTCGAGAAGCCAGCTCTTATAGGCAGGGTAGCCCGTTGGCAGATGATACTCACCGAATATGATATCCAATACACTACTCAAAAGGCAATTAATGGTAGTGTACTGACCGACCATTTTGCTCATCAGCCCATAAATGATTATTAACCGATGAAGTTTAATTTTCCAAATGAGGAAATTATGTATATTCGGGATTGTAATATGCCAGACCCATACGAAGGACCCGTTCTGGGATCACGTTGGACGCTTGTTTTTGATGGTGCCTCCAATGCCATGGGCAACGGCGTCGGAGCTATTATCACTTCCCCCGAGGGACACCACATTCCTTTCACGGCTCGTATTTGTTTCGATTGCACTAAAAACATGGCCGAATATGAGGCTTGCATTTATGGCATTGAAGCGGCGTTCGACCTGCGCATCAAATTTTTGAAATCTTACGGGGATTCCAATCTTGTTATCAGCCAGATTAATGGAGATTGGGAGACTCGCCATCAGAACCTAATTCCCTATCGTGAGCATGTTATGAAGTTGATTTCGTACTTCGAAGAGATCACGTTTGAGCACATTCCCAGAGAAGAAAACAATTTAGCTGATGCACTGTCAACTTTGTCCTCTATGTTCAAGATTAAGTGGGCTAATGAGGCACCTTCCATTACCATCAGAAGTTTGAGTGAGCCAGCTTTCTGTTTTGAGGCCAGTTTGGAATCAGATGGTAATCCTTGGTTCTATGATGTTAAACGATATCTTGAAACACAAGAGTACTCTGAAGAGGCATCCGTCACAGATAAGAAGTTATTGACAAGATTTTCAGCCAAGTTCTTTCTCAGTGGTGGTCTGTTGTATAGAAGGCTTAATGACGGTTTACTGCTCAGATATGTTGACAAGAAAGAAGCAGCTAGAATCATTGAGGAGATACATGAAGGTGATTTCGGGACCCATTCCAACGGACATACCATGGCTAAAAAGATTTTGCGAGCAGGTTATTATTGGTCCATCATGGAGACTGAATGTTACAATCATGCACGGGCTTGCTACAAATGTCAAGTATATGCTGATAAAGTGCATGTGCCGCCAGTACCTTTGAATGTCTTGACTTCCCCTTGTCCGTTTGCGATGTGGGGAATTGATATGATCGGCAAAATTGAATCGACTGCGTCCAACGGGCATCGTTTCATCTTGGTTACCATCGATTATTTTACAAAGTGGGTCGAAGCTACATCCTATGCCAATGTCACCAAGCAGGTGGTAACTCGGTTCATTAAGCACAATATTATATATCGCTACAGAGTGCCTGAGAAGATCATTACCGATAATGGGTCTAATTTGAACAACAAAATGATGAAGGAGCTTTGTGAGTCCTTCTAAATCAAGCATCATAACTCTTCCCCATACCGACCGAAGATGAACGGTGCTGTTGAAGCGGCCAATAAGAATATCAAGAAAATTATGCAGAAGATGGTGGTAACCTATAAAGATTGGCATGAGATGCTGCCTTTTGCGTTGCATGGTTATCGCACTACTGTGCATACTTTGACTGGGGAAACCCCATTTTCGTTGGTTTACGGCATGGAAGCAGTATTGCCGGTAGAAGTCGAGATTCCTTCTCTTAGGATCATGAGAGATGTTGAGCTGGATGAAAGTGAATGGGTACAGAATCGGCTGGATCGGTTGGAACTTATTGACGAGAAGAGGTTGACGGATGTATGTCATAGTCAAGTATATCAGCAAAGGATGAGGAAAGCTTTTGATAAAAGAATACGGCCTCAGTGTTACAAGCAAGGTGACCTTGTGCTAAAAAGGATAATTCTCCTCCAGGGAGATCCCAGGGGCAAGTGGGTTCCAACTTATGAAGGTCCTTTCGTGGTCAGAAAAGTTTCCTCTGGAGGAGCGATGATGCTCACGACTATGGATGGAGAGTACTTCCCTCTCCCTGTGAATGCTGAAATAGTTAAAAAGTACTTTGCATAAAAAATAAAAATACCCGCTAAACTGAAAACCTGAAAGGGAGGTTTAGGCAAAAAGAGGGCGTCCTGGTGATTCTAAAACCCGAAAGGGCGATTCAGGCAAAAGTTAGGGACTTAAAGCAAATGACTACGCTCAGCATGAGATCCTTTGTTTATTTCCTTTATTCCGTCACCTGGCATAAGCTCGAAGCCAATCCAAGATTGATCTGTCTGAAAGCAGGAAACGTGAGAGTTATAGGAGTCATAGCAGAGTCGGGACTTGATGGACATTCACATTCATATTGCCATTTGTAAACACTTTTCTGCTTTGATTTTGTAATTACTTGCTTCCAAATGTAAATGCCTTTTTCACAAATTGATTTCTCAAAATCAATAGAATATCTTCTTCCAAGTATACGTATATGTTTCTTTTCTCCCTTTTTACTATTTTGTTTGCAAAAACGTCCAATATTTTTGATAAGCATGTGCATATAAACGTCGTGGGCCTTACACGAAAATGGTAATCTAAGTCATGGTTGGTTGGTCGCTTGAAATACAGATAACAAACACAGCTACTATTGTGCAAGGGACATGTTTGGTTCTATGGTTGATGGATTTCTCTTTCACTTTACTGGTGGATGCCTTGCCAATTTGTCTCACAGCTCCATGTTGTTGGTGAAGATCATGGGTCAGGGTAATGTCAAGATTACGGCAGGTCGGCGAGATCGGCGAACCTAGTTGGAGATATTTCTTCCCCATAATCGCTTTTATTACGTTTCTTTGCCGCACTTTCATGTGTTATCTTGATTTATTGTTTTAGCATTGTCTGCATATAGGATTTTGTTTATAGCCGAATGTCAGTCTTGATGCGTTGGATATTTTTTGCGTTGAAAAAATTCTGTTTCATTTTACTTAATCTATCTAATATCACTCTTTAATCGTTTTTTCAGGCATTTTGATACCAATTGTGCCAATTATTTTGCTTAGCCAAGAGTTTGGAGGAAGGAGTTTAGCTACAAACGATGACTGTAATGGTATGCTTTTGAGTTAGGCCCTCGTTACCCCCTCTGAGCCTTTGAAGTTGGAGTTTCTTTTTCGTTAAAAAAACAACCTTTTTTACCAGGGTCAGGGTAGATGTTCAGTTGATTTGACCAAGCATTCAAATTTTAGAAGGAATGTCCCATCTGAGGATCACCACATTTTATCTTTCGCATCATGAGATCAGAAAAAATGTCAAAACCACGATGTTATTTCCTCACAAAATCCTGAGGTCGAGATCAAATCAATATAATACTGGCTATCCCTCACCAACCAAGGAATGAGGCATTTATTTTCTTAAAAAAAAAGAAAAGAGAAAAGGAAAGAAAAAGTTCAAAGACCTAAAGTCATGTTGACTTGTTCAAAGTGGAAGGTGTAAATAAGAAAGAAACAAAAAGCCCCTCTAAGTCGAAACTTGAAAACAAGTCGCTTAGGCAAAAGTTAGGGCATCCCGCTGGACTCCCAAAATTGATATTCAAAAAATTTTGTCCAGGCAGAAGTTAGGGAAAAAAGAGCCTAAAAGGCCAAAAAAAAGAGAGAATGAAAAAGATTATCCAATAAAATCTTCATCAAAAGAAGAGGAACAATAATATCAAAAGCAAAAAGCAGCAAAAGTTAAGTGTAATCATGTTGGAGAATTGTCGTGATCACTCTACCATTATAAATCCTTTTGAAAGATGAATGCTTGTGATAAGTCAGCTGAACTTAGGATAGGAGAATATCATGAAGGGGGTGGGCACCAAATAACTTGAGCCTCGAAAAACTTTTTTCTAGAAAAACCTCGAACCAGACCACGTTACAACCTCTAAAAAGTCCTAACTGAAAAAAGGGTTTAACTCGAAATCATACTACAATAGAATAATGTTTCCTAAACTCCCAAATATGTGTTGCATATCCATGTTGGTATCTTACCACCTGCATCTTGCCCGTTTTCTAAAAAAAAAGGGGAAGAAAAGTTTTGAAATTTTTGCACTCTAGCCAGTGATTCATTCACAACAGAGATGGGACACTTTGTTAAGTTTTTCAAATTTCAAGGCTTAAGTGATCGCCGCATCAGGTCTGTCATTCCCGAAATAAACATTTTTCTGCATGCAAAACATTTGCTCGACATCAAAAAAAAAAGAGTTTACACGTTGAACACCTGTAAAGAGCTTAATGATTGTCAGGAGGGGAATATTTGGCTTTCTTCCGTTAGACAGAGCCCATGTATGAGTAGGACTTTACCTATCCCCAGTGAAATTCCGTTTCCACAGCAAAGTTTTGTTGCCCCAGGAATCTTCTTTTAAAGGCTTCATTCTGATACTTCAAGTTTGGATATGTCACACATCCCCAGTGGAGTTGTTTAAATGGGAACTCACATTCTGAAGAAGTTTTAACTCCCCAACAGAGTTGCCAACAGAGATCCCTCGCCTTGACCTCCCATTTCCCAGACAGTCTGCGGACGGGGGCATCCTTTTGTTAAGATCTTTCCTTATCCCAGGTAAGGTCGATACTGTGTGACTATCCGCATGATCCATCCAATGGTTGCATTCCAAGAAATATCTCTCCAACAAAAATCTTCAACAGAGTTCTGTATCCCCAGTGAAGTCTCGTTTCCTCAGGAAAGCTTTGTTCCCCCAGCAAAGGTTTTCACCTCTCACGTCGGGTTTGTTATCATCTTCAACACGGCTGCGCGCTGTCTTTCCAGAGATTACAGTCTTACCCTGACCTTCTCCCTCAATGTATAATCTTCCCCAAAAGCTATAGTGTCGATTTCATCTTCTCTAGGAGTTTGTAATTTATTTTTGCAGCTCCTCTCAATGTTTGTGGCCCATTTCTACTGGTTTATCGGTTGTTATTCCCTGCGAAGCTTCATCTCTCCGAGGTTCCCTCTCTGGTGGTTCCCCGTATTTGCTCTTTTCCTTTGGATTTTGCAATTTATTTTTGCAGGTCATGTTTGACTCTGACTTCTTGGTTATTGGCTTCTCGATTGGCCATTCCCCAGCGAAACTTTTAAACATGCATCATTACATTACATCTACCAAAGCGCGTAGCATTTCCATTTTATGGAGCATTACGCCATATAAAAATAATTCAAACATGCATCGGAACATAAGCCAATATTGTTTATGTTGTCCCCAATGAATTTGCTAATATTTTGGATTAAATCCCCGGTGAGGTCTTCGTTCTCATTATTTCAGTTTCCTCCCTGTACCAATTTCCTTTTGACGACCATCATTTGTTTGTTTGAATGTCTACTCTGGACTATAGTTCAGTTTTTCCATGGCTCGGTCTTCTCGGGTTTAGTCTTCACTATCCTCTCCGGTTCATTCTAATGTCTATTAATGCACCTTTCGAATACCAGTTTCGTCATGATATTCGCTTTCAGTAGGTTTTTAGGTGTACGCCCTAATCTCCTTGCTTTAGTTCGAGCTTCGCCTCGTCGCCTGTGCATGAAATCTAGTTCCGTCCTAGTACTCATCTAGCTTAGTTTCGCCTAACTAGTTATTGAGTCGAGTTTCGTCTCGTTTTTTCTTTCATACCATGGACCCTTTGATGGTGTTCGTTTACCGAGTGCAATGTTCGTACTGCATCCCTAGTTTGAAATCAGTCTCCTTTGTTCCTTGGATTCTTCTATCAGTTTTCTTCATTGTTTATCCATTGATCTGAGACCAGCAGGTGCTCTGAGAAACATGCACTCTCAACATTTTGCTATGGGTTGAGTTTCGCCTCGTTACCCGTGCGTGAAATCCAGTTTTGTCCTGGTACTCATCTGGTTTAGTTTCGATTAGCTGGTTATTGAGTCGAGTTTCGTCTCGCTTTTGTTCCTCATTTCTGAGATTCTTTCAATTCCTTCATACTGTCTATCTTAGTTGGGATTAGCAAGTGCCCCTAGAATCACGCGCTCTAGCCCCTTTTGCTTTGGGTCGAGCTCAGAGTTTCGCCTCCTCACCCGCGTACGCCTTCTTTTCCAGAGCTTAGTTTCTCCTATACTCTGGTTTGAGTTTTATCTCACACTTTTTGAAGCCCTGTTTTGCGGTGGCACATTTGTCCGGAAGTTTAGTTGCGTCCACTCTTCTTTGTTTTTGTTCTGTTTCACCCTGTGTTACAACTTCATTCTGACGCATGTCTTGGGGGTTTTCTACTTCTTTTTCTTTCTTCTTCAAGAGTGTAAATTTTCGGGTTCTTTTGTATTCAATCATCTTCAACTCTGAATGCTCGAAAGTTGTCACTATTCTCACTTATCATGTTGAAGATATTTGAATAGGGGCAGCTGTTGCACCCCAAAATTTACCCTCTTGATTTAGGCTTATGTTTCATCACGAATATCATATTGCATTACATTCATACATTGTGATGGGATCAAAGTACTTTGGTTATCAAGACTTCCTCAAGCCTTGAAGGTTGATTACATTGACAAGTTGCTCAAGTAGAACCTTATCATCTAAACCTCTGTGTCTTTCAAGCTCAAAAGTTATTGCATATCTCAAGATGCTTTATCCATCTCTTTGGATCATCAAAGGATTGAAGTTTGTGTTTATTTATGAGAGGAATCTGTCTTTTGATTCACCAATCAAATTAGGGTTTTGCTTGATCAAGGCTATTGATCAATGTACAAGTCTTGATTTGGAAGCTACAACATCTCATTGGTATTTGAAAAGCCTTTGTACAAGAAATTGGTCGAGATGCCCAGACGATTTGAAGTTTTGAAGAAAATTCATCAGTCTCCTAAGGTGTTAACCAAAACTACGGTTTGGGATTTCATCAAGATTTCTTGAGAATTTTGGAGTGAAACTTGGTACATGGCCTCTATATGTTTGCAAGATCATATTTTTGATGTTTTGATCTTCAATTTTGAAGGGAAGTGGATCAATTGATTCAAAGGGGCAAAATGGTAATTTTGATCAAAATCAGTCAAAGTCAAGGTTGACCAAGTGAACTTTTGGTCAACCATGAATTCAAGGGTGTACTTTTCATATTTCAAGTCCATTTTGATCATTGGATCCAAAATACTGAGGTTTGGGTTGAAACTTGTTTATGAAAGAAACCCTAAAAGTTTCTAATTTTGGAAAATGAGGACTTAATTTAAAAAATTCATATTTTAGTTACCTTTGATCAAAAAAATGCAAATCAAGTGTGCTTGGAAATATAAGAGGGTGGTCTTTCATCTCCTTTTGGTTTCATGTCCAAATTGGCAAAGAGTCAAGAGTTATAAAGCTTGGAAGTCACAAAAATTATAGGTCATTTTCCAAATTTAGTGAAATTCATGTCAAATTTTGAGGACCTTAATGGATTCAATTACAAAAACTCAAAACTAAGGGACTGTAGATATTTTCAATACCTTTCCAAATTGTATTCATTTGTGTCCAAATTCAAAAGTATGAGCAAGTTATGGACCTTGGAATTTGGAGGCATTTCATTGAATTCATGCATACCATGCAAATTGCAAATTCTTGATAACTTGATTTGTGGCCACTTGTTTCACTTCAAACTTGGCCCATGACTAATATGAAATTTACTAAGGCCCATCATGCGAAAGTTTGAGTTGCACATGGGCAAATGCAAGGGCAACTCGTGATTTTGCAAAAAGTAGCATGAAAATGTCTAATCACCAACACTTGCTTAATACAAGGATTTAAGCCTTAATTATTTTGCTAATCTCTTCCTGAGAAAAAATGGATTGAGATGCACGTAAAATGAAAGCAAACACACGAGGGATTTGAGGGCTGCATGTGCATACTTGATTTTTGCAAAAAGAGGAATTCATTCTTTCTAACAGTTTTCAGTGTAAAAAACCTATCCTACCCTCCTCTTCATGCTCTATATATTGAGAGGTGTTCTGGACTGGGCCCGCCTTGGCCCAAAGTGCAAATAAAGGCCCAGATCCATGCAGCTCTTCGAGGAGCACTCAGAATCAGACTACCCTGAGCACGCCCAATCACAGACCTCAGCGGCAATGCCCGCTGCTACCCGCAGCGAACAACGTTCCCGACCAATGACACTCCAGCTCGAGTCTTGCTCGAGTATCTTCCCTGTAGGGCAGACTTTGTCCCCTCCGAACACTGTGGGGTTCTTGAAGCTCCGGAAAGACTGCATCTTCGTTCTCCCTCATTCTTCGCAGTGCACCATCCAGGAAGGGGACCACGTACGGGTCCCCACTACACACGTAGAACCTGGAAGTCCCTTTATTGGGTCAGTTCTTGTCGGCCCAATAAAGGCACCTCGGCCCTGTGCTAGGGGCTATAAATAACCTCTGTTCCAAGAGGGCCAGGTATTCATTCATTACACGCCTACATACTTTTTTCCTGCCCATTCCGTCTCTCACTGTATCATCAGAGTGTCTTGCAGGTACCCCCCCCCCCCCATATCATTCAAATCCAGTTCGAGCCAACTGTGACGGTCCAATTCTGATCCGGTAAGTTCAGGGGCGCTGTCTGTGGGAAACTAAGCTTGCCCGTCTTACAAACTTCCAAAGACCAAAGCTAAAAACCATCTTCCACCATCATGGCTGATCAAACTCGGGACGACTAGAACATCTGCGTCGTCGATGCTAACAACAACCTCGCTGACAAGAACGGTGTCCCCGACAACACCGGCAACCCCGGCCATAATACACTTCCTGGGGGCGTCATCCCCGGGCCCTTAGGTTACCGGGACGGAGCCACGGCTTCATCTTCCTCAGTCCCCCATCTGCTCGAATAAGACAATCCAGCTCCCTCAAACTATCTAGCCGCCCAATTCCAGGTGGACCCTGTTCCCGCCGGGGCAGACACCACGACCAGAGCACTGTTCGCGGCAATCGACCAGACAAACTACCTCATCTTTGCCCAGGGGGAAAGATTGAGGGCGTTGGAGGACGACAAAAGACCCCCGAGGAGACATAGGAGGCCTCAGTCCCCACCTCCTCGAAGAACAGAGGTACGTCTCCCATCTCCCCTGCAGAGACAAGATAGAGACACCTCCCGAAGCCCGTCACCCCGACAACCAGGGAGACGACCCGCCTTGGAGAGGGAACCAATCATTAAAGCCTGAGGGCGTAACCACGACCCTTTACAGAAAGAACGAAGACATCCTGGAGACAGGCACAAAAGGACAGATCAACGAGCGCACCGCTCGAGGGACGTCCAACATGATCATGACCGTCGTGCCCGACAATACCTCAGGTCCCCGTCCCTCTCCCCAGAGCGAAGTGATGAGGACGACCCCCGTGGTCCCCTATCACAAGCCATCATAGAGGCATCCATTCCCCCGGGCATGGAGAAGCCCCCTCACCTGAAAGAATACGACGGAGTCGCCGACCTGGTCGATCATATAGACGAGTTCGAAGCTATGTTGCACTACCATAACGTTGGGGGACCCATCAAATTCTGGTTGTTCCCCACAACCCTCGGGAAAGTAGAAATGGATTGGTACAAGGGTCTTTCCCCGGGGTCAATCAACTCATGGCAAAACTTGAAAAACCAATTTATAAGCTCGTTCACCGCGTCACGGCGACATCCAAAGACCAAAGTGGCGCTCGAGGCCATCGTCCAGAGGCAGGATGAAACCTTGAGATAATTCATCAACCGCTTCAACCGTGAAGCTATCCAGGTCCCCTGCGCGGACTAGATGAAAAGATACTTGCTGGAGAGGGGACTCTTCCCCGACACAGAGTTCAGAAAAGTAGTGGGCATCGAGCCACCCCGAACGTTTGATTCTCACCTCGAGAAGGCCAGGGCCTACATGGACTACGAGGAAAGGGAAGCGGAAAACATAGCCCGTGACCCCAAGACTCGCGGATCAAGCAGCAACCCGCACCAAGAAGCCATTCCTCCTCGACGAACCAGGAAGAAAAGAAAATACGAAAAACCCCGAGAAGTTCGAGAACAGAGAGGACCCTCGGGGCATTTCACAGAGTACACTCCTCTCACGGCATCCCACGAGCGCATCTTGGCAAAGTGTGCCAGTATAGATTTCAAAGATGGCAGCGTCAAGCGCCCCCGACCAGCTCCTTCCAAGCCCGGGGTGGACAGGAGCAAATACTGTCAGTACCATAGGAGCCATGGTCATCTGACAGAGGACTGCGTCCACCTCAAGGACGCCATCGAGACCCTCATAAAATGGGGGAGACTCGCCCAGTATCGGCGAAATGACACTTCTCTTCGCGACGTTCGTGAGACAAGAGAACCAGAGGAGGATATCCGACCATCTGACAAGTCAGTCCCCATCCAGACCGCCTTCTCCGTCACCAGACCCAAGGACTTTTACGTCCTCGAGCACTTGCAAGAGCCGTTGTCAACACACAGCAGGTGGGAGCACTTTCCCTCTGCCATGGTCATCAATGATGGAGGATTCAACGACCTAACCATAAATTTGAAGAAGAGGAAGCTGGATGAATTGGTCGACTTTGCACCTCCTTAGACGGTGACCTTTGAAAGGGTGAAGGATAGATCAGAGCCTATCACCTTTTACCTCGAAGAACTCCCCGGTGGGTCCCCCAACGCGGTCATTCCCCTGCTAATAAGAGCGAGAATGGATAACTTTGACGTACATCGCGTCCTCGTCGACGAAGCAAGTTTCATCGACATAATGTACAACCAGTTATTCCGGACTCTGCAGCTCGACGACTCGTACCTCTCGCCTTATGTGGGATCAGACCTGTGGGGCTTTAACGGCTCGACTTCCAAACCTTAGGGATACGTCGAGCTCATGGTTACCTTTGGCGAGGATACATCAACGAGGCAGGTCAAGGTGCGCTTCCTCGTCATCGACTGCCCGTCCCTTTACAACTGCATTCTGAGAAGGCCGACGTTGGCAGAACTGATCGCGGTACCCTTTATCGTCCACTTGAAGATGAAGTTTTACACCAAGAGGGCATGGGTCGCCACCATCCAAGGGGACCTGGCTACTGCCCGAAGATGTTTCAACGCAGCATCCAAGGGACGCGATATGGTCGACACCGATGCAAGACCCGCCAAGATAGCTGCAACGACACGACCAGAGCCTCGGAAGACATAGCCCGTCAAGGCAGAAGAACAGAGAGCTCCCCCAAAGGTCGACTTCATAGCACTGGACACCCACTTCGACCAGGATGAGCCTCCCAACAGCGAGCAAGTACCCCTCCGACCAATTCCTGATGGAGACTTCGAACTCGTTCCTCTTGGTGAGGACGCGAGCAAAGGAGTAAAGATCGGTACCGACCTCCCCGACTTGGCGAGGAAGCAGATCAAAGCTTGGTTGCGCGAGAATGATGACTTATTCGCATGGAGCGCCACAGAGATGCCCGGACTCGACCCCGAGGTCGCCTGTCACGGCCTCGCCATAGATCCATCCGCTAGGGCAGTAGTACAACATAGACGTAGGCAGTCTCCAGAGAAAACGTAGGCTGATGAAATAGCTGTAAAAGAACTCTTAGAGGCAAATTTTATTTCTGAAGCCCAGTATTCAACCTGGCTGTCAAATGTTGTACTAGTCAAAAAGAATAATGGAAAGTGGAGAATGTGTGTTGATTATACTGATCTCAATCGGGCATGCCCGATAGATGCATTTCCTTTACCCAACATAGATATGTTGGTCGATAACTCGGTCGGTTATAAAATAATGTCGTTTATGGATGCCTATTCAGGCTATAACCAAATCCCAATAGCTATAAGCGACAAGCATTGCACTGCTTTCATGACCAGCTCGGGCAACTATTACTACAACGTAATTCCCTTTGGTCTAAAAAACGTAGGGGCAACATACCAATGTATGATTAACAAAGTATTCCACAACCAAATCGGGGACATGCTCGAGGTGTATATGGACGACATGATCGTCAAATCTCGAGCAGATACCGACCATGCCGCTCACCTCAAAGAAGTCTTTGCTCAAGCGAGACAATGTAAGATGATATTCAACCCCGAGAAGTGCACATTCGGGGTCAAGGCAGGAAAATTTCTCGGTTTTTACCTGACAGAATGAGGAATCGAAGCTAACCCCGACAAGTGTCGAGCCTTCTCCGACCTCCCGACACCCACGTTGAAAAAATCCATACAAGTCATGAACGGCATGCTCACCTCGTTATCCCGCTTCGTCGCGAGATCCGCTCAGTACGCCCTCCCCTTCTTCAAGCTCCTTCGCAAGGAGGCAACCTTCGAATGGACCGAGGGATGTGAGCAGGCGTTTCTCCATCTCAAACAAAGTCTATCCCAACTATCCTTACTATCACGACCAGTCGACGAGGAAACTTTGTTCTTGTACCTGGCCGTCTCGAACGAAGCCATCAGTGTGGCTCTCATCCGCGAGACCACCGACGGACAAAAACCCGTTTATTTCATGAGCAAAGCACTACAAGGGCCTGAGGGAAGATACCAACAGATAGAGAAAGTAGTTTTAGCCCTTGTCAATGCGGAGAGGAGAATCAGACACTATTTCCTGGCGCACACGATCATAGTACGAGCCGACCAGCCAGTGAAACAGCTCTTAGGTCGACCTGACATGGCAGGTCGAATGTTGAAGTGGTCCTTGGAACTCTCTGAGTTTGACATTCAATACAAGAGCAGGAAAGCCCTAAAGGCACAAGATCTGGCCGACTTCGTCGCAGAAATGACTGCTCACAACCCCCCCACAGGGAAAGAGCACAAGTGGACCATCTTCGTCGATGGAGCATACAGCTCATCCGGGAGCGGCGCGGGGATCCTCTTACAAAACGACGAGGGTGTGGTGATCGAGCACTCGCTCACCCTCTCCTTCCTAAGTTCAAACAACCAAGCGGAGTACGAGGCCCTGCTCGCGGGACTGAGGCTAGCCGAGGACCTAGGGGCACGTGAAGTACAAATTTTCACGGACTCTCAGCTCGTTGCTTCCCAAGTCCAAGGGAGTTACCAGGCTAAAAACAACAGCCTCATTGAATACCTGAACATAGTCAGAGAACACATGAAGAAGTTCGATCGAGTAGAAATATCGCACGTCCCGCGCGAGCAAAACACAAGAGCCGACATACTTTCGAAGCTCACCAGTACAAGAAAGAAGGGCGGGAACAAATTTGTCATACAAGAATCCCTATCATGCCCAAGCATCAAAAAAACCTCGATCCCTTTTGAGGTGCATGCCATCGAAGACGCTTCGTGCTGGATGACCCCGGTGTTCAACTTCCTAACAAAGGGCGAGCTCCCTTCGGACCGGACAGAGGCGACCGTGACCAAACGACGAGCGTGCTCCTACATGGTGATCGAGAATAAATTGTATCGTAGGGGATTTTCCATCCCACTCTTAAAGTTCATCGACGAATCCACGGCCCCCGAGGTACTACGGGAAATTCACGAGGGTATTAACGCCCATCACATGGGCGGCAAGTCCTTAGCAAGGAAAGCTCTGCGAGCAGGGTACTACTGGCTGACGATGCAACAGGACGCCAAAGACCACGTCAAGAAATGCGATAAGTGCCAGAAGCACGCCGACATGCATCTAGCTCCCCCGCACGAGCTGAACATACTCTCATCCCCGTGGCCATTTTCCTTGTGGGGATGGATATCCTCGGACCATTCGTACATGGGACGTACCAAAACAAGTTCCTTATTGTGGCCGTGGATTACTTTACGAAATGGATAGAGGCCGAGGCCCTTGCAAAAATCATCTCCCACAACATCCTCCGCTTCTACAAACGAAACATCCTCGCTCGATTCAGAATCCCGAAGGCGCTGATCATAGACAACGGTACCCAATTCACCGATCAAGGCTTTCCGAGCTTCGTCACCAAGCTCGGGACCAAACAACATTTCACCTCAGTCGAGCATCCCCAAACCAACGGGCAAGCTGAGGCCGCCAACAGGGTCATCCTACGGGGAATTAAGCGCAGATTGGGAGAGGAAAAAAGGGGGTGGGTCGAGGAACTACATAGCGTCTTATGGGCTTATCGCACCACACCCCATTCAACGACGGACGAGACCCATTTTCGACTAACATATGGCACCGAGGCCTTCATCCCCGTAGATATTAGGGAACACTCCAGGAGGACAGAGATGCCTCTCAACGAGGAAATAAACGACGAAGCCCTTAGGGAAGAACTCGACCTGGTCGAAGAAATTCGATCGGGGGCAGCCCTGCGCGAGACCACTTTGAAACAACGAGTAGCCCTACGTCACGATGACAAAGTCATCAGACACGAGTTCCAGATCGGCAGCCTAGTCTTACGAAGAAACCATAAAGACTCTCGCGAAGAGAAATTGGCCGCAAACTGGGAGGGACCCTATCGCGTTCAAGGCTACAGGCACTGTGGCATATTACCTCGAGCAATTAAACGGAGAACCGTTACCACGACCCTGGAACGCTGCTAAGCTAAAACAGTACTATAGCTAAAGCCCTCAACCACTATATACTTTTGTCGTCGAACATCCACCCTTAGCCAACAAAGGGAAAAAGTCTCGACCATGTAGGCGAGTCGAGGTACGGACCCGACCTACCACCGAATGGCATACCGTCGTTCACCCAACAAGACGAACGATAATGCCCGACAGGGACACCTCGATCGAGCTCCACTTTTGAAGTACCCACATGGCAGAACACCCAGCTCGTGATGGGCAGTTCACGCCACGAGCGTAGGACCCCGATATGGGTCATACATCCGACATGCGGGCTCCACTCTGCACAATTGATGAATTTTGAAGTGTGTGTCGAGCCATCAAAGGGGTCGAAAGGATATCTCCGCTCGAGAACAAAACTTTATCAATATTCGTTACGAAAATGACATTCGAACATTAGCCTAGATACGAGCAGATTATTGCAAAAATAAACATCCATCGAAAAAACATGTACAAAACAGATTAATGGTGAACCGACGAAGAAGGTCATCGATGTTCAAAGTTATAATCCATGGCACAACGGCCAAAAGAAATCAAGAAAAGTACGGGCATGCAGGCCCCAAAAAATGAACACAGGCACGCAGGCCCCGAAAACAAATAAAACCAATATACGGGCACGCAGACCCAAACAATAATTATATGCTAAACATCCCCAGGATTATTGGCATCCACATCAGGAGACTCGGGAGGAGGCACAACCTGACCATCAATAATCTGGGATAGAAACCCGACTCCCTCGGTGTTTATGCCTGGATTTAGGATAGATAGTTGACTGACCGCAGCCTCGAACCCGTCGGCTAGGGCACCGATGCAATCTGACTCGAGGAGGTGGATACGAGCAACCAAATCTGAACAGGTGCGCAAAGAGGCTATCTCCTCTGGCTCGTCATCAGCAGGAAGCATAGCAGATTTTAGCTCCTCGACCTCCTTGGACAACCGTTGGTTGTCGCTCTCCAGCCGTTCCTTGTCAAGTTGGAGGCAATCCCTCTCCTCGAAAGCCTTCTAAGCCTTCTCCTTCTCCCCCGAAAGTAGGTCGGCCTGCTCATGAAACATCTCCTCAGACCGCTCGAGGGACGCCTTCAACTTACGAGATTTGGCAGCGAAAGCAGCCTTCTCCGATTTTAACTCCCTGACAGAGTCCGAGGAATCAGATCCTTCTCCTGCAAGGACCACAACCATCTCGACCATCTTCACCACACCGACCATGCTGGCGGCGAGGTTTTTCCTCCGGCCTTCTTTGTCGAGCCGTTTGATGATGTCGGCTTCGATATCAGACACTATCATAGGAAACCCCTCAAAGAAATCCTTTTCTGCAAAGCAAGGCGGTAAGCCAAAGGCCCAGGCAGCTATGGGCTTATCGCCAGTTCCCTCTCTTCTCTCTGTCTGACCCCTCTTCCTGCCAACCAGCTCGGTCTGTTGCTCGGCATCGGGAGAACCCGAGGACCCACTGGACGCGTCTGCGCCCGAACCAGCGGGCAGGCCCATCCGCGTGGCCTGCAGTGCTCTTACCAGCCTCTTGCTTATCTTTTTATCTTAGGTCAACTTTAACAACCTCTCTCGACGTTCCTCCATGTGACCTACAAGAAAAGAAAACTCGGGTTAGTTACAAGCGATTGAAGGCAATGAAAATGGAATAACAATAAGAGAAGAAGTAAGAAAACTAGGAGATCTACGGCCTGCCTATAGGATTGACATTCAACGAGCGCCTTGGTATTGATAGGGCGCGCCTCGAACATCGGGTAGCCATGCTCGTCAAGAATGTCGTCCCCTTCCCTCGTGACCCACCGAGCGGGGAAAAATCCATCAACAGTCTTACAAAGGACAACATAGACCTCCTCATCCTCGACATTCATACTCCCCGCGGGGGTATGATAGTGCCCGGTGCCATGCTCATAATGACCCGAGCACCAATGGATGGGGAACCTAGAGACCCGCCCGACTACAGGACTGCCGTCAGCATCCAAAATAGGCTCCCCGTCCTCGTCGACCAACGTGGCCGGCTCGAACAAAGATTCCACAGCCGTCTGGGTGGCCGGCTGTAGTACGTACCATTTATCTTTAAAATCCCTCACCGACTCCATATATATCCTAAACAGTCTCTTCGACTGCTTGAGGGATACCCAGCCGTGTTTTCCTCCTCGAGACTGGCGTTGCAAATGGAAAACCCTAAAGAACAGGGGAATTTTCGCCCCGATTCTCAAGAAACGGCAAGTCAGCTCGAACGCCCAGAGAAAGGCGGTCGCATTAGGGTGAAGTGACGAAGGGGCAAGATTTAGATGGTTGAACACCTCATCCTGGAAATCTCTAAAGGGCAACTGAAGACCAAGATCCTTGAAAACAATCTCATACATAGGGAACGCATCCTCAGTGAACTCCGAGCATATGCGAGCGTCACTCGTCGGCCTCATTATTTTAAAATTTCGTTGGAATCCTTCTTGAGTGTCGCCGTGCTCAACGACAGTATAAGCTCGTCAGCTACAATGGCAGTATGCCGAAGCAATTCCCTGAGGCTCAGCGCTCACCCAGTCCAGTGTGGGGTCGTCGACGGTGTCAACCAGGGTAACATTCTCTTCTGTACTTGCTTCCTCGATGTCATTATGTCTCGAGGACTCCGGGTTATCGGCCATTTACCTGCAAAGTACAGGAAACCGGTGAATTCGACAGCAAATCCACGTGCTCTCCGTAAAGGCGGAGAGAAGTATGCAACTCTCAGATCGAAACTAAATCCAAACACCGATACCCCAGCTCTAACCACACATCAATCATGAATGGCACGAGCGTAACATGAGCGCCCAGGGCGAATTGTGAATCACACGACCAAGTCCCTGACTTCGCAAACCCGATACTAGAACACTGCGAGGAGACTACCCTAAATACTCCCTAAAGGATGAATATCCCAGCCAAGTTCATGAGTATGCCGACCAAACGCATGAGTGTCACGAGCTATATCATGAATCATATGACTAAAACTATGAGTGTCTCGAGCACAGCCATGAATCAGGCGCCTAGGGCGCTTAAATCTACCGGGCATTACATCCAAATACAGGTTTCTGGTATCAAAAATATCATCAAAGCTATCTATAACACAGGGAAGCAGGAAGAAGGGATACTTACTTGGAAGAAGAGGAGTGGAAACAGCGGCGGTGGGAGTAATCAACGGCGGACAGTGTGGCGGTCTTAACGATGTTACAGAACCAACGACTGTAAATAGAGAGAAAGCATGGAGAGCGTAAGGAGGAGAAACAGGTTATGGGGCCCAAGGGTCCTATTTATAGAGATGATGTGGAATGTGAAACGTCGCACCGGGGAGACACGGACTTTCCCCATACTCGACACCTATTCACCTAGGCAATAATGACCCTATTTACTAGGGCGGCGTTGCAATTCCCAAGGACTACGCCACGTGTTCAACAAACGCAGCTTACGTGCCCCCGCGAGCATTCCTTGGGCACGCCTCGAAAGGGAAAGCCTAGAGTCGGGCATGAGGCCCCCGCGAAAAGAGAAAATTAAGGTCAAGTCATGATTCCTGTGCCAGAAACAACGACTTGGGGAGGCCCTGTTCTGGACTGAGCCCGCCTTGGCCTAAATTGCAAATAAAGGCCCAGATCCATGCAGCTCCTCGAGGAGCGCTCGGAATCAGACCACCCCGAGCACGCCCAATCACAGACCTCAGCGGCAATGCCCACCGCTACCCGCAGCGAACAACGTCCCCGACCAATGACACTCCAGCTCGAGTCTTGCTCGAGTATCTTCCCTATAGGGCAGACTCTGTCCCCTTTGAACGTTGTGGGATTCTTGAAGCTCCAGAAATACCACGTCTTTGTTCTCCCTCATTCTTCGCAGTGCACCATCCATGAAGTGGACCACGTGCGGGTCCCCACTATACACGTAGAACCTGGAAGTCCCTTTATTGGGCCAGTTCTGGTCGGCCTAATAAAGGGGCCTTGGCCCAGCGCTGGGGGCTATAAATACCCTCTGTTCCAAGAGGGTCAGGTATTCATTCATTACATGCCTACATACTTTTTTCCTGCCAATTCTGTCTCTCATTGTATCATCGGAGTGTCTTGCAGGTACCCCCCCCCCATCTCATTCAAATCCAGTTCGAGCCAGCTGTGACGGTCCAACTCTAATCCGGTAAGTTCAAGAGGCAAGCCTCATTGAACCGGATTCATGCTTCATTTCATCCATGAACTCAGAAAACTCCATAGTTACTTGTTCTGCAATTTTCTTCAATTTTTTCAATTCCCTTGCGCATTTTGGTTGATTCTTCTTGCATTCTCTTCTCCAAGTGATAAGGATTGTAGATCGAGGTTTGGTTTGCAACTGGAGTGAAGGAGGAAATAGATTTGTTTTTGCCTCAAAGGTTTGAATTCTTAACTTTGGATCTTGATTTCTAGTCGTGCATTGTGTGATTTGAGTTTATAATCATGTTGTCTGAAGTTCATTAAGTGTTTCTGTAGCTTTAGAGCTTTTAATTTGATGAGATGTGCATGAATGATGTATCTGAAATTTTCTGTTCATTGAGTTTTTGACATTTTCGCACGATCTGTTCTTGATCCTTAGTTAATTATTTGGTATGATTCGAATTGCATGTTGAAGTATGATATGTTGGCTTTAATTTGCACAAAATTTCATGAAAAATGGTGTAGAATTGAGCATGTTATGATGACTAGAACATGAGATGATGAACCTGATCATGCGCGCATTTTTACCCTAGCCAGAGGTTGAAGATAATTGCGTGGCCTCCTCTGGTTGGCTGGCTTGTTTCTTTAACTCATTTGAAATTTGTTTCGTAAATTAATTTTCATGATTTTATTTCTTGCTCAAAAATGGTTGAAAAATTAAAAAAAATATTCAGGAAACCTAAAATTAATATTCCTGACCTTGTATATTTTTTTTAAAATGTTTTGATTGGTTTAAAAATTTGTGTTATTATTTAATTATTTGTTTAGTGTTTATTTTTATTTTAATATTTCTTTGATTTGAAAAATTCCATAAAAAATATTTTGGACTCATAGGATAATGTAGAATTGGATTCTGAAATTTATTTAGCATTTTTTCTATTTTTGATTATGAATTTAATTTGCGAAGTTTTTTTTGAATTTTTGCTTTATAATTTTCATTTTAATACTTCCATTAATTCAAAAATCCTCAAAAAAATTATGCAAGCTTGTTTTTAATCATAGAATATGTATATATTTTTATTTTGACCTTTTTGTGACTTTTGGCTAGGGTTTGCATTTTTGCCCTTAAATAATAGTTTAACTGTTAATTGTTTGTTTAATTTTTATTTTAATTTTTATTTTAATTCAAAAATTCCTAAAAAATAAAAGATGTGTGTTTTTAGTTCTAATATTTGAATATTATTTTATTTGGACATTTTTCTGACTTTTTGATTAGAATTTTATTTTGAGATGTGATTATTTGTTTAAATGATAAATTGTTTGAATTTAATTAAATTTTTGACTTTCCTTTAATTCAAAAAATGTGAAAAAAATATGTATTATGACATTTAGGGTTTCTTTGTGATTCGTATGATCTTGGTTTGAATTGTTTGAATTTTGATCTTACTTAATCAATATTTAAGATTAAAAGTCAAATATTACGGTTTTGTTGCTTATTATGCAAGTTTCTTTTTGAAAACCCTTATGCCCTGGACTTTCAATGGAATTTAAGTCTTGATTATGGTTCATGAATGCATTGAGGATCTGAAAACCATTTTTCTTGAATTATTTGACTTGGTTTTACATTTTTCCACAAATGATTTTGAAAACTTGTCTAGTTTGATAGTCTTGCCAACTAGTCTTGAACTTTGGGCCTCATTTGATCCCCTCCTCAATCATTCATGAACTTAAGACTTTCTTTCTGACTTCTACACACTTCAAAGATGCTAAAAAAATATGGTTTGATTTATTGATCCTTGTTTCTATTTATGATTTATTTTTGAAGTGAAGGTACCCAATTAATGTTGCATGTCTTGTTGCAATTTGTTTGATGATCAATGAACTTTAGCGAGGCCTATAGTTGGGTACCTAATGATCATGTTGAATATGTTTATTAAAAATAAACTCAAGTCATTTCACTTATTGCCCCACGTTTGAATGATTGAACCTTTTTTATGCATTATGTGGGATTCATCTTCTATTGTGCTTGTGAGTTATGGTTGAATTAATTGAGTATGATTGATATGTGGTTTCTACTGAACTTCATGGTATTTGACTGTGTTCTTCTCAAGCTCCTACGATCCTTGATTGATATTCAATTTTCAACTCAACATGGTGATAGAAAGGAGCAATATTCCTCTAATTCTTTTGACCAAATTGTGCATGTACCTGTTTCCTTTTGTCTATCATGCCTAATGCTTTGATAATTGTTATCATGTTCTCTCATTTCATCATGATTCATCCATCCCTTATGTGAGTCATCATACAATTTATGGGAATACTAACTTGGTTGTTAAATGTGGGACGTATTTTGAGGAAAGTTTCCATTTTTGGTTTGAGGCTATTGTGTTTCACTTTATTTGTGGAACACAATTTATTATATTGGCACTACTCTTGTGTTTTGCATGTTTGATAGTTTATGCAGGATATGTTTATATGTGATTATGAATGCCATACATTGCCCACGGGATCTGTTCATATCTGACAGTCTCAATATTTACATCCTAATGGCGTAATTTCTGACTTCATTTGTCTGCTGATGCCAGCTTGCTTGAAGTTCTCTGGGTTTTCTTTTATTCTGGTTCAGTTGCTACGGATAGTTATCCGTTTGGTATTTCACTATTTCCTTTCTTCTATTTCCATTTTGTATAGTTCAATTTTGCATGATGGGACCTCTGTTGCTGATATATGTCAGGAGGCCCTCTGGTTTTTGTTGATGCATGTGTTATGTTTTCTTTTTATCGATCAGTCACTCAATTTAGAAATTGAGATCACGACTTCGCTCTCAGTGCATGTTCCCTATAGGAATTTTATTACTTTTCTTCTTTAATTGTTGATCGATGAGTCACTCAATTTAGAAATTGAGATCACGACTTCGCTCTCAGTGCATGTTCCCTATAGGGTAGATTTGTTATGTTTTCTTCAACATGTTGATTAAGGTAGGAATCCATGTATGCTAACATAGGGTAGAACTTCCCTTTATCCTCAGCCTTAGGTTCAATCATTGTATGATAACACTAGGTATAGTGCTAGGTTAGTTTACCTTAGTTGTTTTTCCTTCCTTTGCATTTTGCATCTTAAAACAAAAATTGTTTTCTTGGCAAATCATAAAACACTTCGAATAAACTTAAACCCTTATTCAAGGTAAAAGATACAAATCAATCTTATTTGTTTGTGTGCCTCTTGGTTTTGATTCCTTATCATCTTATAGCCGATGGATGACCATCGCACATTTGTTTGAAGTCGATGTTTCGCCATCGCACATTTTTGTTATCCTATTTTAATTCTCAATATCATCGTTAGGTGTAATGTTTCGTCATCTGATTTATTGATGTTTCTCCATCTTTACCATGATTCCTTATCATCTTATAGCCGATGTTTCGCCATCTCTCATTTGTTTGAAGCCGATGTTTCGTCATCGCACATGTTTGTTATCCTACTTTGATTCTCAATATCATTGTAAGGTGTGATGTTTCATCATCTGATTTATTGATGTTTTTCCATATTGGCCATGATACCTTGTTATCTCTTATTCGATGTTTCGCCATCGCATGTTTGTTTGAACCCGATGTTTCACCATCGCATCTGTTTGTTATCCTGCTTTGACTCTCAATGTCGTTGGTAGGTGTGTTGTTTTATCATTTAATGTTTTTCCATCTGTGTCATGTTACTTTGTTATTATTTAGCCGATGTTTTACCATCTCATTGTTTTTGTTGTTTTATTTGATGTTTTTCCATCTTAACTATTTTTATTGTCTTAACTAAAAAACACAAACCAACCAAAATATATAAGCCGAACTACGACTGCTCTTATTCCTTAAAAGGGATACGTAGGCATTAGGGTAGGGCCTGATCGAGCATAACTTTTATTTTCCCTGCATTGTTTTCTTTTTTCTTTCGCATGCATTCCATTTTCAGTTTTAAGCCATAGACATAGGTTTTGACCACATCCATTAGATTAGACAACAAGAGTGGATACCGTAGAGTACTACGGGCGTGTGGGGTGCTAATACCTTCCCTTCGCGTAACAGACTCTCTTACCCTATCTCTCGGTCGAAAGACCGTGATTTCTCCCTTTTCAGGTTTTCTCGATGTTTACCTTTCCCCTTCGGCGGGATAAAAGACGTTCGGTGGCGGCTTCATTGATGTTTCATTACATCCAGATGACAGGTTCCGGCCAGGTGGTTTCAGGTAGACATTTTCCTTATGTAAATCACCAGATGAGCACGAGGGAAAGTTTTTACCTTGTACTTCTCAAACTCCGGGACCTTAAACTTAACAGGTATCTTAACATTTGGGACCAAGCATAACTCGTTCACATTCTTCCCAAATAGCTCTTTTCCCCTGAGGGCCTTCATCTCTCTTTGCATCATGTTGAATTGCTCTTGAAAATCATCCATTCTGTCATAAAGACCCAAGTCTTCACTCAGTGGCGGGAAAGGACGACACACATCATCATTAACAAATGGAATGATATTCATCGAAGGAGGTGCAGCAGGAGAAGCATGCACCACATGAGGTGCAGGAGTGACAATATTCTAACCAACTGGAGCATCTTGAGGACCAAGATTGAAATCTTCAGACGCAAAATTCTCTGGCATTCCCCATGGATAACCTTGAGGCATGCGATTCTGAACAACAACTAGAGTAGAAGATACAAGAACAGTCGGAGGTTTAGTAGTTGCCCTTGTTGGTTGAGGTTGAACACTCGTTGGCTGATTCTGAGAAGCCACCATAGATTCCATCAGAGCAGTCAGATTGGCCATGCCTGCCTTCAAAGCAGAAACTTCCTAGCGCAGCTCGTGATTCTCTTGTTCTAATTTGTCCATCTTCTTTCTGAAATTAGCACGAGTGTTATAGTGATGAGTCAGCTTGCTGATTCAGAGTAAAGAAGCTTGGTAAGACACTTGGATATGCATACCAAATGTAAGAAATATGTGCAACATGATGCATGATATGCAATGCACATGATTTTATTTTATTATTTAATATTTTAAGGGATTTAAAATTTATGGACATATTGAAAATATCAAAGTAATAACGCATTTGAAATACTGAAAATTTTTATTATAACAACTCCAAAATGGATTACAAGTTTCAATGATCCCAAGTACAAGATGAAAATAAAATCTGAAACCCTGAAAAGAAAAACTAGTGTAGATCACTTTATACGCGTGCGCTTCCCCGTGAGCCTGGAAATTTGAGCCTTCAACCTCTTATTTTCTTCCGCATACCTGGTGGCAACCTCCTTCCAATCACCTGAATTAGGAAGTGAGCAACTAGCATCTGATTCAGGCTTAGGAGAAAATAAATCCCCTTGCCTCTCCATGGTCTCTACAGCCCGACTCTCAAGAATCTCGATCAAGTCTTCTTTCTCCTTCAAATCTGCTCTATGGAAAATCTCTAGGGTTTAGCACTTATTCTTCCAAGCATCCTTTTCCTGTTGCATCTTGACCAAAGCAAGTTGCAGCTCTTCTAGATCATCCAATAAGGGAGGGGTGGTATTCACAAACAAAGCAGGCATAGGTGTCTCACGGGTATACGGCATCTTCAACTGAATAACTCTCATTCGTACCCACTGAAGATATGGCTCCAAAGAAACAACACCCCTAGGTCCCAAATCCTTCCTACTCTTCTTATGAATGTGACGCCAGGACTTCGCACTCTGCTCTCTAGCTTCCCTGTGGTCATCTCCCTCCTTTAAAAAGAAACTACTCAAATAAATACTGTTCGGTTTATCCCTCATCGGATGACCAAGCTGTCATCGCGCAAGAAAAAGGTTATAGTTAATTCCTCTCTTTTTTACCATGGAGAGGTACATTGGGGAAACTACCACAAATGTCAATAATCTATATATCCTGGTAAGCTCGATTATACCAATCAATATCCGAGTGAGTAAGTTCCATGATCTTAGGAGCCCAACGGGGTTCCTTCCTGACATCTTAAAAAGCATCAGCCTGAGGCATATGAGAGATAAACCACCGATACAACAAAGGAGTGCAAGAGATAATCATACCCCCATGATAAGAATCTCGCAGATCAATAGAGTAATAATCATCACCCAATAATGTAAGAACTGGGTTTCCATTCATGAAGATCCTGATAGCATTAATGTCAACAAACTTGTCCATATTAGGAAATAAGAACAACACGTAAGCAAGTAGAGCAAAGATGTCCTCAAAAGCGACTGTACTCTTCATCCTGGCAAAGTAACGAGCTTTCTCCAATAAGAACTGATCTGGTAATCCTATAATCCCTCCTTTAGTAGTCATATGAGCTTCCACCTCAGACTTCCCCAGATGAATCAAAGCAGCAATCTCATGTGGTTTTAGCTCACCCTCCAAACCAGTAAAAGGAACACGATTAGTAACAGGTAAATCCAATAGATAAGAATACTCCTTCAGTGTAGGCATCAACTGATAGTCGGGAAAAGTAAAGAAATGATACATCGAATCATAGAACTGGACAAAGGTCGAGAGAATACCCTCTTTCATCTTCAGATTCATGAGAGGAATGATGGATCCATACTTCTTCCAAAAGTTTGCAGAACACTCGATCTCGGGAATTAGACTGATGAACTCATCTATCTTGGGATCTTTGAAACTGTATTTCCCAGTCTTCTTTTTCCCAGAATCCATGATTACCAGAGATATTCATAAATGGTCAACTTTTAAATCCCTTGAAATAAGATCTCTTCAAAAGATGCTTATGAGTGCATGGATGCATGATGCAACAATCACACACAAGATCACACATATAGGGTTCATAGGTTCAACATCCTGAGCTTGAGGTCAAAGGTACTAACCATAAGGTATTGGTCTAAAAGTTATAATCTTCCGAACAAGGTTCTAGAGGTTCCCAGAGTCTACATCCTTCTTTCGGATATTACTAACTTCTCGATTAACTCGATAATTAGTAATATTCTCAAGAAAAACTCGTCTGAGCGTAGTATTGCATGACAACCATTTCCGGATTACTCAGTCATAGCTTCCGCACTACACCTAAAAGGCCAAGATGGGTAAGGTATTCTACGTTCCTCAGCTTCAGCAGGCTCCCAGGTCAAAAGCAGTACGTCTTCCCGATTACTCGGTAAATGACACTACAGTCAAAGGGGCCTCCACTGAGTGGGAGATCTCATGCCTCCTTTTTTTGGGATTACTCTATCAAAGTTAACATGACTATACTACCCGTCTTATCTTAAATTTTTCCCAAGTCCGTGTATAGGACTTATAAGTAATCACCAAGCACCCTGAAAACCAGGAAAATCCAGATAAACACATATACAACATATAACACATAAACAACAATAGCATATACACGGATATAAACAAAGACAGGCTCAACCCACTTAGGGATGGACCAGCAAGAGGTTAATCTTTCCCCAGTGAAGTCGCCATTTTTCTGTAGCCGTAGAAATATTTAAGACTAAGCCATTGGATTAACTTGAAACATACAGATCAAAATAAAAATCGCCACCATGCTTTATTGTATCCAAAGAAATGGGAAAAGAGAGAATAACCCAAAAGAGGGGGGAAAGATTCAAGGTAAGGGGGTTGGTTATGCAAAGGGAAGGTATTAGCATCCTAAACATATATGGTACTCCGCAGGAACCTCTTTGTAAAAATCTGTATATTTTGGCTATAAAAATGTTGTATGTAAAAATAGATGGTGGAGGTGGGAAAAGAAATATGTTTCTTATGATTTTTGCACCCGTCGCGGTTGCGAACCTTTAGTGCCTACGTACCACCTTTCGTGCAATAGGGGGTCAGGGTACACATAGTTCCTCTTTTAAAAAATTTAAAACACAAGTGTGTTGGTTAATTTTATGAGATAAGACATCACCGTCATTGTCCGTGTGGAAAATATACCTACTACCCACAATCATGAGAAAAGAGAATTTGCATCATCTCAAAGTGGAGGATATGGCTTGGATTTAAAAATCAACAATGCCTCACTCAACACCCAAGTGGAAAATATCTCTCTTCACTACACATTGTAGAAGTATAGTTGTTTGCATCAGTACAAGGATTGACAAGAGTCTAATCTTTTGAGAAAAGTTTTAAGATAAAAGCCAAAGTGGAAAAAATGGTTTGAAATGAGATTGATTGACTTTTAGTCTTCTCACAAAAAGGTCAAGGTATTATTAGATTGATTAGGGTTTAGTTATGAAAATGTTTTGAAAATGCATGGACCTAAGTCCAAGTTTATTATGAAAGTGGTTCAAGTTAAAAAACAATAAGAGTTTTCAAAAGGAGGGAGAAGATTTTTGAAATTAAAGAAGATGGGAGGAGAAGAAGAGAATATCCTAAAGCATGTGGTAAAAGCTAGGTAGAAGAACCATCTAACCAACAAGAAGCTAGTACTTGACATTATGAGTCAAGATAGAATTCCCATTCTTTAGATTGAAACCAAGCAAGCAAAGATACTAGACCTCTTGAGAGAACTAAGCTTCAAGTGTATTAAGTCTTCACAAAAATTGGGCAGAGTAACCGCTGTATACGGGTGAATTCCATATTACAAACAAAGTATGTAATCACAATAACCTGCACACAGAGCAAACAAACAACCCAATGTCTTGAGGTAAACCTAAAGAACTCCAAACAAAATATCAATTAAGGTCACAAGGTCTCCAACATAGGCCAAGGTTTCTAATCCTGAGTACAAAAAGTCCAATACTCCATAATGCGAAGGATAATAACCAAATAGTCCAAGCTTCATTAACATTTTTTAAGGTTTATGTTGATTATTAAGTATCTTAAGAAAAGAAAAGAAAAGCTCAAGTGAACAAAATAAAAATGACAAGAAAGTAAATGCTCAAATGAGCAAAGATGAAAATAGCATGAAATGTAAATGCTAAAAGTAAATAGTGCATAAAAATAAAAGTGCATATAAAAAAAAATACATGATAAAGTAAATTATTAGTGATTAGTGGTTAGTTGAATGATCATCTTGAAACTTTCATTTGGAACTTGTTAGAGGATTGGTAGAACCAAATCCTCCACAAAACAAGTTGCATTTGCATTTTGTCAAGTATATCATCCATTTGGAATCCGCATAAGTACCATTTAATGATCAACGATGTTTAAGTGATCTGCGTTGGCCAAAGGTGTTGTAGATCCATTAGAGGATTGGTAGAACCAAAGCCTCCACACAATGAATCTCAAGGTTATTAGATCAAAGAGATCAAATTAACATACTTGGGCTTGCAAACATATGTTTGGGCCACAAATGATTATTTATTCGAATAGGGACAAAATTTACATTATGTTAAGCAATCGTAATTGGACTTATATAGAAGTCACACCTATTTTGAGGCCGGTCAATAGCAATCTATGCACCATTTATTTTGATACATGATATAGAGATCATGCTCCAATAACACTTAGTTCAATAAGAAGAGGATAAGATGAAGTGGGGTGGGAGAGAAAATATTAACCACTTTTGAATTAAATTTAATCAAACTATTATTAAAATCATTCATCCATTTTTGTGGAGTTAAACTCAACATCATGGATCCAATGATGTTAATAAAGCTCATGATCAAAAATTTAACCTAAGATCAACCAGAAAATAATCATAAAATAATATTGCATTTAATATATACATAAAAAGAAAAAATATCAACTATGTTCCAATTAATCAAGAAATAAAAAGTAAGACCATAGAAAAATCAGAAAAGGCCTCAAATGATTTTATAAATTTTTTGGTAATTTTTTAAAGTCAGAAACTATTTTTAAAATTAAAAGAAATGGGTAAAATAAAACAAAAATGATAAAAAATACCAAAGTCAGAAACAAAATTAAAATAATGTCACCAATATTTGGCACAATATCATTGGATCATTATATAATTTTTTCAGAATTTAAAAATGCATAAAATTATTTTTAAACATTTAAAACAATTCAAATAAAGTGAAAATTTATAAAAAATACCAACACACAAAATTAAATTGTGAAAAATTATAAATAAGAAAGAGAATAATCAAAAATATTTTCCATAATTTTTTCAGATTTTTTGGACTTCAAATAAATTTTCTATGATTTTTTGAAGTTTAAAACAATTAAATATAAAAATCAGAAAATAAAATAAAAGTAAAAAATATGTGGACCATTGGATGGGAGTCAAAATGCGTTAGTAATCAAATCAAAGGGATCTGGCACACTGTGCATATCCTGGTCATTAGTGAATAAAGCACTAAATCAATTATTAAATCAGAATTCAAAAATAACAAGTGGCGCGCCATCATTGGTTGGAAGATGACACGTTAGTTATCATCAACCTCCAGCCAACGTGAATTGCAGGTCTCTCAAACTGTAAAATCATAAGCTCAGACCTATGCCATTCGCTTCATCTCTTCAAGACAAAGACAACCACACCTTTGCGACAAATTTATATAAACTGTAGCTCAAGCAATTTGGAAGGAAAGTTTTGAAAAAGGGTTTGAAATTTCATGGTCAAAACGTGTTTCCAGTTGAAAGCAAGTGTTGCGACTAGAACCAGGGAAATGGGAGCATTACAATGATATCAAAGTTTTGAAGAATTGATGAAGGAATCTACCTATTGAAGTTGAGTTGCAGAGAGCGCTGGAACTGGACTTCTATGGAGCAATATAGGGCACGATTATTGAATGTAATTATATGGTTAGCTTCAGGGAAGATCAAGGATGGTAAATTGATAGAGAAATTGGATATAAAAAGGCTTGGGAATAGATTTCGAAGTTGCTGAATTATGAGTATGGAACAAGTTTGGCAGGATGATTTTGGCTATCAAATCTTGAGGAAATGAATGGGGAATGACCCTCTATTTATAGGGAATCAAATGGAATGTCCAAGTGTGTGAAATGATGAAGTTTGGAGGGAAATAGTATGAAGTTGCAAACAAGAAAAGTGTGACTTCTAATTTGATCAAAACTCATCCAAAACGCGCGTTTTGCTATGTTAATCACTTCTAGAACTTCATTAAACATGTTTAGAGGCATAAACATGCAGAAACAAAGTGTTTAGAAGCCAAATCAAGGATTTCAAACTTCTGACTTGGTGAAAAATTTAGTTTCAAAGTGCCAACTTCTGACCAATGGCTTTCTCAGCTCAAGGGATCTTAGGGCATGATTCTTGATGCTTCAGAAAGATGAGGTTACAAGCTTTGCAATGGAAAAAGAATGGAATAAAATGGATGCTTGAGCTGAAAGTTGTGTTGAGTCAAAGTTGGAGAAAAAATGTTGACTTTCCATACTTAGAAATATTTAAAAAAATTCTTCAAAAGTGACCTATAATGTTTTGCATCCAAACATAGCCTTCCACTTGGAATTTGCTCTTGGCCAAAAAAGATGGCATGAAGTAGATCTATATAATGACATTTTGGGACTTTAAACATTCAAAATATCCAAAAATTGAGAGAGTTATGAATTGTTGAAGTTGGCAAAAAATCATGAAATGACCTATAATATTTTTTATCCTTAAGGTAACTTAGATCCATTTTCTTACCTTGCGCATAATAGAAGGCATAAATTTCACATCCTCAAGATCATTGTGGAAAAAGAATGGGATTAAGATGATAAAAAATGACCAAGTTATGATCATTTGAAGTCACACATGAGAAATTGGGGGTTCATCTGGAGGATTGGTGATCTTTCTTCATTATCAAGCTTCATCCACATGAAAAATCCTTGGAACTTTTGAAGTGATTTGTTGATAACCCTTCTAAAAGAAGGATGTTTTTGGAATCACTCAAAAATACCAAAAGATGAGCAAGATATGCTTCTTTGAAGTTCAAAACCCTAGCTCCTAGATCAAGAAAATGCCTTGAGGAACCTTGAAAATTTTGAACAACCTTCTTGTACCACCATTCTTGATTTGCAAATAGGAGTTGTTGAGTATGATAATGAGAAATCAAAGCCATAAAAAACACTTCCATATCTTGAGAATTGAGAGAAATTTGCACTTGTGACCAATGGGAACAAAGCCTTGTTCAAGCAAGTCAACTTCTCCAATCAACCCCTTGTATTTTTGAACCAAATTTGATAATCTTGAAATGTGGTGAACCAAAATAACCTTGGCATTCCATTTCCTCCAAAATAAATCCAATGGCGAGGTTTGAACTTCTCAAGCTTTAATTACTATGGCATGGAAATAAACTCATGAACCCATGGAGCAACTTGCTGAATCTTATTGCCTTTACCTACATTATTAGTAAGACAAAACAAAATTGCACTTTATTAATTAAAAGGAAAGTCAAAACAAAACATTCATGATCACAAAAGAAAAACAAGTCAAGGTGCTTGGTGATTCCTCAAAGAGCAAAGTTAAATATAGGGATGGGAACCAAGAATCCTAATATGATCTTGTTGTGATGTAATAAACATGGTATGATGAAGGGATCTTAGGAGAAAAAATTGGGGTACAATAAATTAATAGTATTTTTATTTCACCATTTTATTATATAGTTATTTTTACTATAATTACTATCATTTATTATAAAACTTATTTTCGTAAATAAAAAAATAATAACCGCCCCTCATGTTGGTACATTTATTTTTGTAATTTTTAGTTTATTTATTTATTAATTAATTATATGTTATATTAATTTTTTAGGGTTTCATTATGATTGGGCTATGGGCCTCATCCTCTACTATTTTACTTATCATAACCCTCATGTCAATTTAGCAACCTTTAAGTCTTTTTATAACTTATTTTATTTTAGCTTCACGTTAACTACTTTTAGTTTGCATTTATTTATTATAATTGATCAATAAAAATAGTATTTAATATTATCATAAAAATATAAAAATGCTAAAAATAAGTCTTTACTTTACTTTTTTAATTGAAATCATTTAATCTACCATATACACATTCAAACAATTTTCTTAACCAAATTTAATTACATCTTTACAAATAATAGGAGAGGTGAATTTTACATCCACCATATCTTTGAATAATTGATTGGTCGACTTAATGCTTGCTAATTAATTATTCAAATCAAAACATTTAAAATTCACCAAATCAAATCAAATCAATTTCTTCCCCTAGCACGACTTAATTCTTTAGAAGATCAACTCTTCTTCAAAACTCAAACAAAACCTAACTTAAGATAGTTAACCAATCGAAAATCTTTTTCTTACTAACATAATAAAAAATCAAGACTTTTTTCAAATATAGAACTGCCTGGTTTCTTTCTACTTGGATATAAAACTTTTTCCTACCATCTCTCAATTTTCAAACCCCGGTAAGTTCAAAAACCATTCAGAAGCATCTTAACACAATTCTATAAAAAACACTAACCAAACCCTTCAAGTTACGAAATTGGACTCTGATTCTTCACAAGGAGATATGTAGGCACGTGGTTAAAACCGAGGTAAGTCCTGCTATTAAAAAATGAAATCTTTTTTCTTAAGCATATGGAAACATTAACTTTTAGATGGAAATTCCCGATTTACCCTACAACCTTAAATTGGATGCCCCTTGAGTATAAGGGAGATAAAGGGTGCGTAACATCTTCCCTCAGTCTAACCAACTCGCAAACTTAGAATCTCTAAATGATTAGGGTTGTCCGTTATTTTCCCTTCCTTAGGACAAAAATTAATGGTGGCGACTCGTAGTATTTATCGTTTACAACATCATGCGACGTTAAACGAAGCGCTACAGGGATGCAACCCACACTTTTAATGACTAAGTTTTTCTTTTTGTTGGTTGTTTTGTTTTGTCTGCAGGTAATAAACAAGGTCGTACAGGTGCAAGCTATGATGCAGCAGTTGGTGTTTCATTATCTTCCGCTTAAGTATGGCATTGTAAGTTGCCCCTCTCTATCTTGTTCTAAAACATTGAGACTAATGTTTAGTTCAAGCGTGGGGGGGGTTTATTTGCTTTTGCTTTTGTTAGTTTTTATGATTTTTATTCCTTTTTTTATTTTTTTCTTTGTGTCTTTTTATTGTTTGTGTTAGTTTGCTTCATATATTGCAGGTTCTTGGATTTGTTGTCTAGATAAGTGAGGAAAATTAGTGATAATGGATTAAGAGATCACTCCACTTACTATTGCTTGTTGTTGAACAACCTCTAAAAGTTGATACTACTGAATGATTGATCATACATAATTGTCAAGAGTCAACCAGCTAAGGAATCATGTGCATCCCAAGCTGAGTGAAAAGATACACCAAACTAGAGGCACTCTGGAAGCTATCTTCTTTACCCGGCATGGTGAGAGCATAAAAAGACAAACACATATTTATCATCATGAAAGTTAATTCAAGTATGTCTCTATCACTCCAAGTTTGCATATATTCTATTGGAATATCATTGCATAATGACATACACTAAGGGACGTTGTTTCTTTTACCCCTGAGCCTTTCTAGCCATCCCAATTTAATTATTTTCCCTCATTAACCCCATTGAGCTTATACCCTTTTGTTTTTTTTTATCACTGTATTAACATAACCCCCAACCAAATCACTTCCTTACCTGCTCAGATATATGTTGTTTATTTTTGAATCTATGACAAGTTTTAAATTTGGGGTTGTGACACCTAAGATAAAATAGGTAAGTGCATAGAAGAAAAAAAGAGAGAAAGAAAAGAAAAAAATGAAATGAAAAATGTCATTGAAATTATGATGGTACAAAGAGAAAAAGAACTTACCTAACAAAATAGATTCAGTTAACAATCAAAGTTACACGCTCAAAAAAAATACTTGAGTAGAAACGAAGGAGTTAAGCTGCAAAACGTGTCAGAAAATTCCCATTTGTTGAACACCTGAAAATAATGACAACATTGACTCTGAGCTTAAAACCATTTGTTTTCCCATTTTTTGTTTATCCCTCTGTAACCTAAGACACGTTACATCTCAAAAGTCTTCAAAAAGTGTGTTGTGTGTTTGTAAAATGAAATTAGAATTTATTCAAGCTTATGAGTTGATATTTTTATTGTGAAATATTTAGTGCGAACACTTGAACCCTAAGAGATTTGGTAAGAGTGTGACATTAGCTGACAAGTGAAGTAGTGCTTTGATATGGAAATATGGCAGAACATTTGATTCTGGAAAGCAGGAAACTTTGAAGGGAAAGTGAAATTCAGTTGCAAAAGATCTCAGGAGTATTGTGGTAAGTTGATTGTTAATTTATTTGGGGGGGAGGGGTGGCCTATTCTTTTGTCCTGAATGTTGCTTGAGGACAAGCAACGAGCTACATTTGGGGTTGTGATTGATCACCATTTTCACTATGTTCAGTCACTTGTTCGACAATAGTCCAGGTAATTTGCAACACTTTGTTTAGTATTTTCTAACCATTTGAGTCAAATTAAGCTATTTCCGCATTTTATTGATTTAAGTTTTTTTCAAGTTTTTCTGCATTTTATGCTTTGGTTTGCTGTTTCTGATTGTCTTTAAGTTCGGGTAAAAGATCCAAAGGACTCGGTGCGAGAAAGTGACAAAATCCAATGTTTCAAGGAAGAATTGGCCATGTTATAGGAGGCCTGACACGACCAACCGTGTCACCTGACACAATTCGTATCAGGATGAAAGCCTTCGCAAGAGTTCAAAGAAGTTGAAAGACTAGGGGTACAACACGGCCACCCGTGTCACCTGACACGAGCTGTGTCAGCATGTCTGGGACTTGAGAGGAAATTGGAAAGGCATAGGGGACAACACGTCCACCCGTGTCATCTGACACATGTCGTGTTTTCTCAGGCGTTGATTCTCTCTTTTTTCTTTTGGCTTTTCACTAAATGTACCCTCAGAAGGTATTTTGGGGATTTTCCAATAAAATTGAGTGAGTCACTTGTGCTTGAAGACTTTTAACTATTTAAGACAGTTTCTACAATGAATGAATGGGCATTTTTTTTACACGAGATAATTTATATGATTAAAGATTGGAGAAGACATGGTCTTTGGAAGGCGAAGATTCTCATGAGCAGAAGCAATTGAAGATTGATGTTTATCTCAATACTTGTAATGTCTAGTTTTTATCTTGAAATTATTTTGAACAATATGAGTAGCTAAACCCCCCAATGCTAGGAGGTGTCTCTGATTTTATTCTATAAACAACTTTGAATTCTTATTTGCAGTAATATATTTTTTTCATAATCAATTTTATCGTACAATGTTTCTAGTTCCTTCCTTGTCGGACCAATAAGGATTGATTGGCAAATAATAATTAGTCTAGACCACCATTATTAATTCTTTTGTGCGATTAAATTACAGTAAATATCACCTAGGACTAGGGATACCTTGTAGTAACTGTTAGATTCTTTATAACACCATTGCTTGATTACATCATAATTATCTAAGGCCCTAGGGTTTAGAATGAAGGATCAAACGTTTTCCCACTAAGGATTTAGGAGAAAATAAACTAAAGAACCAATAATTTATTATTTTTAAATTTTTAACAAAATAAGGATTCAAAGTTTTTACATGGAAAATCACAAACCTTATCCTAACATACTCCCATATTTGTCAAGACAAAATTGGTATTTTTTTAATTTATATTTACAATCTTCAATTCAACCAAAAACGCCAATTTTTATTCAATTGAATCATAATTGGAACTCAACATTTCTACGTAGTCCTCGAGATCGATATTTGGGAAATTTCCCTATTATTACTACGAAGGCAAAATAGTAAACACCGATCTATGAAATTACAAAATTTTAACAGAAATAAAGCCTAAGATGGGATACATTCCAAGTCCTAGGTATTTCTATGCCATCTAAAGTGTCTAACTTGTAGGCTTTGTTATTTAGCTTTGTAGGATCTGGTATGGGCCTTCCCAGTTTGGAGACAGTTTACCCTTGTTTTTCGGATTATAAATTCTTTTGAGAATTAAGTTACCATTATGGAAACCTCTTTGTCTGACTTTAGGTTAAACCTCTTAGCCAATATGCCCTTGGTTGCAAATTTTATAATCTGGGTCATTTCTCTGACTTCATCAAGCAATTCAGTTAAACTGTCTATGTCGTTCTTATTAGTACCTTCATTGAATTCTCTTGCCTCCAGGTGGAGGTGTTGATCTCTACTGGTATCATTGTGTCAGCCCCATATACCATTCAGAAAGGTGTTTCCTGGTTAGTGGAGTAAGGTGTGGTATGGTATGACCAAAGGATTTCGTGGAGGTATTCAGACCAGAGACCTTTGGCTTCACCCAACTTCTTTTTCATCTCGGTTAGGATTATCTTGTTTGCTGCTTCTGCTTGTCTGTTTGCCTGAGGGTGTTCTACTGATGTGAATTTGTTTTGGATACCTAAGTCTTTACAAAACTCCACCACGGAATCACTGGCGAATTGGGTTCCCATTTAAATACTATAAACCTTGGTAAGCCAAACTTGTATATAATATTTTCCAGTAAAAGCCACATACCTTCTCGGCTCTGATACGTTCCACATCCTCAGCTCCTACCCATTTCGTGAAGTAATCTACAACCAAAATTAAGAATTTGAGTTGTCCAGGCGCGGTAGGAAATGGGCCTAATATGTCTGCTTCCCACAAAGTGCAGCAACTCGACTGGCGAGTGTATGAATAGTGCATATAAATGCCACTTATCATATTTGCTTATAAATTTGGCACAGTCTTGCAGCATACGGGGCCAATAATACCCGACTCTGAGGATTTTTCTGGATAAGGATCTTCTTCTGATGTGACTACCATATGCTCCTTCATGGACCTCTCTCATTATCAATGTGGTCTCGCTTTCTAAAACACATCTCAACATGGGTGTTGATCTTCCTATCTTGTAAAGCTTGTCGGTCACTATGAGATAACGTGTGGATATCTTTTTATGCGCCTCTCTTCATTGATATATTTGGGTAGGATCCCCTATATCAAGTATTGTATTATTGGTTCCATCAATCTAGTTGACTTCTCAATTCCCATAGTTTCCTCGCTTTCAGTGATCGGCATTTCCAAGATCTCATGTATCACTATTTTGTTCAGCCCCGACCCTTTAGTACTTGCAAGTCGGTCTTACAAGTCGACTCGTACATTTTCTTCTCTTGGGACGTGATTGACATAAACTCCAAGAAGGTTTTCGACAACCCCTTCGCTATCTGCAAGTACTTCAGTAGTGCAGAATCTTTGGTCTGATATGCTCCCCTTACTTGTCCTACAATTACCTCTGAGTCAGTCTGTACTGTCAGATGGGTCACTCCAACTTCTCTAGCCAGTATCATTCCTACTATTAGAGCCTCATATTCTGCTGGTTATTGCTGGCTTGGAAATTGAAACCCATACAATATTCTAGTATAAAGTCTCCTAGTCCTTCAAGTATAATTCCAACCCTTCTCCCATTATGTTTGAATGAGTTATCTACATGAAGAATCCATCTGCTTACACTTTCCTCTGGTACAGGGTTACTCAACTAGACAAAGAAATCGGCCAGCACTTATGATTTAATACTTGTCCTTAGGGTGAACTCTATTCCATACTCGGATAGTTCCACAACCCAGGTAACCATTCTCCCGTCCAAGTCGGGCTTCTTTAGTATCTGTTTAATTGGATAATTTGTTGCCACGGTTATTGAATGGCCTTGAAAATAGTGTCTTAGCTTTCATGCCATTATCACCAATGCCAACACCAATGTTTCTATTTTATGATATTGCATCTCGGCCCCTTTCAGGACCTTGCTGACAAAGTACACTAGCTTCTCGTTGTCTTCTCCCTCTTGCATAAGAACAACGCTCATGGCTCTATCGAATTCTTCCAAGTACAAGATTAAGGGAACATTCTCTTTTAGCCTTGTCAAGATAGGAGGAGATGACATAAATGCTTCACGTCCTTGAAGGCTTATTCACACACCATTGTCTACTCAAACGCTTTTGACTTTCTGAGGGATGCAAAGAAGTGGATTGACTTATTACCTGCACATGATAGAGAAGAGATAAGGCAGCTAGCCTTCCCGTTAGCTGCTGGACCTCTTTCTTTAAGGATGGACTTATCATGTCTATAATCTTCTGACACTTTTCGGGATTGGCTTTTATTCCCAAGTTTGTGAGCATGAACCCTAGGAATTTACCGGCTTACACCACGAAGGTGCACTTATCTGGATTTATCCTCATATTGTATTTCCTTATTGATCTTACTGTCTCTGTCAGATCTACAATGTATCCTTTTCTGAAGGTGGGTTTCACGACCATGTCGTCTACATACACCTCTAAATTCCTTATGATTTGGGTAGCAAATACCTTGTCCATCAATCTCTGATAGGAGGCTACTGCATTTTTTATGCTTGATCAGTGGTTTTCCATCTTTATTTAAAGTTGATTTTAGTTATAGTTTCTTTATTTTGTCAAGTGTTTTATTTTATTCTTCTATGTTTCATGCGTTGGTTCTGTATTTAGTTATTTTCAAGCTCAAAGAAATAAAACTAGGAAAATCGGTGCGAAAAGTGCAAATTCAGAGTTTTTGAAGAAGTCTCAAAAACTAAGCTACAAGGTGCCTGACATGGCCACCCGTGTAACCTGACACGGGCCGTGTCAGGAGACGATGCACAACTGCAGTTTAGGAGAAGAGGTAGAGGCTGACAAGGTTGCCTGTGTCAGCTGACACCACCCGTGTCGGAAGGTCTTGGTGAGAGGTTTTGTTGGAGCGATGGACAGAGGCCGACACGGGTGCTCGTGTCATGTGACATGATTCATGTTGGCCAAGACGCTAATTTTGAGTGTTTTTATTATTTTTTATGATTTTGGACCCAGAGGGGCGTTTTGGGAACTTCTGATCGAGACAAATGGATTGTGCACTATTTAAATGAGTTTTGAATAAGAGTTAGGGATTTTTTTTTGCAAAGAAAGAATTCCAGAGTCTAGGAGTGATTATATTAGATTCTTGAAGAATGAAGATATTTCATGAGCAGACACGATAGAAGACCAAAGTTCCTTCATCATCTATAATGTATAATTCTTATATTTTTCTAATTCTTGGGAACAATATGAACGAATAAACCCCCCAATGATAGGGGTGTCTCTTATTTGAATCTGTAATAATTATGAATTCCTGAGTTCTTTAATAAATTTGTTTTCTTATATAATTTAATCGTGTAACGTTTTAATGATTTCCTGATCAGACCAATTAGGATTGATCTATGGTTAACAACCAGCTACACCGTGGTTATTAAGGTTTTTGTATGATTAGGCTATAATGAATATCACCTAGAACTAGGGATACCCTATAGTTACCATATTTAACCCTTGATAAAATAAATGCTCGACTCCATCAGATATCTCTAAGGACTTAGGATTTAGGATGAATGGTTAAAGGTTTTCTCACTAAGGACTTAGGGGGAAATAATCTAAAGGGCTGGTAGTTGAATATTATGAACTTGTTGAAGAAATCAGGATTCAAGGTCATTATTATGAAAATTACACACCACACCCTAGCATGCTCCTCATATTTGTGAAAGAGCCATTTTATATTTCTGCTTTTTGTTAAGCGACAATATTAAAACCAAAATCCATATCAAGTTTTGTTTAATTGAACTATGAATTTAACTTGATAATTGCACGCAGTCCTAGAGATTGACATTTGGGGAATCTCCCTATTATTGCAAGAGGCAAAAATATTATACTTGCTATTTTTCCTATCAAATTTTTGGTGCCGTTACCAGGGACTACCTAGTTATTGAGTGTAATTTGAGTTCAATTAAAATTTGTTGCTATACAACTAAAATTTCTTTTCTAAAATTTTTATATTTTTTGTTATTACTGATTTCTGCTAATCTTTGCATGCAAGGAGAACCCTCAGCTAATTTTCCTTTTGACTCAGAAATCGAGAGAATGTTGCACGCAAGACTCAGAAAAGCTCAATTAGAAAGAATGTAATCCAAAGAAGAGAAAATACCTGTCCATTCAGATTCAGAGTTAGAGGAAGAAATTATGGTAGAAGATCCACCTGAGAGAATTCTTGGTGCACCAGGTTGACAATTGAAAACCGAATGGGGAATGTGCCAAATTTTCAACTGCATCCGAGCATAATCAATCATCTTGAGAGAAGATGTTCCACCGAAAAGGTCAATGAAGATGCCAATAAACACTTGTAGATATTTTTTACTATGACTACCACGTTGAAGATTGATGGGCATACAGAGGAACCAAAGAAACTCTAAATATTTCCATTTACCTTATCTAAATATGCTAAAGAGTGGTTTTACTTATTACTTGCTGGGACTATTAATACTTGGGAAGAGATGGATAAGACTTATCTTGACAAACACTTTCTTGTTTCTATTTACATTCGCAAAAGATATGACATTGTGAATTTTAAGCAGAAAGACAGAGAGTCGTTGGGGGATGCCTATAAGAGATTCAAGATGTTGTTGGCACCTTGTCCAACTCACAACATGGATCAAACTGAACAAATGCATATGTTCATGAATGGCCTCATAATGAAGACAAATAAGTTTATTGATACAGAAGTCGGTGGCTCATCCAACTTTACAACAACAATTGGTATGAAGAAGATTATTGAAGCCATTGCTGCAAATGAGCATCTGGAGCTATATGACAGGGTTGTGAGTAAACCAGAGGGGTGATTGATCTGAAGTAAGAAAGTAATAGGCAACTAAAAATGAAGAAGAAATTGTTGTAGAAGTAAAGAAAACGCTGAAAGCAATGGACATGGGTATTCAACAGGTAGATCATGTTCAAAGAGTACAAAGGGTTATTTGTGAAATTTGTAGTGGCTCACACCTTATTGTCCAATGTTTTGAAACTCCATAATAAATTAAGGGGATACAATTCTTGAGGAAAAATAAACCATATTCTGACACCTATAATCCTGGATGGAAGAATCATCCTAACTTCTCTTAGAAAGATCAACAACAACAAACTCCTCAGAAGGAATATTGGGAGGTGGATATTTAAAAGATGACCACCCATACCTCTAAATTTCAAGAAGAGATAAGGAGTAATCACAGAAACACCACAGTCATAATAAAAAATTTGGAAGTTCAAATGGGACAAATTGCACAACAATTATCGCTGCAAGCACAAGACAATTAGAAAAGTCATGAGAATGTGAATACTGTCAAAACAAGGAGTGAGAAAGTTGATAGACAAAAAGAATATGAGGTGAAGTTTGATGTTAGTATCATAGAACTAGAGCTGGAAGTGAGAGACAACAAGAAAAAGCAAGAAGAAGTGGTATCACCTGTGAATCCAGTTGAAGAGAAAACTAAACCACAAATCAAGTTATCGTATCCATTTCGAGTTGCAAAGAAGGACACAAAAGAGAGAGAGTTTGATAAATTTGTCCAATTGTTCAAAAACCTAGATATCAATATACCATTTTTTGAAGCACTTGAGAAAATTCCTTTGTATAAAAAATTCATGAAGGACGTATTATCAAATAAGAGATCAACATGAGAGGGATCGATACCCTGCAATGAGAAATTTTGTGTAATTGCACCCGAGAGGAAATTACCTGTCAAGCAGAAGGATCCAGGGTCAGTTGTAATACCTTGCACCATAAAAGACAGAAAATTCAAGAGGATTCTAATTAATTCTGGCTCTAGTGTGAGTTTAATGCTTGTAGAGGTAGAAATGTTGAGACTAAGCCATTGGATTGACTTGACTCGTGCAGATCAAATAAAAATCACCACCGCGCTTTATTGTTTCCAAAGTAAATGGGTAAAGAGCGAGTAAACCCAAAATGAAAGGGGAGAAAATCTAGGTATGAGGGTAGGTTATGCAAACGGATGGCATTAGCACCCTAAATATCTCAGGTACTCTGCAGGAACCTCTTTGAAAATGTGTGTATTTTGGCTATAAAATGTGTATACAAAAATAGGATGGTGGAGAATATAAAAGAAGTATTCTTTTACATTTTTTTCACCTGCCGCGGTTGTGAACCTTTAGTGCCTAGGTACCACCTTCCGTGCAATAGAGGATCAGGGTACTCGTAAATCACCTAAAAAAAATTAAAACAGATTAATTTGGTTAAAGTTTAATTAAGAAAATATTTTGAAAATGCATGGAACTAAGTCCAAGTTTATTACTAAAGTTGTTCAAATTAGAAAACAAGAAGAGTTTTGAAAAGGAGGGAAATATTTTTTGAAATTAAAGAAGATGGGAGGAGATGAAGGGACTATCCTAAAGCATAAAGTAAAATCTAAGGAAAAGATTGATCTAACAAACAAGAAGCCAACACTTGACATCCTTTGGATTGAAACCAAGCAATAAAAAATATTAAACATCTTAGGCATACCGAGCTTCAGATGAATTAAGTCTTCACAAAAATTGGGCAGAGTAACGGGATGTATACAAAGGAATTGCCAATCATAGACAAAGCACATAATTAGGATAACCTGCCCGTAAAGAAAATCAACTCAATGACTTGGGGAAAACCCTAAGAATTCCAGAAAAAATAATAACAGAGGCACAAAATCTCCAGGGTAATTAAGGCTTCTAATCCTAAGTCCAAGAGGTCCATACTCCATTACGCCAAGGATATTAACAAAATAGTTCAAGTAACCTTAAGGCCTTTTTTAATGTTCAAGTTGGTTATTAAGTGTCTTCAAAAATAGAAGAAAACTCAAGTGAGTAAAATAAATATAAAAAAAACATAAATAGAAGTGCTCAAATAAGCAAAGATAAAATGACATAAAGATAAATGCTCAAGTGAGCAAAGATGAAAATAGCATGAAATGTAAATGTTAATGTAAATGGTGCATAAAAGTAAAGACATAAAATAAAGGGGATAAAGTAAAAGCTCAAAGTAAAGTCAATTGAAAGTGAATTAGAAGTTAGAGGTTAGCTGAATGACCATCTTAAAGCTTGCTTTTGAAAACACATTAGCAGATTGATAGTATCAAAGCCTCTCAACAACAAGTTTCATTTGCTTTTTGTTTATTATATCATTCATTTCAAGTACTCAAGGCAAGCACATATGATCAACGATGTTTAGATGATTCTCTTAAACCAAAATTCATGAAAGTTCATTAGAGGATTGATAAGATCAAACCCTCCTAACAATGAACCTCAAAATTATTGGATCAAAGGTTTCAAATTAAATACACTTGGGCTTGCAAACATAGGTTTGGGCCACAAATGATAATTTTTTGAATTGAGACAAATTTAGCACTATGTTAAGAAATCATAAGTGGACTTATGTAGAAGTCACACCTATTTTGAGGCCAGACAATAGAAATCTATGTACCACGTGTTAGATAAATTATGTGTAGATTATTCTCCAACAACATGTAGCACAAGCAATAAAGCGATAAGATGAAGATGAAGGGGAATGATAGTGTAACCAATGTATTAGATGAAATTAGGGTTTCAAATATCTTCTACATCATTCATCCATTTTTGGTGTATTTTGTTTTTCAACCTGTCAACACCTAAGATCCAATGAGGTTGAGGAACTTGTTCCAAAATAACACTCAAGTATGTCCAAATCAAGACTAATCAAAAAAATAACAAAATATGTTTAATATAAAAACTAAATTTAAATGATTTATAAAAAGGAAGTAATTGGTAAAATATATAATATGTATTAAAACACCAAATAAAAATCCTAAAAAAATAATCAGAGGTCAAAGATGAGTTAACAAGTGTTGACAAAAAATTTTATAATTTTTTAAACTCAGAAACTATTTTTAAAATATAAAGAAATAAGAAAAATAAGCCAAAATTTGTGAAAATTAGTAAAATCAAAATTAAAAATAAAATGAGGTTACCAATATTTGTCTGAGGTCATTGGATTCTTTCATAATTTTTAAGAATTTTAAAATCAAGAAAAGTATTTTTAAACCAATTAAAACCAAGCAAAACACAAAAATTATTTAAAATACCAAAATTTATTAAAAAATTATCGAAAAAATAACATTGAATCCTAAATAAGATAAACTATTTTTGTAAATTTTTTCATATTTTTTATATAAAATTTGAATAAGTTATGAATTTTTTTAAAATTTTAAAATAATTAAAATAGAATTACAAAAAGAAAATAAATGGAGAAAAACGGTGGTGCATTGGATTTGAGTTGACTATGCCAAGTAATCACATCTAGTGGTCATGAGCGCGCGTGTATCATGGAATTTAGTGAAATAAAAACACTGAGTTCATTTTAAATCAGTCAATCAGAATATTTCAAGTGTCACGCTCTGAATTGTCCACAAGGGAAAATAATTTAAAAATTGCAAAGCCACTGTTAACTTCCTCTAGTCATCTCTTCCGGTGACCTTGCCCGGAGCAAACCAAAAATGGTTTCCAACATTCACGAGAACGGTATAATTTGAAGCGTCTCACTCAGAAGAACTCAACCATGACATCGCGCAATATTTATATAAATTGTTTATTGCTTAATTTGAAAAAGAAACAGAAAATAGCGAGCACAAACTTATGATATTACATGATCAATTCTCAATCAAAATAAAAATTAGAAGAAGTGTGAGATTCAGAGAGATGAGGAGAGTAGATTAGGAACTTGTTTGAGGGAAAATTAATGAGTAATCTACCTGAACAAAGTCCGAGAATTTTTCTCTAAAACATGACTTGGCTAGCACGATTTAGAGCACTTCAAGGCTTGGTTCTTCTTCTATTAGCTTCAATAGAGATCAATGATGAAGAATCAATCAAGAAATAAGAGCTAGAAGTGAAGGAAATGAGAAATCAAAAACTCAAAAGAGAGAGATGGAAGAAGTTTGACAGAGCTTCTTTAGATATCCAAACTCGAGGAAAAGAGTGTGGGATGATCCTCTATTCATAGGGAAATTAATGGTGAAAAAATTGGAAGAAATAGTGAGGCTTGGAGGGAAATTGAGGGAAGCCCGAAAATGAGAAATGTGTGACTTGAACTTGCTCAAAATGCAGCTAATTCTTGTGTTTTAATTATCTAATCATGATTTTACACTTGGTTAAACATGTTTAAGTTAAAAACATGCAACAATTTGATCATTAGAAGCCACATTATGAAAATCAAATTCTGACTTCAAGCAAAAACTCAGTTCATGGAAGAAACTTCAAGAGCATGGGGCACACAATGTAGGAGGATTTATGATCTCATTATTTTTGCAATAGAAAGATCTCACAACAAACTTCACAATGTGCCAAGAAATCATGTATTTGGGTGCTTGAGCAAAAAGTTATTCAAGTTTGAAATCAGGAAAAACACATAGGTATTTGACACTTAGAAAAATTCTAAGTATGGAACCTCAAAATGACCTATAATGTTCTTCAAAGTTACATGCCATTCCACTCAAAATTTTATCTTGACCCTAAAATATAAAATAAGGTAGACCCTTTGAATTGAATTTTCGAATTGATATCATTAAAAAAAACATAAAAAATGAAAGAGTTATAGTCTTTGGAAGATGATGAACAAATTTGGGGAAATTCACAAAAGACCTATAATCTTTTCAATTATTTAACAACATTCCAAGCATTTTCAAGTCTTTCATATTGAAACAAAGTTATAATATACATCCCAAAGATTATTGTATAAAAGGAATGGGCTCAAGGAGATAAAATATGTTCAAGTATGATCATTTGAAATTAAACCCTAAGATTCAAAGACTTTTCAAAAGGTCTTGTAATCTTCTTCAAACATAAACGGTCCTCCATGCCAAATTAGCCTTTGATACTTGAAGAGAGCTTGTTAAGGATCCTTTAAAGAGAATCGTGGATTTGGAGTCTCACTCAAAAATCTCAAAAAAAAAAAGAGCAAGATACGGCCCTTGGAAGTCAACAAATCGTAGCTAAGAGAGTGTCAAATTGAGTTGAAACCCCTTTCAACTTTTTGATGAATTTTCTTGGACAATTGGATCTTGTCGTGTGAAGAGAGTTTGTTGTAGATGAAGGTAAGAATCCATTTCAAAAATAACCAACTCAAAATATTGAAAATTGAGAGATTTATGAACTTGTAATCACTGAATCAAGAACTTGCTTAATTAGGTCAAACTTGTTGAATCAACCTTGAATCTTTTGAACTTTCTTTGAAAAAAATAGCATAATAGATCACATTAGACCTTGAAATGATGTTGTATTGAAGCACACTCAAAGGAGGTTCCTGTATCTCAATGCAATTTATTGAAGAATGCATAAAAATAAACACATGAACCTATGAGTCCTCTTGATGAATACCACCACCAACCTTGAGGGAAAATTGACCTAAATTATGGTGAGAGAGCTCTTTGAACCAAAAATATTTGATATAATAGACATATCCTTGAAGCTTAAGCTCTTGCAATCCATTGAAGAGTCATTTCATTGAGGACCATCCCTCAAAATTGTATGTTAAATGGTGAGATGGATGCAGTTGTGTCATCACCTAGAATATGAACATCCAAAGAAACAAATATACATATTTTGATGTTAGTTAAAAGTTAATCCAACTAAAAAAACAGATGTATAAGATACACAATTCAAGGTTCTTCGTGATCCCTCAAGAGCTAACTTAAATATATGGTGAAGTTGAAAGGAGAACCTCCCTAATGTGTGATCTTGATGAATTGATAATACGAGATCATGAGATATCTTAGGGGAAAATTGGGTTATAACCGTTGTCCTTATTTAAGTGTCTTCTATCCAGAAATACGAAGGTTAAAATTTGTGTCCCGACGCGATTGAAGATACTTAAATACAAAACAAACCCTATTTTTGGCAATAAGATGCCATGCAATACTTATGATTATGAATGCATATGACCAACTCCGTAGGTGACACATAATACCACTAGGGAAGTAAAAAATAAAACCTAAGGACCAAAAAGAGAGTTCAACCAGAAAAATAAATTGTTGGGAAACAACATGACTCTGGGGATGACTATAAATAGGTAAACCCAAAATCATGATTAAAGAAACCAAATGCATAGTAAGATTTCAACAACGGAAACTCTTAACAATGCAAGCAACAAACTATCAAGGAGGTAACCATTAAAAAGAGGTACCGACTTGGGGAAAGAGACGTAATTCTGTTGGAGAAAAAACAACTCTATTTGGGAAAACAAAGACTCAACTTTACTGGGGTAAAGCCCAAAGAGGATATAAAGTATCATCAACTCAATAAATGATGAAAAATCAATAGATAACAATGATCGATATATAACTGTGAACTACCCACTCATAGAGGAGATAATAAAAAGAGAGTAACATTGACTCACAGGGGATCATAAACTACCATACCGAAGGACACAAATAGAAACAGTAAGATAATATCAACTCAGATATGATGGTAAACATCTATATTAAGGTAGGTAACTCATGATTGACATCAGTACTTATGACTGGAAACAAATGGTTGACATCAACACTTATGGATGGTAACAAGAGTTGACATCAACACTTATAGCTGGGAACAAATGTTTGACATCAACACTTATAATTGGTAACAAAGGTTTGACATCAACACTTATGGATGGGAACAAAGGATTGGCATCATCACTCATTGCTGGGAACAAAGCGTTTGACATCAGAACTTATGTTTGGGAACAAAGGATTGACATCATACCTCATGGTTGGGAATAAATGGTTTGACATCAGCACTTATGGTTGGGAACAAAGGATTGTCATCAGCAATCATGGTTGCGAACAAAGGTTTGACATCAGCACTTATGGATAGAAACAGGAGTTTGACATCATCACTTATGGCTAGGAACAAAGATTTGACATCAGCAATTATGGTTAGGAGAAAATGGTTTGACATCAACACTTATGGTTGGTAATAAAGATTTGAGATCAGCACTAATGGCAGGGAACAAGAGTTTGACATCAGTGCTTATGAATGGGAACAAAGATTTGACATCACCACTTATGGCTGGGAATAAGAGTTTTACATTAGTGCTTATGACTGGTGTTGTACCTCAAAATTTTCCCTCCAATTTTTCATTCAACATGTTCTCCTAGGGTTTCTCAAATACTCAAAAACGCCCAGAAATTTTATCAGATAGACTCGCCTCCTAAGCATTGAGTCCACAACTAGGGTTTTGTATCTCTCAAGAAAAATTTAGTTTCCAAGGTTTCAATTGGTCCTCATGGTTCTTCATGTATTATCAAGGATGCCTGTGTCAAGATCAAGTTAAAACGATTGTAACTTCTTCATTATTCGATATTTTTGAGTGGTTCTTTTTGTGTATAACACTCCTTGACGTCATCTCCAATTTCTCTTTACAAGTCAAGAGCCGATTATGTGCAAAAGATCATCAAAAATTCAAATGCTTTAGAGGTCACTTTCTATATTTTGACCTAATCTCATGTGATTGTTGCCTGACTTCCAAGAATCACAATTTCCTCGATTTTGGAGATCTTGAGACAATTATTTTTGCATATTGTCATAAGAGATGTCATCAACAAGTTCTCTTCAAGGATTAAAGTCAAATTTTGTTTAGAAGACCTTGAAAGTTATCGAATTGTCATAGGTCACTTTCTTGATTTAAAATGTTTTTAACTTCTAATTTCAACTCATGCCATAATTGTTTTCTCAAGACTATGATTCTCATGTTGAGATCGTTTATGGAACAAGATGTTGAGTTCATAGATTCATGTTGAGTTCGAACAAGATGTCGCTTATAATACAAGTCGCCATGTTGGAAATTGATTTAGGATCTTGGTGAAAGTGATTTGAGGATTCATTTGAATAATATCTTTGATTTCAATTCAGGTTGGCAAAGGATCACGTGATATCATAGGTTTCGTCCAAATTTTCTATGGTTCATTCGCATGATTTATTTTTAAATTCAAGGTATCAAATATGAGTTCACCTAAAATTTCTCAAATTCATTCAAGCTTCCAATATTTGAGCCTCAGTGGAATGCAAACATGATAAATTTATGCTTTGATACATGGTTTCTCTAAGTCATAATTCTCATGAACCAAATCAAAGGGGTGAATTTATTCAAAGTTCAAGGTTATTCATATATTTTCAAGCATGTCATTATTCAAATGCAAGGAATTTTCTTAAGTTGCATTACAATTCAAGATAATTCAAGATCATTCAAGAATTCAAGATTACAACAAAGTATCATTGTTATTTAAAAGTGAATTTGAATACATTTTACAAGTCTCCAAATCTCAAAATTTAAATCACAAATGAAGTTTGCAATGTTAAAATAGTTCCTAACGGACAAAGGGTTTAATAAAATAAAAAGAAATTTTTTTCATCTTCAAGTCTTCATCAAGCACTTCAAGTCGCTCTTCATCAATTTTCTCTACTGTCCAATTTTCTCATACATGTAACAAAAGAAAAAAAGAGAAATAGTTAGAAAATAATTCATATTTGAACAAGAATAAGAACTTTAAAAGAATTTTCTTTACAATATCATCATTAGGGTTTGCTCGAAGAAATCAGTTTATGGTTTAGGGAATTCTCTGTTAAATCATGTGCCAAAGCCCAACAAAGGCCTCATTTATCTTGCAAATAAAAATCTGATTCTATCATTGGCCCAAAGGTGTCCTTATTGCAAATCACAAAGTTAATTTGGTTCACAAATAAGACAATTTAAGAGAGACAAATAACAAGGTAAAAAAAAGGACATTGTCAAAAAGAAATCAGCCCTGCTGCCAACAGCCTGCATTATCGTAAAAAAAAACAAACACAAAAAGCCAAAACACTGTCAAAACTGTTGCAGTAAAATAGTCCAAAAACTGCAATGCTGCCCTACAAAATATGTATCATGCCATTCCAAAGATTGCACACAAATAAGAAAAATCGAAAATTGTATCAAAAGCAATAAAATAGCATAGCCTATTTATTCAAAATCTCATCTTTTCCCCCCAAAAGCTTTGTTCTCATTCAATATAAAAAACGGATACCATAACACAGAAAAGGGGATCCATTATCCATCAAAAGAGAGCAATATTTTTGTTCAAAAGCACAACAAAGCAAGACATCATAAACCCTATTTTCTCATCATAATTTTCCCTAACAACCGATTAAGAAAGGGAAAATAAAAAAATAGAACCACAACAATAAATGCTTACAACCTGCCTTCATTGTTAAGCTCACGAGAACCGACCTCTACCTCTTCGGAAACTCCACACTTCTCCCATCATCTTCAACAATTTCCAGCAACAATATTGTTGTACCCCAAAACTTCCCCTCTCATTTTATCAACTTTTCTCATCACAAGTCTCTTGGAACTGAAGATCAAGCTAAGGTTTGCTCTGCTCAAGACACCTCCTTGCACTGTTGACCTAAATTAGGGTTTGAGTTTGCTCAGGGATTTTTGTACCTTCAATGCCCAAATTGATTTTCATACTTCATGTTGGACTCATAAGTTTGTCCATACCAAGTTTCAAGCCTTAAATCAAATTTTTGCCCAGTCAATTGGACAGTTGACCTAGAAATCAACTGTATTGGGGAAAATTCAATTGTGGCCAATTTACAGTCAAACCTCGTGAATTTTGACCCACATCAACACTATTAACTCATATGAACCATTTTATCAAGTTTGGACCACAATTCCACAAGAAATTTGATCAGATCACCAAAAGGGCAAAATGGTCATTTTTAGGGTTTTGACTGTACAAAGGCAATTTTTGACTGTTTGACCTAGCCAATGGAAAATTAAGCTCAACCATGTACTCAAGGACTCAATTAAATTATCTTGACCTATTCAACAAGTTCAAAAGATCTCAAATTCATTGGATTGACAAATGAATTTTTCAGTCAACTGATCAAAATTTGATTGTACACTGAAAAGTCAAACTTTGACTTTTTGGTCAAAATCAAGTGCCAAGGGTCATTTTTCATCAAGATATGTCAAATTACGAAACTTGTTCATCAAGAAACCTAAAATTGCAAATTAGGGTTTGAAATTGAAAATTTTCATAACTTAGAATTTTTCTAAGTTATGAAATTTTCTTAATTTTCCCTAAATCTGCCCCACATTTTCACCATGATGCAAATGGATTCAAACAAAACTTACAACATGAAAGTTGTAGTCCTCCACAAAGTCTACAACTTTTATTCACAAAGTTTTCTCAAAAGAAGCTTGGATCTCAAGTTATGATTTTTGGAACAAGGATCCCTAAAACTTTTAACTTAGAGAAATTTTGCCCTAGTTTAGGCAGGATTTTGACCCATCTTCTTGGCCATTTTTCACATAGTTCCCCTTGTAATCTCAAGTTGCATTTCAAATATGGAATATAGTACTTGTTGCAAGATTTACAAATTGTCCAAGAACTCCTCAAACACATTTGTGGTTAGGGAGAATCGAATGCTTGAAGTTGGCAAAAACTCACTTTGTATCCATGGCCAATACATGTTCATACAAGTTGCAAAATCTGACCAAACTAGCTTTGTACTTAATTACAGGTCTCTAAACCCTTCAACACTCAAAAATTGAATGCAAACACATTGGTTAGAGGCATTTTTCTGATCAAGGAAGCATTATACAAAGGATTAATCCATTTTTGGCAAAAAAGTAGCATTGCCACTTTGATAAAGCATGCTTTATGTCAAATTTCTTATCTTGAGCCAAGGACCCAATCTTTTGCAGCAAACAAAGTTCACTAATATCAGGCAATTGGTACCAACTCTTAGCAGACCCTAAGCTAGATTATACAAGCCTTTGCATTGTCAATTCTCACTTTTACTTCAAAAACAAGAAACCTTGCAAAAGGTTAACAACTTGCATATCTGATATAATCAACTTGAGCCAACATTTCAAACAAGTTTTGTGCATTGCCTTGAGCCAGAAACACGATTTGTTGAACCCTCAATCCTTCCAAAACACCAAATCACTTTCTTCTTGCAAAGCAGGGCACTCCCGGCAGATTCACATCCATCACACAAACCACTCGTGTGTTTGGCCTCAAACTTGTTCCAATACCTTCCATTCAACTCACTCAAGCTATCCCAAACCTCCATTGCCAACTGTAACTCCACTTACAGTGTTCACCATTTCTGTTTCGAAGCTTTGCAGGTTGAGTTCTATAGAGAGATTCATACCATTTCAAAACAAACTAAGCATTGGGAAAGGTCCAGGGAACATCAAGCAAGCTCAAAAGAACCTCAGGCCTCACTGAAAGTTGTTGTATTGCCATACTCGAGCTTGACTGAAACAGGTATTTCTCAAACTTCTATCTCTCTATTTAGGAACATTTAGCCTTAGGTTTGTGAATGAAAGATGTAGTACTCATTGCCATGAAGCCATACATATGCTCAGTTTTCATTTATATTAAACGTGCTAAGAGAATTTCATCCATGAACATGCTGAAAAAACTAGGTCAGATTTTAGGGCCATAGAAATTCTCTCTGGTCTTTGAGAGTTAGGTCAAGTTTTTATATGGTTAGAATCGGGGTTTAATGCTCTACAAGTTTCATGTTTTGAGTTTTGGCAAAAGATCACAAATACAGGAGTTAGCATATAGTACAGGCGCGCGCGTGTTTTCAAATATTCTGGAGGTTGAAGATGAAGTCTGGGTTGGGCCTGGCCTTCTTGCTGTCTACACCCCCCTTTTGCTAAATGCACCCCCTGGCCCAATTTCTTGTATTTTTATTATTTTTGCATTTTAATTTCATTTCTGACTTTGTTTATTTATTTCCAAATATAAAAAATGTTTAAAAATATTTTCACATTTTTTTTTAATTTATTTGGCATTTTATTCTATTATTTCTAACATTAAAACATTTTTTATACTTTTATATTATTTGTTTAAATTTAAAAATAATGTAAATAATACTTTTATTTTCATTTCTTATTTTTATTCACACTGAAAATATTTTCTTGAATATATTTAATTTTTTTAAATATTTTATTTTATTTTATACATCCTTAATATATTTAATATATATATATATATATATATATATATATATATATATATATATATATATATATATATATATATATATATATATATATATATATATATATATATATATATATATATATATATATATATATATATATATATATATATATATATATATATATATATATATATATATATATATATATATATATATATATACTTTTATATATATATATATACATATATACTTTTATTTTATTAAAAACATAGAATAAAAATACAAAATATTACATTTTTATTTTTATTATTATTTATACTAAAAAACACTTTTTTTAATACATTTTATTTTTGTATATATTAATATATTTTTTGTATATAAATAATATAAGATATTATTTTCTTAAAGAAATTAGGGTTTACCCCTTTAATAAATAAAATTAATCCTTTTTTTATTTATTTATTTCTTTATATTTCTTTACATTGAAAATATTTTTACATACATAAAAACTTCTTTTTGCATAATACATTTTATTTAATATTTATTTATTGTGTTTATTTAAATATTGTACATTTAAATAGTATGCATTGTAAATTCAATTTGGATGTAATAGTAATCTAGGGTTTTATATTTCATGTCAAATACCCCCTATTCAAAAATTGTACCCCCCATCCCCATAATCATGTTGTAATAGCTTAGAATTTAAATTCTCGCACTTTTACGCTTTCAATTATGCCATGATTAGAGAATTAGGGTTTGTATGCAAAATCCAATTAACAAATAGTTTGACCTAATCAAAGACAAAAATGCATGAAAAAACAAACATAATGCACACTTGCACCCCTAGGGTTACAATCCACTTGTTGCCTTCAAAAATGGTCCATGGTATGCATGTTAAGTACTTTGGCAAAACAAAAACAAAACAAAAAGATCATAGTCCCTCGATGACGCTATCTTGGTTTCCTAAACAAAAATGATCAAGTCCCTCAAGAAAATTGCCAAAAATACTTGACACAATTGCTATCATGGTCTATACGATGACTCGCGTCTGTCCTGTTTAACATCCTAACACAAGGTTGTTCACCAAATGCAATGGTGAAATAACACTGTCAAAAGGGTTAAAAACATAAGAAAGATCTTTGAGTAAAATAGGGTAGACAACTCTTAGTTACTTGATCAAAAGCTTGCAAAACATCCTTGCTACTTTCAAACACACATCACAACACAATTTCAAAACAACTTTCAAACATTGAAATATCTTTTCAAAAAAACACACACCTTGGTATATATTCAAACAAGAATCATTACAAATGTTGCCTATACAAGGCCTCTTTTTCAAAGAATTTTCAAAACCACACACAAAGCACCATTTCAAACAATTGAAAAGCAAAAGCAAGTGATCTAAAACAAGTAACTAAGAGCCCATGGAAAACCATGGATGAAAAGGGTGCTAGCACCTTCTCTTTTCATAATCTATCCTCCGAACCCGAGAAAACATCTCAAAGGTCTTTCTTGTGCTTTTTCACCGTTCCTTTTGGATAAAAGAAAAGTCGGTGGCGACTCTTGCTAAACCGCACAATTGCGAACACAAACGCAAAACCTCAAGTCAGTTCTCCCACCGTATCACAAATATCAACTGTCGTTCATATCACAACACAATGAAATAGTCATCACATTCAAACATCAATCAAGTTTTAAATCAAAATCAAAAGAAAGAGAACATATTTGACACTATACCATTTCGCTTTCGCTAGCCAAAACCTCCCTGCCGTAGTTAATTCTTTTCCCTATTTTCTATTTTGCTTTGACCATAACTATTGTTGTTATTGTTTGTTTTTTTACGTTAAGAACATGAGGGCGATTGAGGGAGATATATCCGCGAGTAGAGATCGATGAGAAACAGAGGAAGTTTTCGGAGTACAGAGGAAGTTTGTGGAGTACAGAGGAAGAAGTTTTGTGAAATAAAAAGCTAAGAACATGAGGGCGATCGAGAGAGATGCGGTCACGAGTTAGGGAAAAGAAGAGAGAAACGGAGGGAATTTCGTGGATAAGAGATGTTGCCTCATGTGTTCTTGTTTCTCTTCATTTTTAGGGTTTACAAATCCCGATTGTTAATTAGGAAAGAGGGTGGACCTTGGGCCGACCCGGTTCGGCCCAGGCCCACTATTTTTTTTCTTTAACCCAACTCAATTTATACTCTTATATTAATTCAAACCCAAAAAAAAACAAATGACCAAGTGATGCAGTGGTAAGAGCATGAGGGTGAATGCATAAGGCCCCGGGTTCGAGACCCTCCGGGGACATTTTTCTTATTTTTTCTGTTTTCTTCATTTTTGTTGGACAAAAAGACAAACAAAAAACTGACTTTTGGGCCTAGTAGGTTAGAGCCCAGAGTCCCAGTTTTCTATCCCCCCTCATTTCTACTTCAAACCCCCATTTAACTTAGTTTTAATAATTTTTATTAATCTCTAGTTTAGATTTTAAATATTCAATTAAATAAAATACAGTTTTTATATTAGTTAATTTTCTTAATTAGTTAAGTTTAAGACTTTGTGAATAATTTTATTAATTAACATTTTTATCGCTTAGTTAACTTTCCTTTAAATTATTTAGTTTCTCCATGATAAAAATTCAAAAAAAATAAATAATAGAATAGATTTTTTATTTTCTTTTCAAACTTTCTCACAAACATAAAATACCAAAAATATCATAATATTAATTATTTTGCTAATTTATTTTATTTTATAGATTGTTGTAGTTTAATTAATTGTTTATTTTTGATTTGGTTGTATTGATTGTTTATTTAGAATTTTAATCGTATTATCGATTCGATCCATCCCCATTTTTAAATTTGTATCCCCATTCCCGAAAACTCTGTAAAAGCATAGAATTTTAATTTCCGCAATTTATGGTTTTCCTTTATATTGTATAGTAATTAGGTGTGTATGATAAGATATAAAATCAAATGATAGGTAACCATAAACTTCAAGATAAAATAACCGAAAACAAATCAATTTTCGCACATGTGCACCTCTAGGGTTAACCTCGCTTGTTACCTTCAAAAATATACAATCACGACTCTCGAACGTGAGATATTTTAGCAGTGACACTTTGGTTTAAAGATCATAAGTCCCTCAATGACCCTTTCAAAGTTGCATCAATATATGATCTTAAAACCTTAGGGTAATTGTTAAAACATCTTACGAGTTGCTTTCGTGACTGTACGATGACCCATGCATGTCCCTTCATATCTAATGATAGGGCTTCTTAACAATCAATGGTAAGATAGCATTATCTAAAGGAGAAGGAAAAGAAAAAATAATTTTTGATTAGGTAGAACGTTCATAGTTGGTTGCTCACAACATTTCAAAACATATTTCAAAACACTCCACCACTTTCAAAATGAAAGATTTTCAAAAGTCAACACTTTGTATGAATTGTTATAGAGACGAGAATCATTACAAAGTTCACCTAAATGAAGGAAATTTTCAAAAATACTTTCAAACCATCACAAACACATTTCAAACCAAGCATTTCAAAGTGAGCTAGCAACTAAGAGCCGATAGATAACTACGGATGAAAAGGGTGCTAACACCTTCCCTTTTTTTAACCTACCCCCCGAACTCAAGAAAAATTCTCAAAAGGTCTTTCCTATTCTTTTCACCCTTTCCTTTATTGGATAAAATAAAATTTGGTGGCGACTCTTGCTACCCGCAACAATTGCAATCAAACACAAAACAACCAAGTCAGTTCTCCCACCGTATTACAGAACTGGCGACTCTGCTGGGGACTATATACATAAAAGTGGGGTTACCTTAGAGACTAGATCACACTTAAATTTTTTTCATTTGTTTGACTTACTTGCTTTATATTTTGGGTCCATGTTTGGGTTTTGAATAGATCCTCTACCCGAATCTGGGAACATTATTAGGTAATTAACAAAGATTATGGATACTGTACAACATAAACTGACATGGTTGAGACAATAGCTATGTTAGTGAGACACATTTGTAGGTACCGATATACCTTGTGGCAAATAAAGGAGAATACAGGGCCGTTATGTTGCATCATGAAGCACTAACTGATCTTAGAACCTTTTGTTGAACAACTTCGCCATTAGTAAGTAGTGACATAGCCGACTTTGGTGTAGTCCGAAGTTGGTTGATACTCGATACTGTGCTTATTGAGATCAGACTTTTGTGATATTTCGGTCTCCAAAACAGAGGCTTGCGCTAAAACAATGCCCAATGAAGAAAGATCAATGATGTTGATATCCCCTAGAACTTGATTACTTTCTAGTACAGGTTGAACCAACTAGATTTCAAAAGGGTACATACCTATGAAACACCATGTAAGCCTAAACCTAAGGACTTGTTTGCCTTGCGTGTATATGATTTATTTGTACATAACATCATAATATCATACCATGGCATTTGTACTAACCATTACAAGGACCAGGGGATTTATCTTTGTTCTGTTTTGTAGGATATGGCTTCCATTCACAGAAATACTATTCGAATCAACCTTGTGAGAGTGCCTCCTCAACTCAAGGAGTTAGCATCAAGGGTGCCCAATGATTCTTCCTTCACCAATAAGTATGGTCGACACATCAACTTCGTTTCCTTAAACTTTGAAGAGGACATGGTACATGTGCTTTTTCAATTCTTTGAACCTAAACACCATTGTTTCAAGTTTCTTGATTATAAATAAGTGCCCACTATGGAGGAGTTATCTCAACTCTTGGGAATGTCTATTCTTGATTGAATACCTTTCACCGGTATTGAGAAAGACCCAATACCTTAGGAAATTGCTCTAGCTTTACATTTGCAACGGATCGACGTTGTAGCAAATTGGGAAACAAGAAGTGGTGTTAAGGGATTTCTAGCCAAGTTTCTGTTTGAGAAGAGCTCAACTCTTTTGAGATGCTCTGGTTTTGAAAGCTTTTGAAGTGGTTTTGGCCCCTATAATCTATGGGATTGTATTGTTTCCTAACCCGGACCAACTCATAGATGTGAATACGGTCAAAGTTTTTCTATCTCGTAACCCGATGCCTACTTTATTCAGAGACATTTTGAATTCTCTTCATACTCACACAACGAAGAGAATAGGGATTCTTATGTGTTGTACTTCTTTGTTGGTTAGGTGGTTTATTTCGCACCTTCCTTGATCTGTTTTGAAGAATGACCAAGGAATCAGATGGTCTAATAGGTTGATGTCACTCTCGCATTCAGATATTCATTGGTCTTCTCGATCTTTGGAGAATGTTACCATTATTTATTATTGTGGGGAATTCCCTAATGTACCTATCCTTGGCATTAGGGGAGGTATCACTTATAGTCCTTGCTTGGCTCTATGACAGTTTGGGTACGCTCGGAGGGACGGTCCTCATGATGCACTTGTCCAAGGAATTGTGTTTGACTATGAGAACATTGTCCAAGGTTATCAGTCAAAGATTTGTGTGAGCTTGGGGCATGGTGAAAAAAGTTGATAGCAAAACTTTGGGGCATAAGAACTCCATTCTTTTGGAGCCTTATCTCAAGTTGGTAAGAGCTCGCGCTTAAAACCTCATGATGCCATATGAGGTCATCCTATCAATCATCATGGAGCCTATTGCCGAAGGAGATGTTCCCTACACCATTCTTCATCCTGACATGCCTACTACTCTCGAAAAATTACAAAGATCATGGATTCAACTCAAAGGGGGGCAAGACACCTTTGAAGCCAAATTTTATACAAGTGAGAAGAAAATGTTGGAGCTCACGAGGAAACTTCACGGGGAGCAGAACTTGAATGCCTACATTACTCCAAAGAGGAAGCATTATTATATTAGTTCATTTTTGTTGTTTTTCTTTCATTGTAAGCCCAAGAGGAAATTTGTAACCGTGTTTGAACTTATTGAAATTCTGGCTGCAGATACTCAATGTCACAGTCAATGTTATGACACCGTATCTGACTTTCTATAAGATAGTAAATACAAAAACAGTAAAGAACACAGTCAATTGTTTACCCAGTTCAGTGTGAAACAACACCTACTCTGGGGGCTACCAAGCCAGGGAGGAAATCCACTATAAGAGATATTAATTCAGGAATAAACCAACCAGTTTATCTCCTTCACTTAAGACCTACCCAATGCAACTTCAATCTAAGTTCTACTTAAACCTGAGTTCCTACTCACTTCCCCTCAATCACAGCAGTGATACTTAAAACAATTTACTAATGAATTAATGAAGACACTCTTCAAAACATACACTTGATTATGCTTCACAGCTTTTTAATCAAGTAACACAAACACTCTTGCTTCACAGCTTTGAGTGATACATAAACCTAACTTGACTTTGCTTCAAAGCTTTAGTCAAGAGACACAAAACACTCTTGCTTAAAAGCTTTGAGTGGTACAAAAACCCTTACAAACAAAACCTATTCCAAGTCACTTATCACAATGATAATTGCTTGGATTACAGCAGTTAAAACTATACAGTTTCTAATTGATCTTTAGTCCAAAGAGATATTTTCCAAACAGCAGACCTGTTGAATATATAGCAGCTGTTTCTTCAGTTAGGTTTTCCACAAAAAGCTATGGTTAATTAGGTTTAACCATAAGACTTGGTCACAAGACTTTATCAACCAGTTTAGGGTTGAGCTAGGTTAACCCAAAGACAACGGGAGATTCTGTTCTGGAAGGAATGAGCCAACTTCCTGAAAAATCTCAGAATTAACCAAACTGCACTACTGTTAGATCAGTACAGGATGTCTTAACATTTGTTATGACATCAGAATTCCTGTTTACGGATTTTGGTAGAAGGCAATAAATGTGATCTTTTGTAAAATGCTCAGATACACACTCATACACAGTAGCTACTGTATGCCATTATTTTTCTGCAAAGGTACCTAATAAACCAGTACCTAATAAACCAGAATGTTATGACATCAGTCATGACATTCACACACCTGGTTTTACCAAAAATACATGCCAATAACTAAACACCTACAAACTCCCCCTTTGGCAGATTTTTGGCTAAAGCCCCTAAGCAATCAGAGAATAGATAGCAGTAGAATAAATGTGACTGCAGAAAAATATAGTGTCTATCAAGTAATTAACCACAGAATATCTCCCCCTCTTTAGCCACAAATGGGCCAAAGATACATGTACTTAAATGTTTATACAGTCATCTAGAAAAAATAATAAAAACAACAACTAAAATCTGAACACACTTGCAAACTCCACCAGGAACCAGCATCAACTCCACCAACCTTTAAGCATTGTCCCCTTCATAGGAGCTACTTTCTTCAGTATTGAGTTGATCTTCAGCAGCACCCTCTTCCCTTCTGTTTCCTTCAGCCTCCTCCTGTTCTAATTTGGCAATTAGGTTTTCTAGAGGCTTTTTCCTGGTCTCCAGCTCTTTGCAGGTCTCTTTGAATACAGCTATAACATCAGATGTCTTGGACTGCGTTTTTGCAGATGATGTCTCAGCTGATGTTATGACAATGTCAAGAACATGAGATCCCTGAAACAGCTTGTAGTGTAACCCAAGAGCAGGAGCTCTTTTGCAAGCAGTGTCTCTTTCCACCAGGATATCAGAGTACTGAGCAAGAATGATTCCACATAGGAGGGAGGGAAAGGCAATTGGGCCTTTAACAGCATAGCTACCAGCATGTTTTAAGGTTTGATCAAAAAATGTACCTGCCATAGTCAAATGCAGTCTTGGTACCAACAGCATAAATGAATCTCCCCAATCCTGTAGAGATGGTTGATTTATGGTTTGTAGGGACCCAGTTGGCTGCACCAATCTTGTGCAGGATGGAAAATTTCATGCTCAGTTTGCTGGCATTCAGCTTGCCTTTCAAGGGCCAGCACTTGACCTGTCTTGCTGTGATGGTTTGGCATACTTCATTGTCAGTGACTTCCAGTTCAGGGCAATCCTCATTTGATATTCCAAGAAATTTGTTAATTTCATATGGAGAGAAATTAACCCTTCTTCCTCTAACATAAATACATTCAAAGTCAGCTGACCTTCCATCAGCACATTCATCAGACAAGTTCACTATAAATTCCTTGACCAGATTTTCAAAGCACTTGGTAAATTTTACCACAGTCTTCATTAGTCTAGCAGCTTTGATCAGGTCCATGATTTCCTTGCAATCCATGGCACCATTGTTTAGTTCTCTTTCTAAAGCTATTCTCTTTAAGCAAACATACTTCCATTTGTTGGCATTGTCAGGGTGGTGAAAAGAGATGTTATCTGTTGGGACTTCAGGAACTCTAGCCATTTTGCTGGAAGGGAGTTTCCTTCTGATAGGAATGTCTTCAGCATTAATTTCAAACTCTGATTCCTCATCAGAATCAGAAGACTCAGGTTCTTTTCTTTTCTTTGTAATTGGTTGTCTAGCAGGTTTTGAGAGACTCCCAGTATGCACTTGGGCTTTCACCTTCCCTTTGGACATTCCAGTCTTCACAATACCAGTCTTCCTTTCAGACCTGGTTTTCTTATCAGCAGGTTTCTCTTTGTTCAGACCTTTTGCAGCATCTTGATTGCCCTTCCTGTTCATCATTCTCCTAGCTATGCTAGGGTTGATATTTGCAATCAGGTCATTGTCTGAGTATTCCTCATCCACGTCAATAACAGGTGGTTCAACATTCTTCTCTGAAGGGTTCTGAATGTCATCCAGGTTTTCAGATGGTTTTTGAATGTTGTCATCTGGTGTCTCAACATTCTCAGAGACATCTGGATTTGCTTCAACATTTGGGCTTGCTGATTCTTGATTTAATGGAACAGAAATCCCCGGTACAGAGTGGTTCTCACTCAGGATTCTTGTAACAAGCCTAGCTATTGCTTGGTGTACATGAGCTGATCCTTCCCTATTAGGTACAGAAGATGAAGGTTGAGAGGGATTACCGGAACACGTCGCCTGAGACCTTCCTGCATGCCTTGTTCTCAGCTTTTTGACCTTGGAAGGGTTAGTTGCTATTTCTTTGAGAGGAGTAATCTCCAGGACTTCAGAATCCATGCATGAGGTGATTGCTCGAGAATCTTGATCAGATGATGAAGATGAAACGGTTGTCTTGGATGAGGATGAAGTTTGAGACATTTTGATTGACTTGGAAAACCAGTAGCAACTAGGGAGAAAACTTTGAATGAGAGAAAAAAAGATGTTGCAAAGTCGAGAGTGGAAGGAGGAAAATGTGTGTCTATTCAACTTCTTAGTAATTTTGAAAGAATTTGGGAAATATATGATTAACCCACTTAAAATAGACTTAACAAAAATAACTCCTTCAACCCTTGTTTTGAGCAAAATTAATTGCTATAATTTCTCATGTTTGCAAATACCCATCTTGCCCCTCAAGTTTTCAAGTTGATTTGCATCAAGAGCCTTGGTAAAAATGTCATCCAGCTGTAGCTTAATGACACCATGTTCCAGTTTAATTGTCTTCTCCTCTACAAGGTCTCTGATAAAGTAATTTTTAAGGTCAATGTGCTTGGTCCTGCTATGCTGAATAGGGTTCTTGGAAATATTGATTGTATTCAGATTGTCACAATACAATGTCACAACATCTTGTGAGACATTATACTCACCGAGCATCTATTTTGTCCAGATAGTTTGAGAACAGCTACTACCAGCTGCAACTATTTTCGCACAAAGTTGAAAAGGAATTATTTTGACATGAATCATAGCTCTGGCAGATTCCTGTATGATCCTATTTTTCCTTCCGTCAACTCCATTTTGTTGAGGAGTTATAGGAGAATAGAATTCATGACTAATTCCTTCTGAGAAACAGAACTTATTAAACTTGATGTTTCCAAATTCCTTGTCATGATCACTTATGATTCTGACAATACACCCTTCTTTTTGAGTTCTTTTGCACAGTTCTTTAACAACTTCAAAGTTATTCACCACATCATAGACATATCTCTTTTCACCAAGCCTTTCCACTTGATGTTCACCATAAACCCTCCCTTTATCAATTTGCAGTCTTGGAATCCTTCTGAATGCTTCCATAGAGATAGTCCTTTTCATTCTTCTTAGATGAAGATGGCCAAGTTTTTGGTGCCACAATTTCACCTCTTTTTCTTCTTTGGCAATAGAACACATAGTGGAGTTATTAGTGTTCTCAGGCTGCCACAAGTAACAATTGTCTTTAGATCTGATTCCTTTCATTACAACTTCTTGTTTTTCATTAATTACAAGACACTCAGATTTTGAGAAGTTGACCTTGAATACTAGATCACATAATTGACTGATACTAATGAGATTAGCAGTCGGGCCTTTTACCAATAGTACTTCATTCAGATTTGGAACTCCAGGGCAGTCCAAATTACCAACTCCTTTGATTTCACCTTTAGCACCATCTCCAAAGGTCACATAACTAGTGGTGTGAGGTTTAACATGATTGAGAATGTTCTTGATTCCAGTCATGTGCTTAGAACACCCACTGTCAAAGTACCAGTCTTCCTTTACAGAGACTCTCAGGGAAGTGTGGGCTATCAGGGCAGTAGCCTTTTTCTTCCATTGAGGAGTATGTGGTACCCTGTTAGCCTTAGGTTTGACACCTGCATTCTGATTGGGGTATCCATACAATCTGAAGCAGAAAGGCTTTATGTGACCAAACCTCCCACAATGGTGACATCTCCATCTTTTGTACTTTTTCTTCATATTTTTCTGTTCCCGATGTTGAGTGTTATGTTGTGACATCTGCTTTGACCTTTGTTTATCAGACCTGATCTTCTTGTCTGCACCCGGTTTCTTTGCTTCCACAAATCCTAGTCCAGACTTGTTTCCCATATTTTGTCCAACCTGAAGGATTTCTTCCAATTTGTCAGTTCCATTTGTCAGCATCTTGACAGATTTGGTCATCTGGTTCAGTTTTGAGTTCAGCATTTGAACTTCCCCTTCTAGATGACTTATAGTTTCAAGGTCTGCCCTTTTTTCAGCCTCCAGCTTTATGATGAGTTTTGTTTGTTTCTCATTCTACACACAGACTTCAGCACTTCTGATACACAAGTTCTTGTAAGTATCAGCCAGTTCTTCAAATGTCACTTCCTCATCACTAGTGTCACTTTCAGAGGAACAAACACCAGTTAGTGAAGTAACTAGTTTGGCAGATTCTTCTTCAGAATTACTTTCTAAATCACAGTCAGACCAGGTAACAGTCATTCCTTTCTTTTGTTTCTTAAGAAAGGTAGGACATTCAGCTCGAATATGCCCATATCCTTCACAACCATGGCATTGAATTCCTCTGCCTTGATTTCCCTTCTCTTCTGACCTTGGTCTTCTGCTAGAACGGTCAATGTCAGATGGGATGTTATGAACATTAGACCTTGACTTTGGATCTATTCTTTTGATTAGTTTGTTGAATTGTCTTCCAAACATGGCTATAGCTTCTGAAATATTTTCTTCTTCATCCTCCTTGTTTTCATATTCAGTGTTGGATACAAGTGCTATGCTCTTGTTCTTTTTGTCAACATTTTCAGTGATCCCCATCTCAAAAGTCTGAAGAGACCCAATGAGTTCATCCACTTTCAACTTGCTGATATCCTGGGCTTCCTCTATAGCAGTTACCTTCATTGCAAATCTTTTAGGCAAGGATCTGAGAATCTTTCTCACCAGTTTTTCTTCTGACATCTTTTCTCCCAATGCTCCTGAGGTGTTGGCAATCTCCAAGATGTTCATGTGAAACTCATGAATGGTTTCATCTTCCATCATTTTTAGATTCTCAAACTTGGTAGTCAGCATCTGAAGCCTTGACATTTTTACTTTGGAAGTGCCCTCATGGGTAGTTTTGAGAGTGTCCCAAACTTCCTTGGCCAGTTCATATTGATGTACTAGTCTGAATATGTTTCTATCAATTCCATTGAACAAGGCATTTAAAGCTTTGGAATTTCCCAGGGCTAACTCATCTTCTTCTTTACTCCATTCTTCCTCAGGCTTCAGACTGATTGTCCCATCTTTCTCAATTATGGTGGGATGGTTCCATCCTTTGTCAGCAGCTCTCCAGGCCTTTTTGTCCAGAGATTTTAAGAAGGCAATCATACGAGGTTTCCAGTAGTCATAATTTGTTCCATCCAGAATGGGTGGTCTATTTCCAAAAACTCCTTCTTTGTCCATAGTGCCAGAAAGTGATATCCCTAGATCTCACCTAGTAATACAGGCAGGGTGCCTGCTCTGATACCAATTGAAATTCTGGCTGCAGATACTCAATGTCACAGTCAATGTTATGACATCGTATGTGACTTTCTATAAGACAGTAAATACAAAAACAATAAAGAACACAGTCAATTGTTTACCCAGTTCAGTGTGAAACAACACCTACTCTGGGGGCTACCAAGCCAGGGAGGAAATTCACTATAAGAGATATTAATTCAGGAATAAACCAACCAGTTTATCTCCTTCACTTAAGACCTACCCAATGCAACTTCAATCTAAGTTCTACTTAAACCTGAGTTCCTACTCACTCCCCCTCAATCACAGCAGTGATACTTAAAACAATTGACTAATGAATTAATGAAGACACTCTTCAAAACATACACTTGATTATGCTTCACAACTTTTTAATCAATTAACACAAACACTCTTGCTTCACAGCTTTGAGTGATACATAAACCTAACTTGACTTTGCTTCAAAGCTTTAGTCAAGAGACACAAAACACTCTTGCTTCAAAGCTTTGAGTGGTACAAAAACCCTTACAAACAAAACCTATTCCAAGTCACTTATCACAATGATAATTGCTTGGATTACAGCAGTTAAAACTATACAGTTTCTGATTGATCTTCAGTCCAAAGAGATATTTTCCAAACAGCAGACCTGTTGAATATATAGCAGCTGTTTCTTCAGTTAGATTTTCCACAAAAAGCTAGGGTTAATTAGGTTTAACCATAAGACTTGGTCACAAGACTTTATCAACCAGTTTAGGGTTGAGCTAGGTTAACCCAAAGACAACGGGAGATTCTGTTCTGGAAGGAATGAGCCAACTTCCTGAAAAATCTCAGAATTAACCAAACTGCACAACTGTTAGATCAGTACAGGATGTCTTAACATTTGTTATGACATCAGAATTCCTGTTTACTGATTTTGGTAGAAGGCAATAAATGTGATCTTTTGCAAAATGCTCAGATACACACTCATACACAGTAGCTACTGTATGCCATTATTTTTCTGCAAAGGTACCTAATAAATCAGTACCTAATATACCAGAATGTTATGACATCAGTCATGACATTCACACACCTGGTTTTACCAAAAATACATGCCAATAACTAAACACCTACACTTATTAATACAATTAATGTTTGTTCCTTCTTTTGTTTAAAAAAATTTAAATCTTAAGCAGGTTTTTTGACACAAGTTTCCTCATATTTCTATTGTTTATTTCAGTACAAGATGGATCTCGAGCGGACTGTGAAGGACTTGAAGACACAAAACTCTCAATTTCAATAAACCCTACTCAACTTGACAAAGGGACAACAAGAAATGATGAAGCTCCTTATCACGAAGAAGAAGACCAAGAAGAGAGTTGTAGTCAATATGGGGAAGAGATTCAAGGGCCGTGTATGACAAGTTCAAGTGGAAGAAGATTCCTCCGAGAAGGATGAGAATCAATATGAAGATGCAAGAAGCACCCGCGCTGGGGGTGCAAACTATCAAGTCTCTGAGGACGAGGATTATTTTGACAAACAATATCCACTGATCGAAGATAAGTATAAGCAATTAGAAGACATATTGAAGGCTGTAGAAGTCCAAGGTGTGCCTGGCTTAGAATTTGGTGACTTGGGTTTGGTTCCTGGGGTAGTCATTCCTCACAAATTCAAGATTCCAATCTTTTCCAAGTACAATGTTGTCTCATTCCCAAAGCTTCACTTGAGATCTTACATCCGCAAAATTCAACGGCATACCACTGATAAGAAGTTGTGGGTACACTTTTTTCAAGAGAGTCTATCTGGGACTCAGTTAGAGTGGTTTTACCAGTTGGAGGGTTCTAACATCCATACTTAGGAAGACTTGGCCACCGCTTTTTCCCGTCAATATTAGTATAACGGTGATCTGGCGCCAACTAGGGTGCAGTTACAAGGAATGACCATGGGGTCCAATGAAGGTTTCAAAGAATATGTGCAAAAATGGAGAGACTTGGCTAGCAGGGTGCAGTCACCATTGATTGATAGGTAATTGGTAGATATGTTCATGGGAACACTGATTGAACCATTTTTAAACTTGCTAATTGGGAGCTCATCATCTGGTTTCACTGAGTTTATCTTAATTGGTGAAAGGGTCGATAGCGGTATTAAAAGTGGAAAGATTCCCATGGCCTCCACCTCTACATCAAATACTATGAAGAAACTATTTACTGGCAAAAAGGAAACTAATGTCGTATATGGGTCAAGGGGCCATGTCAAAAGAACCATCGTCAATCTGTAAATGCAGTTCTGATCTACAATCCAACCTCTACTCAAAGACCACAACAACAAGCCAACCATCAAAGACCTGATATTCTAAGAAGACAATTCACAAGAATCAACATGTCACTATCTCAATCCCTACAACACATGTTGAAGGCTAATTTGGTAACATTACGTGACCCCCCTTCAAATCCTAATGTTTCATCTCCAAAGTACAACCTGAACGCCAAATGCGCTTATCACTCCAATAGTCCTAGACATGACACTGATCATTGTTGGGCTTTGAAATGCAAAATTCAAGACCTCATCGACAACAAGACCATTGAGTTTGATCCTCCTCCTACTCCAAATGTAATCACTGCACCAATGCCAAATCATGGAAAAGATGTCAATGCAATTGAAGACACTATTTTTGTTTCCTCTGATAAAGACTTGACTACACCTCTGACCATTGTTAAATAAAATTTGTTGAAAGCTGGGGTTTTCCATGGTTGTCTAGAAGATTGTTACTGTTGTGCCAAACAAGATAATGGCTATGAATGGATGAAAAAAGGTGTCCAACACCTAATAGATAGCCATGAGATTTTATTCAAAAGAACTTCATCCTTAAAAAGTTTGACTGATGTTGTACCTGAAGAAATTTAAGACATATCCATCATCATTATCTCCAACAAACCCATTAGGATCACTTCAAAAGGTCCTATTAGGATTTCCAATGAACCAAAGATCGCTCCATTAATAATTACCACATCGAGGCCGGTCCCTCATTCTTCTAATAAAGTGGCACCCTGGAATTATAGGGCTGAAGTACCATGGCATTAAACAAGACTCTTGGATTGATGAAGACAAGACTAATGACATTACCAACATTTCTAGCTATAGAAAGGTGATGAGGATGTGGAGAATCTTCTCTCCTAACATTTCACCTCCAACCACCACAGCTATACCTATTCGCATTACTGTAGATAAAACTAGTATTGATGCTAGTGGAAAAGAAAAGATGATTGAGCCTGCCAGGATGAAGGCATCTGCCAAATACATTACTATTGAGGAACCCTCCACATAAGAGATGAAGGAGATTTTTAAGATCTTAAGGAAGAGTGATCATAAGATAGTAGAGCAGTTGGGGTAAACCCCCTCAAATATTTCTATGTTATCTTTATTACTATGTTCTGATGCGCATGCTCAAGCATTGATAAATTTTTTGAAGAATGCACATGTTCCTCAAGAGACTACAGTCGATCAGTTTGAAAATTGTGTAACGAGTTTGACAGTTGTAATACGGTGGTAGAACTGTCTTGGGTGTTTTGAGTTTGATCGCAATTGTTGCGGATAGCAAGAGTCGCCACCGAATTTTCTTTTATCCAATAAGGAAATGGTGAAAAGAACAGGAAATACCTTTGAAATGTTTTCTTGAGTTCGGGGGATAGATTATGAAAAGGGAAGGTGTTAGCACCCTTTTCATCTATAGTTATCTATGGGCTCTTAGTTGCTTGCTAGATCACTTATGAAATTGCTTTGTTTTAAATGTGTTTTGGTGGGTTTTGAAAGTATTTTTAAAAAGCGCCTTCGTTTAGGCAAACTTTGTAATGATTCTCATCTATATAAGAATGCATACAAAGTGTTGGACTTTTGAAAATATTCATGTTTTGAAAGTGTTTGGTGTGTTTGAAAAGATATTTGTTTTGAAGATGGGTTATGAGCAAGCAACTAAGAACGTTCTACCTACTCAAAAGTCTTTTGTTCATTTCTTCCTTCCTTTGATATTTCTATCTTACCATTGATTGGTAAGAAGCCTTATCTTTGGATGTAAAGGGATGGGCATGGGTCATCGTATAGTCATAAATAGCAATGTTTTGAGATATCTTAGCATTTCTCTTGAGGGACTAAGATCATTTGTAATGCAACATTTGAAGCGTCATCGAGGGACTACGATCTTTGATTGTTTTTTCTAAGACGTCTCACATGCATACTATGACCATTTTATCAAGGAAAGAAGTGGATTCAACCCTAGAGGTGCAAGTGTGAAAGTGTTTGTATTTCATGCTTGGTTTATCTTGAATTAGGGTTTTCTAGGCATTGATTTTATCTTTCCATACAAACCCTAATTACTAGCATTTATATGAAAGCGATAAATTGCGGAAAGTAAATATCCTACGCTATTACATCACTTAGAGATGGGGTGTACAAATTTAAAAATGGGGATTGCAAGAAATTAAACCTAATTATCTATTACAACTATATTGAACTTGAATAATGTACAAGAATTAAAATGTATATAATGTACAAGGATAGATATGGAAAGGGAATAGATTTTAGTTTTTTTGGATTTTGTTAAGAAAAGATTTTGACCTTAATAATTAAATAATGGTAATTAATTAAAATAGGAAAATTGAATTAATTTTAAAATGAAATTAATCAAAGGTGCAATTTTAGGGTTTTTTACATGAAAATAATTTTTGTTTGGCCTGGCCCAATAATCATTTAATTAGAGAACTAAAAAAATAAAAATGGGCTGCATTGCTGAAGTAAAATGGGGGGTCAGAAAAATAACAATGTCAAGGCCCAGCCAATAGAGGCCCAAACACGCTTCCTGCAAACAAAAAAGGAATGGAAAAATGTGAAAATTGCAAAAGGTCTCGTTGGGGCTCGAACCCAGGACCTTCTAATACGCGCGCGCTTCTTGTACCACTACAGTGGCCTATTTCATCCGTTAGTTATACAACTTGCACTAAATATAAAATGAACTCATTTCTGATAATTTGAACATGGCTTCATCTTTTTCCTTCGCGCGCGCAAGGATGCATATCACTATTGTTAACCTTCTAAAACTTTTATTTCTCATCCAAATCAAAAATTTGTAAGCATCAAACCTACTCAAAATTTTAATATGAGTCTAACCATGTAACTTTTAAAAGCTATGGATCAGATGTTAGCACGAATTTTGATTGGTACCAAAATCAAAAACTAACTGGTCAGAGTTGAAATTCTTAAGACACAAGCAATGAAAATCAAAACTAAGAGCATGGTCAGCTTCCTAGATATGTTATCTACATATTTTCTTTTATTTGTATATGCTGAAAACGCTTGTATCAAAATATCACAGTTAAGAAATGTTACCTCTTGAAGTGAAATTCGAATGACCTCTATATGACTTCCAGAAAAGGTTCGATGATAGATTAATCTTGCAGGGACCTTCTTTGAGCTAGTGGGATCACTACTTTGCTTTAAAAGTCACTGAATCAATCTAACCAAGTCAAGGTGCAATGGTAGAAAATGGAAATGGTGTATGATGATGGGATGGTTACAGAAATGTGGTTTAAGGGATGGGATAGTTTATATGTGGTGTATGGAAGCTTAGTTAATCAAAAGGCTAAAAAACGCATGAAGAGATTTGATATTTTGTGTGTAAAGTTAGAATGTGCCAAGTTTTTTGCTTGTGTGCAGGTTCTGAATTTTGGAGAGTTTGGGAGTGTTTGAGGATTTTTCAACACACACGAATCTGGCCCCCTTAGCTTGCAAATGACCTCTCTATTTATAGAGAAAAGGTTTTGGAAGTTGAAGTAATCAGATTTGCAAGATAACAAATTATGGTTTGGTTGGAATGCAAATATCAAGTTATGTCGAGTCTTCCATGATCCCAAGATGAAGTACCAAAGTTTTTTGTATATAGGGGCTACTTTCCATGATTTATGGTGGAGTATAATCAGAAGTAAGCAAGGTATGCACTCAAGACAAAATTTTTACCAAAAAGCTTGCTTTATGGAAAGATGTTTTGGAAAATGGTTTAATAACTTGGGTAATAGCTCAAGAGTGGGTGTAAGCATTAAATTATGATGAGATTTACAAGCAAGAAGGCCTGGAACACAAGATTATGCAGCATGACATAAGGGTTTAATCAATGTTCTTCAAAATTATGTCTTCAACTTGATTCCTTCTATAAAGATCTTGAATCTCTGTAGAACTTTTATATTTTTCTTACTCTGGTTTTCGACAAGCATCTTGAATCTCTTAAAGATGTCGAATACTCCATCCTTTCATTTTGATCTCGTAGATCCACAACTTTCGACCAAACTCATCAATAGACAAAACAATATTTGTTTCCACCTATTGTATGTTCTTCGAATGGACCACATTCATCTGAATGTACTACTTTGAGTATGCAAGATGATCTTATTGGCATAGTCTAAACAAAAGAATTTATGGATTTCTTTCCTACTAAACAAACTTCACAAAGTTTTTTCAGGCATCTCAAGACTTGGAATACCAGTAACCACATCTTGAGTAATCAGTTGATTAAGTGGTAGAAAGTTCAAATGTCCAAACTTCAAATGCCACAACCAACTATCCCTTTGGTCGAACATTTTTCCAACATTGAACTTCTGTCGGATTGATCATTGTCTTAAATGTCCTAATTTTTTACAACGGAGATTTCAAGACCAAATTTTTCTTGGTGTCGAAAAATATCAAAACTCCATCTTTCATGACAACTGAGAAACTTCTTTCGACTAGTTGTCCAACACTTAGCAAGTTGCATTTTATTCTAGGTACGTAGAGCACATCTTTAATCATAACTTTTCCTCCATTACTCATTTGAAAGACTATGTTGCCAATACCTTCTTCTTGCAATGAACTATTATCAACAAGTTTTTTTTGTTAAATTGTAATTCATAATGTTGAAACTATATGTGTCGAAGGGTTTAGAGGTGGATCGAAGAAGGTTGTTAGAAGGAAGCCATTTCCCAAACGAATCTTGTGGATCGTAGCAAACATAAAGATAGACTTGTAGTTCATAGTGTTGAAACTATGTGTGTCTAAGGGTTTAGAGGTGGATCAAAGCAGGTTGCTCGAAGGAAGCCATTTCCCAGTTGAAGCTTATGGATCGAAGCAAGCATGAAGATAGACTTCTCATAGTGTCAAAACTATGTGTGTCGAAGAGTTTAGAGGTGGATCGAAGCAGGTTGCTCGAAGGAAGCCATTTCCCTGTCAAAGCTTGGGGATCAAAGCAAGCTTTCTCTTCTTCGACTTGTCAAAATCTTTCAACCACTCCTTCCGATCAGTCATGTGGTTCAAAAATCCTGAACCAGATTTTGTATTCGACATGGTTATATGAAACCGCGCACCTTTTTTATCTGCTTTGCCCTTTCGACAGTTTCCTCTTCCTCCTTTCGAGGATTAAGAAGTTCCATCTTCGACCTGATGCTTTAGAGCCCAATATGATCCGTGGAAACTATATGGGGCATTAAAAGTCCTATTGTACTTGTGCAAATCAAACCCTAGTTTTGAGTCATCAGTGTTTGAAGAGGTATCTTGAGCTGGTCAAACCTTGTGTTGTCTTGAATTAATAGAGATCTTTTAAGAATATTCTTGAGAAGTGAGAGGGAAAATTTTGGGGTACAGCAACTACCGATAATGGATTGGGATTCTCGGATACTGATTTAACTCCAGCCGGAAGAAATCATAACAAAGCTTTGCACGTCTCCATTAAATGCAAAGGAACCACTCTAGCCCATATATTGGTGGATATTGGGTCCTCTCTGAATGTATTTCCCAAAGGTGCCCTAGATAGGTTGGATTGTGAAGGTTTGGTGTTGAAACCAACTAACTTAGTAAGGGCTTTTGATGGATTGAAAAGGATGGTACATGGGGAAGTTGATCTCCCCATCAAAGTTGGTTATCAAATTTTCAATTCTACGTTTTATGTGATGGATATACGTCCTACTTATTATTGCCTACTTGGGCGTCCTTGGATACATGGGGTAGGAGCAACGACTTCCACTTTGCATCAAAAATTGAAATATCCAGTCAAGGGAAAGATTATTACCATTTATGGTGAAGAAGAGTTCATGGTTAGCCACCTGAATTCGTTTAAGTATGTCGAGATGGACGACGAGTTCATAGAAACTCCATGTCAAGCCTTCGAAGTGGTCTCTCCCTTGGTCGTTGCCGCTAAAGTCTCTTCTGACATTCCAAAAGATACTCAAGATGTGCCAAGGATGGCTTCCCTCAAACATGCTCGCATTGTGATTGAAGATGAAGGTTGTACAATTTGAGGACAACTCCTTGAAATCCCTTTCAAAGCGGACAAGTTCAGTTTAAGTTTCACTGCCAAAGCTCAAAAGGAGGTCAGACGTGCTCGCATAGGAAAACCACCTCTTCGCATCAGTGATTATGAAGTGAATGCTCTTGAAGACTCCGACACTGATTGTGACTTTGATGACTGGATTTACACGATTGCCAAGGAAGGGCTCAACAATTGGCTTACCAAGGATTTCAGTCCCATCTCCTTCAACGAGGAGTAATTACCATTTACTGTTTGTCCATTCAAGAACTTTGTCTGTAATTTTATTCAAACAATGACTTTAAGCCACGTGCCATGCCCGGGGCACCATGGACCATTTGTTAAGGGTTTGTTCATTTTCATATGCCATATGATCATTTAATGAAAAATCATTAGACTCTTTTTGCATTCAAATTGTACGCTCATTATCTTTCTTTCATTTTATTTCATTTTCAAAATAGCCATGTATCTTACATGCACACGCATACACATTTGTAGATCCACATCCACTCTGGATCTCCTTGACAACGACTCTGCTATTACCGTCTATGACTTTAAACATCAAATCTACCAAGCCGAAGACAAAGGAGAAGAATATTGTGAAATACCTGAGGAACTAGCCAGACTTCTGATGCAAGAAGAAAAATCCATTCAACCGCATGAAGAGCCAGTTGAAGTTATCAACCTAGGTATTAGGGAAGACAAGAAAGTGGTCAAGATCGGTGCCAACTTGGAATATGGTGCCAAAGGTAGATTGGTATAGATGTTGCATGACTATGTTAAGGTGTTTTCTTGGTCGTATGAAGATATGTTGGGGCTTGATACTGATATTATGGTTCATTGTCTACCAACAAAGGAAGATTGTCCTCCAGTCAAGCAAAAAGTTCGTTGTATGCGGCCAAACATGTCTGAGAAGATAAAAGATGAGAGTGTAGGTTTTCTGGAAGTGACATCATATCCCCAATGGATGGAAAACGTGGTCCCAGTGCCAAACAAAGATGGAAAAGTCTTATGTGTGTAGACTATAGGGATTTGAATATGGAAAGCCCCAAAGATGATTTCCCACTACCATATATTGACGTCTTGGTCGACAACATGGTTCAACATAAAGTCTTATCCTTTATGGATGGTTTCTCTAGCTACAATCAAATCAAAATGGCTCCCGAGGACATGGAGAAGACCACCTTTATCACACAATGGGGAACCTTCTACTATAAAGTCATGCCTTTCAGTTTGAAGAATGCAGAAGCAACTTATCAACGGGCTATGGTAACTCTATTTCATGACATGATCCATAATTAGATAGAAGTCTATATGGATGATATAATTACAAGGTCACGGACTGGGGAAGAACACCTTGATCATCTACACAAGCTATTTGAAAGGTTGAAAAAGTACAAGCTGAGGTTGAATCCCAACAAGTGCACCTTCGAGGTGAGGTCTGGAAAACTCCTAGGATTTGTAATTAGTGGTAAAGGTATTGAGGTCGACCCTGTGAAGGTCAAAGCTATCCAAGAAATGCTAGCTCCCCATACTGAGAAGGACGTCAGAGGTTTCTTAGGTCGACTCAACAACATTTCCCGAATCATATCTCACTTAACTACAACTTGTGAGCCACTCTTCAAGTTGCTGAAGAAAGAAAAAGTAGTAAGATGGAATGACGACTGCCAAATAGATTTTACAAGATCAAAGAATACTTGCAAGAACCTCTAATCCTGATGCCTCAAGTTTAAGGAAGACCTCTGGTTATGTACTAAACTGTATTAGGGAATTCAATGGGGTGTGTGCTGAGCCAACATGACGAGTATGGCTGAAAAGAGCATGAAATATACTACCTTAGCAAAAAGTTTACTGACTGTGAAACAAGATATTCACTGCTCGAGAAAACTTGTTGTGTTTTGGCATGGGCTGCTCGCCGGCTAAGATAGTATATGTTGACTCACATCACTTTATTGATTTCTAAAATAGATCCTATCAAGTATATCTTCGAGAAGCCAACTATGTCCGGACGAATAGCTAGATGGAAAATGATCTTGACCAAATATGACATCCAATACACTACACAAAAAGAAATCAAAGAAAGTGTGTTGGCGGATCATTTGGCACGTCAAGCTGTTGATGATTACCAATCCATGAACTTTAAATTCCAGGATGAGAATATCATGCTAGTAACCGACTATGAAAAACCTGAACCGTATGAAGGACATGAACAAGGATCTCGATGGACTATGGTTTTTGATGGAACATCCAATGCTTTGGGTAATATAATTGGTGTTGTGATCATTTCTCCTGAGGGTTGCCATACACCTTTCATTGCTAGACTGTGCTTCGACTGTACAAAACACCTTGGTTGAGTATGAGGCATGCATCTTGGGTCTAAAAGTTGCTATTGACTTAAGAATAAAGTCCTTAAGTGTATACGGAGATTCAGCCCTATTAATCAGTCAAGTTAAAGGGGAGTGGGATACCAAGCATCCAAATTTGATCCCCTACAAAGAGTTTGTGATGAATTTAATCCCACACATCGATGATATTACCTTTGATCACTTCCCAAGCGAAGAAATTAAGTTGGTGGATGCCTAAGCAACAATGTCATCCATGTTCAAGGTCCATTGGGACAACGAGGCTCCCAAAATTACCATCGAAAGATTTGACGAACCAACACACTGTTGTGAGATTGACATTGCAAGGAGAAGCCTTAGTTCTATGAGGTGAAAAGATATCTTGAAGCGCTAGAATATCTTGAGGGAGCTTCAATCAATGATAAGAAATTCTTGCGAATATTCTCGGCCAAATTCTTCCTAAGCAACAGGATCTTATACAAGCACAACCATGATTCAACTTTGCTCCATTGTGTGGACAAGAAGGAAGCAGATAAAATCTTGGAAGACATGCATGAGGGTATCTTCAGAACTCCTTCCAGTGGACACACTATGGCCAAGAAAATCCTAAGAGCTGGTTACTATTGGTCGACTATGAAAACTGATCGACATCACCACTCCAGGACTTGCCATAAGTGTCAGATTTATACCAACAAAGTTCACATTCCTCTGATACATCTAATTGTCATGAATGCTCCATGGCCATTTGCAATGTGGGGAATTGACATGATCGGGGAAATAAAACCCACTGCATCTAATGGACATAATTTCATCTTTGTCGCCATTGACTACTTCACCAAATGGGTCGAAGCTGCTTCATTTGCCTCAGTAACCAATAACGTTGTAGCCCAGTTCATCAAGCATAACCTCATTTTCCAGTACGGAATCCCTGAAAGGATCATCACCGATAATGGAACCAACCTCAATAATGCCATGATTACTGAACTCTGCACGCATTTCAAAATCAAGCATCACAACTCTTCTCCATATAAACCTAAGAGGAATGGCGCAGTGGAAGTTGCAAATAAGAACATAAAGAAGATTGTGCAAAAGATAGTGGTGACCTACAAAGATTGGCATGAGATGCTACCATTTTCTCTCCATGGCTACCGTACCTCGGCAAGAACATCAACTAGGGAAACCCCATTCTCCTTAGTCTATGGCATAAAAGATGTCTTGCCTGTCGAAGTTCATATTCCTTCCTTAAGGATTATGAAAGAAGCAGACTTAGCCGAATATGAATGGATTCAGACGAGATTGGATCAGTTGAACTTGATCGATGAGAAGAGACTGGCTACTGTTTGTCATGGTCAAATGTATCAAAAGCGTATGATCAAGGCAGTCAACAAGAAGATCAAGCCTCGAGTATATCATAATGGAAAATTGGAAATAAAGCGCATCATTTTGCCACAAGGCGATCACATGGGCAACTGGACTCCCACTTATGAAGGGACATTTATTACCAAGAAAGTATTCTCTGGTGGTGCTATGATGCTAACTAATATGGATGGCAAAGATTTCCCGCATCCTGTGAACGCAAACATAGTCAAAAAATACTACGCATAAAAAATGACCCGCTATGTTGACATGCCTAGGCAAAAATAAGGGCATCCCGGTGAACCAAAAGGGTCGGGCAAAAGTTAAGGGTATATACAAAAGATTGTACACCCGACAAGTCGAAAAACCGAAAGGGAGGCTTGGGAAAAAAAGGGTATCCTGGTGGACTGAAAACCCAAAAGGGTGGTTCAGGCAAAAGTTAAGGATTAAAGAGTACGACTATGTCTCGTTGGATCACTATAGCAAGCTTTATTACCAAGGTCAAAAGTTCAAAAGGAACAAGATCCATTTAATCAACTTCTTTCGACGATAAAGGAAGATATTCAAAGACATAGGGGCAATAGGAGAGTTGGAATCCAATGAGATCACTTCCACATGGCTATACAATTTTTGTTTTCACTTTGTATTCCTTTCATTTTTTCGACGATTTCCTCTTACTAGGATTTTTGTCTCCCTGTACAAAAAACGCTTGTGTTTAGGAAAATTATTAATAAAAATATACTTTGAAATGCAAACTTTTTATTTTTTCTGCTTTAAGTGCAAAAATGTTCAATGATTAAAATTGAATGAACATATGCATATGAATATGATTAAACAAATGTGCATACAAAAAAAGTAATAAGCATTAACTCAAGGATTTAGGATATCCCCATAGTCACTTCAATGAGATTATCCCCACAAAGTGAACTCATACATTTTCAATCCCGAGTTCCAATCATCATATCTCCTGGAAATTTTCCCCAGCCAAGCTTGGCCTTCCAAAACTGAAAAAGAAACCTTGTGAAGTTCTTCCCTAAAATAATTCATTGCCCCAGTAAGGTTGCCAAAATATTTTCCTCAAACGGGTTTATTTCCCCAACAAACTACAGATTCCCCAGCTTGAGTCTATTTATTTCAGATATGTTTCCTCTTCCCCATTAGAGTTGATACGTTTCCTAGAAAGTTGTTGCAAAGCCTGCAAACCGACCAGATAATAGTTAACTTTACTCTCCTCAGACATACTGGATGTTTTAATCATCTCTTTTATTCCCAGTCAGGGTATATAAGAATTCCCAAGTAGAGCAGTGGACAACCAACTCTCCTAAACTCTTCTCCCCAAACAAAAATTAACATTCCCAATCGAAAGCATTCTATGCAAGTTTGAAGATACACATACTCTTCATCTCCAACGGTAGTTCGAGATTTTTTCTTCCCAACACTCCCCAGCCTTTGTCAAGGATTTGTTTTCCCAGACAAGAATACATTTCAATAAACATTTCACATTCATACATCATGACATATGCATATAAAACACATATAGCGCAATCACATTTATTTTGAGAACATCATTACGCCATGCATACTTCTGCATGCAAACTAACCCTCTTAATTGCAGGAAAAGTCAATCAACAAAACAAAGACCTCTTCTGGTTTAGATTTATTTCTTCTAGTTAAAGAAAGGAGAAAAACAGACATCTTCTTGTTTAGATTTACTTCTTCCAGTTAAAGACAAGAGAACAACAAATCTCTTCTGGTTTAGATTTACTTCTTCCAGTTAAAGACAGGAGAAGGACATTTGTTGTTTCAGTATAAATTGACCAAAGATTTATTTTGATACTTCTCCCAGATAAATATTTGAAGACATCTTCTGGCTCAGATTAAATCGACCAAAGGTTTATTCTAATACTTCTCTCAGTAGAATTTTTCTTGCTCAGATTAAATCGACCAAAGATTTATTCAGATACTTCTCCTACCTAAAGTCAAACATTAGACTTAGTCTAATTTCTCTATCAACAGACACTTCTGGATGGCATCTATAAGCCCATCTTCGACGATTCTCAACCACCTATGATGGCATCGATAAGCCCATCTCTGACAATATTCCTTCACTCTTCAAATGGCATCTTTAATCCCATTCCCGATATGATAAACCCAAAGCGTTACTTTTTGCACAAGTGAGTGCAAATTTCTGGGCACTCTAGTGTTCAATCATCTTCCACCTTCGAGTCACGAATGGAAGACATGCTAATCTAACTCTTTAGGTTTAAGAAGATTGAACAGGGGTAGCTATTGTACCCCAAAATTTTCCCTCCCATTTTTCATTCAAGATGTTCTCCTAGGATTTCTCAAATACTCAAAATGGCTCAGGATTTGAACAGACAGATTCTCCTCATATTCATTGAGTCCACGACTAGGGTTTGGTACTTCTCAAGAAAAATAGAGTTTTCAAGGTTTCAAGTGGTCTTTATGGTTCTTCATGTAATCTCAAGGATGCTCATGTCAAGTTTCAAGCCTTGTATCGCAAGTTTGCTCAGTCAATGGTTCAGATGACTGAAAATCAACTGCATTGACCCAAAAGTTGACCTTTTCAAGATCAAGTTCAAACGATTGTAAATTATTCATTATTCTATATTTTTGAGTGGTTCTTTTTGCGTATAACTCTCCTTGATGTTATCTTCACTTTCTCTTTACAAGTCAAGAGTTGATTATGTGCTAAAGATTATCAAAAATTCGAATACTTTAGAGGTGACTTTCTGGATTTTGACCTAATCTCAAGTAACTGTTGCCTGACTTCCAAGAATCTTAATTTCCTCGATTTTCAAGATCTTGACACGATTATTTTTGCACATTGTCATAAGCGATGTCACCAATAAGTTCTCTTCAAGGATTAAAGTCAAATTGTGTTTAAAAGACCTTGAAAGTTATTGAATTGTCATAGGTTATTTTCTTGATTTAGAATGTTTTTAACTTCTAATTACAACTTATGACATAATTGTTTTCTCAAGACTATGATTCTCATGTTAGGATCGTTCATGAAACAAGATGTTAAGTTCAGAGATTCATGTTGAGTTCGAACAAGATGTCGCTTATAATACAAGTCGCCATGTTGGAAATTGATTTAGGATCTTTTTGAAAGTGATTTGAGGATTCATTTGAATAATATATTTTATTTCAATTCAGGTTGGCAAAGCATCACGCGATATCATAGGTTTCGTCTAAATTTTCTATGGTTCATTCGCATGATTTATTTTTGAATACAAGGTATCAAAGACGAGTTCACTTAAAAATTCTTAAATTCATTCAAGCTTCCAATATCCGAGCCTCGGTGGAATGCAAACATGACAAAGTTATGCTTTTATTCATGGTTTCTCTAAGTCACAATTCTCATGAACTAAATCAAATTGGAGAACTTAATTCAAAGTTCATGGTTATTCATCTATTTTCAAGCATATCATTATTCAAATGCAAGACTGTTTCTTAAGTTACATTATAATTCAAGATAATTTAATATTATTCAAGAATTCAAGATTACAACAAAGCATCATTGTTATTTAAAAGTGAATTTGAATACATTTTACAAGTCTCCAAATCTTAAAACTGAAGTCACAAATGAAGTTCGCAATGTTAAAAAAGTTCCTAACAGATAAAGGGTTTACTAAACTACAAAGAATTTTTTTCATCTACAAATCTTCATCAAGCACTTCAAGTCGCTCTTCATCAATTTTCTCTACTGTCTAATTTGGTCATACATGTAACAAAAGAAGAAAAAAAAGAGAAATGGTTAGCAAACAATTCATATTTGAATAAGAATAAGAACTTTTAAAAAAATTTCTTTACAATATCATCATTAGGGTTTGCTCGAAGGAATCAGTTTTTGGTTTAGGGAATTCTCTATTAAATCATGTGCCAAAGCCCAACAAAGGCCTCATTTATCTTGAAAATAAAAATCAGATTCTATCATTGGCCCAAAGGTGTCCTTATTGCAAATCACAAAGTTAATTTGGTTCACAAATAAGATAATTTAAGATACAAATAACAAGGTCAACAAAAAGGACATTGTCAAAAAAAATTCAGCCCTGCTACCAACAACCTGCATTACCGGAAAAAAAAACAAACACAAAAACCCAAAACACTGTCAAAACAGCTGCAGAAAAACAACTAAAAATTGCAATGCTGCCCTGCAAAATATGTATCAAGCCAGTCCAAAGATTCCACACAAATAAGAAAAACAGAAAACTATATCAAAAGTAATAAAAGGGCATATCCTATTTGTTCAAACTCTCATATTTTCCCCCTAAAAGCTTTGTTCTCATTCAATATAAAAAACTGATACCAGAACACAGAAAAAGGGATCCATTATCCATCAAAAGAGAGCAATATTTATGTTCAAAAACACAGCAATGCAAGACATCACAAACCCTATTTTCCCATCATCATTTCCCTATTAACCCCTTCAGAAAGAAAAAATAAAAAAACAGAACCACAACAAAAAATGCTTACAACCTTCCTTCACTGTTAAGCTCACGAGACACGACCTCTGCCTCTTTCGAAACTCCACACTGCTCCCATCATCTTCAACAATTTCCAGCAACAATATCAACTTTCATTCATATCGTAACACAACCAAACAATCATCATATTCAAACATCAATCAAGTATTAAATCAAAAGTAAAAGAAAGAGAACGGATTCGACACTATACCTTTTCTCTTTCGCTGGCCAAAACCTCCTCGTCATAGGTAATTCTTTTCTATATTTTATATTTTGTTGTGACCATAACTATTGTTGTTATTGTTTGTTTATTCATGTTAAGAACATGAGGGCAGTCAAGGGAGATATAGCCGCGAGTAGAGACCAATGAGAAACAGAGGAAGTTTGCGGAGTACAGAGGGAGTTTGCGGAGTACAGAGGGCAATCAGGAGAGATGAGGTCGCGAGTAAGGGAAAAGAAGAGAGAAACAAAGGGAATGTCATGGAGAATAGGCGCTACCTCATGTGTTCTTGTTTCTCTTCATTTTTATGGTTTACAAAACCCGATTGTTAATTAGGGAAGATGGTGGACCTTGGGCCGACTCGGATCGGCCAAGGCCCACCATATATATTTTTTCTTTAGCCTAACTCAATTTATACTCTTATGTTAATTCAAACCTTGAAAAATAAAAATAAAATGACCAAGTGATGCAGTGGTAGGAGCGTGGGGGTGAATGCATAAAGCCCCGGGTTTGAGACCCCCTGGGGACATTTTTATTATTTTTTTTTGTTTTCTTCATTTTTGTTAAACAAAAAGACAAACAAAAAACTGACTTTTGGGCCTAGAAGGTTAGAGCCCAGCGGCCCAGTTTTCCATCCACCTCATTTCTACTTCAAACCACCATTTTACTTTGTTTCAATAATTTTTCTTAATCTCTAGTTTAGATTTTAAAAATTCAATTAAATAATATATAGTTTTTAAATTAGTTAAATTTCTTAATTAGTTTAGTTTGGGACTTTGTGAATAATTTTATTAATTAACATTTTTATCGCTTAGTTAACTTTCCTTTAAATTATTTAGTTTTTACATGATAAAAATTCAAAGAAAAAATAATAGAATAGATTTTTTATTTTCTTTTCAAAATTTCTCACAAACATACAATACCAAAAATATTATAATATTAATTAATTTGCTAATTAATTTTATTTTATAGATTGTTGTAGTTTAATTAATTATTTATTTTTGATTGGGTTTTATTGATTGTTTATATAGACTTTTAATCGTATTGTCGATTTGATCCATTCCCATTTGTAAATTTGAATCCCCATTCTCGAAAACTCTGTAATAGTGTATAATTTTAATTTTCGCAATTTACTGTTTTTCTTTATACTGTATAGTAATTATGCGTGTATGACAAGATATAAATTCAAACGATAGATAATCATCAAATTCAAGATAAAATAACCGAAAACAAATCACTTTTCGCACACGTGCACCTCTAGGGTTAACCTCGCTTGTTGCCTTCGAAAAAATACAGTCATGACTCTCGAACGTGAGAGATTTTAGCAGTGAACATTTGGTTTAAAGATCATAAGTCCCTCGATGAACCTTTCTATGATGCCTCGGTATACGATCTTAAAACCTTAGGGTAAATGCTAAAATATCTTACGAGTTGCTTTTGTGACTTTACGATGACCCACGCATGTCCCTTCACATCTAATGATAGGTCTTCTTACAAATAATTGGTAAGATACCATTATCTAAAGGAGGAGGAAAATAACAAAGACTTTTTGAGTAGGTAGATCATTTGTAGTTGCTTGCTCACAACATTTCAAAATATCTTTCAAAATACTCCAACACTTTCAAAATGAAATATTTTCAAAAGTCAACACTTTGTATGCATTCTTATAGAGATGAGAATCATTACAAAGTTCGCTTAAATGAAGGCACTTTTCAAAAATACTTTCAAACCATCACAAACACATTTTAAACCAAGCATTTCAAAGTGAGCTAGCAACTAAGATCCCGTAGATAACTACGAATGAAAAGGGTGCTAACACCTTCCCTTTTCATAACCTACCCCCCGAACTCAAGAAAAATTCTAAAAAGGTATTTCATTTTCTTTTCATCCTTTCCTTTATTGGATAAAAGAAAAGTCGGCGGCAGCTCTTGCTATCCACAACAATTGCGATCAAACGCAAAACACCCAAGTCACTTCTCCCACCGTATTACAACTGGGAACAAAGGGTTGTGAACTACTAACTCAAAGATTAAGGTAGAAAAAGTGTAGAACAATAACAAGTTTCCCACCATTATGGCATTCCACCAAGAACGGTTCCCAACTAGTTCTTTAACCAAGGCGTTCCGCCTAGAAAGGGCAATAAACTTTACTAACCTCTGGATTTCACCGAGAACGGTAATAGTCTCTTCTTTAATCAAGATATCTCTTAAAAAGGGTAATAAACTTCCTTTGACTTCTTGATTTCACCGAGGATGGGGAAATTTTCTTATTTGACCAAGATATCACATGGAAAGAGTAATAACAGTTGTAAGAATCTTTCAATGAACTGTCTTTATCAATTAAGTACAACCAACCTCAAAAATGAACTATCTCCCATAATATAGACACTATCATTTATCGGAGTAAAAACATCTTCTTTATCATTAACAAACTTACTGGGGAAGCACAGGTTGCTCAAATGAAGAGACCACCAGTTGTTGTTACGAAAAGGATGGCAATAACATTGGTGGGAAGTGAATCTTGATTTCGTGGGGAAATTCCAACACATTCCTGCTGATGGGATAAAGTCTTCACGTGCAAAATAAATGCACGTTCTCAATCCAGGGCTCAAAACCTATAGGGATCAAAATATTACTATTGTCGGAACCAAATATTTAAACCAGAAACAAATTGGAGTGAAATAATCAACCAAGATACCATCCAATAAGGAACATACTCAAATGGGGATCAAATTACATCTAGATAATAAGCATGGTAGGAAGGCTAAATAGAAATTCTTCCATGAGGGATAACTCTGTGGGGAAATTGAAAGGATATAAACTTTCTGCTTAAGGTTGACACTCTATTAGAGAGAGGATAACACAACTCTGCAATGAGAATAAAATATCAACATAAACATTATTGAATGAAAATAAGAAATGGATTTTAGTTCATCTATGTTGATGTATGTATGAATGTATGAATGATATTATCAATATGCTGACAAAGCAGACACACTGCATTGGGAATAACCAGACCAAACATACTTGGGTAAGGAAAACACTCGGCTAAGTCACATCCAGGATGAAGATTCCATAAGAGAGTAAGCACCAACTGAGGAAACAAAATCCTACTTCAAGGATTAACTTCACTAGGAAGAAACATGGTTTGAAAAATAATCAAAGCAAAATTTGATAGCAATAAACCAATACAGTTGCAGGGATATGATAAACTCTTCCAGGCTTAACCAGTGAACATCATACATACTTCGCTAGGGAAGACAATGTGATATCATCTAGACTCCAACTGGGGATGCCATACTGACTTCACTAGGGAAGACAATGCCATATCACTAAGGGGAACCCAAATACATTCTTCAATATCAAGAGTAGTGGTTGTACAAACTTCTCTTGGGAAAATCTATAAAACTTCTCGGGGTGTATGGTGTTGCTACGCGGTGTTTCACCCCATATTTGGTTAGGAGTTTATCGAAGATTCTGGATATGAAGTGGGAGCCACCGTCGCTTATGACTTGCTTGGGTACACCAAACCTTGGGAATATAATATTCTTGAAGAGTTTAATCACGACTCTAGTATCGTTTTTTGGAGAGGCTATTGCTTCGATCCATTTCGAAACGTAATCTACAGCCACAAGTATATATTTGTTACCGAATAAGGACGGAAATGGTCCCATGAAGTCTATTCCCCATACATCAAAGACTTCGACTTGTAGAATGCCAGTATGAGGTATCTCATCGCGTCTAGATATGTTTCCAGTGCGTTGGCATCGATCGCAGTTAAGGATGGCTATGTGCACATCTTTCCATAAATTTTGCCAATAGAAACTAGACTGCAAAATTTTGGCACATGTCTTTGATGTGCTTGCATGGCCTCCGTAAGGGGCATCATGACAATGAGAAATAATGTTTTCAATTTAGTTTTCCGGGACGCATCGTTAGAAAATACCATCGGCACTTCTCTTGAATAGTAAAGGTTCATCCCAAAAGTAATGTTTCAGATCGTGAAAGAATTTTTTCTTCTGTTGATAAGTCAAATCAGGGGGTAGGATTTTGGCCGCCAAGTAGTTTGCTATATCCGCATACCATGGTAAGGTTTGATTAGTTCGGACAGAGACCACAGTTTCGTTTATACCATTATTTATTGCGTCTTGGCTTTCTTGTGAATCACGGCTAACAACTTGTGTGTCATGTTCTAAAAGCAGTTGGTTTGGATTCAATTCAGGTGGTTCTTCGCTGGCATCTCCTAAGTCCATCTGAGTTAACAGACGTTCATACGGGAAGTCATCGTTAATGGGTACCTCTTCTGGTGTCAGCCTCTCCATTCGCGATAAATGGTCGGCTACTATGTTCTCGGTACCTTTCTTGTATTTAATTTGTAAATCAAACTCTTGTAGAAGTAGAATCCATCTTAATAGTCTCGGTTTCGAATCTTGCTTGGTTAAGAGATATCTAATAACTGCGTGGTCTGTATAAATGATTATTTTTGCGCCAACTAGGTAGGAGTGAAATTTGTCCAGTGCAAAGACTACAGCTAAAAGTTCTTTTTCCCTAGTTGTGTAATTCATCTGTGCAGGGTCCAAGGTTCTACTAGCATAGTATATCGCATGAAGCTTCTTATCTCTTCGTTGTCCCAGGACTGCACCTACAGCGTAATCACTTGTGTCGCACATGATTTCAAATTGAAGTCTCCAATCAGGTGGTTGCATGATTGGTGCGGATACGAGAGTTGTTTTCAATTGGTTAAATGCCTTTAGGCATTTGTCATCGAAATCAAATTCAACGGCTTTCATAAGGAGGGTAGTTAGAGGTTTTGATATTTGCGAGAAATCTTTTATGAATCGTCGGTAGAAACTGGCGTGTCCTAAGAAACTGCGTATTTCTTACTGGTTTAGGGGGTTGCAAATTTTCTATGACTTATATCTTAGCTTTATCGACTTCAATCCCCTTTTCAGGCACAACGTGTCCTAGTACGATTCCTTGTTTAACCATAAAGTGGCACTTTTCCCAATTCAGAACGAGGTTAACTTTTACGCATCTCTCCAAGACTTTCTCTAAATTTATCAGACAATCCTCAAAACTTTCTCCACATACAGAGAAGTCGTCCATAAAGACCTCCATGATATTGTCTATGAAATCAGCAAAGATTGCCATCATGCATCTTTGAAATGTGGCGAGAGCGTTGCATAATCCAAACGGCATTCATCTGTAGGCAAAAGTTCCATAAGGACATGTGAATGTTGTTTTCTCTTGGTCATCAGGGTGAATAGGAATTTGAAAGAATCCCGAGTAACCGTCTAGATAACAGTAATGAGAGTACTTAGCTAATCGCTCAAGAATTTGATCGATAACGGTAGAGGGAAATGGTCCTTACGAGTGGCTTTGTTTAGCTTCCTATAGTCAATACACATTCTAGCTCCGCTTACAGTTTGTTTCGCTGTAGCTTCACCTGCTTTGTTTGTTGTTACCGTTATACCACCTTTCTTTGGTATACAGAGGACTGGGCTTACCCATTGACTATCAGAGATTGGGTATATGATTCTGTGTTCAGAAGTTTTTTTACTTCGTCTTTAACTACGGTGCTCCATATTGGGTTAATTCTTCGTTGGTGTTCTCTAGAAGATTTGCAGTCATTTTCCAGCATAATACGATGCATGCAAATTGAAGGACTTATTCCTTTGAGATCTGTAATGTTGTATCCCAAGGCCGATGGGTATTGTCTTAAGACTTGTAATAATTTGTCTGTTTCTTGTTGTCCTAAGTCCGCGTTGACAATTACAGGTCGTTTTAACTCGGTCTCGAGGAATTCATATCTAAGGGTCTTAGGTAATGGCTTAAGATCCAATGCTGGTTTTCTTGGACAAAGCATGTGGTCGGGTGTCAGAGCTAAGCATTCGCTTAGATTGTCGTCTCGGTATTCGGGACACCATTCGTTATCTTCGAATATAAGAGGCGTGGGAATCTTCATGGTTTCAGAACAAGGTATCGGTTCCCATTCAATTTCTCTTACGCATTCGTCCACGATGTCTACCAGATAACATGTGTCATCTATGGCAGGCACTTGTAAGAATTGTGTCAGAATAAATTCGACTTTCTCTTCACCTACTTCAAAGGTTAGTTTGCCCTTTTTTACATCTATGATAGCTCCAGCGGTGGCTAAGAATGGTCTTCCTAAAATGATAGGTGTACTTTCGTCTTCTCCAATATCCATGATTATGAAATCTGTAGGGATGTAGAATTGACCTATCCGTACAGGAACGTTTTCTAAGATTCCTACAAGGTATTTGACAGAGCGATTCGCCAATTGAACGGACATCTTTGTTGGTCTTAGTTCACCCATTTCCAGTTTGTTGCATATGGATAAAGGCATAACGCTAATACTAGCTCCTAAATCACATAGGGCTTTGTCTATGACAAACTTACCTATATGACATGGTATAGAGAAGCTTCCAGGATCTTTCAGCTTTGGAGGCATCTTGTTTTGGATAATTGCGCTACATTATGCAGTAAGTGTGACTATTTCGTTATCTTCTAGATTTTTCTTGTTAGATAAGATTTCCTTGAGGAATTTGGCATAGGAGGGCATTTGAGTTATGGCTTCTGTGAAAGGAATTGTTATATTAAGTTGTTTCAGAAGTTCTACGAATTTTTTAAATTGCCCTACATTCTTAGGTTTGGCTAATCTACCAGGAAATGGGATTTGGGGTTTATAAGGCGGTGGAGGCACATAATGTTTTTCTTTTTCTTTTTCTTTGGCCTCTCCTCCTTTATCTTCTTCATCCTCCCCTGGTTTCTCTGGTTGATTTTCCTTCTCAGTTGGTATTTCGGACCTTTGGTACATACTTTGATTTGACAGTCTCGGGTCAGGCGGTCCATCTAACTCGGTTCCACTTCTTAATATGATGGCATGATCATGCCCCTTCGGGTTAGGTTGTGGTTGACCAGGAAATGTATCGGCTGGTGCAGTTGTAGGTGCTTGTTGTTGAGCCACTTGAGAGATTTGGGTTTCTAACATTTTATTGTGGGTGGCCAAAGCATCTATTTTGTTTGCTAATTGTTTTATCTGCTCGTTAGTGTGTATGTTTTGATTTTGGACATCTTTGTTTGTTTGCGCTTGGGTAGCTATGAAGTTCTCCATCATCAACTCTAAGTTTGATTTTCTAGGCACACTAGGAGCGTTTGCAGGAGGTGTCTGATATCCAGGTGGCACGGCAGGTGCTTGGTTTGGAGCATACAACGCATTGGGGTTTTTATATGAGAGATTTGGGTGATTTTTCCATCCAGGGTTGTATGTGTTTGAGTAAGGTTTTCCTTGAGCATAACTCACTTGGTCAGTTGGAGTCCCTGCCAAGATCTTACATTCGGTAACTAAATGTCCAGGTACTCCGCATATTTCACAATTGGGAGTTATAGCAGCCACGGTGGCTAGAGGTATTGCGGTCAAATTATCTATTTTTAGGGCGAGGGCATCTACCTTAGCATGGACACTGTCTAGATCTCTTATCTCATACATGCCTCCTTTTGTCGGTGTTTTATTTGCAGTACCTTTGTCTACTTGTCCTCTTTCACTTCCCCACTGATAGTGGTTTTGGGCCATGCTTTGTATTAGAGCATAGGCAGCGGTGTAGGATTTTTCCATAAGTGCACCTCCTGCAGCAGCGTCTATCGTTAATCTTGTATTGTAAATGAGACAATTATAGAAAGTATAGATAATCAACCATTCTTCCAAGCCATGATGTGGGCATAGTCTCATTATATCCTTGTATCGTTCCTAAGCATCGAAAAGGGATTCATTTTCCTTTTGTCTAAAATCTCTTATTTGAGATCTTAGCATAGCTGTTTTGCTTGGTGGGAAATACCTTGCAAGAAAGACTTTCTTTAGCTCATCCCATGTAGTGACTGAGTTTGTGGGTAGAGATTGGAGCCAAGCTTTGGCTCTGTCTCTTAGAGAAAAAGGGAAAAGACGAAGTCTTATTGCCTCTTGATTGACCCCATTGTTCTTAATTGTATCTGCGTACTGTAGAAATATTTATAGATGAAGATTAGGGTCTTCCATTGACCCACCAGAGAACTGGTTCTATTGTACAGCAGATAACAAAGAAGGTTTCAGTTCAAAGTTGTTAGCCTCGATTGGAGGAGCAGAAATGCTATTGTGCGGTTCATCTTGTGAGGGAATGGCGTAGGATTTGAGTGGGCGCGGAGCAGGGTTGGCATCCATTTCTTCGGTTGGTCGAGGAATAGGAGATTCGAGTGATTGACGAGGTTGAGTGTTATGCAAGATATGATACTCTTTAATGCCGCGTCTAAGTCTGAGATACCGCTCGATATCCTTGATTTGTATCTATAACGGCTCGCCTTGCGAACGAGTGTTTGGCATACAAATAAGAAAAGAAATAAAAAGGAATAGAAAGGTTTTTTCTCTAGTCTCTACTGTGTAACAAAAGAGTAGCGATATCGACTTAAATCAGTCCCCGACAACGGTGCCAAAAACTTGATCGGGATTATACTTAGGTATCCAATGATTCGGACTGCAAGTGCACAGTCTTATCGTGTAGTTTTAAAAGATATCGAACCACAGAGACTGATGAATCGATCTACCGTCTTCTATTGTTACTTCGCAAATCTAAAGCTAATGAATGTTTGATTGGGTTGTAGGGAAAACTAAATACTAAATTAAGTTGGATTTTTAATAATCAATGAGCGTAACTACCAGTATGCAATAGTCGAACCTCGGGAACTAGCGACCGGTTGGGTGTCTTTATATTTTCAAAACAGCTTTCAGTAAAACTTATTTAGTTTAAAAACCCTCGTCTCACACTGTCGTTTTGTTGATCTAGGCTATGCAGTTAAGTCCTAACGTACGCTTCTGCCATCCCGCAGGAGTTAAAAACACCTTTTGAAAACTAAATAAAATCTTAATTAACTTTAAAGTGCTTCCGCTGTATTTTAAGCTAATGCCTAATTACTACTGTCTAGTTAAAAGATCTCAAACTTCCGCTTTGTTGACCCTAACCTCTATCTGTTCTTTACTTTCGTAACAAAACAATTTAATGATTAAAAATAGTAACTTGGACCAGAAAAGAAGGTTTTGTAGTAAAAATAATCCCAACTAAGTCACTCGATCCCTTGGTTAAGTGACCTTACATACCGGTATACGAATTCTAGCCTAACATAATATCAGACCAAATCACAGAATAATTCAAGAGACATATGAAAATAAACATAATTATATTGATTAAAAGTAATAAAAATTCGTAAACATAAACCTGGTAATAATTATGAATATAGAAGCACTCCTGCACAAACTGCAGGCTTTGCTTCCATCGGGGAACAGATGTAACCGTACAATAAAAACAATTGCTGGAGGAAATATAGAAATTGCTGGGAAATAAATAATGCTTCAAGAATATTTGCTAAGAGTAAAAATGAATTCTCCAAAGTTTCTGCCAAAAAAAAGAACCCATTTCTCCTATGGTCCAAGGTCCTATTTATAACTCCTGTGTGATAAGTTCGTTCTCGGTAATCTAGGAACACTTTGTGTTCCTTTGAGAAATAATAGGACCACTAAAGTAGTTACATTCTTCATGCTTTGACTGAGTGGATCAGATAATATAGGGTGATCGTTGGATTTGTTTTGAATTGGTTTCCTTCCGTTGGATACATGGAGAAAGTGGCCTTGTAACATTCGTCAAGTCCAAGTAACGATGGTCACTTGGTCCATCTCAATGTGTGACGAGCGGAAATACTCCTTGACGATCGTCAAGGTCTTCTTCATGGTGGGCCACGTACTCACACGCTTGATGGGCTTAAGCTGATTTCTTCTCCTTTGGCCCTTTTTGCTATCTTTGCACCTTTTTTTCTTCATTTCTTCCAAAGTGTTCAGTTTAATGTATATCTGTAAAACTAGAAAAATACCTGCATAATATCTATAAAATAATTTAATTTAGACTAAAGTATGAGAAATATTTTGTGTATATCAAGCCAGAAATATCACATATTTGTGTGTCATCACCAGGACATGACATTGGTTTTTTTTGTATGGAAGATAACAAAATCATATGATACCAATCATAATAATTTAGCAAAACTCATGGGAGTTAGGAAACACTATCTCATTAAAGTAACCTTTTGAAATAAACCATGCTTCAATTAGGACTTTTAAGGGTTATAACGTGGCCTGGTTCACGGTTTTCTGAAAAAAATATTTTTTTAGGCTCAAAATTATTTGGTGTCCACCCCTTCTTCATGATGTTTTCTAGTCATAAGTTTAGCTAACTTGACACGACCATTCATCTCTTAAAAGGAATTGAAATTGTTGGGGAACCAACACGATGTTTTTCGAACATGGCAGTCACTCACTTTTTGGATTTGGTGTCTGATCACACAACCTTGTCTTGCAAGTTGAAATATGTCACTCTCTATTTTTTTTCTTCTTTTTTTCTTTTCTTTTCTATTCTATTCTATTGCCTAAGTCTTTTTTTCTTTTTTTTTCTTTTTTTTTTCTTTTCTCCTTTTTTTTTTCTTTTTTTTTTCTAATTAGCGGGCTTTCTCTCTTTTCTCTACCCATTTTTATTCTCTCTTTTAAACAAGTCGTGTAATCCTGAGTCGTCTTCGATTTGTTGAAAGTAATTATAATTGCCTCACTCCATGATCAATAAGGTATAACCATTGTTGTAGCGTCATCTGTTGACGTTCTGATATGGAAAGGTTAACCATTCGAATTTCGTCTTTCCTCAACCTTTTTAAGGATAACACCCATTGTGGTTGATCCTTAGATGCGCACTCCTGATGATTTTTGAATGCTCGATGAAAATAACTGAACACTACCCTACCCCGGGTTAAAAATGAGGGTTTTATCTGAATAGAAAAAGAAACCCCTAATTCAAGGCTCAAAGGGGTTAACGAGGGTTTCACTCCCTTATATCACCGGTGTTTGGGAATTTGAAACAATGTATGTACATCGTCCACATGGTTTTATCCAAAACCATACAACAAAAATGTTTTTGTTTTTCAATATCATCATTCTCCCTCCAATCTCTTCCAAGGCAAAAGAGTAGGTAACAAGTTGGTATCTTAATGAAAAAACAAATTTAAAATTGAAAATAAATATGAGTTAAACGAATGGGTTTCTTCAAGATAAACATATTCATTGTATTAAGATAATCATTCAAATACAAACAAGTTCTTACATGCAAGCAGTGCGATGATAAACAAGAAAAATTACAAATGAGAAAGCAGTAAAAATTATAATAAACTGAGAAGGCTAATCATCCTTAAACTCCAGGGCATCCTTCAATCGAGCTCTCCAAAGTTCATACATGCTTGAGTAACGGGTTAACTACTCCTTTTTAAACAAGGACTCATTCTCTATATCAGAAGTCCCTTCCAAGGTTGGCAATGGAGCACGCAACTTTTCAACAATCTTCTTTCTATCTGCGAAAACAGATACCGCTCCTTCTTTAAACAAACCCATGATTTTTATTATCCCGAGTTCACCCCTTAAAGAAGCACAACCCCGCAGTTACTTTGTACATTTTGGACAACAATAACAGCTAAAATTAACCAGTCTTCTTTGAACCCATTTTTTATGTATCTGTCTAGGAGTCACAATATTGAGCTCTACAATTGTAGGTTCCTTAACATACCTAGCATATGCTTTAGCGGGGATTTGAACACTAACATCCATAGTCACAAACACATCATTAGAAAACAACTCATTTCATGACACAAACTCATCATCTGAAGAAAATAAATTGACAACAGATGCAACTTCATCATCAGACAAAAACTTATATGAAGAAAAGAACTCATCAGGAGTCTCAGACTCAACATCATAGTCTTTAATCATATTAACATATTCATATTCAGCCCTTGGTATGGTTATGTGAATAAGACTTTCATCCATCATCTCTTGGAGGTTACTTCTCACTTTATCACATTCATGGTTATCTGAATTGCAACTATTGTAACCCACATGATGGTGTGTGTAATAGCTAAACTCGTAGAGATCATCATGCATCTTCACTAAATCACCTCTAACCAAGTTGATATAAAAAATCCTAAAGTCCCCAAAACAACCAGCAACCATATTCGCATCACCTCAACTTCCATGTTTGGGTAGTGTATTATCCTTTACATTGGGACCTACATCTTTAAAAGATAAGAGACTAGATCTTACCATCTTTTGAACTTCAAACTTCAATGGATAACAGTTTTCAATGTTGTGCCAATGGGCTCCTTGATGAAAAGCACAAGTCTGATCAACTTTATAATACCATGGAAAAGTTGAAGGTATAGCAGGGAGAGGCCTAGTCTGCACCATATTCTTCTGAATCAAAGCCAGAAACAATTATGTATAACTCATCGGAATAGGATCAAAACTTCTGTCTTATGACCTTGCCTTTGATTACTTGTTGACGTGATCTCTGATAGGCAATAGCAGTTAGAGCTACATTGACGACTGAAGTTACTAAAGAAACATGTTATTGATGTTGATGATGTCTTCTAGGAGGATTAATCCTTCTTTCTTCAACAACATCATTTATTTCACATTCTTTCTTTTTAGAAAACCCATATGATGATTTATTTGTTCCACTAGAACCTTTATCTTTTGACAATCGTCCTTCCTTGACGACTTCCTCTAGACAGACACTCATACTTACCATCTCAGTGAAATCACTTGATGCACTTACAACCACTCTTTCATAGTAAAATAAACTGAGGGCTTTTAGGAAGACCTTAGTCATTTCTTGCTCCCCCATTAGGGGTACCACTTGGGCATCAATCTCGCGTCCACTTTTTAAATACTCTTTAAATGATTCCTTATCTTTTTGAGCCACTGCTTTCAATTGGTCACAGTTAGGTTCCATAAACATGTTGTACTTATATTGATTCATGAAAGCTTCACCCAATTCATTGAATGTATGGATGTTGCTATTGTCCAGCCCCATATACCATTTCACGAAAGCACCAATTAAACTATCTTGGAAAAAATGATTAATAAAATGTTGGTCATCAATATGAGTGGACATCCTTATGATATTCATCACAAGGTGGTAACGGAGACAAGGGTTGCCCTTTTACTTCTCAAATTATGGAACTTTAAACTTTGTTGGCAATTTCACATTAGGAACCTATTTTACCCCAAAATTTTCTTTCACATTTTTCTTCAAGGCATTCTTCCAATGCTTCTCAAACATTTAGGACACTCAAGGGTTGACTAGTCATGATGCTCCTCCTAAGCTAAAAGCCTACAACTAGGGTTTGGAATTTCTCAAGGAAAATTGGTTTGAAAAAGTATCAAGTGGTTTCCATGGTTCTTCATAGGTCCTCAACAAGGTTCATGTCAAGTTTAAAGCCCTACATCACTAGTTTGCTCAATCACTGGCTCATATGATTGAAAATCAACTGTATTGGTCAAAAGGTCAACTGTAGTCAACATATAGTCAAACATCAATATTTTTGATGATATTCATCATTTGATCAAGGGTTGATCATGATTCCTCAAGGAAATCCCTTAAATCATCAGAAATACAAAATTGCCAAATTAGGCTTTCCTTAGGAGAAGTCAACTGAAATTTGACCAAGAATAACTTTACTTTCTTCATCAACTTTTCCCCAACAGAAGCACATTTTGAAGAAAATTCAATTCTCTACATTTTTTATTTTATTCTCAAGTACAAAAAATGATACACTTGGAAGATATGATCTCATACATTATATCTCATTTTCGAAAGTCAACAAAAGACACTTTTTGTCAAGGAAACTTACATCAAGATAAAGTTTTCAAAACCAAACATGACCAACATAGAGATTTTAGAGGACATCTTGGGATTTCCAAAAAGTCAAAGATCATCTTCAAAAGATGAAAATTGAGAGAGTTATGGGTTACACAAGTTAGGTGTTTGTCAAGAAATGCATGAAATCTCAATTGAGTAAATTTGGGATTATAAGTTATTGGGCTTAACTTTTTGGAGTTCAAACATACTCATGATATGTCCAAAGACCTCTAAACCTATCCATGCATTATTTGGATTTTATTTTTATTTATTTAAATTTTTATTCATTTAAATATGAATTAAATCAAATAAAATGAAAAAACTAATGGGCTAGTGCATATGGGCTTAGCTTCATCCATCATGACGCCCAAAAATTTGTGCAAGATACACCCAATATGTCCAAATTCATGCAAAAAAGGAAATTGGCAAGAGATATTTCATTTTTTGCAAGAATCATTCAAATATGACAAAATTTTAATATGTTGGATTTTTGTCTCATGACCTTGAAAGCTTTGTTTTCTTGCCATACTAGCTCTTCTCCTCCCTCTATATATTGCATAAAAACTCAAGGCAAAGGACCATGCACAAATAGGTACAAGAAAGCTCTACAAAATTCTCAAAAATTGCTAAAATTTGCAAGAATTCGCAACTATATTCCCAGGCGCTATTAGTCCAAATAATTGGGAAAAACACATTTCTGAGACTTCCAGGAGTCTACTCGGGCCTCTTGCCAAGTCAATCCACGCCCAAAATAGGCGCACCATGTAGCTCTGTTTGGGTAAAAATTCTTAATTAAAAATTCTCAATTCTTACGTTGTAAATGGTTTATAAGCGTTCATGCATGCTCATACTAATGCTTAGAACGTTTTAGAACCATTGCTTTTAAATTTTGACGCAGGAATCTAAAAATTCCAGATCTAAAGCCTCAAAGGTGCGTCCCGATGGTGCAGCCCAAGACGTTATCCACACTGGATCCAGCGCAGAACTGAGCTTTGTCCAGTTTGGGCTTTTAATTCTACTTCGTTCTCACCCCTCATTTTCACTTTTGCAGCACGGCCCATTTTTCTTTTTGCTTTATTTATATTCTTTTATTTCAACTAATTTCCTTTTCTTAAAAAATCATAAACATCATAAAATCAAAATCACAAAAAAATATTAGAATTAGTTTTTTTTATTAATTAAAATTAATTTTAAATGACCTCTTTATTAATTAATTAATTAATTAGAATTAGGTTTCCATAAATTAAATTAAATTATATTTTCCTAAACAACAAAAACAACAACAAAAAATACTTTTTATCACTTAGAACTTTTTTAGGGCTTTCATTCTCTGCGTGCTTTATTTACTTTATTTGCATTATTTTCATAAATTATGCAACTGTCAAAAGGATGTAATAGTTTAAATAGGACCTTTTATCTTTTATTTCCCCATTTTTGTTTGTAATTCCCCCCATCCCGAAGCATTGTAATAGCGTAGATTCATTTTACGCACTTTATTTCCCGTACTTATATACAATTAACTGCTAGATGTATGCTAATAGGCATGTATTTAAATAATAAAAGCAAACGCTAGAAAACCTAACACTCAAGATAAACATAACTGAAATACAGCACACTCGCACATGCACACCTCTAAGGTACCTCCACTTATTGTATTCGGAAAAACATTCATGTCCCTCGAACGTGGGACACTTTAGTAAAGTTCCTCGATACAAAGATCATAGTCCCTCGATGATCCTTTGATGTTGCCTTTCGGTAAATGATCTAGTCCCTTACGATAAATTGCTAAAGCATCCTACAAGATGCCTTTATGACTGCACGATGACCCGCACTTGTCCCTCAAACATCCAATGATAGGGCTACCTATCAACTAATGGTAGGATAGCATTATCTAAAGTAAAATAGGAAAAGAACAAAGACTAATCCAATAGGTAGTCCATTCAAAGTTTCTTGCTCATAAAAATAAACAAAACAAATTTTCCACACATACACAAAACACTTTTCTAAATGTTTTCAAAGACAAAAAAAACACTTTGTATACGTTCTCTCCGAAACGAGAAACATTACAAAGTTTGCCGCACTAAGGCGTCTTTTCAAAATATCTTCAAAACACACTTACACAAAGAGCATTTTCAATATGAGCTAAGAACTAAGAGCCCGTAGATAACTACGGATGGAAAATGTGCTAACACATTACCTTTCCATAATCTACCCCCTTACTAAGAAAATAACCTCAAAAGGTATTTCCTATTCTTTTCACCCTTTCCTTTATTGGATAAAAGAAAAGTCGGTGACGACTCTTGCTAACCGCAACATTTGCGATAAAAACACAAAACTAGTAAACTCACATCTCCCACCGTATTACAGAACCAAACAGAGGTCACTAACATTACGTCTTAATAACTCTTTCCCTCTGAGAGCCTTCACTTATTTTTGCATTTCATTGAATTGATCCTGAAATTCATCCATTCGATCATAAAAGCCTAAACTTTCACTTGGTGAAGGATCAGGATAGTAATCTTCATCATTAATAACAGGCATAACATTCACTACAGGGGGTGAAACATGATGAATTTCATTATTAATAACAAGGAAAACATGCACCATAGGAGGTACAGAAGCAGCATTAGTTTGAACAAATGGAGCAACTTGAGCAGCAGGATTGTAACCTTCTGGCATGAAATTCTCATGCATTCCCAACGGGTAATTGCGAGGCATACAGTATTGAGTACCAGTAACTGGAGTAACATAGATAAGAACTAACAGAACCTATAAAATAACGTTCTTTTACTGTGGTTGAGTAGCATGGGGAGATGGAGGAGGAGGAGGTGGTGGCTGATTTTGAGCAGCCACCAACGATTCTACCAAATCAGTCAAATTAGCCATACCAGATCTCAAACCAGTAACTTCTTCGTGCATCTCACGATTCACTTATTCAAGGTTTTCCATCTTCTTTCTAGAATTATCCCGATTATTGTAGCGATGAGACATATTTCCAACTGAACGAAACAGAGAAACAAGTAAGACACCTGTGAAAAATAGGAATGCAAAAATATCTGCAAAATGATGCATGATATGCAATGCATATGATTCTGTGTGTTTATTCAAGGAACTTAAAGAATAATAAATAATTTCAAATATTGAAGTTATAACACATTTGGAAATACTGAAAAAACTCTCATTTTAATAATAACTTGGGAATGGATTATAACTCTTAGTACAACTTTCAATAATCCTAAGTACAAGAGAATAAAGATAAAATTTAAAATTCCTAAGGAGCCAAAGCTGATGAATATCCCTCCACACGTTGACGTTTTCCCTTGAGTATTGCAATATGAGCCTTAAACTGCTTGTTCTCTTCTGCATACTTGTTGGCGACTTCTTTCATCCACCAGAATAAAAAAATGGGTGACTGGGACCTGACTGAACTCTAGAGGAAAATAAATCCTACTGCTTCTCTATCATTTCCATAGCATAACTCTCAAGAATCTCAATCAAGTCATCCTTCTCTTTCAATTATGTTGAGTAAGACACCTTCAAAGACGGCTACTTGTTCTTCCATGCGTCTTTCTCTTGTTGCATCCTAACTAAGGCAAGCTGAAGTTTTTCCACATCATCTAAGAGAGGAGAAGTAGTCCTCATAAACATATCAGATATAGGTTCTTCACGAGAATAAGGCATCTTTAACTGAATTGCCCGTGCTTGTACCCAACGAAGATGAGGCTCTAAGGAAATAGCTCCTCTTGGTCCCAACTATTTTCTAACTTTCCTATGAATATGGCACCATGCCTTTTCAATCTCTTCCTTAGTTTCCTTGTGATCTTCTCCTTCTTTGAGAAAGAAACCACTAAGATGAATGTTGCTTGGCATGTCTCTCATTGGATATCCAAGTTGGCGGCGTGCAAGAACAGGATTGTAGTTAATTCCTTCAATTGTGCCAAGAAGAGGCACATTGGGAAAAAAACCACAACTATCAATAATCTTCACATAATAATAAGCTTGATGATACCAATCAATGTCAGAATGAGTGAGAGCCATAACATTCGGTTCCCAACGTGGTTCCTTCCTGATATTCCAAAAAGCAACAAAACGAGGTAAGTGAAAAATAAACCACTAATATAACAATGGTGTGCAATAAATGATCATCCCTTCCTGATGGAAATTTTGATGATGGATGGAATAATAAGTATCTCATAGCAGCGTAGGGATTGGATTCACAATTAGAAAGATCCTAAGGGCATTAACATCCATAAATTGATTGACATTAGGAAACAAGAACAACCCATAGGCAAGCAAAGAAAAGATAGCCTCAAAAGAGTTGTACTCTTCATCTTGGCGAAGTAACGAGCTTTCTCCAATAGAAAATGAGCAGGTAAACCTCTAATTACTCCTTTGGTAGTCATGTTAGCTTCAATATTAGACTTCCTCAAGTGAGTTATGGTGTCAATATCATGAGACTTGGGCTCTCCTTCTAAGCGGGTGAAAGGAACACAATCAGTAATAGGTAACCCAAGTAAGTAAGAATACTCCTCCAATGTGGGAATCAACTGATAATCAGGAAAAGTAAAACACTGGTATAAAGGATCATAGAACTAGACCAATGTAGAAAGAATACCCCCCTTCATCTTGAGCTTCATAAGAGGCACTATGGCTCCATACTTCTTCCGGAAATCTATAGGACTCTCAATCTCAGGAATCAAACTCATCAGTTCCTCTATCTAAGGATCCTTGAAATTGTACTTCTGAGTCTTTTTTCCTTCCAAACTCCATGTTAAAAAAGTACCTGAGATATTTGCAAAATTCAACCTTAAGTTCCTCGAAAAACTGTTTAAAGTTAGCTCATGGGCACATGAATGCATGATGATGCAACAATCACAAGCAAGATCACAAACATGATGGTTCATAGGTTCGATGTCACGAGCATGAAGTTAAAGATGCTACCCACAAGGAAAGGACTAATTCTTTATTACCTTCCGAACAAAGTTCTAAGGAAATCTCATAGTCTACATTATTCCTTTAGATATTACCAACGTCCCGATTAGCTTAGTAATTAGCAATATTCTCAGGAAAAACTCGTCTGAGTGCAGTTTCGTGTGACAACTACTTCCAGATTTCTCAGTTATAGTCTTTGTACTACACCTAAAAGGCCAAGATGGGTTAAGGGTTCTACGGCTTCTCAGCTTCGTGGGCTCCCAGATCGAAAGCAACAACATCATCTATATTAGGGGATATCATGTCTCCATTTTTTGAATTACTCCCTCAAAGTTAACATGACTATACCATATCTTAAGTTTTCCCAAGTCCGGTTATAGGACTTATAAGAGATCACCAAGCATCCTGAAACTAGAAAAAATCCAAACATACATATATACAATTAATAATATACAACAAATAATAGCACATACACAGATAAACAAAGATAGGCTCAACACACTTAGAGATGAATTCCCTAATGAAGTCGCCAGTTTTCTATAAGGATAGAAATGTTGAGACTAAGCTATTGGATTGACTTAACTTCTAACGATCAAATAAAAATTGCCAGCACACTTTATTATTTCCAAAGGAAATGGGTAAAGAGGGAATAAACCCAAAATAAGAGTTAGAGATTCTAGATATGGGGATTGGTTATGTAAAGGGAAGGAATTACCACCCTAAACATCTATGGTACTCCGCAGGAACCTTTTTAAAAAGTTGTGTATTTTTTCTATAAAAGGTGTATACAAAAAAGATAGTGGAGATGAGAAAAGAAGTATTTTTTTTTACCATTTTTACACCTGCTGCAATTGTGAACATTTAGTGCCTACATACCACCTTCCGTGTAATAGGGGATTAAGATACTCGTATTTCACTTTAAAAATTTTAAAACACATGTATGTTGGTTAATTTTAAGAGAAGAGACATCATTGTCATATCCAGGTGGAAAACATACTTACTACCCACAATTATGAGAAATGAGCATTTTTGTTATCTCAAAATGTAGGATATTGGATTTAAAATCCATCACTCAACACCTAAGTGGAAAATAGCTCTCTTCACTACATATCATAGAAAAATAGTAGCTTGCGTCACTACAAGAATCGACAAGAGTCTAATCTTTTGAGAAAAGTTTTAAAGTAAAAATCCAAAGTGGCTAAATGGTTTGAATGAGGTTAATTGACTTTTAGTCATGTAAAAATATGTCAAAGTAAGATTAAATTGATTAAAGTTTGATTAAGAAAAGATTTTTTAAAATGAATGGACCTAAGACCAAGTTTATTATGAAAGCAGTTCAAGTTAGAAAAAAGAAGAGTTTTGAAAAGGAGGGAGAGGATTTTTGAAATTAAAGAATATAGTAGAAGATGAAAGGATTATCCTAAAGCATAAAGTAAAAGTCAAGGAAAAGAACGATCTAACCAACAAAAATCCAACACTTGACATGAAGAAGTCAATGTAGAATTCCCATCCTTTGGATTAAAACCAAGTAAGAAAAAATACTAAACCTCTAAGGAATACCAAGCTTCAGAAGAATTAAGAACCAAGACAAGTGTTCGATGATAAAAATTGGCCAGAGTAACAACTGCATATAAAGGAATTCTCAATCACAGACAAAGAATGAAAATGAGAATAACATGCACACAAAAAAAATTCAAACCAATGCCTTGGAGTAAACTTCAAGGATTTCAGAAGATCATCATAAAAATATCAACCAAAGATCACAGAGTCCTAAGGTGCCATGGCTTCTAATCCTAAGTCTCAGGAATCCACAACTCTACAGTACTAGGGATAGTAACCAGATAGACCAAGTAACCTTAAAGCTTTTAATGTTCAAGTTGATTATTAAGTGTCTTCAAAAGAAAATAAAATCTCAAGTGAGCAAAGATAAAATGACATGAAAATAAATGCTCAAATGAGAAAAAGATAAATAGCATGAGATGTAAATGCTAAAAAAAAGTAAATGGTACATAAAAGTAAAGGCATAAAATAAAGGCATAAAGTAAAGTTAATTGTTAGTGAATTTGATGTTAAAGGTCAAGTATAACAAAAGATTAGTTGAATGGCCATCTTGAAGCTTGCTTTTGAAAACTAATTAGAAGATTGATAAAATCAAATCCTCTCAACAACAAGTTTTATTTGTTTTTTGTCAAGTATATTATCCATTTGAAGTACTCAAAGCCAACACATATAATAAACGATACTCAAATGATTCACTTAGACCAAAATTCATGAAGTTCATTAGAGGATATATAAAATCAAAGCCTCCTAACAATGAAATCTAAAGTTATTAGATCCAAGGGTTCAAATTAAACATACTTGGGCTTGCAAACATAGGTTTGGGCCAAGAATGATCATTTTTTTGAATCGGAACAAATTTAGAGGTATGTTAAGAAATCGTAAGTGGACTTATGTAGAAGCTACAACTATTTTGAAGCCAATTAATAGCAATCTATGTACCATATATGTTAGATAAAATGATATGTAGGTCATTCTCCCAAAAACATGTAGCACAAATAAAAACAAGAAAAGGGATACGATGAATAGGGAGAGGATTGATAGTGTAACCAATGTATCAGATGAAATTAGGGTTTCAAATATCATCAACATCATTCATCCATTTTGGTGGATTTGGTTTTTCAACCTTTCAACATCCAAAATTCAATGAGGTTGAGGAACTTGTCCCAAAATAACACTCAAGTGTCTCCAAATCAGGACCAATAAAAAATATAGTTAATATAAAAACTAAACTTAAATGATTTATAAAAAGGAAGTTATTGCTAAAATACACAACATGTATTAAAACACCAAATAAAAATCCTAAATAAATCAGAGGTCAAACATGAGTCAACAAGTATTGACAAAATTTTTTAGAATTTTTTAAAGTCAGAAACTATTTTTAAAATATAAAGTAATAAGAAAAGTAAACCAAAATTTGTGAAAAATAGTAAAATAAAAAAAAATGAGGTCCCCACTATTTGTCAGGAGGTCATTGGATTTTTCCATAATTTTTTCAGAATTTTAAAATCAAGAAAAGGATTTTAAACCAATTAAACCAGAAATAAGATAAAATATTTTTTTGAATTTTTTCATATTTTTCAGATAAAATTTGAATGAGTTATGATTTTTTTTTAAATTCGAAAACAATAAAAATAGAATTAGAAAAAGAAAATAAATGGAGAAAAATTCTGGTGCGTTGGATCTGAGTTGACTATGCAAAGTAATCACGAGTGGTCTAGAGTGCGCGTGTACCATAAAATTTAGTGAAATAACAACACTGAGTTCATTTTAAATTATCCAATCAGAACATTTCAAGTATCACGCTCTGATTGGTCCACAAGGGAGAATAACTTAAAAATTTCAAAGCTACCGTGAATTTCCTCCGGTCATCTCTTCTAGTGACCTTCCCCGGAGCAAACTAAAAATGGTTTCCAATGTTCACGAGATCAGTATCATTTGAAGCGTCTCACTGAGACGAACTCAACATGGCATCGCAAAATGTTTATATAAATTATGTATAATTCTTAATTTGCAAAAAAAAAAAAGAAAATAGCGAGCACAAACTTCTGAGATTACATGATCAATTCTCAATGAAAATGAAAATTAGAAGTATGAGCTTCAGAGAGATGAGGAGAGTAGATTAGGAACTTGTTTGAGGTAAAATTAATGAGTAATCTACCTAAATGAAGTCTGAGAATTTTGCTCTGAAACTTGACTTGGCTAGCACAATTTAGAGCACTTCAAGGCTTCGTTCATCTTCTATTAGCTTCAGTAGAGTTTAGTGATGAAGAATCAAACAATACATAAATGTTGGAAGTGAAGTAAATGAGAAATTGAAAACTCAAAAAAGAGTGAGATGGAAAAAATTTCGACATAGCCTCTATGGCTATCCAAGCTTGAGGAAAAAAGTGAGGGATGATCCTCTATTTATAGGGAAATGAATGGTGAAAAGAATTGGAAGAAATAGTGAGGTTTAGATGGAAATTGAGTGAACCTGGAAATGAGAAAAGTGTAACTTTAATTTGCTCAAAAATCAGCTAATTCTTGTGTTTCAATGCTCTAATAATGCTTTTAAACTTGGTTTAACATATTTAAGTTAAAAATTAGCAATAATTTGATCATTAGAAGCTACATTATGAAAATCAAATTTTGACTTCATGCAAAAACTCAGTTTCATGGAATTAACTTCAAGAGCATGAGTCACACAATGTAGGAGGCTATATGACCTCATTTTTGCAATGGAAAGATCTCACAACAAACTTCACAATGTGCCAAGAAAGGTAGTGATCTTACCGGTTGATCATAACCTGCAAGATGGTCGGATGATAATCTTCCGTCGGGCTGGAATATCAAGGATGAAAAGAGGGGGTTGTATTTGTAAGGAACTCCAATGATCAAGTAAGTGTGGGATCAAAGAGATACAAGAAAAGTATTAGGGTTTTAGTAGTGAATAGTATATTCGATATTTTGCCCTCACATGTGTGAGGGTTTATATAATGCCCCTGGTGCTTAGCCATTGGTTACTATTTTTTAGCCTAGATATACGGTCCATAAAAATAGGTAGCTGCTAGGACTTGGTCAAACCAGGAAGGTGTTCCCACAACTAGCTGTTAGTCCTGAGGAGGAGGTGGGTTACATGCAGTGGTCTGGTTGATTCCCAACTGTCTGGCCGACTTGAGGTCGGGAAGACTGAGAGACGCTCGCCAGATTCCGTAGGTTAGTGCCATTCCAGGAGGGAAAACAAATAATGGTGCTCGATGGGAGGTGGGGAAACCTGGGACGTGGTCGTACGGGCTGTACCAAAGGGGGAGGTTAGACTGCTCCAACTCTAACTTTCGGGCCAGTCCTAAACAGTAGCCCACCAAGTTATTGCTTTTGGGCATATGAGTGATGACTTTAACACCTGATCATGGGATAGGACGCTTCTTACAAGGAGTGTGACTTTCACCAGTTGCACCTTTCTTGAAGAGGTAGTGTGTTTTGGGTTGTGTGCTGACGAAATGGAGCAATGATGGTCTAGGGGCTAGGGAGAAATGATGACGATCCTATGGTTCCCTAGGCGTGTGTCTCTCACGCACGGGTGATTTCAGCGATAAATACGAGAGGAGTAGGGCATTCTGTAATTTTCATTCTTTATTTTTATTGCCCGTTACTGCTCTCCTGCCAACCGCTGTTATTTCTTGAAGACTAACTTTCCGTCGCTGCTTCTTTCAGCCTTCTTTCTTCTTCAACTGGTAAGATTTCATACTTTTGTTGTCGTAGCTTAGATTTTCAATATTTTTTCCTTAAAAATGCATGCGGTTAGGGTTAGGGTCTTGTCTGTTAAGGCGTTTTTAGGGGAGTGTTGGTAGCGGACGACAATTTTGTATTTTTAGAGACGCTTGAGTCGTCGTGGGTTTTTCCAGATTTTCATGATGCACCATAGATGATCCTTAAGGATTTACGTTGTTTTCGCTGACTTATGCTTGTCTTGCAAAAAAAGTGCTTGTTCATTCAGATGCCTTAGCGAGGGTTCTGGTTGGGGACATCGTCCTCGTTTATCAGTGCCCTTTCACTTGATTAGTGGTGGAAGGATAGTTTTGCAATTTATGTTGAACTCACCTCTATCCTTTTCTTTTCTGGTACTATGGCCAACAATGTTGGAGATGATTTTTAATATGGACTAACTGGATCCTCCCAGAGCACTATGGACAACACTTGTAGCATGTCGAGCATCTTGGAGATATCTGGGGATGAGCCTAACAAGTCTTATCAACATGTGGAGGAGAGGACATGGAGATGGCGCTCGCTGATCAGGGTGGCATGTTTTCGTTTGATGATGACGAAGACCCGCTGAACTGGGTCGTGCAAGACACTTGGGATTGAGTTTCTTATTTCTTCGAGCACCACGATGAGGTTTTCACCAAAGTGTACGCGTATGATGATGGAGTTCGAGGGGAGTGGTCGCTTTGGATCCCCGGGAAAGATATTCGGATCTGCTCTATGTATGATAAGTGGAGGATCCCTATGTACAACATTGTGTTCCAGGAGACGGGCCTTTGACTCCCCTTATTAGATTTCCAAGTGGCTGTTTTTCGTCATCTTTGATTGGCGCCTTCCCAGTTGCATCTGAACGGGGTCTCTTTCATGCGAGCATCCGAGATTGCTTGTGATTATTTGAAAATTGGGGCCACCGTTCCTTTGTTCTTCTAATGTTTCCATCTTCAAAGGAGAAATATTGACGGAAAGTGTGGTTGGGTCGCCTTGAAGCAGGGAAACAGGAAGCTGTTTAAAGCTTACTTGGAGTCTGTTCGGCACTTCAAGAACAATTATGTTCTTGTGCAGCCTCTTTCGAGCAGGGCGGTGCTAAACATTTTATGGACTGATCCAATGTACAATGTGAATAGGGCCCCTGTTTTGAATGAGCTGGCAGAGCATGTGAACAAGTTGGTCTATAAGTTCCCTTTGCAGTGGAAGATGAAGCATTTTGACAATAAATTGGGTTCCTACATCTGGAAGGAGGGGGAGCTTGGCGTTGAGAACTAGACAAGCTTTGTCGTCTTGACTGTTTTCATTGTGAAGATTCCTCGCATCCAGCGCATGGGAAGGGGAGGAAAATCGGTCACAAAAAAGAACGGGGAGATCGTGTACGAGTCTGGTCCTATATCCGTTAAGGAGCTTCTTAAAATCGAGGATCCTGTCAAATACTTGGGTATTTAGTTTTACGTTTTGAATAATTGTACATGGTTGATATCTTTGAGTCCTCATTTGCTAATTCTAATTTTCTATTTATTTTGTAGGTAGCATGAATCTTGCTTAGGTGCGCATAGCTATAAACTTTTCTGCAAAAGCAAAGAAAGTGTTGAAGGATGTTCAAATCGGCTTGGGGACTGCTCCCACGTCAGGGTCGGAAAACTCGTCTTCGGGTAAAGCTGTTGTCGTCCTCTCTCTTGCTCCCATGTCATCGAAGGAGAAGACGGCATGTGTCGAGGGGAGTGTTGATCTGACCAGGGAAAGGGAAGTATGACTTGCACCCTGCTGGATGAGAAGGGCTTTCTTCGAGGGTGCTGCTCTTCGATCCCCACAGGCCGAGTCTCGAGGGCTTGGATCACTCGGAGAAAAGGGAAGCGTTAGCACAGGATGCTGGCGGCCTAATGAGGATATTGGAGTTGGTGGTCAGTTATATCGAGGGAAGCTCTTATCAATAGGCTGAATTGAAGAAACTACGGGCCAAGCTGATCGCGGGTGAAAAGGGGAAAAGTGATAAGGAGAAGGCTCGGAAGCTGGCCGAGGAAAACTTGGGGAAGCTAACCTAGGAGCACAGAGTCTAGTTGCTCGAAAAGAAGGCTCTGGAAGAAAGGGTGGCAATCCTGACTTCCGAGGCTGTGCCTGTTGAAGACGAGCAGGAGGACACAAAGGATTTGAAGGCCCAGGCTGAGTTGGTCGCTCGTTTCTAGTTGGCGATGGATGATGCCCAAGCTTCCTCTGAGGGGAGCTTCAAGAACACGACGAAGTAGCTTCTTGTGTTGAATCTGGGGGTTGAGCTTAATACCTCCGGAATATAAGTTAATTATTATGTGGCTGCCGAAAAGATTTTGGTCCCAGACTACCTCGAAGAGTTCGCTGCCCAGCCCGCGCGGGGGACCCTTTCAGCTATCGCCTGTCGTCGAGGAAGGAACAGGAGAGTGATGTTTGATAGTTTTCTTAGTATGTTCCGACCTGCATGTCGTGATTTTGTAATCTTGTTTCCGAGATTTTTCTCGATTATGTAATTTTTGAACAGTTTTGGTTCTTGCGACCATAAATTTACTTTGTTGGATGTGGGGTCGGAGGCCTCTTTTTTGTAAAAATCATACAATGGCGGCCTTAATGGTCTTTTTTTCAATTTTTTGACAAAGATGGCCGTTAGCTCCAGATATGTTTGTTTGCATGTTTGTTGTTATGCTTGTCTGCTTGAGACATGTGTTATTTTGCTCAGGTTTATAGTAGGGGCTTGCTCGTTTGACTTATATGTTCACCAGAATGGGGAAACCAGACAAACGGCCAGGGTGAATACCGGGCATGGGCCGAAACTCAGGTCTCCTTTCGAGGACTTGAGCTTAGCGGCGTGAACTTCTCATCGCGAGCCACATGTTCTACTATCGTGGTACGAGGATGATGGAGATCGATTGAGTTATCTATGTCGAACTGACCTAGGCATGCACGCGTGGTCGGGTCTGGATGAGTTTGTCTTGTCGAAGAAACTCGTTGACTGCTCATTGTTTTAACTGTAATATTGTTTTAGCTTTTCAATGTTTCATAGTTAAGTGAGTTGTTCCCCATGTAGATTTTCTAAGTAGTACGCCTCGATCCCTGTTTTTGCGTAGATGCGTTAAGGGCCTTACCAGTTCACTGTGAGCTTTCCTTCACGAGATTCTTTATGATTTCTCTTCAAGACAAGGTTGCCGACCTCGAACTCTCTTTGTATGACTTTGGCGTCATAGTGTATAGCTATTTTCTGTTTGAGGGAGGCCTCTCGTAGGGCCGCTCCTGTTAGGATTTCTTCGACCAGGTCTAGTTCTTCCTGAAGGGCGACGTCGTTCATCTCTTCGTCTGGTGGAGCTTCGGTCTCCTGGAGGGTTCTTCGATCTCCACAAGAATGAAGGCTTCCATTCCATAAGATAGTCGGGAAGGAGTCTCCTCGGTTGGTGAGTGCGTTATTGTTTGGTATCCTCAAAGTATGTTATGTAGCTCCTTGACCCAAATTTTCTTGTTTTCGTCTAATCTTTGCTTGAGGCCCCTGAGTATCACCCTGTTTGCAGATTTGGCCTGGTCGTCCGTTTGTGGATGCTCTACAGAGGCGAAGTGTTGGGTGTTGTCTAACTTGGCGAAGAATTCTTGACATGTGTTATTTGTGAACTGGGTCTCGTTGTTAGTTACTATTGCTTGTGGGGTACTAAATCGAGCAAGGATGTTTCTTTTGTAAAAGAGAATAAAATTTTGGGCGCTAATTTTGGCCAGTGATTTGGCCTCTATCCGTTTTGGGAAGTAATAGACGACTACTATCAAGTATTTATTTCATTGGTCCTCACCATAAACTGACCAAGGAGGTCTATGTGAGGGCAAGATTCATGTTTTCATGATGTCAAAACATCTCCTATCCTCAATGGCATGTGTGCCATATAAAATATACTTGGGACAAAGTATGAGATGCAAGCTTGGATGAAAATAACCTTTTTGGAAAGAAAAACGAAGCCTGCGTTGATGCAAACTAGCTCCGGTCGACTCAAAGCTTTGTGCTTCTCCCAGGTTGTGTTGCGCCGACCCCTTGGTGGACTAAAATTGATGGTCAAGAAAATTGAAGGTTGCATCGACACAACCCCCCTGGTGCGATTGACGCATTCAAGTTGTTTGGTTCATCTCCTAAGTGCGGGTTGTGTTGCGCCGACCCAAGCCTCTAGAGCGGTCGACCGCTCACTTAACATACTCAAAATTATGTTTGTCTTATTTTCTTTGTTTCTTAAATATTATTTGTTTTACTAACACATATAAATAGAGTTTTGATTCCTTTTGAGTGTTAACAAGAACTAGTGAAAGATACACATAGTGCTCATCATCTTCATCCTCTCTTCTCAAAAATCAACATTTACACATAATTATGGTTGTTGATTCATGAAAAGTGTTGTGGTGATAACTTTCAAATCAAAGATTCAATTCAGGTTTGGGTTGAGCAATTGTGCGTTGTTCTTGAATAAAATTGTTTGGATTTTTTCCTCTAAGATTCCAATTGGTGCAGGGATTTTTGCACAAGTCTTTGCTTCATCAAATTCAGTCGAGTGAAAGGATTAAAAAACGGTGGGTTTTCTTAATCAAGTAGCGGTAACCCGAGGATTGTGAAGGAAGATTTGGGGTCAAATTTATTGCTATCGAAATCAGCCAAGTGAAAATATTGCAGAACAAGAGTTCGTGCAAATCAAGTAGCCGTAACCAGAGGTTTGTTCAAAGGATTTGGCACTTGGTTTGGCTCAAACCAAGGAAAAGGAAGAAGATTGTTACATCAACAACATTGGTTTGTTTGTATTGTGAACTATCTCTTAACTTGTAACATTTACATCTTAATATCAAATATCTAAATTCTAGATTCTAGAATTGGGGGCAGACGTACCCTATGCGAGGACGACAAGGGGAACTGCCTGAACAAATCGTGTGTTCTTCTTCTTTTTCTTTACTTCCATACTTGACTACTATAATTTATGGGAATTAAGTTGCCGAATTTGCGTGTATTGAAATTGTGGTGTGTTGAGATCATTTCACAACATTGGTAACAATCCGTTTTATTGATACCTAAGAAAACTCACCGCTACAATTTGGTAAAATAAAACTTAGGTGCTTTTCACATAAGGTGTTTGACAAATCGATTTATCCACAAATTATTCATTGTGTTTAGCTTTATCTTAATCAACTCATAGGAAGTAATTCATACTCATTTAGGATGTTTAAGTGAGTGACCAATTGAGTAAAATGTATTGATTCTTACATTGTCATCCTATCCCATACGGTTACGTATATCTGATATTTTTAATAAAGGATCATTTAGACGATTGGAGATTCTGAGAGCTTTCACATATAATTCTGAAAAACAATTTTAAAAAGCGCAATTTTTTTTAAACGATCTATTCAACCCCCCTTCTAGAACAATCACATCGTCTAACAAGTGGTATCAGAGCACCGATTTATCAAGTGCTTTGCATATTACTTCGTAGAATATGGATAACAATCTAAAAGGGGCTTATACGAGAGCTCTTATTTTCACCGGTGAAAACTATAGCTATTGGAAATATTGTATGTGTGTGCATATTAACTCTGTTAATAGAAAGATATGGAAAGTTATCGAGGATGGTCCTATACAAATATGCTTATTGCATCTTTAGGTGTTGATGAGTATTTTAGAGTTTCACATTTTGCTACTGCTAAGGCAATGTGGGATGCTCTACAAATTGCCCATGAGGGGACAAATGCTGTTAAAATTGCTAGAATCAATACATTGACTCAAGAGTTTGATCTCTTTAACATGAAGCATGGTGAAACCATTGCGGATATGCAAAAAAGATTTACTAATATAATCAATCGCTTACACACTATTGGTCATGTTACTCCAAATGCTATTGCTACTAACAAAATTTTGAGATGTCCTAATACAGAATGGCAACCTAAAGTTACGGCAATCAAGGAAGCTAATAATCTAGCTACACTTGACATAACAATATTGTTTGGGAAGATTCAAAAGCATGAGCAAGAGATTATAAATCTCAACAATCACGAGAAAAAGGAAAAGAAAGAAAAACCAAAAGACATGCAAAAGAAGTCAATTGCATTAAAGGATTCAAGCTCAAAGTCCTCCACCAATAACTTATGTGTGAGTGATTCTAGTGATGATGATGAAAGTTCAACTAAAGACATGGGTTTGTTTGTGAGAAAATATCATAGATATCTCCGAAAGAATGAAGTCCAACACTCGGACAAAAATCTAATCAATTATAGAAGCCAATCAAAACCTTCAAGACAAGATGAAGGTAAGAAATCTAAATCAAGAGGATAATGTTTCAACTACAGAAAACCTGGTCACTAAAAACCGGATTTCCCATTTCTTAAGAAAGAAAAAGGAAAATACAAATTTCAAAAGAGACCTAACAAAGCTAGAAGAGCATACATTGCTTGGGATAGTGATAGTGAAGCTTCAAGCAAAAGTGACACTAGTGACGGAGAAGAAACGGTCAACCTTTATCTCCCGGCTCATCAAAAGAAGAAAGGGAATGTAAGTCACTCCAAATATGATCATATTGATAAAATGTCTCACATATAATTGCAAAGAGCTTTTGATACTCTACAAAATGAGGCTAAAGAAGCTTTTAAACGATTAGCCTCAAACAAGAAAAAAATTTCACACCTTGATCAGTTATACTATTGATATGCATGTGAGATTTATTGTTACTTTCCCTATTACATGACTTTCCTTCAAAAATGTAGTAAATCTCAAAATCTCGCAGGATGAGTCGACCCAAAACAAGATTGTATCGAAGCACTCTTGAATAAGCTATTCAGTATCATTTTTTTAACATTGCGTCGATGCACGACCTGGTTTGGTTGACGCATCTCATGAAATTTTAGAATTTTATTTGTATGCTGTGTGGTTTGTATTAATTCAATTATCCTTATTTCTTACAAACCCCACAAACCCTAAACTTCTCTAAACCAAAAACGAAATTCCATATACTCCAAACTATTCAAGAAAACTTCATCATGGCCACATCTAGGGTTGCAAAAAAGAGAACCCTCAGAGGTAGTTCCTCCAATGCTCCTTCTGAATCTCTGGTAAATTCTCTTTCTCTTGTCTCTAACGACATAGTTGAATCTTATGAAGCTATGTTTGGAAAGAGAAAGGTTGTTAAGAATTTTTTTTTGGAAATGACAATGTTGGGTCATTTACACCTTCCTGAGCTTATTAATCTTATTAGATTTTAGAAACTTCACAACTTTCTTGAATGTAAGGATAAGTATAATGAAGATCTTGTTAGGATATGTTTTGCGGGTGTCCAAGGAAATTTTAAGGATTTTGAGTTTAGGTATAGGATGAATAACAAAAATTATATGATCAGTTATCATGTTTGGAAATATTTAGTTCAGATGTGCCTTGTTGACTCTTATTCAATTAAATTTTTTGACTCTAATGTTGCTCCTGGATATGAATTTAAGATTGCTTTGAACTTTATGCTCAAGAAACCCTGCACTGAGCAAATTGTTAATAGTGATATATTTCCCAAGTCCGCGACCATGGGTTCCCTAGCTCCTCTTGATAGGATTTTTTTTTGGACCGTTTTCCACATCATTCGACCTAAAAAGGGTGGGTACTTTCGCTTGGACAAGCCATAGGTTCAGCTCGTGTATGTGTGTATCAACTGGATTTTTAATCAAGAGTCGCCACTATTAGTTTTTATCCTAGGGAAGGGAACCTAACAGAAAACCCTAATTCGCGGGTAGAGATTTTAAGTTTCGGAATCAATTATACAAAATGAAAGAGTTAGGAACCTTTCATCCACCTTGTTCACAAGGATACTAAGCTTTAGGTTTAGGTTCGGGATAAACAGTATTTTAAATTTTAATTAGCAAGACTCGGCACGATTTTAGATCGTATGCCTATGTATCCTGTTATGAGGAATCAGAGTCCCAATTCGTAGTTTGTATGGGTTGGTGTCTTTTAGGGGTTTGCAAACATATTTTGAATCACTTCGCACTCGGTCGGGAGTAGTGATTTCGGAAATTTTGACTGAGTACGCAGTAAGTCAAAATTAGTTTGAAATCCATTTGCAAAAAAGATCGTTGATTAGATTAGTTTATTGCGAAAAATAGTTTGAGATTTGTTTGTGTTTTTTAATAATATTAATTGTAAAAATCTTGATTAATACATGATAAAAAGGATTTAATACAATATACGTGAACATAATATATGTACATGAGTTTTTTTGAGAAAATAATTTATTTATGATAATATAAATAATATTTACAATTGATGAATAAAATAAAATTTATATTAATAATAATATGATATAAAATTAAAGTTACCAATAATAATTATTATTAAATAAAGAAATAAATAATATAAAGAGAAAATAGAAGAAAATATAAGAATTATAGAGTGTAAATCAATTAACCAGGGGGTGCAATTTTGGTAGAGTAAAACAAGGGGGTGCTAAAAGTAGACTGGGCTAGGCCCAGATATAAATTCCAAGGGGGGTGTATCTGGCTTTGTGTTTTAGTAATTGTTGGCAAGGAGGGTGCAGACAGCAGATGGGCTAGGCCCAAACACAGTAAGAGGGGGCCAGATGGAATGTGTGTGGCGCGGAGTACGGAGTTATGGTGGAGACTTGGCCTACGGCCATATGATGAAGTTCCAATAGATCTAAACGAACGGTGCACGATAATTGATACGGACTCGCATATATGGTATCCAAACAAAGTTTTAATATTTGTTTTTTTTTTTACATTTTTTTTCATTTACAGTCTCCCGCCTCCCTCTCTCACAAACCCTTCCTTCAACTTCTTCCTTCCCAAAACCCTAATGCGATTCCACCCGGCGGCGGCGACAAAAGGAAACCCACCCCAAGTCATAACCCCAACCCCAAACACCCCAAAATGAAAGAAAAGAAAAGCTAAGGATTTGTACCCACTCTGCGACCGTCTCATTCTGATTTTTGAGCGTTTACGATTCAGGACTGATCCCCTCTTCTTCTCTGTCTATTTGCAGGTCCCGCTTGTGGCTTAAAAGATTGATGGTGGTGTACAACAGAGGAGCGGTGGCTAGTGGTGGTTCAAGGGTGATTAGGGTTTCCTATCTGGAAACTCTAATCACTTTTACTTCTGGATCTCTAAAGACAAGGGTTCATCCAAATTTTCGTTTTCCAGAAATCCTCCTTTCTTCTCCGGTATTTTTTCCAACAAAATTCCCCCCCTCTCTTGTTCTTTCTTTTTAGTATTTATAAATCTAGGGTTTCATAAATTTAGGGAATGCTGTTAAAATTTTTAGTTAGGGCTTAAATTTAGGGAGACTTAGAGAAATTAGGGATTTGAAAATTATTGTAATTGATTCGATTTGTTCTATTTAACTGATTTAAGATTTGTAATTTATTTTGATTGAATGTAATTCTAAGATTCTATTGAATAGAGTTGAGATTTATTTTGTAATACTTAAGATTTGATATAGTTTTAAGATTCTGAGATTTGAATTGTAATAAAATTTATTTTATTTATTTCTGCAATCTGAATAATATTTGTTTGTTCCCTAAAACATGCGTATCTTTTCCTATGATTGATACAGTAACAATTTGTTACTTGGGCCTTGCACCGTGCGTTATTCCCTCTTTACCCAGCAAGTGTTTTAATGATTTTCGGCCTAACATTGTCTTCTGTCCAACACGTGATTTCTATCTATTACAACAACATTTCTCATACCGTGATACGGACTGGGCCTAATCTTTTGGGCTTTAAAATAAATTTTCAATAATAACACTTATAAAATAAATCTTCTAATAAATAATATTTAATAATTGCATTAAAATAAAAACAAAGATAATTTTTAAAAAATAATTAAATAATAAAATAGTTTTCAAACATAAACCAAAATTAAGCAGGCCCAAACTACATCCATTATTTGGGCCCATGAAAGAAACGTACACCCCCCCCCCCCCCCCCCTCTCTTCTATTCAACACTTCACAAAAGACAAAAAGGGCTAGCTTAATTGCTCTAATGGTCCTGTAATTTGAAATTGCACCCTCTTCTTATTACTAAAACAGTCAAAAGACTTAATGGGCCTTTAAGCCCTAATCTTACTGAATTTGGACAGTAATTTTTTATATAAAATCTTAATGGACCTTCATACCCCTATAATCAAAACATCACCCTTTTCTTAAAATAAGCTTCCATCTTAGAATCTCATGGGCCAGTGGCCAACATGTCTCGCAAATGGGTCTACAAACAAATGGGTCTTTCTGATTTAGAAAGCCCCACTCACTTGAATTAAGATACACCCCTCTATTGATTTGAATTCCTATAAATGGGCCATCAGATATTGATGTTCCATCTTTAATCAGAACAATCTTTCTTTCATTTTTAACCTAAAAAATATGATCATACGGGTAGGGCGAATTTGGGGTGCAACAGCTGCCCCTATTCAATCATCTTCCAATCGAATAGCATGGGGAAAGTCGAGTCTTGCACATTTTGATTGAAATATTTATTGAATACTTGAAGTATCCCAAAATTTGTCCGACAAACATAAGGTTATAATGATGTAGCATATGCTTACAAGTCTCAAAGAAGTAGGTGAAGTTGATGATCTATCGCTTACTCGGGTTTGATAACGAGGCAGATAGTGCAATTCTGTATGTCTTGGCTTATTCACCCATTTGGAGGGTGAGTATAGCAATGATTGATGATACATGGTTGCTTGATGACTGAGGTCGTGGGTTACATGGTTGCATTGCGTCTAAAAGGCTATGTGTTTGAGTTTGAAGCTACATTGCGGCTTAGAGGAAATGTGTTGAGTTTGCGAATACATTGCTGCTTAGAGGTAATGTGTTGAGTTTTGTTTTCTTTTGAGTATCATAGAATGAAGTCTGAGCTGATGGTCCGGAACTTGGCACGACAAAATACATTGTTGCATGAAGCCTGAGGCCATGGATTAGGTTCGCAAATCACTGCGTGAAGTCTGATGTGATAAGCTAAATCTGGTTTTGAACATCATTGCTTGAAGTATGAGACGATGGTCTGAGTTTGGGTAACGCATTGTGGCTTAGAGGCAATGTGCTGGTTTGGATAACATATTGCAGCTTAGAGGAAATATATTAATCTGGAAAGATACATTGCGGCTTAGAGGCAATGTGTTGAGTTTTGCAAATAAATTACGGCTTAGAGGCAATGTGTTTGAGTTGGATGATATATTGCAGCTTAGAGGCAATATACTGATCTGGAAAGATACATTGTGGCTTAGAGGAAATGTGTTTGAGTTGAATGAATATATTGCGGCTTAGAAGCAATATACCGAGTTTTGAAAAATGCGTTGCGGCTTAGGGGCAATGAAATGGGTTTTTGAGAATGCGTTGCGGCTTAGAGGCAACATACAAAGTGTTGAGGATTCACTTGCGTCTTAGAGGCAAGGTAATGGGTTTTTAGAATACGTTGCGGCTTAGGGGAATCATAATCGGCATTGAAGATATGTTGCGGCTTAGGGGCAACATACTGAGCTTGTAAGAAGCTCATCACTGCATGAAGACTTAGGTGATGGGCTTAATGTCTCACGGCATGAAGACTGAGGTGATGGGTTAAATCGTAGGAGGTGTATTGCGTAGGTTGACCCTTAGATAGTTGAATCGAGGGTGAAATTATTTGTCTTCTTGCCAGGCGATATATGTGTATGTATGCGTATTGAATGTTGTGGGTATGCAAAATGTATGATGTTTGACATTGACATGGAATCCTGACTATATGCGCATTGTATGCAATAATTCATAGTGTATGTATGCTCGAGATATGCCAAATGTGTGTATGTATGAAATGTGTGTAAGATGTGTGTATTCCTTGATATGTTATAAAGACTATTTCTAGCATTCTCCTTTAAACCATTGGCTTAGAGTTACCAATTCCTGGCGTTGTATGTTGTGTCATCGTAGCACTGTTGAACTTGAATATTAGCAAAATTTGAACATTGATTTTGTATAGATGTAGGCGTAGACGTAAATGATGGCCTATGCGTAGATTTGTTAGCACAGACGTAAGCGTAGACCTTGTGTCGTAAGTTAGGCATAGGTGCTAACATGGACGTAGACTTTGTGTAGGGACGTGCATATATATGTAATGACTTTGAATCATCGATTGCAAACATAGGCGCAGACATGTGCGTGGTTGTAGACTTCATGTATGAACGCATAGATATGCATAGGTACAAACGTAGACATGTGTATAGATTTTTGCAAGACGTAAGAGTAATTGTGTGCATGGACGTATACGTGGATTTTCCTTCGATACTTTTCTAACCCAAGTGTTTTTTCGATATTTGTCAGATGCTTTTATTCTGTTAATTCCCCAGAATTATTTCGAGACAATATTCATTTGTAATAATCGTAGTATTTTGTAAACAAATCGGAGAAAATAAAAACATGATTCGAAAGATATAACGAAAACAAATGTTTTATTGATATGCCTCAGAGTGGGCGAGAATACAAGATGTAGTTCCTAGAAAGAGGTAATTACAGAAAGTATTAAAACAGTAAATGGAAATGAAAAATGATAATCGCTACTGCTGCTCCCCCATAGCTTTTGATGAACTTATCTCCTTCGCTTCTGAGTTGTATGATTCCAACCTATCTTCCCCTCCGTGGTTCGTAGTCATAGTTATTTAGATCGAAGTCTTTTTGTTCTTTATTTCTTTGTAGGGAATCCCCAACTTTTGCCTGGATTGCCCTTTCGGGTTTTCAATCCACCGGGATAATTTTCTTGTTATGTGCCCCTAATTTTTGTCTGGATCGCCCTTTAGGGTTTTTGATCCACGGGGATGCTCCTTTTCGCTTAAGTCGCCCCTTTTTGAGGTTCGATCTTAGCGAGCTTTTTATACATAGTATTTTTTGACTGCGTCTGAATTAGCCGGATGTGGTAGTTCTTCCCCATCCATTGTTGTAAGTATGAGACCACCTCCAGAGAATATTGTTTTGACTACAAATGGACCTTCGTAGTTGGGTGTCCATTTACCACGTGAATCGAGGCGAGGTAGTAGAATCTTTTTGAGCACTAGATCCCCTTCCTTGAATATTCGAGGGCGTACCTTCTTGTCGAAGGCCCTCTTCATTCTCTTTTGATGTAACTTACTATGACACAAAGCCGTTAATCATTTTTCTTCATTGAGGTTGAGCTGGTCAAGTCGGGCCTACACCCATTCCGCTTCTTCCTGCTTTGTTTCCCTCAGACTCAAAGTGATGGTATCTCAACTTCCACCGGGAGTACTGCCTCCATGACATATACTAGTGAGAAAGGAGTCACGCATGTTGATATGCATACAGAAGTGAGATAGCCATGTAGAGAAAATGGAAGCATGTCGTGCCAATCTTTGTATGTCTTCACCATCTTCTGGATGATTTTCTGTATGGCGAGGAATTATGATGCTCAATTTTGAAATCGTCGCATAGTTCCTTCATCATCTTGTTGTTTAAATTAGACCTGTTATCTGTAATTATCCGACCTGGGACACCAAATCTACATATGATATTCTGTTTAATGAAGCGCATAACCACTTGACTTGTTACGTTGGCGTAGCACGTTGCTTCTGCCAATTTGGTAAAGTAGTCGATGGATACCAATATAAAGTGGTGTTTGTTGAATGCTTTCAGGTCGATCATACCAATCATATTAATTCTCCACATTGAGAATGGCCAAGGGGAGCTCATGACGTTCCGAGAAATCGGTGGTACATTTATCTTGTCGGCGTAGATCTGACATTTATGACACGTCTTCATGTAATGATAGAAATCAGCTTCCATTGTTAACCAGTAATAACCTGCTCGCAGAATCTTTCTAGCCATGGCGTGCCCATTTGTGTGGGTCCTGAAAGTGCCTTCGTGGATTTCTCTCAAGAGTGTATCTGCTTCTTGTTTTTCCACACATCTGAGTAGTACCATGTTGCAGTTTCTTTTGTATACCACTCCATTACTCAGAAAGAACTTTCAAGCTAACCTTCGCAAGGTTTTCTTGTCAATGATGGAGGCATTTTCTGGATATTCCTGCCTTTCTAGGTACTTCTAGATGTCGTAAAACCAAGGTTTGTTGTCAGGTCCTTCCTCAATAGCAAGGAAGTGTGCGGGATCTTCGAAATTTCTGATTGTTATATGTGGTTCATGATTCGGCCAAGTCACTTTGAACATAGCTGATAGGGTTGCCAAAACGTCTGCCATTTGATTTTCTTCTCGTGGGATATGATTGAAAGTGATTTCTGTAAATTTTGCAGCTAACTTTAAAACATGATCCCGATATGGGATCAGTTTAGGGTGTTTAGTATCCCATTCTCCATTAACCTGGTATATGACTAATGCAGAATCCCCGAACACTTTAAGGTGCTTTATTCTTAAATCGATGGAAGCTTCTAGCCCTAGTATACAGGCTTCGTATTCAGCGATGTTGTTGGTGCAGTCAAAACATAACCTTGCATTATAGGGGTAGTGATGATTCTTAGGAGATGTTAATACTTCCCCTACACCATGACCTAGTGCATTTAAAGCCTCGTCGAACATGAGTGTCCAACGCGCCCCTAGCTCGGGCCCTTCGTCAGGTCCAGGTATTTTGTAGTCAGCTATAAATATGACATCCTCGTCGGGAAATTTGAACTTCATGGGATGATATTATGATAGCGGTTGGTGAGCTAGATGATCAACTAGTATACTACCTTTGATGGCCTTTTGCATGAGATATTGGATGTCGTATTCTGATAGTAGCATTTGCCATCGTGCGATTCTTTCGGTAAGAGTTGGCTTTTCGAACACGTATTTTAGAGGATCCATTCTTGCTATTAACCATGTAGTATGGATTAACATATATTCTATCAACCTCTTGGTAGCCTAAGCCAATGCGCAACAAGTTTTCTCAAGGAGTGAGTACCTGGTTTTGCAGTCAGTGAATTTCTTACTGAGGTAATAGATCGCATGCTCCTTTCTACCCGTTTCATCCTGCTGTCCTAAAACACAACCCATTGACCCTTCGAGCACTGTCAAGTACATGATGAGTGGCCTTCCGGGAACTGGTGGTATTAAGACTGGTGGCTCTTTCATATACTATTTTATCGTCTCGAAGGCATTTTGACAATCGCCATTCCATACTACCGTCTGATCCTTTCGTAATAACTAAATATTGGATCGCATGTAGCTGTTAGATGTGATATGAAGCTCAAGATGTAGTTAAATCACCCTAAGAAACCACATACTTCTTTTTCTGTCCTTGGGGCGGGCATCTCTTGTATAGCTTTTACTTTATCCAGATCCACCTCGATACCTCGTTGGCTTACGATAAAACCTAACAATTTTCCTGACCTGACACCGAATGTGCATTTATTCGGGTTCAACCTTAGTCTGAACTTACGTAGCCGCTCGAATAATTTTTGTAGATGTATGATATGTTCCTCCTCCGTATGGGATTTGGAAATCATATCATCAACGTATACTTCAACCTCCTTGTGGATCATATCGTAAAATAACGTGATCATTTCCCTCTGATAGGTTTCCCCTGCGTTCTTGAGACTGAATGGCATTACTTTGTAGCAGAAAGTTCCCAAGGTGTCATGAAGGTAGTCTTTTCCATGTCCTCGGGCGCCATTTTGATTTGATTATAGCTCGAGAAACCATCCATGAATGAGAATACCGAGGCTTGAGTCGTATTATCCATAAGGACATCGATGTGGGGTAACGGAAAGTCGTCTTTGAGGCACGCCTTGTTCAGGTCTCAATAATCTACGCACATGCGTACTTTTCCATCCTTCTTGGGTACTGGTACAACGTTAGCTATCCAAGGTGGATAATCTACCACTTCTAGGAACCCTGCGTCAAATTGTTTGAGAACCTCTTCTCTGATTTTGCTGGACATATCTGGACGAGTTCTTCTGAGTTTTTTCCTGACTGGAGAACAACCTTCTTTGAGAGGTATTCTATGTGTCACGATGTTTGTATACAACCTTGGCATGTCCCTGTAGGACCAAGCAAATATATCCACATACTCGTGTAATAACTTGATTAGCCTGTGTTTGATGCTCTGTTCCAATATTGCCCATATCTTGATTTATTTTGGATCTCCTTTTGTGCCCAGGTTAATGGTATCAATAGGCTCTTGATATGGTTGTATGATGTTAGCCTTTCACTCTATTTCCCTCGCCATTTCCTCGGAGAGTTCAAGATCTTCGTCATCTTCCTCTTCAGCTTGGTGGATAGGAACATCAAAATCGTATCGGGTTGTAGCAGTAGCGTTATCGGTAATTTTGGGCATGGATCTGCACATTTATCATGTTTTGGTGCATATTTTGGTGCTTGGAATTTGAAAATGCGTATGCAAAGAAAGTATAGCCATTTTTATATTTAATAGATAAACGCAAAAGAAAGATAAGGATCTTAATTGAAAACAAAATATAACTTTTATTAATTATAAATATTTTCTGAAATAAGAACAAGGAAAACCCTTACAAGCAACCCTTATGCCTCGGGTTTGACATAGGTTTTTTCAAAGCAAGAAATATTACTTAGAAAAGAAAAATATCTCAGGACTCTCCACAGAATTCCATCCTTTGAGCTCTTCTCCCAGGGCACCCTCCATGATGAAGTCGGTTGCCCTTTTGGTATTGATTTTGCTTGATATCATTGCCAGGTGCCCGCCATGTTCTGTTTCTTTGCTGATGAAAGTTTCTCGGGTCGGAGGAAAACATGCTTTGCCTTTCAGAGTAGCCCTAGACGATTAGTAACCCAAACCAAAGTGATTCTTCTTCTCAAGAATTTCTGGGAGCTTTCCCCAGCGTTTCGAGGCATCACCTTCGATATTCATTTACAGATCTCTCCATGATGTCACTTTAGTCTTGTTACCCTTCTCGACTGGTAATGTTATCATCGAAGCAATTTCCAAGGCTTGGAACGGGGTAGCTATGCAGTGTTCGTCGGCACTAATATACCTGTATGACTCAATGCGGCTCACGAAGATGTCTTCCTCGCCATTAATTATGATCTACTTCCCTTCCACTAGGAACTTCAACTTTTGATGCAGGGTCAAGATTACTGCCCCTGCCGCATGGATCCATGGTCTCCCCAGTAAACAAGTGAATGATGGTTCAATGTCCATGACTTGAACAATGATATTGAAGATATGCGGCCCAATTCTGACTAGAAGGTCCACCTCTCCTAACACTGAGCTTTGATAACCGTCAAATTCCTTTACTATCGTAGAACATGGTCTCATGTCACATCATCTATTGTTAACTTTACAAGACTTTACTTTGGAAACACATTAAGAGCGGAACCGGTGTCAGTAAGAACCCTGGACAAATGGGTAGTATCAATCTGTATAGTAATGTGGAGTGCTTTGTTATGGGCCTGACCCTGTGGCGGTAATTCATTGTTGTTGAAACTGAGGTAGGATCCGGACGTGAGATTTGCTACGACATTGTCAAATTGATTTATCGAAATTTCCTTTGCGCCATGAAATGAACTTAACACTTTCATCAAAGAATCCCTTTGTGCTTCAAAGTTGATGAGTAGTGAGAGTATGGAGATTTTCACTAGAGTTTGATGGAGCTGATCCACCACTCTGTAGTCACTCTTTTTTATTATTTTCAGAAACTCCTCTGCGTCTTGATCATTAAAGTCTTTGTTCAGAGATTTTGTTTCCTGATTGGTATCAACCACTGCTTTTCCTTTTTCCTTCGTTGGAATCACATTTGTCTTTTTTGATGGTTCGGCTCCATAGATTCGACCACTTCGGGTCATACCTCATATTCCTGCTATGTTTGAAATTGCAGGTCCTTGACTTGCGAATGTCCCGCTTTCCTGCTTTACTCCATTGATGTATACGGCTGAGTCATAACTCCAAGGTACTGCCTTATTATTTTCGTAAGGGATAGGTGACGGTCCCTTAATTACCATCGTGGCTTTAGGAGTGGTGTATATTAAGAGGGTCTTCTTAGGTTCCCTTCTTGTGACCTCTGCTGATTCTCCCCATGGAATGACTAGAGTCTTCTTAGTAAGGCTTGGACCCTGAAAAAGGGATCACCAGTGGGTTTTTCCCTCCAATCGTGGCTATGTATTTTTCTTTAGGGTACACTCCGAATTGGACTATCCCCCGATCCACCAGATTTTCCACAGTTGTTTCAAAAGCTTTATTATGCTCTAATAAGAATCCACATTCGAACAGATATTCCTTCAACGAGTTGATAGGGTTTTTTTCCTTTATGGTTCCCCCAAAGTCGGTGACCACCTCGATTGCATTTATTATCGGTCCACCATGCGGAGGAATAGGGTTTTATTTGATATTAGGTTTATCGAAGGTGATGTCTTGAGACTCTAGAAAATCCTGAACCTTATGCTTGAAGGCTCAACATTGTTCTATGGTGTGCCCTGGAGAATTAGCATGGTACTCACACCTAGCATCAGCATTGTATCTTTGCGAGAGTGGCCCGACTGAAAGAGCTAAAGGCTTGATTTCCACCAGGGATGCCTTAACCAAGTGTTGTAATAAGTGGCTTGGTGGCATGGGCAGTGGATCAAAATTTTTAGGTGGCCTTTTAAATCTGTCTTGCCTTTGTCCTTACGGGATCACCAAAGGTTGTGATGTCCTTGGCTGTGAGGCCACAATGTTGACTTCTCCCTCCTTCCTTCTTGGGAATTTTGAAGCCGGTCTTTTTCAATTGTAAGGGGTGTTTGACGACCCCCTGATATCTTTCTGCTTTTCAAACCAGTTTCGATTCTTTCGCCAATAGTCACTAAGTATGAAAATCCTAACAAGAAACTTCCCACCATTTTGTCATAATATAGCCCTTGTAAGGTTCCCATGAACATGTGTACGAGTTCCTTTTCCAGCAGTGGGGGTTATACACGGGATGCCATCTCCCTCTATCTTTGAGCATATTCTTTGAAGGCCTCTTCCTTCTTTTGGGACAAATTATGGAGTTGCAATCGAGTAGGTTCCATGTCCAAGTTATACTATTAATGCTTCAAGAAAGCATTAGCAAGATCCCCCCAAGTTCGGATATTCGTTCGTTCTAACTGCATGTACCAGTCCAAAGATGTCCCACTTAGGATGTCTTGGAAACAGCGAATCTTTAGTTTCTGATCATGGGCATGGGCATGCATCTTCTTGCAGTACATACAAATATGATTCCTCAGACAAGTGAGCCCTTTATACTTTCAAAAGTCGGGTACTTTGAATTTTGGCGGTATCACCACATCAGGGACTAAACCCATTACTAGAGCGTGTACTTCAAAAGCGTTAAAGCCTTCCACAGCCTTCAGTCTTTCTTCCAAGGCTTTATATTGATTCATTACCAGTGGGTTGTCCGCAGCATGAGCACCAATTTTCTTCAAGGGTGCCTGGTGAGCATCCTCTGGGTCATGATCTCCGTATTGCAAGTCTAGGTAATTATCTGTATTATTGGTTGGAATTTTTAGGGTATGTGATGCCCCTACTTTTAATGGTGGTGGGATAAATCCTTCAGTTTCAACCTCTTGCTGGGCCATTGCGGACTTTTGGGGTCCTTCTTCCGACTCTTTCCTCAGTTGGTGACTGCTTGATGCGCCAATGTTTTGGGCTACCTCTTTAAAAGCTACCCTAAGAATTTGATCCTGTCTGTCGATAATGTTCTTGAAAGCTAGAAGAACCTTGCTCAAATCTCCTTTCATTGAGCTTACATCACCATTCACCTGATCAAGATCCTCTTTAAACACAGCTTGAGTCTCCTCGATCTGTTCCATTGCTTTCTGTTGATGGGCCCTTGTTTGATATGGAGGCCAAGGAGGTGGAGGTCTTATTTTACCAATGGCTTAAATGGAGATATTTTTAAAGCAAATGAGTTTTGATATGACATACAGGCATTTTATAAATGCATGCGTGCAAATGGATTTGCATGATCATGAAATGATTTCTTGTTTTAACTGTCTTATTCACCGGGGTAGATACTTGTATTTTCACTTACTATTTTATTTGTTGACTAGCTTTAAAATAGACATGCCTTCGCGATAGGGAAACAAAATGCCTTTATTAAGAGTAACATAATCCAGATATTGAAAAATATTACAAATTGAAATCAAAACTTGTTTGCGTAAACGTAATTAAAAAGGAACCAAATTTCCTAAGTGCGCATGCGGATGTGTGCTCTGAAGCCATCAACCATTGCTCGGCAAAGCTGTAGAAAGTCTTCGACGTCCTTCGGAAGAGGAACCATTACATTCTCTGCATCTTTTAAACTTCTAGGGATGTCCTCGATGAGATTGTTGGCTAAGAAGACTAGCTTTTCATGTTTGTCTTTGTAGTACCTGTATTCCTAGTAAAGATGTGGGATTATCTTGTGGTTATCCCTCCCAGCTTTGGCGGTCCTGGTATACTACTCTTCCCATTACATCTTTTCACCCCTCATTTCTGTGTAAAGCCTTCGTTGGATGAGAAAAATCCTTTTGAAGACCTTGCAGCTCTAAACATACATGCTCATATTCTCGAGTTCTCTGAGTCAAGAGTTTCTCTGCTTCTATCCTTTCAAGGAGTGCTTTGACCTCCGATATGTGGCTGTCTTCGAGTTCGGTGGAGAGGTACTTTACTTTCTCTTCTTGATCTAAGGAAGCTTGTGCCAAACTTTGGATCTGGGCTCTCAAACTTTCCTCTAGAACCTTCTTTTCCTGTGTTGCCTTTTCATACCATCTAGTTAACCTCCTAATTTCAGCAGCGACCTCTTCTAACCTTTGGTTGTGAGAATCTAGGTTGAACATTGCACTTAACAGCCCTTCAGTTGTATGCTTTCGTTTGAGACTTTATTTCTCCAATTCCTTTTGACTTTTATCAATTATCTCATCCTTTGGCTCAAGTATAAGCTGCATCTGTTTCTTTTCTCTGGTTAGATTGAGGAGATTTACTTCAAGTGCTTATTTCCTTTTTGAGCTTGCTTTAAGGCACTTTTCAGATTGTCGACTTATTCTAAAGATATAGGTGTTATCTCTGGGACATCTGGCTTTTACTATGGATCTTTCTCAAATGGAAGCTTGATAATTCGTACCCTATCTTGGACCCATTTGGTATAGGGTTCTCTTTCTATGGCATTCTTTCTTTCGGACTTCCTTTTGTTAACCTTGTTCCGGGCTCTAATAACCTTGTTGAGCAACCCTTGGTCTTCTATACCCATATTGTGGATGATAAATGGTCGTAGTTATTCGTCCGAAGGTTTGTGTTCCAAAGGATACCCTAGCTGTCGTAGGTCCAGAGTAGGGTTGTAGTTTATACAGCCTCGCGATACAATCAAAGGGATGTTAGGAATATCCCCACAACTAATAGTGATGTCACCAATATCCAAATTCCTTGCATATAATATGGAGTTCGCAGTGAGAGACCTTAATTTGTGTGGCCACTCACATCTGGTCAATTCTGGGATCATATAGTCTTCCTTGTAAAGATGAGTCATGAACCAAGCATATATAAGCGGGATGCAACAATTTAACGTGCATCTTCTCTTTTCATACATCATATGCAAAGTCTAATAAATGTTAGCAAGCAAGGTGGGATTAGGATCCATATTAAAGACTTTCGCTCCCCAAAATATGCTAATGGTCGCGAGGTCAATATAGTCCACAGTCTGAGGAAATAGGATTACACCAAATACCAACAGCCCTAAACAATCAACACATGATTCCCACTCCTTATAATTATCAAATTCTAGTGCCTTAGCTTCCAAGTATATTCTTTTGATTCCTTGTATTGGACCTTCTCTTCGAGAAGTTTCCCCAATTCAGGGTAGGGGATCCCTAGACCTTTTGCCAAAGCTTTGACTTCAATAGTTTGTCCAATACCTACATAGGCCTTTTCTTTGGAGAAATTCAGGATTCTGTCAAATTCCTCCAGAGCCGGTGCTAGCTAGAAGTTTCGGAAGGTGAACCATGTCAATGGAGGTTCATAAAACTGAATTAGGGCAGAGACTGCATCCATCTGTACTTCTACTTTAGTCAAATCAAGGGTATCCCCATAGCGGCGAGTGTAAATCTTCAGAGCTCTTTTGGACAATTTACCCTTTATAGTTTTGATTTCAGAAAGCTCAGGCTTGCAGGTGTTGACGTGGACAAGTTATTTCCCTTTGGTATCCATTTTTAAGATAGTCACCAAAAATCTTGATTTTGTTATCTTTTATTTTGTACCCTGTGAATAAGACAGATAAAAGGAACAAATGGTAAACAAGAGATATACATTAATGCATGAATGTATAAGTGTTGGATTGACTAACGGGATTTTGTGGCAGGTTTTTGTGATGGGTACCCCTATGAGGTAGGATCCTTAATTTTGACCGACGATAAATCTACCCTCCCAAAAGGTGGCTTCCATAAGGGTTTCATGAATAACACCATAGGGAAAAGGCACAAGGGCCTCCCTTAGGTGGAGCCTCTTTACAAACTGAAACTTTCGTCTGAAAGTCGTGAAAGGTCTCGTCATGAGATTTTGGGTTAAGGTCGTTACAAAGAGTCATGGGTGACCTTCCAAAGTCCTACTCGTCAAGAGGATATCTCTCGATAAGTATTACTTTTTCGGAAGTTCAACGACTCTAAGCGAAGTCGCCACATAAACTCGCAGGGATGATATACCCCCTAAGCTAATAGACGAACCTTATTTTTAAGGTTTATTGGAATTTTTTTTTTTGAGATAAAAAACCCGCCACATAGAAAATATATGATAATAAGAGAATTTGACAGTAAATAAATAAATGAAATGAAATAGATAAATTCAATAAAAAATAAAAAAAAACCCAAAAGAACCTAAACCTAGGGTTAAGTAGATTCCCCAGCAGAGTCGCCAACTGTAGCAACTGGATTTTTAATCAAGAGTCGCCACTATTAGTTTTTATCCTAGGGAATGGAACCTAACAGAAAACCCTAACTCGCGGGCAGAAATTCTAAGTTTCGGACTCAATTAGACGAAAGGAAGGTGTTAGGCACCTTTCATCCACCTTGTTCACAAGGATATTAAGCTCTAGGTTTAAGTTCGGGATAAACAGTATTTTAAATTTTAGTTAGCAAGACTCGCAACAATTTTAGATTGTATTCCTACGTATCCTCTTATGAGGAATCAGAGTCCCAATTCGTAGTTCGTTTGGGTTGGTGTCTTTTAGGGGTTTGCAAACATATTTTGAATCACTTCACACTCGTTCGGGAGTAATGATTGTGGAAATATTGACTGAGTACACAGTAAGTCAAAATTAGTTTGAAATCCATTTTCAAAAAAGACTGTTGATTAGCTTGATTTATTGCAAAAAATAGTTTGAGATTTGTTTGTTTTTTAATAATATTAATTGTGAAAATCTTGATTAATGCATGATAAAAAAGATTTAATGCAATATACGTGAAAATAATATATGTACATGTGTTTTTTTTTGAGAAAATAATGTATTTATGATAATATAAATAATATTTACAATTGATGAATAAAATAACAAATAATATTAATAATAATATGATATAAAATTAATGTTACCAATAATAATAATTATTAAATAAAGAAATAAATAATATAAAGAGAAAATAGAAGAAAATAAAAGAATTATAGAAAGTAAATCAATTAACCAGGGGGGTGCAATTTTAGTTATAGAGTAAAACTGTGGGGGTGCTAAAAGTAGACTGGGCTAGGCCCAAATATAAATTCCAAGTGGGGTGTATATGGCTTTGTGTTTTAGTAATTGTTAGCAAGGAGGGTGCAGACAGCATATGGGCTAGGCCCAAACGCAGTAAGAGGGGGCCAGATGGATTGTGTGTGGCGCGGAGTACGGAGTTATGGTGGAGACTTGGTATACGGCCGTCTGATGAAGATCCAACAGATCTAAACGAAAGGTGCACGATAATTGATACGGACTCTCATATATGGTATCCAAACAGAGTTTTAATATTTATTTTTTTTACATTTTTGTTTTCATTTACAGTCTCCCGTCTCTCTCTCTCTCTCTCTCTCTCTCTCTCTCTCTCTCTCTCTCTCTCTCTCTCTCTCACGAACCCTTCCTTTAACTTCTTCCTTCCCAAAACCCTAATATCGATTCCACCCGGTGGCAGCGACAAAATGAAACCCACCCCAAATCATAACCACAACCCCAAAACGAAAGAAAATAAATGCTAAGGATTTGTACCCACTCCGCGACCGTCTCTTTCTGATTTTTGAGCTTTTATGATTCGGGACTGATCCCCTCTTCTTCTCCGTCTGTTTGCAGGTCCCGGTTGTGGCTTCAAATATTGATGGTGGTGTACGACGGAGGAGCGGTGGCTAAAGGTGGTTCAAGGGTGATTAGGGTTTTTGATCTGGAAACTCTAATCACTTTTACTTTTGGATCTCCAACGACAAGGGTTCGTCCAAATTTTTGTCTTCCCTCTGCTTTTTTGTCATACAGAAATCCTCCTTTCTTCTTCGGTATTTTTTCCAACAAAATTCCCCCCCTCACGTGTTCTTTCTTTTTATCATTTATAAATCTACGGTTTCATAAATTTAGGCAATGCTGTTACAATTTTTAGTTAAGGCTTAAATTTAGGGAGACTTAGAGAAATTAGGGATTTGAAAATTATTGTAATTGATTCGATTTGTTCTATTGGACTCATTTAAGATTTGTAATTTATTTTGATTGAACGTAATTATGAGATTCTATTGAATAGAGTTGAGATTTATTTTGTAATACTTCAGATTTGATCTAGTTTTAAGATTCTGATATTTGAATTGTAATAAAATTGATTTTGTTTGTTTCTGTAATCTGAACAGTACTTGTTTGTTCCCTAAAACAGGCGTATCTTTTCCTCTGTTTGATATAGTAATAGTTTATGACTTGGGCCTTGCACTGTGCGTTATTCCTTCTTTACCCAGCAAGTGTTTTAATGATTTTGGGCCTAACAATGTCTTCTGTCCAACACGTGATTTTTATCTTTTACACCAACATTTCTCATACCTTGATACGGACTGGGCCTAATATTTTGGGCTTTAAAATGAATTTTCAATCATAACACTTATAAAATAAATCTTCTAATAAATAATATTTAATAATTGTATTAAAATAAAAACAAAGATAAGTTTTTAATAATAATAAAACAATAAAATAGTTTTCAAACATAAACCAAAATTGAGCAGGCCCAAACTGCATCCATTATTTGGGCCCAGGAAAGAAATGTACACCCCCCTCTCTTCTATTCAACACTTCACAAAAGAACAAACGGGCTAGCTTAATGGCTCTAATGGGCCTGTAATTTGAAATTGCACCCCCTTCTTATTACTAAAACAATAGAAAGACTTAATGGGCATTTAAGCCCTAATCTTACTGAATTTGACATGAATTTTTTATATAAAACCTTAATGGACCTTCATACCCCTATATTCAAAATCTCACCATTTTATTTTAAAATAAGCTTCCATCTTAGAATCTTATGGGCCAGTGTCCAACATGCCTCGCAAATGGGTCTACGAACAAATGGGTCTTTCTGATTTAGAAAGCCCCACTCCCTTGAATTACGATACACCCTTCTATTGATTTGAATTTTTATAAATGGGCCATCAGATATTGATGTACCATATTTAATCAAAACATTCTTTCTTTCAATTTTAACCTAAAAAATATGATCATACGGGTATGGAGAATTTGAGGTACGACAATGTGCTCAAGAACAAGATCAAGATTCATTGGCCATACTACTTTTCTAGTAGGATCTTCAATCTACACAAGTCTGAGAGAGGGAGTGCACTATGATACCCATCATTTTTTCAACGAGTTCTCAACAGAGAAAGTATTCTTGTGCCCGATATCTCTTACATGAGTTTGGGTATGGACCAAGAATTCTCCATCAAATCACTCACCTTAATGGGTTTTCTATGGGATTCTCAAAGGCAAAGATACAGACACATCGTAAGAAGTAATCGTGTACAATTGCAGAACAATAATGTTGAAGAGGGTGAGGAAATTGATATTGGGTGTGAAGAAGAAGAAAGTGATGAAAATGCTGAAGATATGGATGAGGATACTCCTGCTGCTCAAAGCGACAACTCTAGTGTGTTAGCTCAATTGGAAAGGATGTAGATCCAGCAACATGAATATGCTTCACTCCAAAATGAACGAATATTTAACCTCTAAAATATTATCAAAGTCCAAAGTGAAACCTTTGCTTCTTACTCGGTTGTCCAAGCTCAAAGGTATTCAACCTTGCCTGGCATGATTCAAACACAAGCTGACAACTTAGCCTCCATCCAATCCACTTTCATGCAACAATTTCAACATCCTCCTCAACAAAGTCCTTTAACCCAAGACCAATACCAAGACCAAGAAAATGAAAATTGAACCTACTTTGTGTCTTGTTTTTACCTTAAACCAAGTAGCGGTAACCAGAGGTTTGTTTGAAGAATTTGGCACTTGGTTTGGCTCAAACCAAGGAAAGGGAAGAAGATTGTTACATCAACAACATTGGTTTGATTGTATTATGAACTCTCTCTTCTCTTATAACATTTGCATCTTAATATCAAATATCTCAATTCTAGATTCTAGAATTTGGGGCAGATGTACCCTACGCGAGGACGACAATGGGAACTCCCTTAACAAATCATGTGTTCTTCTTGTTTTTCTTTACTTCCATACTTGAATACTATAATTTGTGGAAATTAAATTGTCAAACTTGCTTGTACTGGAATTATGGTGTGTTGAGATCATTTCACAACATTGGTAACAATCCGTTTGATTGATACCTAAGAAAACTCACCACTATAATTTAGTAAAAACAAATCTAAGGTGCTTTGCACATAAGGTGTTTGACAAATTGATTCATCCATAAATTATTCATTGTGTTTAGATTTATCTTAATCAACTCATTTAAAGTAATTCATACTCATTGAGGATGTTTAAGTGATTGACCAATTAAGTAAAACGTATTGATTCTTACTTTGTCATCCTATCCCATACGGTTACATATATCTGATCTTTTCAATAGAGGATTGTTTAGACGATTGGAGATTCCGAGATCTTTCACATATATTTCTGAAAAACAATTTTAAATAGCACAAATTGTTTTTTAAACAATCTATTCAACCCCATATCTAGATCGATCACATCGTCTAAAAGTCTAACCCCCACCAAGCGAAGGGCTAGGGATAGGAGAGGGACCTGAGCTCGTTTGGGGGGGCTAAGTGCATTTCCATGTGTCACTGAAACTTGTCAAAGTGTTTTACATGCTCTTTTGCAACGTATATCATGGTGGGCCAATAATACCCTGCTCGTAGAGATTTCTTGGTGAGGGATCTTCCGCCCATATGCTGGTCGTTTATCCCTTCATGGATTTTGAGCAGGATGCGATCTGCTCCGCTTTGGTCAACGCATTTTAGGAGGGGGTGGGAACCCCTCTCTTGTATAGTTTTCCCTCAACCAAGACATACGAGCAGACTTTTTATCTGACAATGGCTGCTTCTTTTGAGTCGGTAGGTAGCTTCCCTTTTGTGAGGTAGTCGTGTACGGGGGTCATCTAGCAGTCGTTGACCCCTATGGAGAATACTTCCAAAGTTGAGGGGAGTTACTGGGTACTCGTTCGAGGAAGGATTTCCTGTATCAACGACTTGTTTCCCCCTTTCCTCTTTGTGCTTGCTAGTTTGGATAGGATGTCTGCCCAGTCGTTATGTTCGCGGGGAACATGTTACATGTCCACGAATTTGAATTTATTTTTCCTCTCCTGGACCGGGGCCCAATATTCAGTGAGGTGGTATTTTTTCACCTGATACTCTCCCCGGACCTAGGATGCAACCAACTGAGAGTCGATGATGATTTTCACTTCCTCGGCTCCTAGGTCTTTGGCTAGGCGTAAGCCTTCCAGAAATGCCTCGTATTCAGCCTGGTTTTTCGATCTTGGGAAAGATAATGCGAGGGAGACCTCGATTAGGGTTCCTTCTTTATTTTCTAATATAATGCTCGCACCGCTTCCCGTCGAACAGGAGGCGCCATCGAAGAAAATTGTCTACCGGCGAGCTTCGTCCGAGGTGCGGGAAAGGTCATTTGAGCCACAAAGTCATCCAATGCTTGATCTTTTAGGGCTTTCTTAACCTCAAACTTGATATCAAACTCGAAGAGTTCTAACGACCATTTTAACATTATGCCCGCCATTTCAGGTCTTCCAAGCAGTTGCTTTATTGGCTGATCCGTTTGGATGACTTTTGTATGTGCCAGGAAATAGTGTCTGAGTCTCCTCATGGTGTTGATGAGGGTTGAGGCCACCTTTTCAATTTGCTGATGTCTCATTTTCGGGCTCTGTAAGGACTTTCTTGTAAAGTAGATTGGTCTTTGTCCTTCTGGGGTTTATATGATTAGTGCTACGCTTTTTTCCTCGAAGGTGACAACCAGATATAAATAGAGGATTTCATCCTTCTATGGTTGAGAGAAGACGGCCGGTTGCGATATTGCTTGCTTCAAGTGGGTGAGAGTTCACCTTCGATCGATGCTCTCTGAAAGTCCTGCTTAGTCGGTTCCTTGTCTTCGATTTATCTGTGTTGGTCGATTTATCCTTTCGTTGGCTTAGCTAACCTTATCTATTAAGAGTCCTTCAGTGTCTCTTCAAATTCCAGTTGTTTGGCGTCCTTGTTTAGTCGAATGTGTCCTTTCTTGTTGGGGATTTCTTTAGTTAGTCTTTTTCTTGTGTTCGCTATCAACTCCGAACATTTCTTTCTTGATGCTCAATTTCACTTTTGTGTGTCTTACTCTGACCAGATATGCATATATTTATCCCCTGTGAGTTCGCCTTTGATCGGTATTCTTTCCTTAGGAATCTACCTTCGGGATAATATTCCTTGCTAAAGATTCCCCTTCGGCTAGTTTCTTTACCCTTAAAGTCAACCTTTGGCTGGTACCTTTTGTTAAGAGTTCCATTCAGTTGGTCTCTTTTCATTTGCAAGTTCTCCTTTGATTGGCGTTATTTCCTTATGAATCTACCTTCGGCATAGTATTCCTTGTTAACGATTCCCCTTCAGTTGGTTTCGTTACCCTTAAAATCAACCTTTGGCTGGTACCTTTTGTTAAGAGTCACCTTCAGCTGGTCTCTTTTCATTGTAAGTTCGCCCTTGATCGATGTTCATTCCCCTTTAAATCCACCTTCGGCTGGTACCTTTTGTTGAGAGTCCCCTTCGGCTGGTCTCTTTTCATTTGTAATTTCACCTTTGATTGGCGTTCTTTTCTTAGGAATCTACCTTCGGCATAGTATTCCTTGTTAAATATTCCCCTTTGGCTGGTTTCTTTACCCTTAAAATCGACCTTCGACTGGTACCTTTTGTTAAGAGTCCCCTTCGGCTGGTCTCTTTTCATTGTAAGTCCGCCCTTGATCGACGTTCTTTCCCCTTTAAATGCACCTCCGGGTGGTATCATTTGTTAAGAGTCCCCTTTGGCTGGTCACTTTTCTTTGTAATTTTGCCTTTGATCGGTGTTCTGTTCAGAGTTAATGTCTATTTATTTCCCGAGTAAGTTCACCTTCGATTGGCATCCCTTCCTTAGAGCCTTCTTTCGTCTGTCTCTTTCTTGTGTATGTCTAACCTTGACCTGACATCAAAGATATTTACTCAGCTAACTACTGCAATAAAAAAAAGGGAAGCAAAAAAAAATAGAAAATACAGAAAACCAAAAAATATAATAATTCCCGATTGGTGTCGGAGTGCAAATTTTCGGGTTCTCTTAGTATTTAATCTTCTTCCAACTTGAAGGTTCGAAAGGCTAGCGCCAATCTCACCTTCAGGTTGGAAGCGATTAAATAGGGGGAAATGTTGCACCCCAATATTTGCCCTCCTAATTTATCTTGTTCTGTCTTAGACTTTGCATTCATCTGCATCATTCCAATAATTCATGTGTATAACATTCATTTTCATTAAAAAATAAAGCACCCGAGGTTCAAAAGAGCAGTAGTCATGAAGCTAGGGTTTACAGTTGATTAGGGAGTATATGTTGAATAAGATTGATTATTTTGGTTCTTCTTGGTATACAAGACTGTGGAATTAGGGTTTTGATGTACGTTAAGTTTGGACATTTTCTCCATCAAGCAACAAGGATATTCTCTTTGTCTGGTCATCAAGCTGCATGATTTTTCTTGTCAAGAATTCAGGGTGTGACCTAGCATACATACTCTTTGAATCAAGATGTCTTCTCATATGAGTGTGCCTGTCATTTGATCATGGTTAATGACTATGCCACGACATTCATCCATTCCTCAGTTAACTAATTCGGGTTTGTTTGAATCATTGTTCAAAGATACTTCATCTAGATGTTTCTTCGTGCATTTGAACTGAAGAATCAAGGTCCTGAGGTGTGGTTATCAAGATTACTTTCTTGTCAGGATATATTTGTTTTTATCCTGCCTCGGCAAGTGCTGGAGTTTTCATTTGTGTGACTAGAATTTTCATAACAAGGGAATTCTTCCGTGATTCAGACCACATCGTCCATCTCTAAGATGTTTCTCATGACACTAATTTCGAGTGGAGATAACTGGTCATTAAGGGCTTAGGATTAAATTGAGAAGTGTGATTCATGGCATAAGATATGGATTTATGGACTTACTCTTTATCAATGCAATACGAGCAGTTTTGGATGGAAATAGGCTTCTCATTGAAGGATTTATGAAAGGTGATTCAAGGTTCATTCATGATTTGATTCAGGACTTTTATTCAAATATTCAATACAGGTTTAGTTCATTCGTCTTGTGTCACAGTTCATTTTATATGATAAATCAAGGAAAACCTGGAATTTAAATGTGAATGGGAAAGGAAGGACCCATTCAAAATCCATTTAAGTGGTTACTTTGGTTATAGTTTTTCAAAATGGATTAACTTTTCCTAAGATGCGAGCGTGTGGATTGTTTGGAGTTCAAGCTTCATAAAAAAAACAAAAAAGATAATAGGCATAATGATCATCCATTTGCTTATAGTATTTCTGGCAGTAGAGATTTACAAAATGCATCTAGTTCATTTGGATCAGCTTCATTTGTATAATAAAATTAATCATGGTCACGGTTTGACTAATGGAATTGTTGAACCACAATGTTTTTCCCCTAGTGGGAACTTTAGTCAACATTTTAATTACTCAAATCCATAATTTGATGAAAAAAAAATTTTAAAACAACAATGTTGCTGATAGTCAGTAGCTCATTGGTTACTCCAGTCAATCATTACATGGTGTACAACAACGTTCTTAGGCCACACATGTTGGAAGATTATCTTCTGGGCATCCTGTCCATGCCTTGGTTACCTTTGGATTTGGTGGAAAATTCACAATAATGAAAGATTCTGGCCTTTTAAGCTCAACATATGGAAGTCAAAAGAATGTTGTACTATTTCTGTGTGTTAAACTTGATGGAAGTTGTATCAAGAAGCATTAGTTCTTCTCGTATTGGAAATCGCACTGGTGTTTATTTTTGTGCACTTGGGCAGCAATTTGTCCCAGGTCCATTAGTTGGTGAAAGTGTCAGAATCAATACGAGAAACCGGTTCATCTGCCAAATCCAGATTATAGCAGTTTTCTTCCATCACAGAATTGCAAACTTGCATCAAAATTCCAGAACAAATTTAGCATACTTTTGTATCACTAATGCATGCAATATAGATGAATCCAACCAGCCCATGCGCGTAAAAATCCCCAGATTCAGATCACCATACCGTAAAAGTCTGCAACCAATTTATAGCCTCCCATTCACTTTCAAATTCCAAGGCAATTGAGTGGATTTTTGTAGATCATGAGTAAAAACCCTATGATAAGTCATGTTATGCCCTACTGCAACGAATATCATCTGCCATGCCAACTTTGTGATCTAAAACCTGTTGTATAAAATAAAACAGCATGCTACATACCTGCAAGAGCAAACCATTATTACATCCATCCCAAATCAAGGCACATTCAATACAAAAATCACACATACTAAAACTCATCAAGGCATTTAATTTCAGTATGGTTCTATCAAATAAAAATTAGACTGTTTACATTCGAATAGTTGCCGTATTATAACTAATTTGTTTCCACCATGAGGGACTTAAATAAATGTCTTTAAGTATAATTTCATCTGATGAGAGATAAAAACAGAGTGAACCTACTGCCTCATCCATGGTCTACTATTATAGCAACACTTAGTCAAGATGGGAAAGCGCTTGCTTCTTCACTTGGTGACCATACAGCAAAAAATAATTGGTTGAGAAACTAGAAATTGCTTGAAAGTATTAGCTGAATCATGAAGGCCATTTCATACAAAAAATGTTCCTCTTAGCATTGCATCAGTCAATCAGTTTTACTCAAAAAATGAATAAAAAAACTACAGTCGATAAGAGAAACTATTAGCAAGGTTCGTGAGTATGTGAAGTTTATGAAACATTTTGAATCTCATCAAAAGAAATTAATGGAGCTTAAGAAATGGCTACAAGTACATAGTCTGGGGAGTCTATTGATGGATGACTGTTATAAATGGGATATAACGTACTGTGCGCTTGTAGTTGCTTGTGAATTAAGGGAAGTCTCTGATTGCTTGGATACTCAACAACCTAATTTCATCATCATTCTAACCTTGGATAATGAGAAGCAGGAGTGTCGAAGCTTCATATGAAGTTGACTATTACTGCCTTTAGTCAGGATCTCTTCTTGGTAACTTGATTTGGCCCTCGCTCAAAAAATTTGATCATTTGGGGAAAATGTTGAACCGTGGGTAAGGATGGTCGAGGATGGTCCTCATGAATTTCTCTTTGGATATAACTGTTAGAACAAGCACAAAACCTTGTATGTGAATCAATGGAGATGATGGATAATTTTGGTGAAATTTAGAGGATTGGGGAAGATCAAGTTTAGAGAGAATAGAGATTAATTGAGAGGGTAAAAAATCATATGGCATTAATTCCATTCAACATGTTACAAAATGTATATATATTGCCTGCTAACACTAAACAAAGTAACAAAACAGGGTTTCCTGCAGCATACTGGCAGCTTTTCCAAAATAGCTTCTCAAATAAGCTATTCTCAAAAAACACTTCAAAACCAATTACACTGCATTTGACTTATTCTAATCATTCAACACACCACCTTAAGTCAAATGCTCAATGTTCTTCATGCCCAACCTCACCACGAGTCGCTTGAAAACATCATTCGTAACCGCTTTCGTCAACAAGTCCGCGACCTGTTCTTCACTTCTGCAGTAGCTCAAACGTAACTGTCCAGAACTTACTAAATCTCTCAAGTAATGGAATCTCATCTCAATATGCTTGCTCCTCCCATGTGCTATGGGATTCTTAGCAAGGTTGATGGCTGAAACATTGTCCACCAACAGCAGAACAGCTCCTCTCGTGTTGCTGTCCAGCTCACGCAGCAGGTTCACTAGCCACACAGCTTGGCATGCACATAATGAAGCTGCGATATACTCCGCCTCACAAGAAGAGAGAGCAACCACCGGCTCCTTTTTAGAACACCAAGAGATTGGTGCTCCTCCGAACATAAAAACATAACCGGCCGTTGATTTCCGATCGTCCTTATCTCCGCACCAATTGGAGTCGGTGTATCCGAGTAATTCGCAACTTTTGCCCATGTCACTTGCAGGAAATAAAATCCCACAGCCAAGAGTACCTTTCACATATCTAAGGATCCTCTTAACCGCTGCCAAGTGTGATACCTTCGGCCTCTCCATGAACCTACTTGCAATACCGACACTAAACGCTAAATCTGGCCGCGTATTGCACAAGTAACGCAATGATCCTATCAATCTCCGGTATTGAGTAGGATCCACATCTTGCTCATCTTCACTCTTGGACAGCTGTAAACGTGCCTCGGCTGGTGTTGTGGCAGCATTACAATGCTCCATATCACACCTCTTCAAAATCTCCATTGCATACCTTCTTTGATGCATGAGCAGTCCCAACTTTGTTTTTTGGAACTCTATGCCTAAGAAGTATTTCATAGAGTCAAGATCACTCATTTCAAACTCCCCCATAAGCTCTTCTTTGAACTTTGAAATGTACTTTTCACAACTGCCCGTAATCAACAAATCGTCCACATAAAGACAGAGTATGATTACTCCTTTGCTTTTATCCGACTTCACATACACATCGTGTTCGGATATGCACTTCTTGAAACCAATGTTGATAAGAAAAACATCTATGCGTTTGTTCCAAGCTCTTGGAGCTTGTTTCAAACCATAGAGTGCCTTCTTTAATTTGTAGACCCTTTCCTCTTGATTTTGTATCACAAAACCAGGTGGCTGTCCAACATACACTTCCTCATCCAATGGACCATTCAAAAACGCCGATTTGACGTCCATTTGATATAACGACCAGCTGTTGTTATTTGCAATCGCAACAACTAACCGGATGGTTTCATGCCTTGCAACCGGTGTGAATACCTCATCAAAGTCTATGCCTTCTTTTTGCAAAAATCCCTTTGCTACCAATCGAGCCTTATGCTTGATTATCTCGCCTTTCGGATTTGCTTTTACTTTGTAAACCCATTTCACACCAATCGCCTTTTTACCTTTCGGTAAATCAACCAACACCAAAGTATTGTTCTTCTCAATCGATTTCAACTCTTCCTTCATTGCACACATCCATTTTGGATCGCTTAATGCCTCCTCCGTATTTACCGGTTCGGATTCGGCCATTAAAGCGAAATGAATAAGATCACCATCATTGTTGATCTCACTATCTCGGAACAGTTCACAATCTCGGAGTCTTTGAGGCATACCTCTATGCCTTGTTGGTCTACCCTCATTCACAACATTGTTTTCAGCTGCTGTAGGTGCTGGTACAGCGACATCAGACAACTCCGGATCAGAGATTTCAAAAAACTGCTGCTGCTGATTTTCTGCTGCTGTTTCTGCACTTTTGATTTCATCAAAAGTCACGTCCCGGCTTATCACGATCTTCCGATTCTTCTCATCAAACAGCTTGTAACCACCAGTAGAGTGATATCCAACAAATATCAACTTCTCACCTTTATCATCCAACTTCTTTCTAAGTTGATTTGGTACATGACGATATGCAATCGATCCAAAAACACGCAAATGAACCACACTCGGTTTGAAACCACTCCAAACCTCTTCCGGTGTGATTTTCTCCAGCTTCTTAGTAGGACACCTATTCAACAAGTAGGTGGTTGTAGATACGGCCTCACCCCACAATTCTTTAGGTAACTTCTTCCCACAAAGCATGCTACGCACCATGTTCATTATTGTACGATTTTTCCTCTCGGCAGCCCCGTTTTGTTGAGGCGTATATGGAGGCACCACCTCACGCACAATACCCTCAAGATCACAAAACTTCCCAAATTCACTAGAGGTATATTCACCTCCACCATCCGTTTTGAGAATTTTGAGCTTCCGGCCGCTTTGACGCTCCACCATGGATTTGAAACTCTTGAACACTCCAAATACCTCATCCTTTCTCTTGATAAGATAAGTCCAAAGCTTCCTACTAAAATCGTCAATAAGCGTAACAAAATATCGATTGCCGCCATATGTCTCTACTTGCATTGGTCCACAAACATCGGAATAGACCACCTCAAGTAAGTCTTTGGCTCTCCGACCCGCATCCTTGCTAAACACCTTCTTGTGTTGCTTAGATGTGACACATTCCTCACACAATTCTGTCGGAACACTAATATGTGGCAGCCCCGTTACCATTCCACTTTGTTGCAACATCTTAAGATCCCTAAAGTTAAGGTGACCAAGACGGTAATGCCATAGCCACTCCTCTCTTCTTGCCGCGGTAGCTAAACAACGATGTTCCATAACCTTTAACTCAACCTTAAAAGTTCTGTTTGCAGCCATCGGTGCTTTTAGAATCAACACACCATTTGAATCTAAAACGCGTAACATCTTATTCTCCAATCGAATTAAGTACCCTCTTTCAAGCAATTGGCCAATGCTTAAAAGATTGCACTTAATTCCCGGTATGTACAAGACATCTTTGATCCTCGACTGTCCTCCATTCTTCCTTCCGATCAAAACATCTCCTACCCCTTCGGCGCTTAAAGTAGTGTCGTCGGCAAATTTGAATTTACTCTTTGTCGCTTGATTGATTTGCACAAACCAATCCTTTCGATCCGTCATATGTGTTGAAAAACCAGAATCCAAGTACCATTCATCTTTAATTTGGACTCCCTCACGCACGGTAACTAATGCATTTCGATCCGAACACATTTTTTCGCCACTTTCCAAAACAGTACAGCTGTTGTCCCACACACTATCATCACAGTAACTGCTGCCCGGAACATCAACAATGCCATAATTCTCTTTCGTAATCATCACAAGAAGGGTATCTTCATCATCTACCTCTTCCCTAGCAACCTTCGCCTCATCCGCATCCTTTTCCTTGCGTTTTGAGCGACATTCTTTCGCAAAATGCCCAAGCTTTTGACAATTATAACACTTCACAGAACTTTTGTCAAACGGTTTGTGGGCGCTTTGATTACCATATTTGGAGCTTCCTTCACCTTTTGAATTTTGTGGATCTTTTCCACCAAAATTCTTCTTATTTTTTGAAGTCCACTTCCCTTTCGATCTCTTGTTCTTCTCATGTAAACGCGCTTGCAAAGCGATCTCTGCTTTGGCTTTGTCGGCACTTCTCTCATCCATCCTTTGTTCATGCGCCTCTAACGAACTTTGCAACTCATCTTTACTCAAAGTTGTTAGATCCTTTAACTCATCAATAGCCACAACAATGTTATCGAAACGTGATGTTAACGAACGCAACACTTTCGATACAACATTCTGCTCGAGGATCGTTTCGCCACATGACTTGATTTGGTTGACTAACCGGGTAATGCGCGTGATGTAATCGTTGATCGTTTCTTTGTCCTCCATTTGCGTTAACTCGAATTGACGTTTGTAAGTTTGTAACCTTACCACCTTCGCTTTGACGGCACCGGCATACGCTTTCTCCAAGATTTCCCATGCTTGTTTTGCGGATTCACAATCACCAACCTTCTCGAAATTGTCGTTATCAACACACGAATGAATCAAGAATAGAGCTTTGTAATCCTTCTTCTTTTCTTCCTTGTGTGTAACCCTACGAGCATCGGTAGCATCTGCCTCTAATGGTGTAACTCCATTGATGACGATCTCAAGAACCTCTTGATAACCAAACAGAACCTTCATTTGTTTCGCCCATTTGTCGTAGTTCTTCGAATCAAGAATTGGGAGATTGGTGGGAATTCGATCATTGGAAACGGTAGCCATTATTGTTGTTGCAGCGGATTGGGATCAATAACCAATGCTCTTGATGCCAAATGTTAGAACAAGCACAAAACCTTGTATGTGAATCAATGGAGATGATGGATAATTTTGGTGAAATTTAGAGGATTGGGGAAGATCAAGTTTAGAGAGAATAGAGATTAATTGAGAGGGTAAAAAATCATATGGCATTAATTCCATTCAACATGTTACAAAATGTATATATATTGCCTGCTAACACTAAACAAAGTAACAAAACAGGGTTTCCTGCAGCATACTGGCAGTTTTTCCAAAATAGCTTCTCAAATAAGCTATTCTCCAAAAACACTTCAAAACCAATTACACTGCATTTGACTTATTCTAATCATTCAACAATAACGTGCCTCATTTTACTGCTACAGATAGTGGTGGAGAAGAGGATGAGATTATGTTAACAATATAATTATATAACCCACAGAAGCGGACTTCTAGATAGATTTTATCAACAAAAAAATAAGAAAATAACTTTTAATTGTCAGTTAATTCTCTCTAACCCCTAAACTTTAACATAATTTTTAACCGACCTTTAACAGAATCTCAACTATCAAAAGCTGTTAACAGGAGATGGTTTCAATTTCTTAACAGCTCTAACAGCCTGTAACTAACTCTCTATTATTCAAATCTCGCTTTTGATTTCCTACATAAATTTTTCTCATCCAATGGCCAAGATTTCTTCAAGCCTCAATTTCATCTCTATATAACTTCGCCTCACCTCTAGTCTTGGGGAGGGTTTTTTGCTCATTCTTCAATTTCCACCTTTAATCTTCAGCTTCCCTTCATCTTAAACCTTCCTCCTTCTCCTTCATTCCTCAATCATCTTGCAACCTTCGCAGCACCTCAGACCGCCTCTATCACACATCAACGCTTCATACCAATCACCGCGCGTTCTCTGCAATATCGTCATTCTCAGTATTTTGGTTATTCGTTCCCATCAGAAAACAGAAGAGCGAGAAAATGTAAAAAGATGAATCGGCTCAGAGGAAGATTGAGAAAAGATTGGAAATAAAAATAATCAAGTGAAGCACGTATACTTGCGCGTCTGAAGATTATCCTCTGGTTTTCTCTTTGCGTTCATCGCATTTGAACACCATCGGAGTTTCTCCGACAGGTAAGTCTCGATCTCTTCTGTTTTTCCATCGTTTTTGCCATTTCTTGATATTGTTAGAAAGTTTGACGCGTGCTGAATAATTATCCCATCGTCATTGTTCTAATTTCGACGTAACTTTTGGTTAATTTTGTTTTCCTTCATTTGTTAGGGTTTTTTTTGCATCATTTTCAAGTAAGGAAGATTGTGGTTAGGGTTGAGTTTGGGGCGAGAGGAGGAATACGGAAATGTTGGCTTCGTTCATTTTTCTTCTCATGAGAGGCGCTACCAGAGGCAATTATGGACGGTGTTGGGATATGAAATTAGGGAACAAGAGAGGCGAGAAGTTGTATGAAGGGGGCTGAAAATCACAAACCCTAAATTCCTCTAGGTAAAATGCACCGTTTGAGTCTTCCTTTCCAAGTAGAATGATGAGAGTCTGAGAATGAACGTTGGAGATGGTGGACTTGGGTCAAGGATCCTATGCTTAAGCACATGATTACATTTTGAATACTGTTCTGGACTGGGCCCGACAGGCCCAATAGCATTGCTAAGGCCCAATCCAAATGGACTTGCTGAGGACCACGCCGACCAAAGGGTCACAGTCGTGCCCGACGTGCTCCCTGAGGTCACTTGCTCGACCTCTACATCTCCAGCTAGACATCCTGCTGTCCAGCTCGACATCACCTCGAGCACCCCAACTAGGGCAGACTCAGTCCACTGCACTCCCAACGAGACCCCGAAAAGACCGCGTCTCCGTCCGCCCGCACTTCACGCAGAACATCCAGGAAGGGGACCACGTGCGGGTCCCCACTACGCACGTAGAACCTGGCAGTTTCTCCATTGGGCCAAACCTGCCCGGCCCAAGGAAGGAACCTTGGCCCAGCGCCGGGGGCTATAAATACCCTCTGTTTCCAGAGGGTCAGGTATTCATCATTCTACCCATACTTACTATTACCTGCTCGTGCTTCTACTTACTTCAGCATCGGAGTGTCTTGCAGGTACCCCCCCCCCCCCATCTTGTTCAAAACTTTCAGCTCGGAGCCAGCCGTGACGGTCCAAGTCTGATCAGGTTAGATCAGTGGCGCCGTCTGTGGGAAACTAGCTTCCCCGTCTTACAAACAACTCAAAAGACCAAGGCTCAAAATTCAACTACCTGTCATGGCTGATCCAGCTCGCGATGAGCAGAACGTCCGTGTCGCCGACACTAATAACGGCATGGCGGACAAAAACGGACATCTCGACAACGTCGGCAATCCCGGCCACAACACCATTCCTGCAACAACCGTCCCCGGAACTTCCTCGTACAGGGACGGGGCCACAACATCATCCTCCTCGCTCCCACCACCACTTGAGGACGACCCGGCGGCCCTCTCCCACTACAGAGACGTCCGGTTTCAGGAAGTCCCCGTCCCCTCCGGGGCGGATGCCACCACACAAGCGCTGTTCGCAGCAATTAACCAGACGAACTATCTCATCTTCGCCCAATGAGAGAGATTAAAGGCGCTTGAAGACGAGCGAAGACCCTCGAGGAGGCATCGGAGACCACATACTCCCCCTCCTCGGGTGACTGAAGCCCGACACCCTTCTCCCCTGCGGAGACACTACAAGGAAAACTCCAGAAGCCCTTCTCCCCGGCCAAAGCAGAGGCGACCCTATTTGGAGAGAGATCCCATCATCCCCGCCAGAAAACCCAGTCGCGACCCGGCGAGGCACGGCAAGAGACACGCCGGAGACGGCCGTGTAACATTCAACCAACGAGCATCACGCTCGAGGGAGGCTCAGCACGACAACCGTGCCAGACAATGTTACAGGTCCCCATCTCTGTCTCCGGAGAGGAGCGACGAGGACGTCCCCCGCGGTCCCCTATCGAAGGCCATCATGGATGCACCCATCCCCCCGGGCATGGAGAAGCCCCCACATCTGAAGGAGTATGACGGAGTTGCGGACCCGGTCGACCACATTGATGGGTTCGAGGCCATGCTCCATTACCATAATGTCGGGGGGCCCATCAAGTGCCGTCTTTTCCCCAAGACTCTCAGGAAGGCGGCCATGGACTGGTACAAAGGGCTCGCCCCGAGCTCAATCACCTCGTGGCGGAACCTGAAGAACAAGTTCATCAGTTCCTTCACCGCTTCTCGACGCCATCCAAAGACCGAGGCGTCGCTGGAGGCCATCATCCAAAGACAGGATGAGACCTTGAGGGAGTTCATCAACCGCTTCAACCGAGAAGCGATACAGGTCCCCTGCACGGACCACATGAAGAGATATCTGCTGGAGAGGGAGCTCCTCCCCGGCACAGAATTCAGAAAAGTCGTGGGAATCGAGCCGCCCAGGTCTTTCGACGCCCTCCTCGATAAAGCACGAGCATACATGGATTACAAGGAGAGGGAAGATGCCAACAGGGCCCGAGACTTCAGGGCTCGGGGTCCCAACAACAGCAGCAGCTCACGCCAAGAGGCTCCTCCCCGACGAACCGGGGAGAAAAGGAAAGAAGACCGACCCCGGGAAGTCCGGGAACAAAGGGGCCCCTCGGGCCGTTTCACCGAGTACACTCTGCTCACAGCTTCCCGCGAGCGTATTCTGGCGGAGTGTGCCAGTACAGACTTCAAGGACGGCGGCGTCAAGCGTCCCCGACCTGCTCCCGCCAAGCCAGGGGCGGACAAAAATAAATACTGTCAATACCATAGGAGTCATGGTCATCTGACAGAGGACTGCGTCCACCTCAAGGACGCCATTGAAACCCTCATCAAGGGAGGGAGGCTCGTGCAGTACAGGCGAAACGACGCTCCCCGTCGTGACGCCCATGAAGCCAAGGAGCCAGAAGAAGACGCCCGACCATCAGACGAGTCGGTGCTTATCCAGACCGCCTTCTCGGTGACCAGGCCCGAGGATTTCGACATTCCCGAGCACCTGCAGGAGCCGCTAACAACGCACAGCAGGTGGGAATACTTTCCCTCCGCCATGGTCATCAATGGGGGCGGGTTCAACGACCTCACCATCAATTCAGCTAAGAGGAAGTTGGACGAGCTGGTCGACGCGGCTCCCCCGCAAACAGTAACGTTCGAAAGGGTGAAGGGCAGGTCAGAGCCCATCACCTTCTACCTAGAAGAGCTCCCCGGCGGAGCCCCAAACGCAGTCATCCCCTTACTGATAAGGGCAAGAATGGCTAATTTCGACGTGCATCGCATCCTGGTCGACGAGGGGAGTTCCGTCGACGTGAAGTACAGCCAACTTTTCAGAACCCTACAGTTGGACGACTCACATCTCTCTCCGTATGTGGGGTCGGATCTACAAGGCTTCAACGGCTCGACTTCCAAACCTTGGGGTTATGTCGAGCTCCTGGTTACGTTCGGCGAAGGAACGGCTACGAGACAAGTCAAAGTCCGTTTCCTCGTCATTGACTGCCCGTCTCTGTACAATTGCATCTTGGGGAGACCGACACTGGCAGAGCTAACAGCGGTGCCCTCGACCGTCCATCTGAAGATGAAGTTCTACACCAGGAGGGCACGGGTAGCCACCATCCAAGGAGACCTAGCCACTACCCGTAGGTGCTTCAACGCCGCTTCTAAGGGACGGGATACCGTCGATATAGGGACCAGACCCGCCAAAAGGACAAAACAGGAGCCCGACAGGAAAGCATCCCCCGAGGAACAAGTCCAGAAAGCTCCACCAAAGGTCGATTCCATAGCCCTGGACACCCGCTTCGATCAGGACGAGCCATCCAGCAGCGAGCAAATCCCACTCCGACCAATACCGGACGGGTTATTTTGAACTCGTTCCCCTCGGCACAGACCCGACCAAGGGAGTGAAGATTGGCAAAGACCTCCCCGACTTGGCCAGGAAGCAAATCAAGGCCTGTATGCGCGAGAATGTTGATCTCTTCGCCTGGAGCGCTGCGGAGAATCCCTGACTCAACCCTGAGGTCGCCTGTCACCACCTCGCCATTGATCCAGCCGCTAAGGCCGTAGTACAACGTAGGCGTAGGCAGTCTCCAGAAAAAACGGAGGCTGCTGAAAAAGCTGTAAAAGACCTCCTAGAGGCAAATTTTATTTCTGAAGCCTGGTATTCCACCTGGCTGTCAAATGTTGTACTCGTGAAAAAGAATAATGGAAAATGGAGAATGTGCGTTGATTATACTGATCTCAACCGGGCTTGCCCGAAAGATGCTTTTCCCTTGCCTAACATAGATATGTTGGTCGACAACTCGGCCGGCTACAAAACTTTGTCGTTCATGGACGCCTACTCGGGCTATAACCAAATCCCAATGGCCCTGGGCGACAAACACTGCACGGAATTCAAGACCAGCTCGGGCAACTATTACTACAACGTAATGCCCTTCGGACTGAAAAATGCCGGAGCAACTTACCAGCGCATGATGAACAGAGTTTTCAACAAACAGATCGACGGCATGCTCGAGGTATATATGGACGACATGATCGTCAAATCCCGAGCAGACACCGACCACGCAGCTCATCTCAAGACAGTCTTTGCCCAAGCAAGGCAATGTAAAATGAGGTTCAACCCCGAGAAATGTACGTTCGGGGTTAAGGCAGGAAAGTTCCTTGGATTCTATCTAACAGAACGGGGAATCGAAGCCAACCCCGACAAATGTCGGGCATTCTCCGACCTCCAAACACCGACGTCGAAGAAGTCGATACAAATCATGAACGGCATGCTCACGTCGCTGTCCCGCTTCGTCGCAAAATCCGCTCAGCACGCCCTCCCCTTCTTCAAACTCCTTCGAAAGGAAGCAGCCTTCGAATGGAATGAGGAATGCGAGCAGGCACTACGCCACCTAAAGCAAAGTTTGTCTCAGCCGCCCGTGCTATCTCGACCAGACAACGGGGAACCGCTGTACTTGTACTTGGCCGTTTCGAATGAAGCCATCAGCGCAGCTCTTGTCCGCGAGACCCCCGACGGGCAGAAACCCGTCTACTTCACGAGCAAGGCCTTACAGGGGCCCGAAAGCAGATACCAGCAGATAGAAAAGGTGGCTCTGGCCCTCGTCAACGCGGCGAGGAGGCTCAGACACTACTTTCTGGCCCACACGATCATCGTGCGAACCGACCAACCAGTGAGACAACTCCTGGGTCGGCCCGACATGGCGGGCAGAATGCTAAAATGGTCCTTGGAACTCTCTGAATTCGACATTCCGTACGAAAGCAGGAAAGCCCTGAAAGCACAGGCCTTGGCCGACTTTGTCGCGGAAATGACCACTCACGACCCTTCCCCGGGGAAAGAGCACAAGTGGACCATCTTCGTCGACGGAGCATCCAGCTCGTCCGAAAGCGGCGCGGGAATCCTCTTGGAAAACGAAGAAGGCGTAGTAATCGAGCACTCCTTAGCTCTCTCCTTCCCGACGTCAAACAACCAGGAAGAATACGAAGCCCTGCTTGCAGGACTGAGACTGGCCGAGGACCTGGGAGCCCGCGAGGTACAGATCTACACCGACTCCCAGCTCGTCGCCTCTAAAGTACAGGGAAGCTACCAAGCCAAAAACGATAACCTCATCGAGTATTTGAACTTAGTCAAAAAATACATGACAAAGTTCGTACGAGCAGAAATTTCACATGTTCCCCACGAGTAAAACACGAGGGCGTACATATTGTCCAAACTTGCGAGCACACGAAAGAAGGGCGGGAACAAATCCGTCATCCAGGAATCTCTAGCGCGTCCAAGTATCGAACAACCCTCGACTACAGTCGAGATCCATGCCATCGGGGATGCGACGTCCTGGATGACCCCGGTTTATAATTTCTTGACAAAGGGCGAACTCCCATCGAACCAGGTCGAGGCTACCGTCACAAAGCGACGAGCATGTTCCTACGTGGTTCTCGAGCAGAAACTGTACCGAAGAGGATTCTCCATCCCCCTCCTGAAATGCATCGACGAGTCCTCCGTCCCTGAAGTACTGCGGGAGATACACGAAGGGATCAACGCCCAGCACATGGGCGATAAATCCTTAGCAAGGAAAGCCCTTCGAGCGGGATACTACTGGCCGACGATGCAGCAGGATGCCAAGGAGTACATCAAGAAATGTGATAAGTGCCAGAAATACGGGGACATGCACCTCGCCCCCCCCGCACGAGCTGAGCATATTGTCGTCCCCGTGGCCGTTCGCCTGGTGGGGTATGGACATCCTCGGGCCCTTCGTGCAAGGAACCTATCAGAACAAATTCCTCATCGTCGTCGTGGATTACTTCACGAAATGGATCGAGGCCGAGGCCCTCGCAAAAATCACCTCACACAATATCCTCTGTTTCTACAAAAGAAACATCCTCGCCAGATTCGGAATTCCGTGGGCCCTGGTGACCGACAACGGTACCCAGTTCACCGACCACGGGTTCCAAGACTTCATCACCAAAATAGGTACAAAACAACACTTCACGTCGGTCGAGCACCCTCAGACCAACGAGCAAGCCGAAGCCGCGAACAGAGTCATCCTCCGAGGACTCAAACGTCGACTCGGCGAAGCCAAGAGGGGATGGGTCGAGGAGCTCCACAGCGTCTTGTGGGCATACCGAACCACGCCCCACTCAACGACGGGCGAGACCCCATTTCGGTTGACGTATGGCACCGAGGCTGTTATCCCAGTCTGAAAGTCATTGAAGGGCAGCTGCAGCCCAAAATCTTTGAACGCGATCTCGTACATTGGGAAACTATACTCGGGGTACACCGAGCAGATCCGGGCATTGGAGGTCGGTCGCGTAACAACAAAATTCTTTTGAAAATCAGGCTAACCGTGGCCCGCCTCAAGGACACCATATGGCTTTCGGTCACGCCGGCTATATATCGACGCGATTCCTCGGGGCTCGGCGCCCACCCAATCCAACAGAGGGTCGTCGACAGTATCGATCAAACTCACCGCCTCATTGGCACTTTGTTCCTCTTGTTCGGGGCGTCCAGAGGAGCACGGCTCGTCTGCCATGGTTACCTATAGAGCACGGGAAACCAGTAAATTGGGCACGAAACCATACGCTTGACGTAGCGGACCAGATGTAGTGTACGACAAACCACGTCGTTTCATGCACGACCACAAAAGTTAGTTTGCAACAAGAAAGCAGTCGCCTCCCCGACGTCCAGATAACTCGATGGGCCCTTCTCCAAACCGCCTGAGCAAACCGACAACGCGGCCACTCTCCAACATGCCGACCCAAGGTATGAACATGGCGAGCAACATCATGAAACCTACGGCCAGAACCATGAACATACCGGGCACGATCATGAATCAGGCGCCCTGGATCATGAAGACCCCGGGCAGCGCTGCAGATTATTACCTAAACTATGTATCTACCGGCCACGAGCATGTGTTTGTCGGTCCTAAGCATGAATATGTCGAGCTAAACATGAGTTTACCGGGCTAGTCCCACGCGCACAGTCCCTAAAACGCCTACAACGCTGAAAATCATGCATTACAACAGGAAAATAAAGAAGATAAGTCACTTACTTGGAATCAAGAAGTGGATTCGGCTACGGAGGAAAAGAATCTGTAGCGGAGATCGCAGCTATGAAAAATCTGGAAGAACAGCAGCAGTAGGAGCACAAAGAGTAGAAACGTGTTATGAGGCCAAAGGTTCCTATTTATAGTGATGACGTGGAATACCAAACGTCACCTCGGGCAACCACAGAGTTTCTCCCCCCGACGCACTGCTCCCAACGCAATGATGACCCTATCATCATAGGGTGGCGGCACAGTTCCCAAAAGATACCTCGTGTGCTCGACAGACACGCACCGGTGAGGATCCTCCGAGCATCCACCGCGAAAGATTTGCCTCCGAGCACGACACGGAGAGGCCCTCGAGGGCCTACATCTCTGACTCGGGCGCGAGACCCCGAAGCGGAAACGACCTGAGATCAAGACATGGCTCCTAACAAAGGAACCGCGACTTGGGGGGCTCCTGTTCTGGACTGGGCCCGACAGGCCCAATAGAATTGCTAAGGCCCAATCCAAATGGACTTGCTGAGGACCACGCCGACCAAAAGGTCACAGTCATGCCCGACGTGCTCCCTGAGGTCACTTGCTCAACCTCTACATCTCCAGCTAGACATCACCTCGAGCACCCCAACTAGGGCAGACTCAGTCCACTGCACTCCCAACGAGACCCCGAAAAGACCGCGTCTCCATCCGCCCGCACTTCACGCAGAACATCCAGGAAGGGGACCACATGCGGGTCCCCACTACGCACGTAGAACCTGGCAGTTTCTCCATTGGGCCAAACCTGCCCGGCCCAAGGAAGGAACCTTGGCCCAGCGCTGGGGGCTATAAATACCCTCTGTTTCCAGAGGGTCAGGTATTCATCATTCTACCCATACTTACTATTACCTGCTCGTGCTTCTACTTACTTCAGCATCGGAGTGTCTTGCAGGTACCCCCCCCCCCCCCCACCTCGTTCAAAACATTCAGCTCGGAGCCAGCCGTGACGGTTCAAGTCTGATCAGGTTAGATCAAATACCAATAAAAAAAGAAGAGAAATAACATTCTTGCTGGATCAGGATTGAATTCTTAGGCCCGTTTCTATTTTTTTACATGACCACCATATTAAAAATCTCCTAGACTCTCAATGGGGCTAATGCCCCGTGCTGCCTGCACCCCTCGCAGGCATGTCACAATTTTTGGGGAACCTGCCAACATTGCATAAAAAAACATCTTTGGGCTTCATTCTGGCAAGGCCAGCGCCCAACTTTCTGGACCACAACTCCTGACTTCAATTGCACCCCCTGATTCTCTTATTTTCTTTTCCTTAATTTTTAAATTTTTTTTCTCTTTCAATTTTTCTTTTTTACCAAAACACATAATAAAAAATGGTAAAAAAAATATTATAAGACATTTTAGAAATTAATTAGGAATTTATTTCCCCTTTTGCTAACTTTTAGTAAACTTTAATCACTAGTTTTACTCATTGTGTCATGTATTTCATTTGCGATTTTCGGTATGGGTTGTATGCAATACTTTAATACTTGCTACCAAGTTTATTTTGTTTGTATAGTCTTTCATGATTCCTTGAGTGATTTTGATTCAAAATTAGTCTTTGATTTAATTGAACTAAAATTAGACATTAGGCTCTTAAATCCAAGCATTTCAACATAGGGTAGAGATTTTCCTTCAAAATTCAACCATAGGACCATCATTGTATGATAAAATTAAGCATTAGATTTAGGCTAGTTACTCTTATATGTTTTTTCTTTCCCCTTTTACATTTGCATTAAAATAAAAACTTCTTTTTCTTACAAACTTCAAAACGCTTAGAGATTACTGATGAGAATCTTACCTTTGTTGAGCATGGAAATGATAAGCGGGTCTCTTCTCGATCTTATTATTTTTCCATTCTAAGCCTTGGTGTGGTTCAAGTATCAAAGACTCATTTCATGAATAAGTGGTGAAGTGACTAAAATCTCTCTCTTGAGGTCAATTAGTTGTTATCCACAGCAAAAACACCAACAAATATAAACTCTTTTGCCTTTGGGCTTTTATTTTGAAACTCTTTTCAAAAGAGCATGTTAATTCACTTTTGTGCTGACGCGTGAGTCTCCAAAGGTCGAGCTACGGCAGAAGGCGAAATTAATATTGTTCATTAAAAAAACAAACCAACAAAACTTTTGAAGTCGAACTACGGCTGCTCTGATTCCTAAAAAGGGATACGTAGCCATTAGGGTAGGGCCCGAACGAGCACAACTTTTATTTTCCCTACATTATTCTCTCTTTTCTTTTTCATGCATTCCCTATACATCTTAGATATAGATCCTAACACACCCTTTGATTAAAACAACAAGAGTGGATACCGTAGAGTACTACGAGCATGTGGGGTGCTAATATCTTCCCCTCGTGTAATAGACTCCCTTACCCTTATCTCTTAGTCGTTCGACCTTGATTTTACCCTTCTTAGGTTTACTCGATGTTTACCTTTCCCTTTCGGAGGGATAAAAAATGTTTGATGGTGACTTCATTGATTTCGTTATCAGTTGATTGTTCTGCCGATTATTTCAGATTGCGACTTCACTAGGGATATATTGATCTATTGTTGGTCTATCCAGGAGTCGATCCTAGCTCTTGTTTATCTACTTCCTTTTCATTTCCAAGATTTTCCAAGAGTTTTAATCTCCTATAAATAATGGCAAACAACACTGATATCATCGTTAAGAACAAAAGGGATAACTCACTACTAAAAAAATGACATTTGAGAAAAGGACTTTACATCAGGTATTAAAATATATGATGTAAAAAATAAAATTAAAAAGATTTTACATCAGGTATTTATTTGCAATGCTATAAAAAATATTTTAAAAAAAATTTTGTTGGCTATTACATCGGTCAAAGTAATAAACCGATGTAAAAGGTTTTATAAAAAAAACACGGTGGCAGTATTGTAAATAAATAACTAGGTGATAAATTGAAAAAAAAACAGAAAACCCTTACATCGGGCCTTCCTATCCACCGATATAAAAAACTAGGTGGAAGATTGGTAAATAAAAAATCAGAAAACCCTTACATCGGGCCTTACGTTCCAATGATGTAAAAAATTAGAAAATCCATACATCATTCATTGACTTCCACCGATGTAAAATACAATCATTACATCGGTCAATAACTTCTATCGATGTAAAAAGTAGTACCGAAATATATTTTACATCGGTTATTTGAATCTACCAATGTAAAAAGTTTAATATATACTTATGAAATAAGCCCTGCTGCTATTCATTTAGTTATTGACTCTTCTTCAAAACAGAATCCCACGAACGAGATCTGTACCCACCTCCCATTCTCTCCGCCCACCGCTTTGTCTTCGTCCCCATCCGTCTCTGTCCGTCTACGAATGCCCTTCGTCCACCTCTGTTGCCGTTTGTTTCCATCCGTCTCCTTTGCCTCCCTTTCCCGCCGTTCACGAGACGGCTCCGGTAAGAAACCCCCTCCGCCTTTTTCAAAACCCCCTCCACCGTCGAACTACGATTCCGGTAAGAAATTTTCTATTTTATTTAACATCATTGTATATCTATGGATTTCTAAGAGAGATATATATATATACAAAAATGTTTTTAATATATTATTGTTGTTTTGCTTGCTACTGAGATACATTATAAATTAATTTGAAGTACACATAAAACCAATTAGAAGATTATACTAGATATTAACTCAGATGCTTGGTGAATTCATTCCTTTGTTCATATATGTTTTTAAATTACTAAACATTTTATTATTCTTAAAGAGTTTATTAAGTCTAATTATTTATAAATAGTATATATTTTGTATAGAGTTAAGAATATAGTACATATTGTGTATATGTCATTCTTTTTCATTAGTGAAATTGTCTCCTTAGAAACCTCTGAATGAAACGTTAATGGTCCTCTCAAACACACAGTTTATCTTTAACCTATCAAACTTAATAGAGTTATCACCTTGCCATTGAAATTTGATTATATTTTTCTTTCTCCGTGAAGCAGCGCAACTTGCAATCTTAAAACCTCCATGAAGTAGCGCATCCGCAGGAACACCCTTCGTCATACCTTCCTCCGTGTGAACATAGTTATGGATCGTAGTTGGATGAGATCTAATCAATTAAGTGACGAGTAAGGACATGGAGTGATGGAATTTCTATAGTTTGCTTAAAGTTATGCTAAAAAAGTCTTACTGTGCTTTTTCTCTGTCCATGTGTTCGTTGTGCAAATAAAGAACCAAAACATAGTAAAAAATAAATCATGGATCACCTAATTTGTGTAGGGATTTGTCAAAGTTATACATAATGGATATGGCACGGTGAAGTAGTAGCAAAGTCAAATGTTTCTCAAAGAGATGATGTTAGTGTAGAAATGGATGATCGTCTAGAGGACATGATGCGTGATATTGGACAAGATTCATTTAAGAGGGAACATGTGTATGATACTCTATGCAGTGACAAGGATAAACCATTGTACCCGGGATGCAAAAAATTTACACGTCTATCAGTCGTGTTAAAATTATTTAATATGAAGGCAAAGAATGGGTGGACTGATAAAAGTTTTACCGAGTTGCTTGAATTGTTGACCGAAATGCTTCCAGAAGGTAATGTAATTCCAAGTCGTTATTACGAGGCGAAGAAAATATTGTGTCCGATGGGTTTGGAATACGAAAAGATACATGCATGACCTAATGATTGCATATTATTCGCCAATGCAGATGATGCAAAGAATCTTAGATGGCATTCAGAAGAAAGAAAATATGATGGACAAATTCGTCATGTAGCTGATTCTTTGCAATGGAATAAAATAGATTCTTTGATTCCAAATTTTGGCAAAGAGTCGAGAAACCTTAGACTTGGACTTGCTACTGATGGAATGAATCTGTTTGGTAATCTGAGTACTAATCATAGTTCTTGGCATGTTCTCCTGATGATTTACAACCTATCTCCTAGGTTGTGCATGAAGCATAAATATATTATGTTATCAATCATGATATCAGGCTCAAAACAACCAGAAAATGACATAGACGTTTATCTAAGTCCACTAATTGATGATTTAAGAGTGTTGTGGGAGGAAGGGGTGGATATTTTTCATGCGTATTCTGGTGAACAGTTTAATATGCGTGCCATGTTGTTTTGCACCATCAATGATTTTTTGGCATATGGTAATTTGTCTGGGTATAAAGTTAAAGGGCATAAGGCATGTTCTATATGTGAAAAAGACACATGTTACCATCAGCTTGAAAAAGGAAAGAAGACCGTTTATCTCGGGCATCAAAAATTTCTAAAATGTTATCATCCATATCGTAGATTGCGGAAAGCTTTCAATGGGGAAAAAGAGCATGGTGTTTCTCCAAAGCCCTTGTCTGGAGAGGAAGTTTATCAACGACAATAGGGACTTGATGTTGTCTTTGGAAAGTACCAAAAAAGACCTACTGTGAAAAATGTATGGAAAAAGAGATCGGTTTTCTTCGATCTTTCATATTGGTCTAGTCTTGATGTAAGACATTGTATTGATGTGATGTACGTGGAGAAAAATGTATATGGTAGTGTAATCAGAACACTTCTCAACATTCAAGGCAACATAAAAGATGGTATTAATGCTCGTCTAGATTTGGGTTTGATGGGTATACGAGAAGAGTTAACCCCACAATATATAGGTAACAAGACATATTTTCCTCCTTCCTACTACACTATGTCTAAAAAAGAGAAAACATGTTTTTGTGAGTGTTTAAAAAGCATCAAAGTGCCTCATGGTTACTCATAAAATGTCAAGAGGCTTGTATCAGTTAAAGATCTTAAATTAGTTGGCTTAAAATCTCACGACTGTCATGTCTTAATGCAACAACTAATACCATTGGCTATTAGTGGGATATTGTCTAACAACGTTAGGAAGACTATAACTAGGTTGTGCTTATTTTTTAATGCAATTTGTTGTAAATCCATTGATCCACTACAGTTAGACGATTTGGAAATGAGGCTGCAGTTATCTTGTGCCAATTAGAGATGTATTTTCCTCCTTCATTTTTTGACATTATGGTTCACTTAATTGTTCATCTAGTAAGAGAGATTGGATTATGTGGTCTAATTGTTTTACAGTGGATGTATCCAATAGAGCGATACATGAAGATCCTAAAAGGGTATACAAAAAAACCACACCATCCGGAAGCATCGATTATTGAGAGGTACATTGCAGAAGAAGCAATTTAGTTTTGTTCTAACTATTTGTCAGGAGTGGATGTTGTAGGGGTTCCCAAGTCTCGTCATGATGGAAGATATGAGGGTGTGGGTACACAAGGTTTAAAGGTCAAGAGCTTAAGTATTGATGTGGTTGTTCAAGCGCATTTGTATATATTGAATAACATATATGAAGTTCAACCTTACTTATCTGCTCACAAAAGCATCATAAAGAAAAATTACCCCAAGATGAATCAAAGAGGGTTATTAAAAGAGCATAATAAGAGTTTCTCTGAGTGGTTTAAAGAAAGAATTTATAATGAAGATAGTTGTCTTATGGGCCTAAATGTAACATAATAACTTGGAGTGTATATGATATTAATAAAACTTCTTTTTATACAAAGTCAAAGGATGACCATAGTACCACACAAAATAGTGGGGTAATGATTGTGGCCGAGTCCATGCACTTCTCTAGTGCTAAATATAAAAACCCGGTTATGGCATCTACACCGTACTTTGGGGTGATTGAAGAGATTTGGGAAGTTAATTATGTTGTGTTTAAAGTTCCTGTGTTTAAATGCAAATGGATTGATATCAACAGTGTGTAAGAATCGATGAATTTGTAGTTAAACAAGTTGATCTTAGGAAGTTAGCTTATGTGAACGAACCTTTCATCATGGAATCTCAAGAAAAACAAGTGTTTTATGTCACAGATCCTTCTAATAAAAAGTGTTCAGTGGTTTTACAAGGAAAGGTCCATGATAGTGATGAAAATCATGATGAGAATCTTGATATTTCCGGAACTCATCCTTTGTCAACAAATGTGACTACATTCATTAAAGAAAATGAAGGGGATGATGTGTATGTTATTCGCATAGACCATGAAGAAGGGATATGGGAGGAATAGTAAGATTTTTTTTATAAGTTAATTCCATGTTACTTTATTTTCTAATTGTTTTTATTTTGTGCATAATTTTATTTCTAATTGTTTTTATTTTGTGCTTAATTTTATTTCTAATTATTTTTATTTTGTGTAAACATATACATGGGTGATTCAAACGACAACCCTTCTTCATCTAGAAACCCCAATAAAAGAAGAGTTAGAGGTCTCACTTTCATGACACAAATTGACAAAGTTCATCAAACAGGTGAAAAGATAAAGGTCGAGTTTAATCCAAGAACCTATGAATGTATTGGTGTTGGTAAAAATGCTACACATTTTAAGAGTTATATAGCATTTCTTGTTCGACAGTACTGTAGTATTGTGAAAAATGATTGGAAAGAAGTATATGAAGGCGTAAAAGATGTTATTTGGATTGATATTCAGGTACTTTAAATACAACACTTTATTATATTTTATAATCATATACTAATTAACAACATATGACATATACTATATTTGTAGGCTCATTTCACAATTTCATAATGTAATGATCCAAAGAAGGATAGGTTGAAGAAATAATGGATTAAATATGCGGGAGAGAGATGGAGAGGTTTTAAGACATAACTCACAGAAAGATATATTAATCATCCCATAGAAAATGATCCTCCTCCATATGTCAAGTATAACTTTATTACAGAAGACGCATGGAAAGATTTTCTCAAGATTCGAGATACCCTTTAATTTAAGGTTAGTAGGAGATATATGTTTTTGGGTGCATAACATTTTTATTATATTTAGTGATTAATAACTTTTTGAGTTTATAATAGGAAAAAAGTCAAAAGGGTAAGGATAATATGGCTAATAATGTATACCCACACTTATTGTCTCGTGGAGGGTATCACTTGCTTGAGGAGAAAATTATGAAAGAAAAGTCATCATTGAAAGATAATTCCATATTAGATGATAATGGTAGTCCATCTCCACCATCACGCCATGAGTTATGAAAGAGAGCACAACAAAAGAAAGGATGAGAATACACATCAAAATCTACACAAGAGGTTTCTGAAAAAATTGTAGGTAAACAATGAAAAATAATTCAAGTATCATCATATTTGTGATTGATTAATTGTGTTTTTTGCATTTTGTAGGATTCTCTAGTTCCAAAAGCTGAAAAAGGTGCAATTGTTCTGGTTTGACGTAACGATATCTTAACATTAGCCATTGGAACATATGAGCATGGAGGTCGTGTTCGTTGTGTTGCAAAACGGAATAAACAAAGCACTTACTTTGGAAGGTCATGTCAACATATTGATGTAAATGAACAACTTGCAACATTGGAAACAAAACTTAGAGCTGAACTTGAAGAAAAGTTGGTTGAAGAGCATAAGATGTTTCAACAATCATTAATGGAGACACTTAAGTCTATGGGTTTATCACAAAGCACGGATAATATTAAATGCATTGAAAAAATGGAAATTGTCGATGGAAGCGGAAAAGGAATTTGTTCAGCTGCAAAAGGAAGCACAAAAGAAGTGGAAGTTGATGATGTTCAGAGATTGTTACTCATGGTTTTGAAAATGCATGACAACCATTTGGAAATACAATTAAGTCATTGTGCGAGTGTCTCTAATTTTTATATTTCAGCTAAGTGTATCAGAGAGTTATTGGTGAGTTTAGGTCATTGGCTTGACGTGTCTATTCTTCAAATTTGGTGCACGTAAGTACATTTTATCGTTTTATTAAAGTCAATCTCTATTAATATGTTATATCTCTCATCACTTTGATTCTAATGTTTATTTTAAAATTATTCAGGTATATTTATCGTGTTTGTCTTGAGAATTCCATTTCAGAATTATATGGATTTATGGACCCAGCTAGGTGTATTTATAATGATAATGGAGCGAAATCTCAAGAGGATGTTAAAAATTACGTACTAGAAAAGTTACGTGATGAAAACAGAGTGTGCCACTTACTACCATTAATTCATGGGTAAGAATTTTTATGAAATTGTGTTTTATATTATTTAATTTTGATAACATATATATTTTATGTGACTTTTCTGTTTCCACACACACGTACAGGAGACATTGGAAATTAATAGTCATGTGTCCAAGAGATAATTTAGTTGTCGTATTTTGTTCACTTCATTGGGAAATTGACCAGAACACGAAGAAAATTATTACAAAATAAGTTTATCTTTCATGTGACTTTTATTGGCAATTAATAGTTATGTGATTTTTCATTGGTGAGTAAATTTAGTTATGTGATGTTTATCTTTCTATATTAGTTCTTTTGGGATTCATCAAATGGAAAATGGAAATAGAAAAAAGGCTACGTGGCTTCAGCCCAATGTAAGTGTGATGTAAATTGTAATTATATAGTTAAATTTATGATAAATATTCACTAATTATGTCGTTCAATTGTAGACAAGGCAACAACATAACTCTAATGATTATGGGTATTATGTGATGAAAAATATGTTGGATATTGTCTCTGCCAATATAACCGAAAATTTGATGCAGGTAATAGAAATAACTTTAAGTTGTTATTTATTTTTTGTTTTTCAACTTAATATGAATTTTTAAAGAATAACTCTATATTGTTATATTTATGTATTATAGGTATTTGATGATCCAACAGAATTAAGCTTTATCTGGTGAGTTTTATAGAATTGTCTAAGTTGTGGTTTTTGGACATAATTGTTATTATTGAGTTTTTTCACATTACATGTGGTTTTTGCACATGTATTGAGTTTCTTGATTTTTTTTCTGATGTTAATTGTTATTATTTATTGTCAGGCAATGTGATTTTGGTATTGTCTACCGAAGCTATAACTCATCTACTTGTGGATTTTATATTGGTAATTCAAGTTTGGAAAAAGACTTATAAATAGTTGAATATTTTTGTATGTTTTGTGAATAATATATATTTGTAGATTTGTTGTGAGTTTGTTTGTTGTGATACAATTCAAGTTTGCAATACAATTGTTCATTTTGTAATTTTGTTGTGAAAAATATGAAAATATCGACCTAGATGTGGTCTATGTGGTGTTGGAAAGCTATGACATATTTATAGCGACCTAAATTTAGTTTGTATGATATTGGAAAAATATGAAAAAATGGATACCAATTTTAATTTTACAGGGAATCATCTAGAAAATAAATAATTTATTCAAAAAAAATTGCTTACATTTTACATCGGGAATTAATAGCAACTGATGTAAAAACTATCAGCGCTGACTCTTTTACATCGGGAATTCCTCCCAACCAATGTAAAAAAGGGTGTATTTTACATCGGTCTAACTTGGGACCGATGTAAAATGTTGCGTCTGCTTTTTTTAAAATAATTTTATAATTGTTTTTTAAATCAGACTTAGCTTATAACCGATGTGTTAACTGTCTTTTTCACATCGGACCCAGAACCGATGTAAAAAGTATTTGATTTACTATATCGCCTTACTTTACATCAGACACAGAACCGATGTAAAAAGTCGTTTTCTCCCGATAAAAAAAGTCATTTATGCACTAGTGACTTTAGCTAAGAGTTTCTGGTGTTTTGGTGATCTTCGAGTTCTTCAAGAAAACATATGAGATCTCATGAATTGTCAACAAATGGGTGTTTTTGGTGAAAGATATAGGAATCTCCTATCTTTGTTGGATGCTCGGATTGATGATAAGGTTGTTCGGACTTTATTACTGTTCTATGATCCAGAGCTGCGTTGTTTCACATTTCAGGATTACCAATTAGCACCTACTCTTGAGGAGTATGCTCATCTTCTCCACATTAAATTCACTAGTCATACTCCATTTGTTCAGGTCCCTGTCGAGCCTGACTTTGAGGCCATTTATAAGGTTCTTTATTTGAGCCTTAACGATGAAGGGGTGAAAAACACAAGAAGGGGGGGTTGAATTGTAAAACTGGAATCTTAAAGCAATTGACAGGATATTTTTATCCTGGTTCGTTTGATCTCAAACTACTCCAGTCCACCCGTCAAGGTGATTTCGCCTCTCTCCAACGAGGTCTTAATTCACTATATTCAACTGAATACAAATCTGCTTTAACAACTGCTAAAGCCTTCTTGATTCAAACCACAATCCGGTTTGTCAAGGCAACACTTTCTTACAAAGGTATAAAACAAATGTGTGTGAATGTTTTCTACAAAACTTTATCACAACTGTGATGTATACACAAATTAAGCTTAGAAACTTAGATTGCTAAACACTAATGAAGTATCAGAGTTTGTTGGTTTAGCAAAACTGGTAGATGAAGATTATTGTTCAGCTTTGTGCGTGTAGAGAATTTGGAAGCATTAGCCATTATAATCTTCGAAGCCTTGTTTATATAGCACTTGAGAAGATGAACGTTGAATGCAATATTCTTGATTCAATGCTAATAACAAGCTTTCCTTTTTGAGCAGATCTTGTCTAGAATGATGCCGTTGGAATTAATTAGCGTTCAATGCACAGTACCGTTGCTTCTTCAATGCACGTTCTGGCTTGGCTCATTTTGATTCTGCTTCGCTGCTGATGAACTTATTGTTTCTGTATCAGAGTGTTTACGCGCAGTTCTGTTCATCAAGCTTCAGCAAGTACGTGAGTTGATCATCTGATCTTGACGTTCTGATTCAGCAACTTCTGATGCTGGTGTATCAAATCAAATTCTGATGCTGAAGAAGTGATCTTGCTTATTTTAATCAGCGTATCTGCAAGTCAGAGCATAGTAATTTTAGGTAGTATATAGTTCAAACATGAAACATATAAATACTATATCTTTTCACTTTGTTATCATCAAAACTTAAATATAGGGTACTAGATTCAAACATTGTTCTAACAATCTCCCCCTTTTTGATGATGACAAAAACTAGATATTTTAAATGAAAAAATAACGTGAAAAGGTATCTGGGAAATGTTTCAGAGTTAAGAAGTAAAGAGAAATCAGAGTTTAAGAGATACTCCCCCTGAGTTTGTTACTTCCCTTTGATATGCGTGTTCTTCAGGATCAGATCTTTTTCTATCTTTGAGCATCAGATTATAGGTCTTTGACTTATCAGAGAGCAGAGCTTCAGAGCTTTTCCTGTCAGAGCTTTGCTTCGGATCAGAGTGTTAGGTCGATCAGAACTTCATATTTGATCAGAGCAACATGAGCTTCTACATTTTGATCAGAGCTTCTAGCTTCTAGTCTTCATAGTGTTCAGGAGCTTCCTTGTGCCTGTAGACTTAAAAACAAAACAGAAAAACATTTCAAGTAATAGAGTTAGAATGTTTGAGAATTTCTGTCTAGTTAGCCGTTATTGATTTTAAATATCATTCTTGTTCTCCCCCTTTTTGTCAGCAATCAAAAAGTGTTGGTGATGTGCTAAAACAATTTAGATCAGAAAAACAAATTATATTAAAATAGTTCATAATCAGAGCAAAGGAACATTACAAAACATAGTCAAACCAGCACAACAGAAAATGAAGAAAACATGAAAAATTATGCATGAAAAAGATTTATGGTTGAGGGGGCATGCGTGAGAACAGGCTTTCCAGCATTGCTTGAATCTTTTCAGAAGTTTCATTCTGCTTCTGAACCATGGTGACAACAGTGTCAATTTTGCTGTCCTGTACATCCATTCTTGCTTTCATCTTCTGATCATTCTCTTCCATCCGCTGCTGTAGACGCAAGTCATTCAGCCTTAATTCTTCTAGAGCCTGCCTGTCCAAGGCAGCTTGAGAACTTTCAGAAGGAGGAAGCTTCTCAGAACTTTCAGCTACATCTTCTGCTGGATTTTCTTCCTGAAGGGTCTTGTCTTCTTCTGATGGTTGCACCTGTGCAGCTTGCTCTTTCTCAGACCAAGATTCACTGTCCAGAGGGAGCACAACTTCTTGAGGCAGCTGACTCTCAACTTCCTTCAGCAGCTTGCTAAAGTTCTGTTGAGCCTGCTCATAGTTGACGTCCTGCAGCTTGAGGGCTTCAGCACGTACCCATAGTCTGAACTGTGACCAGAGCTGATCAGAAGCAGCTGGGTCGATCATCCCCGGACAGACTTGCTTCAAAGAAGCAATCCATTGCAGCATACCTGTTTCAAAATTCAAAATACCAGAGCCAACATCTGGTTGCTTTGGTTTGGGTATGGCAATTTTGTGTCTTAGGTCAGCAAGACGTTCAAGACTTGTGAAGTCAATGAAAGTTCTGCTGGGGTTTTCAGCGGTTTTCTGAGAGGTTGTCTGTTTTGGAGGAGGGTTATCAGAATCAGAGTCAGATATTTCTATTGGAGTGGTTGGAGTTTTTGGAGGTGTTGATTCCTCTGAAGATGGCAACTGGGGCCTGACAATAGTGGTTCCACATGGCAACTGGATTGCCAGCGGTGAAGGTTGAGGTGAGTGAGGGTCAGAATGATGAGGAGAAGGGGTTTCATAGCGGTGAAACTCTGTTTGTGGTGCAGGTGGATTATTTTCTGGTTGAGGAGGTGGAATCTCTGATTGCTCAGGGATCAGAGGTTCTTCTGTGAGTGGTTGTTGTGATTCTGGTTCTGGTTGTTGTTGTATTTCTGGTTCAGGTTGTGATTCTGGTTGTGGAGGAGGAATATTTAGTGGTTCAGAATTTGGTTGGGCAGAAGCATGTTCACGCTCAATATCAGCTAGCACTCTATCAAGTGCTGGTGTTGTTGAAACAGTTGGTTGTTTGGGAATCTTTGTTCTGGTTCTTCTGAGTAGTAAGGCCTCAGAAGGGTCTTCTGGTATGGTTTCATCAATGGTAGGGATTGGAATGGATATTCTGTGAGAGGTTTGAGGAGGGGCAGCAGATGTTGGAATAGTAAAAGATTTTGAAATAGGGGCAGCAGATGAATTACCTCTTTTCTTTGGAGTCTGATGAGATGATCCTTCTGCTTTCCTCTTCTTTGTCTTCTTCTGAGTCACTTCTGGTTGGACTTGACTCAGATCTTTGATCTTCAGCTTTGAACCTGTATCTTCTTCCTTGTATGAATCTGGATACTTGAGAAACATATCAGGTTTGGATTCCATTTTAGAAAATTTTGGGAAATCACTCAGAGGCACTCTTCTGCTGGAGATGTCAGCAGTTGAAGTAGTTCTGGGTTCCTTCCTAATATTTTCTATCAGCTTCATCTTTTTCAGGTTCTTAGCGTTCAGCGGTTTTCCAACAGTTGGTTCAAGGGTGCTCAGCACTTGAGCTTCGCTCAGATAATCTATCAGCTTATTCTCTGTCAGAATATCTGATATGAGCCTTCCAAACGGTATCCAGTCCCTTTTGGTCCTTTCTTCTTCTCTAGTCTCTTTGACACTGGTCTTGAGATGGTTGAACAGGAAGTGTGCCAGATTGATCTTCACCCTCTGATCAATAAAGTAGATCAGAAATTGCTGATCCACGTTTATATAATCAGGAGAACTTGTTGGTTTCCTGTGATTGAAGCATCCAAGAACAATTTTGGCCCATACTCTGCAGTGATCTTTCAGATCCTTAATTTTGCTGCTAGGAAATCCAAGAGTGAAAATGCTGTTGGCTACCACACCTATATCAGGGCATCTATCAGCCATGTCCACACAACGGACTCCACCACCACTTTGACCGATTAACCTAGCAATGAGGTCTTCAGAAATTACTATCTTCTTTCCCATGACAGAAGAGATGACTAGATGTTTATGAATCTTGGCGTGAATCCAAAATTCCTTGACAAGCTCTGGGAATGTTGGTCCAACCAACCTATCGAAATACCTCTCCCACTTTTGAGCCCTAATTTCCTCAGTTAGGTCAAATCCATTATCCTTCAAACTTTCAAAGTCGATGATTAACTCAGAGAGAACCTCAAGATTCTTTACCGGTGTGAGATGAGTTCTGAGGGGCACCTGATATTGTTCAGAGGTTTCTTTCTTCTGATTGCCTGCAGAAATGCTGGAGGATGCCATTGTTCTCACACAACAAAGCTTTGAGAATGATTTGAGAGAAAAAGGTTTGGGAGATAAACTCAGAAATATGCAGAAAATACTTGAATGATTATGAGTAAGCGTAAAGAATAAGAATGAAGGATTAATGTGTTTAAATAGAGTTTTCAAAAATTATTTTGAAAAATTAAACGTTTTTAAGAGAGAGAAAAAAAATAATGATTGCCATTAACAAGCGTGATTACTTTTCATTAATTGCTTGCTGATTTTGGGGGATTTGAGAAAGATACTTAAAAACGGTTACCAGACATGTGTCTCAATGCACCCAATCAGCGCTTTGCCTTCTCAGAAGCGTGCACGCGTTCTGCTTCAGAGATTTGCTGATGATTGGATGACACTTGTTTGATGTAGTGATCAGCACGTCTGTCTTTGAGATTAGACTCTCAGATCTTTAGACTTGCATCTGATACAATCTGCATGTTCTATCTTTCTGAAAGAAGATTGATCAGAAGTTCACAGTAAAATAATTACATTCTGAAGATAAATACATGGAATTAAAACATTTTCATTCTGGGCATACTTTCATGCTGAGATGTTTCAGAATGAAATTGAACCTATCTTCTGAAAGGGGTTTAGTAAAGATATCAGCCCATTGATGGTCTGTATCTATAAATTTCAAGTTTAAAATACCTTTCTGAATATAGTCCCTAATGAAATGATGTTTTATTTCTATATGCTTAGCTCTAGAATGTAAAATAGGATTCTTACTTAAGCAAATAGCAGAAGTATTATCACAAAGAATAGGAATGTTACTCTCAAAAATCTGGAAGTCTTCAAGCTGACTTTTCATCCAGAGCATTTGTGTGCTACATCGTGCTGCTGCTATGTACTCAGCTTCTGCTGTTGACAGAGCAATTGTTGATTGCCTTTTGCTGGACCACGAGATCAGATTTTCTCCCAGAAACTGGCAGCTTCCAGAAGTACTTTTACGTTCCACTCTGTCTCCAGCAAAATCAGCATCACAGTAGCCTACTAAGCTGTAATCACTAGATTTTCTATAAAACAAACCCAGATTAGTAGTACCTTTCAGATACTTGAAAATTCGCTTAACTGCTGTTAAGTGAGATTCTCTAGGATCTGATTGGAATCTAGCACAAATACATATGCTGAATAAGATATCAGGTCTTGAAGCTGTCAGATAAAGGAGAGAACCAATCATACCTCTGTAGACCTTCTGTTCTACACTTTTGCTTACCTCTTCTCTTTCCAGAATGCACGTGGGATGCATTGGAATCTTTGATGGCTTACATTCTGAGAGGTCAAATTTCTTCAGAAGATCTCTGATGTATTTGCTCTGATGAATGTAAGTTCCCTCTGGAGTTTGATTGATCTGAATTCCTAGAAAGAATTTTAGTTCCCCCATGAGGCTCATCTCAAATTCTGCCTGCATACACTTAGCAAATTTTCTTCCAAGAGAAGGATTAGTAGAACCAAAAATAATATCATCAACATAAATTTGACAGACTAAAATGTCACTCTTAACTGTTTTACAGAATAGAGTAGTGTCCACTTTCCCTCTGGTGAATTCATTTTCAAGCAGAAAGTTACTTAGCCTTTCATACCAAGCTCTGGGAGCTTGTTTCAGACCATACAGTGACTTTTTCAGTTTGAAAACATGTTCTGGATGTTTTGTATTTTCAAAACCTGGGGGTTGGTGAACATAAACTTCTTCTTCTATATAACCATTTAAGAATGCACTTTTGACATCCATCTGATACAGAGTGATGCCTCTATTAACAGCAAATGAGATTAAAAGTCTGATAGATTCTAACCTAGCGACTGGGGCAAAGGTTTCTGTATAGTCTATCCCCTCTTGCTGACTATAACCTTGTGCAACCAGTCGTGCCTTGTTTCTGACGACTTCACCTTGTTCATTAAGCTTGTTTCTGAACACCCATCTTGTTCCAGTGACGTTGAATCCTTTTGGTCTGGGAACGAGATCCCATACGTCGTTTCTGGTGAATTGATTCAGCTCTTCTTGCATTGCCAGAATCCAGTCGTTGTCCAGAAGTGCTTCATCAATAGAAGAAGGTTCAATCAGAGACACAAGTCCCATAAGAGTTTCTTCAGAGTTTCTGAAGCTTGCTCTTGTTCTGATTGGATCTTCCTTTCTTCCTAGGATAGTCTCTTCTGGGTGATCCAAACTGCTTCTGGGTAATCTCTTCTGAGGTTGATCAGCAGCAGTTGTAGGATTTCTAGCATTGCTCCTTTCAGACGTTGAAGGAATGTCTGTGTTGAGAGCTTCTGATGACTTGTCTTCAGAACCTGCAAATTCAATTTCTATACCTGCAAGATTTTCATTCTGCTTTGACTTTTCAGAGTCAAGCTTGTCATCAAAACGAACACTGATTGATTCTTCCACAATCTGTGTTTCTGTATTGTATACTCTGTACCCTCTTGAGCGTTCAGAGTATCCTAACATAATACACTTCTGTGCCTTAGAATCAAACTTGTTCAAATAATTCTTTGTATTCAATATATAGCAAGTACATCCAAATGGATGAAAATACGAAATGTTGGGCTTTCTGTTCTTCCACAGTTCATATGGAGTCTTTTCCAGAATAGGTCTTATTGAGATTCTATTCTGAATGTAGCACGCTGTGTTTATTGCCTCTGCCCAGAAAGTCTTAGCAACGTTTGTCTCATTGATCATGGTTCTGGCCATTTCTTGCAATGTTCTGTTCTTTCGTTCTACAACTCCATTTTGTTGGGGAGTTCTAGGACAAGAGAAATCATGCAGAATGTCTTTGTCATTAAAGAATGACTCAAAATCTTTATTTTCAAATTCTCCACCATGATCACTTCTGACTTTAACGATTCTAAGATCTTTTTCATTCTGAACTTGGTTACAGAAGGTAACAAACACAGAGTGTGACTCGTCCTTGTGTCTTAAGAACTTTACCCATGTCCATCTGCTATAGTCATCTACGATTACTAACCCATACTTCTTGCCACTGACTGAAGCAGTTTTAACTGGTCCAAATAAGTCAATGTGCAGAAGTTCTAATGGCTTAGAGGTAGAAACAACATTTTTGGATTTAAAAGAAGGTTTTGCAAATTTGCCTTTCTGACATGCTTCACACAGAGCATCTGAATTGAACTTCAAATTTGGAAGTCCTCTGACCAGATTGAGTTTGTTAATCTGAGATATTCTTCTCATACTAACATGCCCCAATCTTCTGTGCCAGATCCACTGCTCGTTGTTAACAGACAGAAGACATTTTACGTTCTGACTCTTTAGTTCAGAAAGTTTGATTTTGTAAATGTTGTTTTTCCTCTTTCCATTAAACAGGATAGTCCCATCTTTCTGACTAACAGCTTTACATGATTTTTGATTAAAGATTATATCATAACCGTTATCACTTAATTGACTTATGGATAACAGATTATGCATCAATCCATCTACTAGCAGAACATTATTAATAGAGGGAAGATTTCCGTTACCTACAGTTCCAGAGCCAATAATCTTTCCCCTCTGATTGCCTCCAAAGCCAACGTGGCCTCCAGGCTTAAGTTCCAGGCTTTGGAACATATGCCTTCTTCCCGTCATGTGTCGTGAGCAGCCAGAGTCCAGGTACCATGACTGGTGTTTCTGACTTGCTGCTAAAGATATCTGCAACATGTATTATTTTATCCTTAGGTACCCAGATCTTCTTGGGTCCTGATTTGTTAGTTTTACCAAAACTCTGGTTGAATTTTGGTTTCACAGAGTGCTTACTACTAGTATATTTGATGTCATGTGTGTGACCATACACAAAGTGTGAATTTAGAGGAGTGTGTTTAATGGTTAAATCCATGACATTTTTAGGTGTAGGAACCTTACCTAGGTATCCTATTCCTTTCCTGCCGTTTCTGCTAACTCCATAGATCATTGAAGCCATTATGCTTCTATCTATGCTTTTAGCAAGGAACTTCTGGAAACTATGATCATACTCCTTGATGATCTCATCAGCGTTGCTGGGAGTTTCAGAAATTAGTTCCTTCTGAGAGTTTTGTAAAGAGTTTTCTAATTTTAAAATTTTATCTCTCAGCTCAGAGTTTTCCAATTTGAGACTCTCAGACTTATTAGAGTCAGATTCAAGATTCCTTTTCAGGTCTCTGAATTTAGCTCTAATCTGCTGATCACGTTCCAGAATTTCATTGAGGCTTTCAGCAAGTTCAGCCTTTGTAAAATTAACAGCGAAGTTAGGGAATACCTCTTCTGTGTCTGATTCTGAGTCTGATTCAGAAGCTTCACTATCATCTGGAATGTTAGCCATGAGCGCTATGTTTGCCCTTTCATCATCTGATTCTGAGTCAGCTTCAGACAAGTCAGAGTCATCCCATGTGGCCATGAGACTTTTCTTCTTCTCTCTTCCAAACTTCTTTTTGGGCTTTTCCCTCTGAAGCTTTGGGCAGTCACTCTTGTAGTGTCCTTGCTCATTGCACTCGTAGCAGATGATGTCTTTTGTGTTTGGCTTCTTGCTACCGGAGGAGCCTTCAGATCTTCTGTATCCAGAGGAAGAATCTGTCCTTCTGTATCTGGAAGAAGACTCGTTCTGATCAGATCTTCTGGGATTCCTGAACTTCCTTTGTCTTTGCTTCCACAGTTGATTTACTCTTCTGGAGAGAAGGGAAAGTTCGTCTTCTTCTGATGAGGATCCATCAGATGTTTCTTCAACTGCCTGCAAAACTTTAGACTCAGATTTTCTGTTAGATTTTAAAGCTAAAGGCTTACCTTGCTTCTGAGGCTCGTCAGCTTCTAGCTCTATCTCATGACTTCTGAGGGAGCTTATAAGTTCCTCCAGAGTGATTTTGTTGAGATCTTTCGCTAGCTTCAGAGCAGTAACCATAGGCCTCCACTGCTTGGGTAAACTTCTGATTATCTTCTTGACATGGTCAGCAGTAGAGTATCCTTTGTCCAGAACTTTGAGACCAGCTACCAGAATCTGGAATCTAGAGAACATAGTTTCAATGGATTCAGATTCTTCCATTTTGAACGCCTCATACTTCTGAATGAGCGCCAGAGCTTTTGTTTCTTTGACTTGAACGTTGCCCTCATGCGTCATTCTGAGAGAATCAAAGATGTTCTTAGCTGTGTCTCTGTTGGAGATCTTCTCATACTCAGTATAGGAGATGGCACTGAGGAGGATGGTTCTGGCCTTATGGTGATTCTTGAAATCACGCTTTTGTTGATCAGTCATTGATTTTCTTTCAATCTTCTGACCAGTTGCATTCACAGGGTGCGTGTATCCATCTTTCACCATATCCCACAGATCAGCATCGTGTGCTAGAAAGAAGCTTTCAATTCTGTCTTTCCAGTAATCAAAGTTTTCTCCATCAAAGACTGGAGGTTTGCCGCTGAATCTGTCTCTGTCCTCATTGTTGTCATTGCTGAAATGAGAGTTGTTTCCTGCCATTGTGTTTTTCTGACGCTGGATCTTGTACTGACACGGTTAAGTGTTTTAGCTCAGAACCAGGCGCTCTGATGCCAATTGAAGGGGTGAAAAACACAAGAAGGGGGGTTGAATTGTAAAACTGTAATCTTAAAGCAATTGACATGATATTTTTATCCTGGTTCGTTTGATCTCAAACTACTCCAGTCCACCCGTCAAGGTGATTTCGCCTCTCTCCAACGAGGTCTTAATTCACTATATTCAACTGAATACAAATCTGCTTTAACAACTGCTAAAGCCTTCTTGATTCAAACCACAATCCGGTTTGTCAAGGCAACACTTTCTTACAAAGGTATAAAACAAATGTGTGTGAATGTTTTCTACAAAACTTTATCACAACTGTGATGTATACACAAATTAAGCTTAGAAACTTAGATTGCTAAACACTAATGAAGTATCAGAGTTTGTTGGTTTAGCAAAACTGGTAGATGAAGATTATTGTTCAGCTTTGTGCGTGTAGAGAATTTGGAAGCATTAGCCATTATAATCTTCGAAGCCTTGTTTATATAGCACTTGAGAAGATGAACGTTGAATGCAATATTCTTGATTCAATGCTAATAACAAGCTTTCCTTTTTGAGCAGATCTTGTCTAGAATGATGTCGTTGGAATTAATTAGCGTTCAATGCACAGTACCGTTGCTTCTTCAATGCACGTTCTGGCTTGGCTCATTCTGATTCTGCTTCGCTGCTGATGAACTTATTGTTTCTGTATCAGAGTGTTTACGCGCAGTTCTGTTCATCAAGCTTCAGCAAGTACGTGAGTTGATCATCTGATCTTGACGTTCTAATTCAGCAACTTCTGATGCTGGTGTATCAAATCAAATTCTGATGCTGAAGAAGTGATCTTGCTTATTTTAATCAGCGTATCTGCAAGTCAGAGCATAGTAATTTTAGGTAGTATATAGTTCAAACATGAAACATATAAATACTATATCTTTTCCCTTTGTTATCATCAAAACTTAAATATAGGGTACTAGATTCAAACATTGTTCTAACAAACGATGTGAAAGGAAAGTAGAGACGCGATAAAGTCACTTCTGGTCTTCCAGTAGATCTCTTGGCAAGAAAGGCTAAAGAATTGGCAAACAAGGACATTGGGATGCTTATTATGCTTTGTTGGCTGCTACCATTTATGGGGCTATCCTATTCCTTGATATTAAAGAGATAGTAGACTTGGCTGCTCTGTGTGTCTTCATGAATAAGAATCTGATACCTACACTATTAGCTGACACTTACCATGCCATCCACTCTAGGCATGGAAAGAAAGGAGTAGTGGTATGCTGCGTGATAATGCTTTACAAATGGTTCATGGCACAGTTACCCACCAAGGGGCTATTAAAAGAAGATCATCGTTCATGGGCATCCAGAGTAATTATACTCACATCTTTCGATATTCAGTGGTACAAACTTAAGGTTGATAGCATCGAGGTCATCTCTAACTGTGCAAGTTTCTCTAATGTTCAACTCATAGGAACAAAGGGGATTATCAAATATAACCAAGTACTTGCTCTTCACCAATTAGGTTATGCCATGAGGCATCCACCCACAGTCAAAGAGGTTGAGCCGGTGTATTTCAAGAAGGGGGGAGATCTTGAATTATTGAGGAAAGCGGAAATCACTTGGGCCCACATTGGTTGGAAAGGAAAAGAATTCTTCGGGTTAAAAGAGGTATTAGCTTTTGATCCTTACATGGATTGGTTAAAAGAAAGAGTAACATCTTTTATGTTGCCTTTTGAAAAGGAAATGTCCTTGTATCTCCAACCCACTGAGCTATAACACGATGTACCTAAGGAACACTTTTACCAAGTACAGTTGGAAAATAGGGACCTTCGTCAAAATCTTGAGGACAAAAAAATTGAAATATACTTCTTAACAAAAAAGAAGATGGAATTAGTCCTTCAACTAAAAGAATATGAAGGTGAAGTAGCTCCAAAAAATGACCCAGAGCAGAAGACTCCTTTGTATCTACAGAAGAGTACCAAATAGCCCTTGCTGATGCTGAGAAGAATCATTAAGAAACTTTGAAATTTCAAATTGCCAACAATAGAAGCAAAGCAAAAGCTAAAGAGTTAGGAAACCAATTTAAAGCTGTTAGGATGGAGTTGGAAGAAAAGGAAGCTCAAATGACCGAAGTTATGAAAGAAAATTCAACACTCCGAGACAAAATAAAAGAGATGGAAGGTGCGCCCGTACATATACCTTTTCCAGAATGTAAAGAATGTGATTGCTTCCTGGAGCAATGCATGTACTTGGAGGGACAACTATTTTGGAAAGATGTGGTAATTGATAGCTTCGCTCGTGGACGAGATCGTGAAATGACAAAGAAATTATTCAAAGAAACCAAGGAATAGAGCGAAGAGTACTTCCGGAAGGGGTACCATTGTATTACACAGAGATTAGAGATCTATCACTTTGATTGTCTTTTTCTCTTTTTGTTTTGATGTTATCAGATCACCACCAGTCTTGTTGGATGGGATCGTTTATTTTTCATGACGTATTTTAAATCATGCTTGTAAGAAGTTACTATTTGATCATATGGATGGTATTTTTAATGAAACCAATTATTTTTGAATCTGTCTCTCACTGATTATCTCTTTTATCATGTTATTTAAAGTTCCTAAGGGTGACAAAACTTTTGGGTGTTCTGGAAATGGTAAAACATTTCATGCACGACCATGCATTCATGTATATTATATTATGACAGGTGGTTATGGCAGATCTTCTTACCTTTGATCTGGTTTTTCCCTTTTAGAGGATATCGACTATGAATTCTCATCGTTATAATACTCGGAGCACTTCCAAGAGGCAGATGGAACAGATTCAAGCAAATGTTGTGGCTATGGGAACTAGGATGGATACTCGAGTTGATCAATTGATGGAGATCATTCAGAATATGGCTCGTCAGCAAGAGGAAATGAGAGCCATGATCATGAGCCCTGCTGAAAATGTAAATAATGGTCGCGATCAGTAAGATTATGTAGCATATGGATGCTTGAGAAAAAATATTCAAGTTTGAAATCAGGAAAAACACACAGGTATTTGACACAGAAAAATTCAAAGTATGGAACCTCAAAAGGACCTATAATGTTCTCCAAAGTTACATGCTCTTCCACTGCAAATTTGACTTAATCCTTGAAGATGAAATGAAGTAGACCATTTTAATTGAATTGTGGAATTGAGATCATTAAAAAGTCATAAAAAATGAAAGAGTTGTAGTCTTGTGAAGTTGAAGAACAAATTTGGGGAAATTAACAAAAGACCTATAATCTTTTAAATTCTTTAACAACTTTCCAAGCCTTTTTAGGTCTTGAATATCGAAACAAAGTTGTAATAGACATCCGAAAGATTATTGTATAAAAAGAATGAGCTCAGGGAGAAAAAGATGATCAAGTTATGATCATTTGAAGTCAAACCCAATGATTCAAAAGCTTTTCAAAGGGACTTGTAATCTTCTTCAAACTTAAATAGTCCTCCATGCCAAATTAGTCTTTGATCCTTGAAGACAATATATGAAGGAATCTTCGAATATAATCATGGATTTGGAATCGTTTAAAAATCACAAAATTTTAGCAATGTATGGTCTTTGGAAGTCAGCAAACCCTAGCTCAGAGAGTGTCAAAATGACTTGTAACCGCTTTCAACTTTCGATGTTTTTCCTCGCACAATTGGATCTTGTCATGTATAGAGAAGTTGTTATAGATGATGAAAAGAATCCATAGAAAAAATAACCAACTAAAAATATTGAAAATTGAGATAGAGCATGATGGATCAACCTTGTTGAATCAACCTTTAATCTTTTGAACTTTCTTTGCAAAATAGAGCATGATGGGTCACATTAGACCTTGAAATGATGTTGTCTTGAATCACACTCAAAGGTCAAGCCTGAATCTCAATGAAACTTGTTGAAAAAGGCATGGAAATAAACACATTAACTTATGAATCTTATTGATGAATGCCACCATCAACCTTGAGGAAAACTTGACCTAAATTATGGTGAGACAGCTCTTTGAACCAAAAAACTTTGATATCATAGACATAGCTTTGAAGCTTAAGCTCTTTCAATCCTCTGAAGAACCATTTGACTGAGGACCATTCCTCAAAACCCTAGGTAAGATGGTGAGATGGATGCAGCTGTGTCATCCCATACAATATGAACATACAAAGAAACATATATATTTTTTGATGTTAGTTAAAAGTTAATCCAACTAAAAAAGCACATCTATAAGATAAAAAAATTAAAGTGTTTGGTGATCCCTCAAGAGAAAACTTAAAGATAAGATGAAATAGAAGGGAGAACCACACCTAATGTGTGTTCTTGATGTATTGATAATATGAGATAATGGGTGATCTTAGGTGCAAAAATTGGGGTATAACGGGTTTTCTCTTCGGACACGTGCATTACGGACCAGATGATGCGGTGTATTCGCAAGTGTATGAATCGCGTCAGAGTAATATAAAAGATTATCGATCCAGAGAGACCAAACGCCAATCTATTATTTCCTATTGTTACGGTGTTTAGCTAAGTCAATATTAAACATGGAATTGAGCATGCAAAAAAGTAAAGTGCGGCGAAATAAACTTCAGATTTAAAAGCAGGGTCGAATGTAATTCACATAGTCAGATGATATTCGCAATTCTTTGGAATAGAACTACTTATAGGGAAATATTTTCTACTAAAGAAAAGAAATAATTTAATAGGAATAGTCGCTTTCGCATAATCAGAACCGAGTTTACTCTCTAATCACACCTTCTTATTGTCACTTATAAAAAGGCGCGCATTACGTTAAAGTAATAAACCTATTTTTAAGAAATAAAGTACTTGACCAAGTTGAAAAGTATTTTGATCTGGAATTTCTAATAAAAAGGGGACCTAACTTTAACCCTATAAACACGTCCAAAAATAGTTTCAAAATTGATTTCATTGATAATAAACATCCCTAACTAACCGGACAAAGCGCTTTCGCTTCCTTTGACCAGTTAGAACTAACCAAGTTTAACAAAGGGTTGGACGGCTTTCGATCTTACCCAACAACAATAAAGTACAGAAAACTCGTATTAAAAACCAAAATATCCCATAAGCATTTCTATTGACACATTATTTGGATTATCGATCTAACTAGATTCCTTACATTCTAGCCCAGTAAGGTTCAGCCTGACATGGGAATGTAAATAGACATGTTAAAATAAATCATGCGAGAAAGTAAATAATTTAAAGTGCGGTGCGGGAAATAAACAAAGTAAAAGCAGTGCAGAAAATAAACAAAGTAAAAGGAGGTGCAGGAAATAAACAAAGTAAAAGAAATGCGGAAAATAGACAAAGTAAAAGACGGAGCGGGATATAAACAAAGTAAAAGCAGGTGCGGGAAATAAACAAAGTAAAAGCAGGTGCAGGAAATATAAATAGAAACCTGATCCAAACGGGGAGGTTTTAAATTTGGTACAAACTGGAAGTAAAATGTGACTGGAAATAAACAACAATTGAAAATAAATGTGACAGGATAAACTTCTGCCGAAGTGCTCCAAACTCGATTACAGACTCAATCTACAAACTCGATCACAGACTCAATCAACAGTGCAATAATTCCTCGATGTGAAGAATTATCGCTTTATAATGGTGAAATTATATAGCTTAAGTTCGCAACCATGGTTGGATCAAGTTTGAACCTAAGCTTGGGTAAATTGAAATGAAATCAGGAAATTCTATTTATAGAGTATGAAGAATGCAGGAAATCATAGGAATGCCCCCCAACTCCTTTTGGGAGGGAAAACATCGTCCAAAGGTGGCACCCGCTATGGCGGCCATGGCGCCCGCCATGAGTGTAAATGAAAGGAAGTGGGGAACGTGGTAGTTAAGGTCAGCAGGAGGTGTTCCACGTCATGGCCTACCATATGGCTGGCGCCATGGTGGACTCCATGAGTGTAAATTTGACCTAAACTCTTGTTGTTCAGCCTGTTTTCCTTCATTTCTTCAGGGGAGCTCTGGATAATTGAAATACCTGAAAAGGAAACAAAAGATAAGCATAATACGAGAAAACAATAATAAAAAACCTAAATAACATGTGAAATCAGAGTAAAAAATAAGTGTAAAGTAAGTATTATCAAATTCTCCCACACTTAAACCTTTGCTTGTCCTCAAGCAAAAACTCTAAATAGATTAACAAGAAAAGGGTGTTAGTGAACAAGTTGGGCTTCAAGGCGCCTCTGGAATTAAAACAGGGATGTATTGATAGGTACTGACTAATTATAACCAAGGATATCATAGTGACACTCTTCCTTAAAATGGACATAAGCTTCTTTCTTTTACGAACCAATCCATATCATGCCACTATGCTTAGGCCTGTATTTTTCCTTTTTTCAAATCCTTTTTCATTCAAGCGCAATCACATTAAGCCCGTTATTCGTAGATGCTCATAGTAAAGTGACCGTGTAGTGATTCTAATCATAAAACGCAGGGCTCTGGTACTAAAATTTGGTGTAACCCCTTTTATTGACCCATTTATAGTTGCGGGGGATCGGATCGTAATCCGCCATACAAAGTTCAGCACCAGATACCTCTGAACCTACTAAAGATGGGTAAAAAAAATTTCTTTTTCTTTTTCTTCTTCTTTTGCTTTTGCTTTTGCTTTATTTTTCAACATACAACTTTTGTTGAGTTAAATGACTTTATGAGGGTCACCTATCTCGGGGTTGTAGTTTATAATAAGATCATAGCATATAGATCATTCACTTCACTTCGGTCCCCTACGTAGAGCATGCTTAGACTGGAGCTAACTACTAGGATAAACTATTTAAGGATTTAAGAATGAAAATTTTAAGGCCACGACATAGGGGGTATCGGGATCAAATTCCTAACTTTACGAAGCTTAAGGTGTAAAAATAATGTTGATGCTTCAAAAGTGCTTTACCAAGTCATACAACATCATATCTCAACCAGGTCTTATAGCCCAACTAAGTTCAAAACACAGTGTTTTCTTAGAAATTTTTTTTGGTTAGGCTCAAGAAATGGGGGAGTGGACATACACTAGACCATACAGATATAGATGACTCGTCAAACACATGTAATATTTTGAAAAGAAAGCAAATAAGAAAATTAAAGCAAATAAAGAAGTAAAATAACGAGAAGGAAAATGCCGGAAAGGAAAAATAAAGCGAGAAAAAAATAAAGCGAGAAAACCAAAGCGAGTAAATCTCCTCCCACACTTAAATCGAACATTGTCCCCAATGTTATGAAATAAGATAAGGAAAGAGTCACCTAGTAAAGTACTAAGGCTACTTGGGTCCCTCGCCATCCTGCGGTGAATGTCTAGGATGACGGGATCAGTTGCGACAACGACTGCTCTGAGAAGCCTCGAACTAGTCCAATTTGACGGACAAGGCAATCTATGAACTCTGAATCTTGTGAAAGTTGCCTAAAAGGGAACCTTGAGTGGCCTCCATGAGAGCGGATTGCTTCTGAAACTGGGCTTGTTGCCTATGTTGCTCGTGGGATATCGCCAATTGATATTCCATAAGACTTTGGAAAGAGAGGTTTGTCTGCTGTCGTGACGCCTCCATAAAACTCATGTTATCTGCCAACTGTTGTTGGATGGCAGAAAGTAAACCATCTCTTCTCTCCTCCCGGGCTAGCTGGTCACGCCACATCTCTTCAATGATGTAGAAGCCAGGAGTCGTACCTGAAAAAGTGTTAGAAGTAGAAGGTGCAGTGTGTGCGGGTGAAGCATGATGGAGGGACACAGGTGGGCCATGGGGTTCATCCCTCTGCTTGTATTCTTCATCAGTCTTGTGTCCGTCCCCAAGTGGAACATTAGGAGGTAATGGACCCGTAAAAGGTGGAGCATCTAGATCGTAGGTCCAGTTACTTACAATTCGTACATCAGTACGTCTAGTGCAAGGCAGAATGACTGATGGGATAGCGACACCTCGAACCATAAGTTCAAAGCCACCCTCTCTCCTCACCTTGCATAATTTAATATTTTAGAAAGCTCAAATTAATTGTGTGGGGAGGAAGGGGTGTTAGGGTAGCTATCTCAGCGTCGAGGTGTAGAGTTCTAGCAATAGATGTAACTAGTCCTCCAAAAGCTATGGTCCCTGTGTGTCTCAGGACAACAATCATGTGAGCAATCATAAACGAGACTGAATTAATTCTTCTATTAGTGAGACTACCTTGCAAAAATATAAGTTCTCTAGAATTTACCTTGTTTAGATTCTCCCGGCCAAAAATTGTACAGGAGAGCATATATCGAAAAATTTGAATAGCCGGGTTATGGATCAATGATTCTAAAATTTCTTCAAAAGAATTTATAGAATAGTTTGAAAATTGACGCCAGAATGAAAATGCATCAGTGGACCATTCAGAATCCAAAGGAGTCTCACAAATAGCGCCATCACCATGAGGAATACCCAACAGAGCTGCTAGTTCGTCAGTGCTATATTCATATTTAACATTAAACAGACAGAATTTAACCGTGCCGATGGTACTAGTAGTATCGGGGTGAACCAAATAAATTAGGGAACTTAAGATTTTTCGAGTTAGCCTCTCAAAGGTGGGCTCTTTTCTAGTAAAAATCTCGTGGAATCCTAGGATGTCAGCTAAATGAAAAAAACTATGATAAAGTCCTAAAGTATACAGACAGTCTTCATCGACATACCTGGTTGAGACAATTTCTCGTCCTTTCAATTTTTCAAGGATTTTCCGTTGTCGGTCTCCGGGTTTGCCTTCACGAAGAATGTATCTGTTGAACTCCATTGTTGCTCCTTTGGTAGAAAATTGAAAAGAAAAAAAATGGGTTTCAAAATGGGTGTTGGAGATTGGGAGGAGGAAGTTTGAATTTTTATGAAGGTTAGAAAAATGGATGTTGGAGTGGTTAATGGGGTAGTAGGTGGTTGATAAAATGATATTTTTTGGGTGGTTTTGGGGTTGAAAATGGAGAAAGTGGGAGGTTTTTAAAAATCTTCCCATTATAGTCCCAGACCCCATGGCGGACGCCATGGGTGGTGGCGGGCGTCATGGGTGGTGGTGGGCGCCATGCTTGAAATTTGGGTTGGGCTCAAATTTCTTTGTTTTGTTGGTTTGGGCTTCTTATTTCAGTTTCTTCTCATAGGTGAAAACAACAATTCTTCATTTGGTGCTTCCAAGGATTGGTGTATTGAATTTTTTTTCTTTTATGTTTATAACTTGAAAATAATAAACTCATAAAAATAAAATAAACAATTAATTAAAGAGTAAAAAAAAGATAAAATAGAAATATACTTAATTATGGTAAGTCACGAAAAATAAAAATAAAAAGATAGTAGAATGCAAGAGTTAGGCATAAAAATAGATAAGTCTGAAAAAGGAAACAACATGATAAAAGAAACAACAAAATAGCAAAATAGTGCAGATATGAATCAAGATCATCAAGGAGTAGTAGGGTCCTTGGTCGACTCAGAACCATGAGCTGCAGCTAACTTAATGCGAAGATCATCAATTTCCTACTGTAGGAGGTCTGCCTCAGTAGAGTGAGTAGTATCGGAAACCATAACCTAAAGAGAGAGGTCTTCAACTGTCTGACGAATTTGGGCTACCTCTCTACACAGCTCAGCAACCTGTGCATAGATGTTGGGTTGCTGCATAGAGAAATTATTAGAGAATACAGTGGTCCTTTCTGGCGATGGACATGGATGATACTCAGGTACCATAGGTGATTTTCCATCATCCACGGTCTCTCCAAGACCTTCTAAGGCATATGTTCAATTGGAAGGGTTATGGACATTAGTCATCATGGGATCGGGCAAGGTAAAATAGTGAACGGTTTCATTATATGTCAGGAGTCTATACTGGTTGGGATTAAAGTAGGCTTTTCTCATCAGCCCAAGATCCAAACAGAAATCAATGTCCATTGTAGTATATCCACAGTAGGAGGTAAGGTGAGATAACTTACTTGTATGAACCAAAGAAGAAGGAATATGAGTCACTGTCCCTCCCACATGGAGGATACCTCCAGCAGACTTAGAGGTCGTCATGAGATTCCACAGCAGAAAATTTCCACAGGCTACAGGGAGAGACTAGGTCGCACAGTAAAAGTAAAAGATCTCCCCCTCGCTAACATGGGTATCAGTGTCGGCCTTCCCTAGGAAAGTTTGAGCAATAACCATCTGAAAATACCTGAAATTGGGGTTGTGAATAACAGGGCATAGTGAGTGGAAGGATCAAGGCTCCCTCCAGCAGTAATATCTCTCCATAATTTCTCTATGTCCCTAGTCATGAAATAGCCAACTGGTAGCCCAGATATAAAATCGGGTGTGGTCTGGAAGCCTAGCAAGTCGCCAAACTCCCTCTGGGTAAAACAATATTCTATCCTGAATAGTCTGAGAGTGAGATATCCATCCTGGCCATTATAGGGCTCAAACTCGAATGAACTGAGGAATTCTAAGGTGAGGTTCCTGTAGGTCACATTTAGGTCATCCGCATACTCTTCCCACTTTAGCTGGTTGCATAGATACTTGATATTGGCTTCAAATCCAATAGCTTCCATGAAAATCTGGTCTGGATATCTGGTCGGTGCCATAGGTCACTGTGAAAGGACCGCATAGCGTTGTCTCTGAGTGTCATCTCGGAAGGAAACATGCATGTCATCGAAATGCTCCATCCTGAAAAATGTAGTTAGCAAAGACGGCTAGCATGTGATGCCTGAAATTATAAATTTTTAAACTATTAGTATAAAGTTAAAAATAAAATTTGATAAAGTAAAAAGTAAATAAATGCAAAAAAATAAAAATAAACCCATGGGTTGCCTCCCATGCAGCGCTTGTTTAACGTTGTTAGCTTGACGAGTAAACTTCATATATCAGAAACTGGTACTGGTGGATCAATCAGAGTGTGGCTGGAGTAGTTGGTGGGAATGTCACCTCCTTCATAGTGCTTCAACCTTTGCCCATTCACGATGAATGGGCTACAAGAATTGTTCTTGATCTCCACCACTCCAGATCTTAGGATTCTAGAGATCTCAAAAAGACCAGTCCATCTTTAACGTAGCTTGCCTGGAAAAAGTCGCAACCTGGAATTGAAAAGGAGAACAAGGTTGCCGATATTCAAATCTTTTTGTACAATTCTTCTGTCATGCCAAGTTTTTTTTATTTCTTTATATATTATAGCATTCTCATAGGCTGACTGGCGGAATTCCTCCAATTTATGAATGTCAAGGATGCGCTTTTCTCCAGCAGTCAAATATTCCAAATTCAGGGTCTTAATGCCCCAATAGGCTTTATGCTCTAACTTGAAGGGAAAATGACAAGATTTTCCATAGACTAATTGGTAAGGGGTTGTTCCAATAGGGGTTTTAAAAGCTGTTATGTTGGCCCATAGTGCCTCATGTAGCTTCAGAGACCAATCTTTTCTAGAAATTGAAATGGTGTTTTCTAAGATTTGTTTAATCTCCCTGTTAGACACTTCTATTTGGTCGTTAGTCTGTGGATGATAAGGTGTTGCTACTATGTGCTTTACTCCATACTTACTCAAGAGCTTATCAAAGATTCTGGATTTGAAATGTGATCCTCCATCACTTATAACGAGACAGGGTGTTCCAAACCTCGGAAAAATGATATTCTTAAATAACTTGACTACCACTCTTGTGTCGTTTGTGGGTGATGTAGTAGCCTTAATCCATTTAGATATATATTCCATAGCTACCAAAATGTACCTATTTCCCATTGAAGGTGGAAATGGTCCCATAAAGTTTATACCTCAAACATCAAATAGTTCAACTTCCTGGATATTCCTCATTGGCATCTCGTCACATCTTGATATGTTCCTGGTGCATTGGCATCGGTCGCACTTGACAATGTAGGCATGAACATTGTTCCATAAAGTTAGTCAATAGAGGCCTACATGAAGAATCCCGACGTGCGTTTTGGATATACCTGCATGTCCACCATAAGGTGCAGAATGACAGTGTTTGATGATGTCTTCTATTTCCTCTTCTGGGATGCAACGCCTGAAAATATTATATATTCCTCTCTTGAATATGAGTGGTTCATCCCAGTAGAAATGTTTAACATCTTTGAAGAACTTCTTTTTCTGTTGGTAATTTAGATCAGGGGGTATGATATATGCAGCTACGTAGTTTACAAAATCAGCGTACCAAGGTACACTCTTCATTACTGAAATATTTTCAAAATCTTTATGTCTGTAAGGCTCGAAATCATCAGTCTTAGCTATAAGTCTGTCATAGGTGAAATCATCATTTATAGGCAATAAGTCAGGTTTTAAGTGTTCTAATCTAGAGAGGTGGTCAGCGACAACATTCTCTGTGCCTTTCTTATCCTTAATGTCTAGATCAAACTCTTGGAGTAACAGGATCCATCTAAGTAATCTAGGTTTAACTTCCTTTTTATTTAATAGATAATGTATGGCAGCATGATCAATGTAAACAATGATATTCTCTCCAACTAGGTAGGACCTAAACTTATCTATCGCAAACATTACTTCCAGTAATTCTTTATCTGTTGTTGCATAGTTGAGCTGGGATGTATCTAGGGTTCTACTAGCATAATATATAACAATTAATTTCTTGTCTTTTCATCGTCCTAGAACAACACCAACTGCATAATCGCTGGCATCGCACGTTATTTCAAAAGGTTGTGTCCAATATGGGGGTTGCATGATCAGAGCTGAAATCAGTGCTTGTTTCAAAAATTTAAAAGCTTCGAGACATTTCTCGTCAAAAACAAATTCAACGTCCATCATGAGAAGATTAGTCAAAGGTTTTGTTATTATAAAGAAGTCTTTTATAAAACACCGATAAAAACCAGCATGTCCAAGAAAACTTCTAATCTCCCTAATGGTTTTAGGTGGGTTGAGGTTTTCTATAACTTCAATTTTGGCTCTATCGACCTCAATGCCTCTTTCGGAGACAATGTGTCCTAATAATAAACCTTCATTAACCATAAAATGGAATTTCTCCCAGTTTAGCACTAGGTTCACCTCTACGCATCTTTCAAGGATTTTTTCGAGGTTGGAGAGACAATCTTTAAAATTAAATCCACACACCGAGAAATCGTCCATGAAAACTTCCATTATTCCATCTAGGTAATCTGCAAATATAGACATCATACAACTTTGAAAAGTGGCCGGGGAATTACAGAGTCCGAAAGGAATTCGTCTATAGGTGAACGTTCCATAAGGACAGGTGAAGTTGTTTTCTCTTGATCCTCAGGGTGAATAGGTATTTGGAAAAATCCTGAGTATCCATCTAGATAACAAAACTGTGAGTGTCTGGATAGACGTTCGAGCATTTGATCTATAAATGGAAGAGGGAAATGATCCTTCCTGGTTGCTTTGTTTAATTTTCTATAATCTATACCCATATGCCAACCTCCTTCTATTCGTTTAGCAATATGCTCACCTTTCTCATTTTCTATGACTGTGATGCCTCCTTTCTTTGGCACCACATGTACAGGGCTCACCCAATTACTATCTAATATTTGGTGAATTATACCAGCCTCTAGTAACTTAAGAACTTCTCTTTTAACAACATCTCTCATTATAGGGTTAATTCTTCTTTGATGTTCTCTTCAGGGTTTTGAGTTTTCTTCTAACAAGATCTGGTGCATGCACACCGATGGACTTATTCCTTTTAAATCAGAGATGTTATACCCTAAAGCTGAGGGATATTTTTGTAAGATCTCTAAGAGTTGAGTTGTCTCGTCTTGACTTAAAATAGCGTTAACTATAACAGGACGATTCATCTCTTTATCTAAGAATTCGTATCTGGGGTTCTTGGGAAGTTCCTTCAGTTCTAAAGATGGTTTCAAATGGCAAGGCTGGGATCGGGAGTAAGCGATAAACATTCATAGAGGTCGTCATCGATATAATGTTCTAAACTTTTAAATCCATCTTCCTCCATAATGGGGGTCGAAAGTAAGTTGATATTTTTGTTAGATTCCTCTCGCTTAAGTTCTAATATACACTCGTCAATGACATCGATGGCATAACAGGCATCTCCTATGACTGGTGCTATTAAGAACTTTGAAAGAATAAATTCTATCTTTTCATCACCCACCTCAAATGTTAATTTTCCTTTCTTAACGTCAATTATGGCTCCGACTGTTGATAGGAATGGTCTACCTAAGAGGATTGGGATTTATTCATCATCTTTAATATCCATAACCACGAAATCAGTTGGGATATATAGCTGACTGATCTTAACCGGTATGTCTTCAAGTATGCCTATAGGATACTTAACTGATCTATCAGCCAGCTGGAGAGACATTTTAGTCGGCTGCAATTCTCCTAAGTTTAACCTTCTACAAACTGCTAAAGGCATAAGGCTGACGCTAGCTCCTAGATCTATGAAGGCTTTGTCAATAGTATGATTTCCTAAGATACAGGGAATGGAAAAACTTCATGGATCCTTTTCTTTCTTGGCAAGTTTATTTTCTGAAATAAAATTGCATTCGATAGGTTTGGGATCATCAAGACTACGCTTGTTGGTCATGATGTCTTTTAGGAATTTAGCATAAGATGGTATTTGAGTGATGGCTTCGGTGAAAGGAATCTCTACATGGAGTTTTTCTATAACTTTAACGAATCTCTGGTATTGATTGTCAACATTGGTTTGTTTAAGTCTTTGCGGAAATGGGACTGGGGGTTTGTACGGGGGTGGTGATTTATTAGTTTTATCTTTTAATTCTTGTTCTTTTTGCTTTTCGGGTTCCTCTAGTTCCTCCACTTGGTCTGTAGGAAAAACATTTTCCTTAGGTTGTGAGGGTGTACTCATGGATGGATTCTTGGGTCCATCGTAAGTAGTCCCACTTTGTAAGGAAATGGCATTAGCTTGCCCTTTAGGATTTGGTTGAGGTTGTCCAAGGAATTGTCCTCCAGGTGTAGTTTGTGGGGCTTGTGTTTGGGCTATCTGCGAGATCTTGGTTTCAAGCATCTTGTTATGCGTAATTATCTGATAAACCTTGGTTCCTAATTGCGTGATTAGTTTGTTTACGTGAATATTCTGATTTAGGAAATCTTTGTTTTGCTGGGTTTGAGATGAAATGAAATTTTCCATGATTTTCTCAAGGTTTGCTTTGGGTGCCACAGCTTGCATAGGTTGATTTGGTCTTTGGGCTTGGAAACCTGTAGGCCTCGGAGGTGCAGAGTTTTGTATTAGGCTATTGTTTTTATAAGAAAAGTTTGGGTGATTCCTCCATCCGGGGTTGTAAGTGTTGTAAAATGGGTTTCCTTGGGTGTAGTTTACTTGGTTTGAGCAAGGCTCATTCAACAAGTTACATTCTGCAGGTTGATGTCCTTGGGTCCCACAGAGTTCGCATTCTGAAACTACTGCGGCTACAGTATTAGGGTTTTGAGACATGTTTTGAACTTTAAAGGCAAAAGCGTCCATTTTAACTTGCATCATGTCTGGATAACTTATCTAATGTTTTCCTCCTTGGGTCTCCTTTTTCTCTACAGAAGCTCGTTCTATTCCCCATTGGTAATGGTTTTGGGCCATGTCCTCAATGAGAGTGCACGCTTGTACGTAAGGTTTATTCATCAATGCGCCACCAGCGGCAACATCGATAAACATCTTTGTGTTGTAATGGAGTCCATTAACAACCAGATTAGGGTTAAGCAAAGTTAACCTAAGTCCATGTGAGAATCTGATCTGGACTGAATAAACCAGATTCCTGAAAATTCTCAGAAATAACAAATCTGCACAAATGTTAGTTCAGTACAGGATGTCTTAACATTGGTTATGACAACAAGAATCATGTTTACTGATTTTGGTAGAATGCAATAAATATGATCATTGCATAATGATCAGCTAAACACTCATATTGAGCAGCTCCTGTATGACATTCTTTTTCTACAGAATGTACCTTGTATCCCAGAATGTTATGACATCAGTCATGACATTCACACAACTGGTTTTACCAAAAAACATGCCAACAACCAAACACTTACAAAGCTAAACGTCTTTTCCTGAAAAGATATCAAGGTTAGTTATATGCGATGCAAGAAATGCAGGGTGAGATGATGTTCTCAAAATAAATGAGATTATGTCGTATATGATATGTATGTGCATGTCATGATGTATGTACATGAAATGCTATCGGGGTATGCTTGCGTCTGGGAAAATAAATCCCTGACTGTTGTCGGATATTTATAAATATTCGGTCAGGAAGAGATTCTGCTCGAGAATAAACTCTGCGGAGAACAAACTTAGAAAGTTGATTTTTGTAACTGAAGTGATGAACTATGTCGTGAATTGAGCCTTTGTATCCAGAGAAATAAACTCTTCTTGGGGGATGAAATTTATTGACCCACCCACGATTATGAAATTCGACTGGAGTATATAGCTGTCAGGTTTCATAATGACCCTGGCTGGGGAGGTTACGTCCTATTTCGGGAAAGCTGACATCAATGGTTTTGAATACTTTTACTCTGTGGGGAGTTATGTACCAATGGTTATTCTCCAAAGCTGACTCTATCCCGGTACCTGTTGGGCGGAGTAACTGTCTGGTTTGGCACTCCTGTTTTTTTTCCCGAGAATTACGAGTAATTGTCTTTTGTTTCTTATGTAAATATTTATGAGTAGCAATCATTTTCAAATTCATATATCGAAAATAAATCATTGGACGTTAGTGCAAAACAAAACAGAAAAAGAAAAAAACAGGTCAAAATTTCTTGTGAAAATGATTTGTATTGATTTTTGGAGTTGGCCTGTAATAGGCGTTTTTGTACAAAGAGGCTGACTCTCTAGTAAGAGAACACCGCCGTAAAAATAGAAACTATACAATTCGTGTAAAAGAAAGAAAAACAACTATGTGAAACAACCCCATTGGTTTCCAACTCTGCTATTGCTTTTATAGCTTAAAGTGTCTCATCACTTTTCTTCTTGGCCGAAAGTTGATCAAATTGATTGGCGTCGTCCGAACTTTATAGTCGATACTGATGTCTGGTCGCAAGATTATTCAATGAGACATAGTGGTATGCTTTATATCCCTAACTTTTTCTTGGACCGCCCTTTCAGGTTTTTAGTCCACCGGGATGCCCTTTTTTTCCCAAGCCGCCCTTTCGGGTTTTCGACTTTCCGAGTGTACAAATTTATTCATTTGCATCCCTTACTTTTTCCTGAACCCTTTTGGTTCGCTGGGAAGCCCTTATTTTTTTCCTAGGCCAGTCAACCTAGCGGGTCTTTTGATTAGGCGTAGTATTTTTTCACTATGTCTGCATTGACAGGGTGAGGAAGGTTGTCACCATCCATGGTGGTTAGAATAATAGCTCCACCCGAAAAAATGTTCTTAACCACAAATGGCCCTTCGTACGTGGGGGTCCATTTGCCCCTGGGATCACCTTGCGGCAGTATGATGCGCTTGGTCACTAGATCCCCGACTTGATATTCTTGACATCTGACTTTCTTGTTAAAAGCCTTGATCATTCGCTTTTGATACGTCTGACCATGGAAGATAGCAGTAAGTCTCTTTTCATTGATTAGATTTAACTGATCAAGTCGGGTTCGGACCCAGTCGTCTTTGTTCAACCCTGCATCCTTCATAATCCTGAGAGAAGGCATCTGGACTTCGATGGGTAGGACTGCCTCCATGACATATACCAGAGAAGAGGGTGTTGCCTCTGTCGACGTCTGTACCGAGGTACGGTACCCATGAAGAGAAAATGGTAACATCTCATGCCAGTCTTTATATGTAACCATCATCTTCTGTACAATCTTCTTGATGTTCTTGTTAGCTGCTTCAACAACGCCATTCATCTTCGGCTGGTAGGGATAAGAATTATGATGTTGTATCTTGAATTGTTTACAGAACTCAGTGATCATTGTGTTGTTGAGATTTGCACCATTGTGAGTAATAATTCTCTCTAGCACCCCATATCGACAGATCAGATTATATCGGATAAACCGGGCTACGATGTTCTTGGTTACTATAGAAAAAGAGACTTCCTCAACCCACTTCATGAAGTAATCAATGGCTACGAGGATGAAGCGATGTCCATTGGAAGCGGTGGGCCTAATTTCTTCGATCATGTCGATGCCCTACATTGTAAAGTGCCACGGAGCTGTCAAGATGTTTAAGGGGACCGGAGGCACATGCACCTTATCAGCATAGATTTGGCACTTATTGAAGAAGTGAAAAACACAAGAAGGGGGGTTGAATTGTAAAAACTTGAAATCAATTGCAGTCAACACAGTATTTTTATCCTGGTTCGTTTGATCTCAAACTACTCCAGTCCACCCGTCAAGGTGATTTCGCCTCTCTCCAACGAGGTCTTAATCCACTATATTCAACTGAATATTACAACTGCTTTAACAACTGCTAAAGCCTTCTTGAGTCAAACCACAAACCGGTTTCTTAAGGAAATACTTTCTTACAAAGAATTGAAATCTAGTGTGTTTGAATGTTTTCTACAAAAACTGTTTATCACAACTGTGATATTACACACGTTAAGCTTATGAGAACTAAATTGCTAAAATAATTGATTAAAGAATATGAGAGCTTTAGCAAACTGAGAGTGAGGAAGATGATGAATAGCTTTAGGCGTGTAGAGTGTTGTAGAGCATTAGCCAATTCAATCTTCACTGACTTGTTTAAATAGCATTTGAAAAATGGTACGTTGGAGTAGTAATTCCGTTTCAATGCCAATAACATTCTTTCCTTATTAAGCAGATCTTGTCTGGAATAATGTCGTTGATAATAAGTAGCCTTGAGTGCACAGTACCGTTGCCACTTAAGCGTGTTCTGGCTTTGGCTTATTCTGACGCTGCTAAGTGCTAATGAGTTGTTGTTTTCTTGATCAGAGTTCAGATTGTTATGCACAGAACTGTTCATCAAGCTTCAGCGTAAGCACAAGTTGATCTTCTAATTCTGGTATCTGATATAACATCTTCTGATTCTGATGTTGATATCTTATCCTCTGATGCTGATGATGATTTTCTCTTGCTGATACCCATCAGAGTTTCTGTAAAACAGAAAGTAATTTTTAGGTAGCATATATGTTTTACATGAATCATACAATTTATATATCTTTGCATTTTGTTATCATCAAAACTTAAACTTAGGGTAGTAGATTCAAACTTTGTTCTAACAATCTCCCCCTTTTTGATGATGACAAAAACTAGATATTTTTTAATTGAAAATTAGCGTGAAAAGTATCAGAGATAACCAAATAGTAAGGAGTATCAGAGTTAAATAGGAAGTTATCAAAGATAAGGGATAAGGGATAAAGTGATATCAGATTTTAGATCGGAGATACTCCCCCTGAATTTATTACTTCCCTTTTTAATTCCAAGATTTCTTCAGGATCAAATCTTTATTGACTTTCTTTGAACATAAGAATATCAGAGCTTCAGATTAGAATATCAGAGCTTCAGTGTATCAGAGATGATTAACTTCTTGTACCTGTAGGCTTATGCAAAACAGAAAGCATTCAAGTATATCAGAGTGTTAGAATGTTTGAGACTTTTTGTTTAGTAATTCGTTATTGAAAAATACCATTCTTGTTCTCCCCCTTTTTGTCAGCAATCAAAAAGTGTAAGTAATAAAAGCTAAAACGATCAAAGCAGAAAAACTTGTTATATTTAATTCAGAGCCAGACAAACAGTACAGATGATATGCAAAGAAAACAGTGAAAATATCAAGAATGAAAAACTAAGGTTGGGGTGGAAGGCGTGTGAACAGAGTCTCTAGCATTGTCTTAATCTGATCAGCAGTTTCATTCTGCTTGTGCACCATGCTGACTACTGTATCAATCTTGCTGTCTTGCACATCCATCCTTTCCTTCATCTTCTGATCATTCTCATCCATTCTTTGCTGCAGACGAATATCATTCTGCTTCAGCTCTTCCAGAGTCTGCCTGTCCAAGGCAGCTTGAGAAACGTCAGTAGCAGGATACTTCTGAGAGCTTTCTGCAACATCTTCAGCTTGAATAACATCTTCAGCTTGAATAGTCTGATCTTCTGCTGACTACACTTTTGAAGCTGGACGCTTCTCAGACCATGGCTCACTATCCAGAAAGAGCACTTCCTCCTTGGGCAGCTGACTTTCAACTTCCTTCAGTAGCTTACTGAAGTTCTGTTGTGCCTGTTCATAATTTATGTCTTGCAGCTTGAGGGCTTCAGCGCGTACCCACATTCTGAAACGTGTCCAGAGTTGGTCTGAGGTAGCAGGATCAATCATCCCAGGACAAACCTGCTTTAGAGAAGCAATCTAATTCTGCAAGCCTGTTTCAAAGTTCAAAATGCCAGCACCAACATCTAGTTGTTTGGGTTTGGGGATGGATATTTTATTTTTGCGGTCAGCAAGACGGTCAAGGATTGTTAAATCAATGAAGGTCCTGTTGTAGTCTTCTGTAGTTTGTTTGGGAGATGGACTGGGAGAATCAGAGATGACAATTGGACTGTTTGGAGTATTTGGAGGGGTAGTTTCTGGTGAGGATGGCAGCTTCCAGAAGTACTTTTAAGCTCTACTCTGTCTCCAGCAAAGTCATCATCGCAGTAGCCTACTAAGTTGTAATTACTAGATTTTCTATAAAATAAACCCAGATTAGTAGTACCTTTCAGATACTTGAAAATTCGCTTAACAGCTGTTAAGTGAGATTCTCTAGAATCTGATTGGAATCTAGCACAAATACGTACGCTGAATAAGATATCAGGCCTTGAAGCTGTCAGATAAAAGAGAGAACCAATCATACCTCTGTAGACCTTCTTATCTACCTTTTTGCTTACCTTTTCTCTTTCCAGAATGCACGTGGGATGCATTGGAATCTTTGATGGCTTACATTCTGAGAGGTCAAATTTCTTCAGAAGTTCTCTGACATATTTGCTCTGATGAATGTAAGTTCCCTCAGGATTCTGATTGATCTGAATTCCCAAAAATAATTTCAGTTCTCCCATGAGGCTCATCTCAAATTTTGCCTGCATACACTTAGCAAATTTTCTTCCAAGAGAAGCATTAGTAGATCCAAAAATAATATCATCAACATAAATTTGGCAAACTAAGATGTCATTCTTAACTGACTTACAGAATAAGGTAGTGTCCACCTTCCCTCTGGTGAGTTCTTTTTCTAACAGAAAGTTACTTAGTCTTTCATACCAAGCTCTGGGAGCTTGTTTCAGACCATATAGTGACTTCTTTAGTTTGAAAACATATTCTGGATGTTTTGTACTTTCAAAACCAGGGGGTTGGTGCACATAAACCTCTTCTTCTATATAACCATTTAAGAATTCACTCTTGACATCCATCTGATACAGAGTAATGCCTTTGTTAACAGCAAATGAAATTAAAAGTCTGATAGATTCTAACCTGCCGACTGGGGCAAAGGTTTCTGTATAGTCTATCCCCTCTTGCTGACTATAACCTTGTGCTACCAGTCGTGCCTTGTTTCTGATGACTTCACCTTGTTCGTTCAGCTTATTTCTGAACACCCATCTTGTTCCAATGACGTTGAATCCTTTTGGTCTGGGAACGAGATCCCATACGTCATTTCTGGTGAATTGATTCAGCTCTTCTTACATTGCTAGAATCCAGTCGTTGTCCAGAAGTGCTTCATCAATAGAGGAAGGTTCAATCAGAGACACAAGTCCCATGAGGGATTCTTCAGAGTTTCTGAAGCTGGCTCTTGTTCTGATTGGATCTTCCTTTCTTCCTAAGATAGTTTCTTCTGGGTGATCCAAGCTGCTTCTGGGTAGTCTCTTCTGAGGTTGATCAGCAGCTGTTGTAGGATTGCTAGCAGTGCTCCTTTCAGATGTTGAAGGAGTGTCTTTGTTGAGAGCTTCTGATGACCTGTCTTCAGAACCTGTAAATTCAACTTCCATACCTGCAAAAACTTCATTCTGCTTTGACTTTTCAGAGTCAAGCTTATCATCAAAACAAACACTGATTGATTCTTCCACAATTTGTGTTTCTGTATTGTATACTCTGTACCCTCTTGAGCGTTCAGAGTATCCTAACATAATACACTTCTGTGCTTTAGAGTCAAACTTGTTCAAATAATTTTTTGTATTTAACATAAAACAAGTACATCCAAATGGATGAAAATATGAAATGTTGGGCTTTCTGTTCTTCCACAATTCATATGGAGTCTTTTCCAGAATAGGTCTTATTGAGATTTTATTCTGAATGTAGCACGCTGTGTTTATTGCCTCTGCCCAGAAGATCTTAGCAACGTTTGTCTCATTGATCATGGTTCTGGCCATTTCTTACAATGTTCTGTTCTTTCGTTCTACAACTCCATTTTGTTGGGGAGTTCTAGGACAAGAGAAATCATGCAGAATGCCTCTGTCATTAAAGAATGACTCAAAATCATTGTTTTCAAACTCTCCACCATGATCACTTCTGACTTTAACGATTCTAATATCCTTTTCATTCTGAACTTGGTTACATAAGGTAACAAACACAGAGTGTGACTCGTCCTTGTGTCTTAAGAACTTTACCCATGTCCATCTGCTATAGTCATCTACGATTACTAACCCATACTTCTTGCCACTGATTGAAGCAGTTTTAACTGGTCCAAATAAGTCAATGTGCAGAAGTTCTAATGGCTTAGAGGTAGAAACAACATTTTTAGATTTGAAAGAAGATTTTGCAAACTTGTCTTTCTGACATGCTTCACACAGAGCATCTGAATTGAACTTCAGATTAGGAAGTCCTCTGACCAGATTGAGTTTGTTAATCTGAGATATTCTTCTCATACTAACATGCCCCAATCTTCTGTGTCAGATCCATTGCTCATTGTTAACAGACAGAAGACACTTTACATTCTGACTTTTCAGTTCAGAAAGTTTGATTTTATAAATGTTGTTTTTCCTCTTTCCATTAAATAGGATAGTCCCATCTTTCTGACTAACAGCTTTACATGATTTTTGATTAAAGATTATATCATAACCGTTATCACTTAATTGACTTATGGATAACAGATTATGCATTAATCCATCTACTAGCAGAACATTATTTATAGAGGGAAGATTTCCATTACCTACAGTTCCAAAGTCAGTGATCTTTCCCCTCTGATTGCCTCCAAAGCCAACGTGGCCTCCAGGCTTAAGTTCCAGGCTTTGGAACATATGCCTTCTTCCCGTCATGCGTCGCGAGCATCCAGAGTCCAGGTACCATGACTGGTGTTTCTGATTTGCTGCTAAAGATATCTGCAACATGTATTATTTTATCCTTAGGTACCCTGATTTTCTTGGGTCCTGATTTGTTAGATTTACCAAAACTCTGGTTGAATTTTGGTTTCACAGAATACTTACTACTAGTATATTTAATATCATGTGTGTGACCATACACAAAATGTGAATTCAGAGGAGTGTGTTTAATGGTTAAATCCATGGCATTCTTTTGTGTAGGAACCTTACCTTGGTATCTTATTCCCTTTCTTCCGTTTATGCTAACTCCATAGATCATTGAAGCCATTTTGCTTCTATCTATGCTTTTAGCAAGGAACTTCTGAAAGATATGATCATACTCCTTGATGATCTCATCAGCGCTGCTGGGAGTCTCAGAAATTGTTTCCTTCTGAGAGTTTTGTAAAACATTTTCTAACATTGAAATTTTGTTTTTCAGCTCAGAATTTTCCAATTTAAGACTCTCAGTCTTATCAGAGTCAGATTCAAGATTCCTTTTCAGTTTTCTGAATTTAACTCTAATCTGCTGGTACCTTTCCAGAATTTCGTTAAGGCTTTCAGCAAGTTCAGCCTTAGTAAAATTAATTGCAAAGTCAGGAAATACCTCTTCAGTGTCTGGTTCTGAGTCTGATTCAGAAGCTTCACTGTCTTCTGAAATGTTGGCCATGAGAGCTATGTTTGCTCTCTCATCATCTGATTCTGAGTCAGCTTCAGACGAGTCAGAGTCATCCCATGTAGCCATGAGACTTTTCTTCTTTTCTCTTCCAAACTTCTTTTTGGGCTTTTCCCTCTGAAGCTTTGGGCAGTCACTCTTGTAGTGTCATTGCTCATTGCATTCATAGCAGATGATGTCCTTGGTTTTTGGCTTTCTGCTTCCTGAGGAGCCTTCAGATCTTCTGTATCCAGAGGAAGAATCTGACCTTCTGTATCTGGAAGAGGACTCATTCTGATCAGATCTTCTGGGATTCCTGAACTTCCTTTGCCTCTGCTTCCACAATTGGTTCACTCTTCTGGAGAGGAGAGAAAGTTCGTCTTCTTCTGATGAGGATCCATCAGATGTTTCTTCAACTGCCTGTAAAACTTTAGACTCAGATTTTTTGTTAGATTTTAATGCTAAAGGCTTACCTTGCTTCTGAGGTTCATCAGCTTCCAGCTCTATCTCATGACTTCTGAGGGAGCTGATAAGTTCCTCCAGAGAAATTTTGTTGAGATCTTTAGCTAGCTTCAGCGCTGTAACCATTGGCCTCCACTGCTTTGGCAAGCTTCTGATGATCTTCTTGACATGATCAGCAGTAGAGTATCCTTTGTCCAGAACCTTGAGACCAACCACCAGAATTTGGAATCTTGAGAACATTGTTTCAATGGATTCACTTTCTTCCATTTTGAATGCCTCATACTTCTGAATGAGCGCAAGAGCTTTAGTTTCTTTGACCTGAACGTTGCCTTCATGCGTCATTCTGAGTGAGTCAAACATGTTCTTTGTTGTGTCTCTGTTAGAGATCTTTTCATATTCAGCATATGAGATGGCGCTAAGAAGAATGGTTATGGCCTTGTGGTGAATTTTGAAGTCACGCTTTTGTTGGTCAGACATTGCTTTTCTGTCAATCTTCTGACCGCTTGCATTCACTGGGTGCGTGTATCCATCTGTCACCATGTCCCACAGATCAGCATCATGTGCCAGAAAGAAGCTTTCAATTCTGTCTTTCCAGTAATCAAAATTTTCTCCATCAAAGATTGGAGGTTTGCCGCTGAATCTGTCTCTGTCTTCATTGTTATCATTGCTGGTGTGTTGATAAGTTCCTGCCACTGTGTTTTTCTGACGTTGGATCTTGTACTGACACGGTTAAGTTTTTAGCTCAGAACCAGGTGCTCTGATGCCAATTGAAGAAGTGAAAAACACAAGAAGGGGGGTTGAATTGTAAAAACTTGAAATCAATTGCAGTCAACACAGTATTTTTATCCTGGTTCGTTTAATCTCAAACTACTCCAGTCCACCCGTCAAGGTGATTTCGCCTCTCTCCAACGAGGTCTTAATCCACCATATTCAACTGAATATTACAACTGCTTTAAAAACTGCTAAAGCCTTCTTGAGTCAAACCACAAACCGGTTTCTCAAGGAAATACTTTCTTACAAAGAATTGAAATCTAGTGTGTTTGAATGTTTTCTACAAAAACTGTTTATCACAACTGTGATATTACACACGTTAAGCTTATGAGAACTAAATTGCTAAAAATAATTGAGTAAATAATATGAGAGCTTTAGAAAACTGAGAGTGAGGAAGATGATGAATATCTTTAGGCGTGTAGAGTGTTGTAGAGCATTAGCCAATTCAATCTTCACTGACTTGTTTAAATAGAATTGGAAAAATGGTAGGTTGGAGTAGTAATTCTGTTTCAATGCCAATAACATTCTTTCCTTATTAAGCAGATCTTGTCTAGAATAATGCCGTTGATAATAAGTAGCCTTGAGTGCACAGTACCTTTGCCACTTAAGCGTGTTCTGGCTTTGGCTTATTCTGACGTTGCTAAGTGCTGATGAGTTGTTGTTTTCTTGATCAGAGTTCAGATTGTTATGCGCAGATCTGTTCATCAAGCTTCAGCGTAAGCACAAGTTGATCATCTGATTCTGGTATCTGATATAACATCTTCTGATGCTGATGTTGATATCTTATCTTCTGATGCTGATGATGATGTTCTCTTGCTGATACCCATCAGAGTTTCTGTAAAACAGAAAGTAATTTTTAGGTAGCATATATGTTTTACATGAATCATACAATTTATATATCTTTGCATTTTGTTATCATCAAAACTTAAACTTAGGGTAGTAGATTCAAACTTTGTTCTAACACTTATGACAAGTTCGAGAGTGCTGATAACAATCGACTTCCATAGTGGACTAGTAGTATCATATCTGTAGGATCTTCTTAGCAATGGTGTGTCCACTAGAATGGGTTCTGAAGGTGCCTTCATGGAGATCTATCATGACCCTCTCTGCGTCACTCTTGTCTACACACCGTAGTAGTGTGGAGTCATGGTTGCGTTAGTAGAGGATTCCATTATTGAGGAAGAACTTTTCAGCGAACCTTCTCAGAAACTTTTTATCATTGACAGATGCCCCTTCGGGATACTCTTGGGTCTCGAGATACCTTTTGACTTCGTGAAACCAGGGTTTATCTTCCACTTCTTCGGTATCAATTTCACAGTAGTGTGCTGGTTCATCCAGCCTCTCAATGGTGATTTGGGGAGCTTCATTGTCCCACCTGACCTTGAACATTGACGACATGGTAGCTAGCGCGTCCGCTAACTGGTTCTCCTCTCATGGGAAATGTTCAAAGGTTACCTCCTCAAATTATGGGAGCAATGTCAGTACATACTCTTTGTATGGGATGAGATTCGGGTGCTTCGTATCCCACTCGCCTTTGATCTGACTTATCACTAAAGTGGAATCCCCGAATACATTCAAGAACTTGATCCTTAGGTCAATAGCAGCTCGAAGACCCATAATACATGCTTCTTACTCCGTCATGTTGTTGGTGCAGTTGAAACATAATCGGGCAGTGAACAGAGTATGACAGCCCTCGGGAGATATGATTACCGCTCCAATACCATTACCCAGTGCGTTTAAGGCTCCATCAAAATACATACACCATCAGGATCCCTCCTCGGGTCCTTCATCTAGTCCAGGTTCTTCATAGTCAGTCACCAACATAATGTTCTCATCCAGAAACTCAAAATTCATGGACTGGTAGTCATCCACGGCCTGATGAGCTAAATGATCAGCCAATACACTTCCCTTGATTGCTTTTCGGGTTGTGCATTGGATGTCATATTCGGTTAGGATCATCTGCCATCTTTCTATTCTTCCGGAGAGTGCAGGCTTCTCAAAAGTTTACTTGATTGGATCCATCTTTGATATCAACAAGTTAGTGTGAGTCAACATATATTATCTCAGTCGACGAGCAGCCCATGCCAAAGTGCAACAAGTTTTCTCGAGCAGTGATTATCTTGTCTCACAGTCGGTAAACTTTTTGCTAAGGTAGTATATTACGTGCTCTTTTCGACCAGACTCGTCATGCTGCCCCAACACACACCTCATTGAATTGTCTAGAACTATCAAGTACAATATCAAAGGTCTTCCTTCAACTGGAGGCATCAGAATTGGTGGTTCTTGAAGGTATTCCTTGAGTCTTTTGAAAGCGGTCTGGCACTCATCATTCCACTTTACCACTTGATCTTTCTTCAGAAGCTTGAAGATGGGCTCACAAGTAGCAGTCAGATGTGAAATGAACCTGGCGATATAATTCAAGCGTCCCAAGAAACCTCTAACTTCCTTCTCTGTACGGGGAGCTGGAATTTCTTGTATAGCCTTTACCTTTGAGGGATCTACTTGGATACCTTTGTCGCTTACAATGAAACCCAGAAGTTTACCAGACCTTACCCTGAAGGTGCACTTGTTTGGATTAAACCTCAGCTTATATATCTTTAACGTGTCAAACAACTTTTTGAGATGATTAAGGTGCTCTTCCTCAGTCTGAGACCTGGCTATCATGTCATTAACATAAACTTTGATCTCATGGTGAATCATATCGTGGAATAAAGCGACCATGACGCGCTGATAATTTTCCCCAACATTCTTCAACCCAAAAGGCATCACCTTATAACAGAAGGTTCCCCACTGTGTGATGAAGGTTGTCTTCTCCATGTCTTCAAGAGGTATCTTGATCTGGTTGTAGCCAGAGAAACCATCTATGAAGGAGAAGATTTTATGCTGAGCGGTGTTGTCAACCAGAACATCAATGTGAGGAAGAGGGAAGTCATCCTTAGGGCTTGCACTGTTCAGATCTCTGTAATCCACATACATATGTACCTTACCGTCCTTCTTAGGTGTCGGAACGACGTTAGCAATCCATTGTGGATACGAAGTGGCAGCTATGAATCCTGCGTCGAACTGTTTCATGACCTCTTCCTTAATCTTTTCTGGCATTTTGGGACGCATACAGTGGACCTTCTGTTTAATCATAGGACATTCTTCTTTAGTCGGAAAGCGATGTACCACGATATCAGTGTCCAAACCAGGCATGTCTTCATAGGACCAGGAGAAGATCTCAACATACTCGTGCAACATTTGTAACAACCGCTGTTTGACCTTAACTTCTAAATTTGCACCAATCTTAACCTCTTTTCTGTCTTCCTTTGTACCCAAGTTCACTGTCTCCACCGGATCTTCATGAGGGTGTATGGCCCTTTTTCTTGCTGTAATAGTCTATCAAGTTCTTCAGGCACCTCACAATCAACCTCACCTTCGTCTTCGGCTTGGTTGATCGTATTTTCGAAGTCATAATTGGCAATAAAAGAGCTGTTATCAATGGGATCTAGAGTGGATATGGATCTACAGTATGATATGTGAGTGTGTGTAAGAGAATAGTTGTTTTGATAAAGTGAAAACAGAAAAGAAAGCATAGAGAGCACAAAATTTGTATGCAAGAAACGTCCAACGCTTTATTAATGATATATGAAATAACAAATAATGGCCCTCACAAGCAAAACCAATGTGCCTCAGGCAAGGCACAAGGCCGTAAAGTTTTAAATTGTTTATTATAAATCTCAAAACAAGTAAGACAATTACTATAGAATAAAAGAAACTGGTATAAAGTCCCTAGCGTCCAGTTACTCGGTCCACCATTGGTAGTTGGGTAGATCCAGCTGTCAATGTCTGAGTCTTCCTCGTTGTCTTCAATGGCATTAACCCCTCGATTGCTGATGCGTAGGGGAGGTCCTCCAGCCCCAGCACGTCGAACAGCCCTTTGAGCCCCTATAGTAAAGCCCAAACCAAATTTGTCAATTTTGTGAGTGAAATCAGGGAGTTGACCCCAATTGGTACACCCACCTTCTTCAAAAACGGCCCTGGCATCCTTGAGAGAAGCCATCTTCAGAGGAGGTTTGTTGCTAGTAGTAGTTTCAGCCGGTGCCAAGATCTGAGGGACATCTTCTAAGTTTTGACAAGGAGTTTCTATGAATTCCCTGTCCATCTCTATGTACCGGAAGGAATTGAGGTGGCTCCCCATATACTCCTCTTCACCCCGCATAGTGACAATCTTCCCTTTTACCGGATACTTCAGCATTTGGTGTAGTGTGGAACTAACTGCCCCAGCCTCGTGGATCCAAGGACGACCCTACAAACAAGAATACGACGGCCTGATGTCCATCACATAGAAGGTGGACCCAAAGGTCTGAGAACCCACTTTGACAGGGATGTCCACCTCCCCGTGCACCATTCTCTTAGACCCATCTAAAGCCCTTACCACAATGTTACTAGGCTTTAAAGTCAAACCCTCGCAATCCAACCGGTCCAATGCCTTCTTGGGCAGAACATTCAGCGAATACCCAGTATCTACCAGCACATGAGCCATAGTGGTTACCCTGCACTCAATCGAGACATGTAGAGCATCATTATGCTTCCTTCCTTTTGGTGTCAAGTCTGCATCTGAAAAACCCAGCCCATTGTCAGCAGTCAGGCTAGCCACACAATCTTTAAATTGATCAGCTGAAGTCTCATGCGGCACATGTGCAGTTTTGAGGGATGCAATCAAAGCCTTCGCATGGGCCTCAGAGCACAACAACAGGGATAACATGGATATATTTGAGGGGGTCTGCCCCAGCTGGTCGACCATATTATAGTCGCTCTTCTTAATTATTTTCAGTATTTCCTCTATCTCTTGCTTAGAGGCTTCCGCAACAATTTTCTAGGCGCCTTCGTCCGGGCAGGCTCACCTATAACTTCTTTTCCGCTGGTATCAGAAGATTCGTCGACAGGGGTAATAACTGGAGTAAGAACAGGATCCGTAGTTGATGTACCAACAGGAACAGCAGATGGAATGACAATAGGCATGTTGACAGTCTTAGGGGAAATCTCGGGGGAGAAGACCCTTCCACTTCGGGTAACCTTGTTGATTCCGACAATGTTACCAATATCAGGATCAACCTCCTCATTTTTCAAATCTTGTTTGATGCCATGATAGTACACATCGGCACCATAATGCCAGGGGAAAGCTTTTTCCGAGACATACGGGACAGGACCAGGAACAATGATTATTAGTGGAGCGATTCTTTGAGCAGATGTAATCCTAACAGGTCTTCTCGAGGATACCTTGGAAGGATTGGCGGAAATGGTTATAATGGCAATGTCTTCAGATGGAACAACGGGAACCAAAGTTTTATCAAACAAAATTTCTTTGTTGTCCATAGGCGTTGAACACCTGACTTCAGCAAATGGCAACCAGAAGGTAGAAATGAACACATGTGGCAACCTTCACCAAAACCCGGAAATAAACCGGCCATCAGCAAATTCTTCTTCACAGTCATGAGAGGAGTAGAAACTTCATCCACCAAGGTCACAAACAAGTCGGTATCAACATCATTAATTCCACGACCATGCTTAGGCATGGGAGCAGTTATGACATTGGGCTTCTTCGGAGCATCGAACTCAATTTCCTTGGCTTCAATCAGATCTTGTACCTTATTTCTTAGAGCCCAGCAGTTATTGCTATCGTGGCCAAGGCTCTCAGAATGATAGGCGCACCGAGCATTTGGATTATATCAGGGAGATGTGGTATTTGGAATCTTAGGAGCCTCTTTCAAGGTTTCCAAGTTAGATCTCAGTAGATGAGGTAGAACTTCAGCTAATATCATATTGATTCGGGTAAACTTTCGTTGTGGTCTTTCCACCCTTTGTTGATTGTTGCGTTGTGGAGCGACTGTAGGCCTAGGTATCATTACGGCACTTACTGTTTGATGATGTTCAGTCCTGTTTTGGCCCCTCATGCTATAGATGGCATTGGCTTCCTTTTTACTAGCAAAAGGCTTCTTTATCGAACTCGAAGAGGCATCCTTTTGTATCTTTCTGCTCTGAATCCCAGCTTCCACTCTCTCCAGTCAGAATCAGCTCAGTGAAACTAGCTGACAAGCTGCTGATTAAATAATTAAAGAATGGACCAGATATCATCCCCATAAACATATCAACCAACTCCCTATCAGACAACGGGGGTTGGACTCTTCCAACCAAGTCTCTCCAGTTTTGTTCATAGTCTTTAAAGCCTTCACTTTCACCCATGGACATACTCTGGAGTTGAGTACAAGTAGGAGCAAGGTCGACATTATATTGATACTGCTTATAGAAAGCAACAGCCAGATCTTCCCAATTTCGGACATTGACTCCCTCCAGTTGGTAGAACCATTCAATCTGAGTCCCTGACAGACTATCTTGAAAGAAATGAACCTACAATTTTCTATCAGTGGTGTGGGGCTGAATCTTTCTGACATAAGAGCAGATATGGAGTTTTGGGCAGGACACCCTATCATATTTTGCAAAAATTGGAGCTTTGAACTTCTGCGGGATGACCACTCTCGATACCAATCCCAATTCTTCGAAATCCAACCCAGGTATCCTCTGGACTTCCATGGCACTCAAACGATCCTCCAACTGCTTGTATTTATCCTCAGCAGGAGGATACTGCTCATTATTGTAGTCGGTATCATTGTTAGAAACTTCAGAACTGGGATCCTTCTCCCTTGTTTATTCTTCTTGATTCTCCCCTTCTTTGAATGAAGAGGTCAGATTGACTTGTCTCTTCAACGGCCCTCAAAACCTCCTTCCCATGTTTAGAATACCGGAAGCCTTCTTCTTTTTCTTTCTCTCTTTCAGGATGAGGGCTTTCAGATCCTCTTTCCCTTTTGTCAGATTTACAAACATTTGCTTGAACTGGGCGTTTTGTGCCTGAAGATCTTTGATGCTTTGTTCGGATGAAATTTCTGCTGAAATAAGAAGCGAAGAAGATGAGAAACCTGTAATGGTACCTGTACATGCAATGATTTCAAAGACTTTGGGAAATTTAAATTTGCGAACACAAAATAAAACAAAGATTTTATTAGCTGAATTCAAAGTTCAAATTCCTTTTAGGCGTTACAATTAAAAACAAATCTAAAACTAGAAAAGAAATCAAAATTCCCATGGATGCTTCCTCTTTGTGTCGAGATAGACATTGAGTCCTCTTTCCTCATGGAGCTGCTTTGTGAGCTCTAAAACCTTCCTCTTCTTGAGCATAGAATTGATCCATGTAAGTATCCCGCTCCTTCTTCAACTGAATCTAAGACCTCTGTAATTCTCAAAGATCAGTGGGCATATAAGGATAGAGAACCGTGTAAGGAATACCCCCTTCAGTAGTGGGTTCCATAATCACTGGTAAAACGGCCATATAGGGGATCATAAGTTTCTGGGTGCGAGCTCGTACCCATTAGAGGTAAGGTTCCATAGGAATGGAATCCTTTGGCCCCAAATCCCTGGCGCCAGATCTGTTTACCATGCCCCAAGCTCGTATGAATCTCCGGTGATACTCTTGATCATCATCCTCATAGTTGAATACAATGCCCTCGATAAGTACCTCATGGGGACCATCTCTTTGAGCGTAACCAAATTGTCGCATAGCTAAACAAGGATTGTAGGTTATACCCCCTATGATGCCAAGTAACGGAACATTAGGGTACTCCCTGCAACGGTCAATAATAGCAATGTTTTCCATAGCTCGGGAACACCAGAGAATATCCATATGGGTGAGTGACGTTATCCTTTGCGACCAACCCAAACTTTCTTCATTCTTCAGTACAGACTTAGGGAGGTAAGAGATAAACATCCTCGACAGCAATGGCATGCAGCATATAAGGACCCCTCTTCTCTTCATGGTGTGAGTATGGAGAGTGTGCAAAATATCTCCGAGCAAGGTAGGCAAAGGGTTGCGAGAGAAGAAGATCTTGATAGAATTCACATATATGAACGAGTCTGGATTAGGGAATAGAACTAACCCAAAGATTAGAAGAGCCAAGACATCCTCAAAAGCCTGAAAATCCATATCATCCCAAAACAGCTGGGCCTTGTCTATCAAAAGCTTGGCTAGAAAACCCTTGACTCCGCTTCTCATTTTCCAATTGGATACCACGTCGGCCCGTTTCAGATGCAAAGCTGAGGCAATGACTTCTGGCTTAGGAACTTCTTCCAGACCTGTGAAGGGAAACTGTTCAAGAATGGGTATATCCAATAGCTGAGAGAATTCTTCCATGGTAGGAACCAACTGATAGTCTAGAAAGTTGAAGCAATGGTGCTTGGGATCAAAGAAATGAAAGAGTACACTCATCATCTTTTCATCAAAGTTTGAAGTAACCAGGTTGAGAATTCGACCATGTCTCTTAGTGAACGTAGAAGTTTCAGAAACCTTTGATACTAGCTCTTTGAGTTGGGAAGGTATCTTCACAAAGATGATTCGGATGGTGTTTCTACTAACGGAAGCCATGATCTGCAAAATAGAACAAAAATAAATTCCCTTGGTCTTTGAAATGGTTAGTGCAATAAGAATGGATGCTATGTTATGATGTATGATGTCATGATAAACCACAGGTATAGAAAATACAGACAAATCACACCAAGTCCTTAGGTTTAAGGCCTGCATGAGGTTAAAGGTCATACCCTCTTGAAGTTTAGTTGGTTTCAAACTTGTCTTAAAAAGTAACCGGGTTCTAAGGATTCTCAATATCACTGACCATCATTTATCGGGAATTGTTTCAGCTCAAGCAATCTTTTCTTGCAGCTGAAATATCCTGAAAGTTTGATCTCAATGAGTGTACCATCGAGTATCAACCAATCCTCAGCTCTATATCGAGGCCGACTATCTCATTACTTTCTAATGACCAAGTTTGTTCAACTAAGGTTCTAAGGTCCGTTAGTGCTTCACAACACCACGCTGCGGCCATGTATTCTCCTCGTTTCCCCGTGAAGGATACCGGCACCAACCAAAGTGCCACACCAACACAACCGTCGCTTAAACCATATCGGTCTACGCCGTACAGTCTCCACGATCTATTATTGTTTACCTAAAAATTTCCCCTAGATCCTAGTGTAGGATCTATAGTAACCCAAGCAAAACCCTTTAAGAATAAAGCAAACAAACAAGAAAGCAATTAAAGATGACCTAGATCCTAAGTTAATCTCCACTTTATTTTATCCCCAACAGAGTCGTCAGTTCTGTGATTCGGTGGCAGAACCGACTGTTAATACTGGTTTGCGTTTTATGTTTTTTGTTTGCAAAATATCGCGATAAGCAAGAGTCGCCACCGACTTTTATTTCATCCAACTAAGGAAAAGGAAAAAGAACAGAAAAAACCTTTTTCGAGAATATCTCTGAGTACGGGGGTAGATTATAGAAAGGGAAGGTGTTAGCACCCTTTCTATCCATGGTTTTCCATGGGCTCTTAGGTACTTGCTCATTTTAAAATTGCTTGTGTGTGTGTGTGCTTGTTTTAAAAAAAGTTTACTTCGTGATAACCCTTGTATCAGTCCTCAAGGATGTGACGAAGTTGTTTCGAAAATTGTTTTGAAAAGTGTTTCTGTGAAAAGTTTATTTGTTTGAGCAAGTACTTAACAGTTAATCTACCTACTCGAAAAATACTGTTCATTTTCCTTTAGACAGCGCTATCCTATTATTAAGGAATAGGTAGCACCATCATTGGAGTTTTAAAGGGACGTTCGAAGGGACAAATACGGTCACAAAAGCAATGTTAGAGGCGTTAGTAATCATCCTAAAGCCTTAAAGATCTTTTCCGAGGCAACATCCGTTTGGGTCATTTGAGATCTTTCGGGGCTAGAGGACGGCCACTAACCGCTCATTTGAGATCTTCATGACCATTTAACCAAAGGCAACCGAAGTGGAGTAAACCCTAGGAGTGAGCATGTGCGAGTGAATTTTTTCAATCAATTTGTCTTTGCACATTTAGGTTATCTACTGTTTTAAATTTCAAATGTTCTTGCCATACAATCCTATTAGCATACATCTAACAATTTATAATTGCGGAAATTAAAGTGCGAAATTAGAAATTCTAACTATTACATGGCTTTCACAGATACAGAATTATTTTGACTGAAAATAAAATGTGAAATTAAAACCCAATTAAAGCTATTACATCCTCGGAACAATTACAAAAATAATAATAAAAAAGGTAATTAAACGTGTGCGACGAAATAAATGCGAGGATGATTAGAAAACCTAAAAAAATCTAATTTGAGAAAAAAATATTTAAGTTATTTTTAAAGCAAAATTAATTATTTACAAAACCCTAATTTCTAATTGATTTTAATTAGGAAAAGGAGTTAAATTAACCTAATTATAATTAAATTAATTAATTAAAGAAAATAAACATTTTATGAAACAAAATATTTTGATGTCTTTGTAATTTTTTGGTTTTTTTGTAATTAATTAAAAAAAGAATTAATTTGTGAAAGCAAATAATTAAACAAACAAAAATAAATAAAAGAAATAAAGAATATTAAATTGGGCATGCATAAGAAATCGGAGGGGGATGTGCTGTGAAATTCGCTCTGGCCCATCAAGTTGAGGCCCAGTCCCACGTCTGAGATCCAGTGTTGCTCCTTGCTATTAATGTACCATGGACTTTCATTGATGGGCATTGAATCTGGCTAGCAATGAATCCAATGGCTGGATTATGGATGGTGCATGCTAAGCGTTGTAGATGGTGATGTACAGAATCCTGCAAAGAAGAAATAAAGCAAGGAAAATTGTTGGGACCTGGGATCGAACTCAGGTCCTCCCACTCAAATCATGCACGCCTTGGCCAACTGAGTTGCGTTGCTTAGTTGTTAACATAATAACAACAAGACATATTATATGTTAAAACGTGAATAAAATGGAAAAAGGTAAAAACGCACGTATAATTCAAACGAGCCAGTGGTTATCAGCCACCTCATCACCTTCTTCCTCAGCCCGTCGTTTTAGGTACAATACTTTTACCTATGGACATCTTCCATAGCTACAAACCTGCAACCTTCTAAAATCAATAGCAAGCAAGATAAATTAGTTCTAAGCACATGGATCAACTCGTTTTGATCTCACGAGTATGAGAGTATTCTTTTCTTGGCCCAATTTCACCTGTATCAAGAACCTCCAAAACATGACCTCAAACCCTAATAATGGCAACTCTGGATATAAGCATCAAAACGCAAAATCAAGTAAATCAAAACGTTCTAAAATCTCATACAAACACAATGCTACGTTCAATAATGGTTAATCATGCATGAATTGAAAAATACGATTCAAGTTAGGGAAATAATATCGTGGGTTTCTAGCGTGCGTTTCTGGGCGTTAACAGGCTTGCAATTGATCCAGTTATGTTCCTGAGATGTCCAGCAATCTATTGGCAACGCTAGAATGACTTGAATTGGCCTCCAAGCTTGAAACTGAGTCACTACTTTTTGTCAATTTTTTTATTTTTGTTCTTCCTTTCTCACGACTGCAACCTCCTCCTTTGTGTCTGCTCTTTCTCTCTATATATCCTTGAACAAATTAGGGTTATAAAAACCACTAGTATCTTTACAATATTTGAAGATTTGATTTGGTTTTCATGTGGTATAATATCCTTCCAAATTTGGCCTAATCATGCCATTCTTGTGCCAATTAGCTTTGATTCGATTTGATTCTAATATGCCAGCATAATGAGCTTGTGATTCTGTACAAAAATCCAATCAGAACATATATTTGCTATTATTTACCATTTATTTGATTTAATTCAATTTTTAATTAATAAAAAATCAAAATAAAATAAATAATGAAGCAAATAACATGTGAGTGAATATTTGGGTCGTGGACCATGTTATGAGTGAGGTGCAAGCATCAAAAGTTAGGCCCATTTGGCAAAAAATGCATTTTTGAGCACATTTGACTTTTGGCAATTTTGCAAAAAAGGTCAAATTTGACAAAGCATATCTCTTCCAATTTTAACCCTAGAGAGGTGTTCTTTGACGTTTTAGAAATCTTAGGATTTCCCCTAAACAACCCTTTTGGTCTTATCTCAAATTGGTCTTCCATGTTCAGGTAAGAAGCTTTGACCCAAAAAATGTTTTTGTTGACTTTTCAAAAGGGCCTATAATGTTGAAATTCATATCTTTTTTTGAGTGAATTTTTTGAACTTGAGGAATGAATATTCATTGTAGGGAATTTCATTCTCTTCAAAATGAGCCTTGGATGGAAAATTTCTGATAAAGTATGAGGAAGTTATGCTTGGGCAAAGTTTGGTTGACTTTTCTTTAGAAATCCTAATTTAGCAACTTTTGGGTTTTGAGGAATTTTGGGAATTCCTTGACGAATCATGATCAACCCTTGATCAAAAGATGGATATAACTTCAAAATGTTGATGTTTACGAAAAATCTTGAAGTTTGACTGTATGTGGGCCACAATTGACTTTTGACCTAGTACAGTCGATTCTCAAGCATCTGAGCAGTTGATTGAGCAAACTTCTTGTGCATGGCTTGAAATTTGACATGGACGGTCTTGAAAACATATTAGAACCATGGAGATCATATTAGGTCTTTGGAGTTTACCCATATTGATGAAAATTTAAACCCTAGTTTATGATACATTGCCTTAGGAGAGAGTTTGTTTGGTCAACTCTTGGGCAACTTTGAGCAAATTGCGGACCTCTAGGAGTATGTTTTGAGTAAAATGAGAGGACAAATTTTGGGGTACAACAGGAATCACCAAGCACCTTGACTTGTATTTTGTGATCATATATGTTTTATTACTATTTAACTAACAAATATAATGTATGTGTATCCTAATTGTTGATGATGTAGGTGAAAGCACAATGCATTCCATCAAAGTCAACTTTTGGATTCATGAGTTCCTTATTTGTACCTTCCTCAAAAAAGCCTCATTGAGATTCCAGCCTCTATGAAATATACTTTGAAGTAACATCATGACAAACTCTTTCATGATTCATTAAGCCTCAAGTTGTCAAATTTATCTCAAAAGTACAAGGGTTTACTAAAGAAGTTTGACTAAATTGGACATGTCTTTGTTTCCATTAATCACAAGTGCATATCTCCCTCTATTCTCAAGACTTGGAAGTGGTTTTGGTTGAAACGGTTTCTCCTTCACATCCTCAACAACTTATAATCATTTGACAAAGGTATTTGTGCAAGAAGGTTGATCAAAATTACAAAGATTTCTAAAGGAATTTTGTTACTCTAGGAGCTAGGGTTTTGAACTTCAAAGGGGTATATCTTTATCATCTTTTTGGTATTTTTGAGTGGTTCCAAAGACATTATTATCTTTAAAAGGTTATTAACAAATCACTTCAAAATTCTTAAGGAAATTTTGTATGTAAGAAACTTGATGATGAAGAAAGATTACAAGTATTCTAGATGAACCCTCAAATTCCTTTTTGTGACACATATGATCATAACTTGGTCAATTTTTATGACCTTGAGCCAGTTATTTTTCCACAATGATCTTAAATATGTGAACTTCAACCAATATTCAAAGTGCAAAGTGTGAAAATGGATGGAAGATGCCCTAAGGATGCCAAAGATTATAGGTCATTTCATGAATTATTGCCAACTTCAACAAGTCATAACTCTCTCAATTTTTGGAGATTTTGAATATTTCAAATCTCAAAATTAATTTAATGGATCTACTTCATGCCATCTTTTTTGGTCATGAAAAAATTCCAAGTGGAAGACCATGTTTGGATGCAAGACATTATAAGTCTTTTTTGAAGAAAAACTGAAATTTTCTTAGTATAGAAAGTCAACCTCTTTTTCTCAACTTTGACTTATTACAACTTTCAGCTCAAGAAACCATTTTACCCCATTCATTTTCCATTGCAAAGCTTGTAACCCCATCTTTCTAAAGCTTCAAGAATCATGCCCTAAGACCCCTTGAGCTAAGTTTGCCATTAATTTGAATTTGGTAACTTGAAACTGAAGTTTCATCACAAGTCAGGTTGTGAAATCCTTGTTTTGGCTTCTAATCTCAGATTTTCTTCGTGTTTTTGCTTCTAATCATGTTTAACAACTTTCCAAATGTGTTTAGCATCATAAAACGCATGATTTAACTGGGTTTTGATGTTGAACAAGTCACAATTTGTTCATACTGCAAACCCACACGATTTCCCTCCAAATTGCATCATTTCACACGCTTAAGGATCCCTTTCATTCTCCTATAAATAGAGGGTCACCCCTCATTCATTTCTTCAAGCTTAGACGGCCAAGATCACCCTGTCAAACTCTCTTTTGAATCCAATTTCCAGCTGCTTCGAATTTGCTTTTAAAGCATCCCTCAATCATTTTTCTTTGTCAATTCACCTTCATTGAACTTCCCTGAAGCTAACCATATAGTTACTTTCAAGAATCGTGACCTATATTGATCCACAGAAGTCCAGTTTTAGAGCTCTGCAACTTAACTTCAATAGATAAATTCTTTCACCAATTCTCTCAAACTTTGATATTATTGTGAAGCTTTCATCATCCTGGTTCTAGTCGCAACAATTGTTTTTAACTGGAAGCATGTTTTGACCATGAAATTTCAAATCCCTTTTCAAAACTTCTCTTCCAAATTGTTGAGCTACAGTTTATATAAATTTTTCGTGAAGGTGTGGTTGTCTTCGTCTTGATGAGACGAAGCGAATGGTACCGGTCTCGTGCTCTCTTTTTACTGATTGAGCAACCTGGTTTTGGGACTGGCTGGAGGTTGAAGATGACCAACGTGTTATCCTTCGACCAATGAAACAGCGCCATTTGGAATTTTTGAAAAATCTGATTTATATTTGATTTAATGTTTTATTCAGTAATGACCATGATATGCACAGCGCGCTAGGTCCCTTAGATTTGATTACTAATGTGTTTTGACTCTCATTCATTGGTCCACGTCTTTTTGGTTTTTATTTTATTTTCTGATTTTTATATTTAATTGTTTTAAATTTCAAAGATTCATAGAAAATTCATTTTAACTCCAAAAAATCTGAAAAAATTATGGAAAATACTTTTGATTTTTCTCCTTCTGACTTTTATTTTTTCACATTTTTATTTTGTTTTTTGATATTTTTTATAATTTTTCACTTTATTTGAATTGTTTTAAATGTTTAAAAATACTTTTATGCATTTCTAAAATTCTGAAAAAATAGGGAAGGATTCAATGATATTGTGACAAATATTGGTGACCTCATTTATTTTTTACTTCTGACTTTACTATTTTTAATCATTTTTGTTTTATTTTACTTATTTCGTTTAATTTTAAAAATAGTTTCTGACTTTATAAAATTATCAAAAAAAATTTAAAAATATTTGAGTTCATTTATGATATTTTTATGGTATTACTTATTTTTTCTTGATTAATTTGAACATAGTTAATATTTTTTTCCCTTATTATCATTTTTAATCATTTTTAAAACCTTTATTTTATATGTTAAATACAATTTTTATTTGTGTATATTTTTTGGCTGATCTTGGGTTGAAATTTTAATCACGAACTTTGTTAACATCATTGGATCCATGGTGTTGAGTCTAACTCCATAAAAATGGATGAATGATTTTAATAATAGTTTAATTAAAATTTTGGTTCAAATGTAGTTTGTTCATTCTTTTCTATCCCACGCCATGTTCCCCCTTCTTATTATATTACATGTTATGGAATGATGATCTCTATATCATTTATTCAAACATGAAAGACATAAATTTCTATTGACCGGTCTCAAAATAGGTGCGACTTCAATATAAGTCCACTTACGATTGCTTAACATAACGCTAAATTTTTTCTCGATTTGAGAAAATGATTATTCATGGCCCAAACCTATATTTGTAAGCCCAAGTATGTTAATTTGAATCATATGATTCAATAACCTTGAGATCCATTGTGTGGAGGCTTTGGTTCTACCAATCCTCTAATGGAACTTCATCAATTTTGGTCAAAGTGGATCACTTAAACATCATTGGTCATTAAGTTACTTTGAGATTCTTAAAAAGGATGATATACTTGACAAAAAGCAAATGCAACTTGTTCTTGAGAGGCTTTGGTTATACCAATCCTCTAATGAGTTTCAAATGCAAGTTTCAAGATGGTCATCTAACTAACCATTAACTTCTAACAATTGACTTTATTTTATGCTTTTATTTTTACGCTTTTACTTTATGTACCATTTATTTTAGCATTTACATTTCATGCTATTTTCATCTTTGCTCACTTGAGCCTTTTATTTTTATGTCTCTTTTATTTTTTCTCACTTGAGCTTTCATTTTCTTTTTGAAGATACTTAATAATCAAGTTTAACCTAAAAGCATTAATGATATTTGGACTATTTGGTTACTATCCTTGGCATTATGGAGTATTGGAGTTCTTGGACTTAGGATTAAAGACCTTGATCTCATGTTGGATACTTTATGACCTTAGTTGCTATTTTGTCTGGAGTTCTTGAGATTTACCTCAAGACATTGGGTTGTTTTCTTGTTTTATGTGCAGGTTATTGTGATTACATACTTTGTTTGTAATCTGGAATTTATCTGTATACATCTATTACTCTGCCCTGTTAGGACTTAATGTATTTGAAGTTTGGTTTTCTCAAGAGGTTTAGTATCCTTTCTTGGTTTCTATCTAAAGAATGGAAATTCTATTTTGAATCATAATGTCAAGTAATGGCTTCTTGTTGGTTAGATGGTTCTCCTCCTTAGCTTTTATCTTATGCTTTAAGATAGTCTCTTCATCTCCTCCCCTCTTCTTTAATTTCAAAAATCTCCTCTCTCCTTTTAAAAACTCTTCTTGTTTTAAACTTGAACCATTTTCATAATAAACTTGGACTTAGATCCATGCGTTTTCAAAAAATAATTTTCTTAATCAAACTTTAATCGATTTAATAATACCTTGAAATTTTGTGAAAAGACTAAAAAGTCAATCAATCTCATTCAAACCACGTTGCCATCTTGGTTTTCATCTTTAAAATTTTTCTCAAAATATTGGACTCTTGTTAATCCTTGTAGTGATGCAAACAACTATACTTCTACAATATATAGTGAAGTGAGATATTTTACACTTGGGTGTTGAGTGAGGAATTGTTGATTTTAAAATCCAAGTCATATCCTCCACTTTGAGATGATGCAAATTCTCCTTTATCATAATTTTGGGTAGTAAGTATGTTTTCCACACGGACAATGACAATGATGTCCTATCTAAAAAATTAACCAACGCACTTGTGTTTTAAATTTTTTAAAGGTGAACTATGAGTACCTTGATCCCCTATTGCACAGAATGTGGTACGTAGGCACTAAAGGTTCGCCGCGACGGATGCAAAAGAATAATAAATATATATCTTTTCTCACCTCCACCATATATTTTACACAATATTTGATAGCCAAAATATACAGATTTTTCAAAGAGGTTCCTACGGAGTACCGTAGATGTTTAGGGTGCTAATACCTTCCCTTTGCATAACCAACCCCCTTACATAGAAACTTTCCCCCCTTTTGGGTTACTCTCTCTTTTCCCATTCCTTTGGAAACAATAAAGCGCGGTGGCGATTTTTATTTTTGATCTGTAAAAGTCTAGTCAATACAATGGCTTAGTCTTAAACATTTCTACCACTACAATGTGAAGGGACAAGTGCAGGTCATTGTACAGTCATCTAAGGCAACTCGTAGAGGGGTTTTACTAGTTTTCATTAAGGGACTAGATCGTTTACCGAAGGCAGCATCGAAAGGGTCATCGAGGGACTACGATCTTTTAAATTTAGGGACTGTGCTAAAGCGTCCCCAAGTTCGAGGGACATGATTGTTTTTATCGAATGCAACAAGGAAGGTTACCCTAGAGGAGTGAGTGTGTGAGTGTATTCAATTCAGTTTATTTATCTTGCATTAGGGTTTTGCTACCGTTTGCTTTTATTCTTGTCATACAATCCTATTAAGCTAACAATAATGTATATAAAGTATATAAGTGCGTAAAAATAAAAGTCTACACTATTAAAGGGCTTCATGGATGGGGTTACAAATAATAAAAATGCGGGAAAAAAGAAACCCTAATTAACTATTACAAACTGTAAGCAACTACAATAATCGAAAAAGGCGAAAATAATAAAATACGCGAAGCGATAAAAAAGAAAAGGAAAAGGAAATTGCTTGGATTGATTTTTGTTAGAAAAGAGTTGATGATTAACCTAATAACCTAATTAATTTTAACTAATTAAAAAAGAAATTGATCAATTAAGTTAATCAAACCCTAAACTGATTTTAATTAATAAAAAACCTAAAAACCTAATTAATTTTAATTTTTTTAAAAAAATTTTATTAATAAAAAAAAACTAAACACATGTTAATTAGGGTTTGTGAAAAAATTAATTGATAAAAAACCGGTTTTAGTTTGATGGATTTAGGGTTTTATAAGTGAAAATAATAAGAATATAAGGGTTTAAAATAGTTACCAGGGTTGAGTGTTGAACCCACACCCTCTACCCTTTCCTTCAGCACCTCCACCACCAGACCAGGTGCACCTTGGTGTTAGTAGATAGCTTCAGCGTGTTTTGTAATTTATCCTGCAAAACATGAAAATATGAAGAAAAGAAATGACAAAAGGCAGGATCGAACCCATGCCCTTTGACACAAATGCCTTAACGCGTGCGCTTCTGCCACTGGGGTGGCTGTTTCATCTAGTTGTATAATGAAACAATACATATATAACATAAAAATTGTTCATGAACCAGAGAGGCACCAGAGCCCAAGCTCTGGTCCTCTTCTCCGGTAACCTTCTTTTATCAAACTTGCAAAGCATCCAAAATTAGTAATCTAAAGGGACCTACCCCCCTAAATAAGGATCATCGATTTTAATGAGATAGTTATTTGGGCCTGAATCGCAAGGGTTTTTGAACTATGGTGAAAACTGCATGGATCAGTGTAGTTATGGTGTTTTGTGATTCAATCAACATGGGACATCTGCAAGGGTCCAAACCCATGCTAATGAACCTCGAGAACACATTAGTAATGTTAGATTTAATCAAAATAGTAAGAAAACAAAAATGTGAATGTATGTAATGAACAGAGAACAATGATGCATGCAGGGTGTTTCTGGCTGTTTAGATAGTTGCAATCGATCTGATCTTACCCTCTGACCTTCCTGGAAAGGAATGTGATGATTAGTTTATGGTGTAAGGCATTGTAAGTAGGGTTTGAAGTTTTAGGGTTCTTTAAAAATTTTATATTTTTGATAAGTTTCTTGAGGCAAGGGTTTTTTGGTTGGCTTGTATGAAGAGTGGAGATTAAATAGCATGAATTAGGTCAAAGATAGGATGGGCTTGGACCGTGTGTAAGAAGCCTCATAGTTTATCTTATCTATTTTTAATTATTAATGAATAAATCAAAAATAATTTAAATAAAATAGATCAAGGGGTATATGAACATGATCTGGGGTGTATAAGGAGTGTAATACACGTTTGTACTTTAAAGTAATGGCCTGATATCCCCAAAATATCAAGTTTGCTCAATTTAAACTTCATGCATTTGCTCAAAATTCCCAACTTACACTAGCAATAACTCTCTCAATTTTCATATTTTGAAAGTGTTCTTCGACTTTTTGGAAATTTCGAGGTGTCCTCTACAATATCTATGTTTATCATATTTACATTTGAAGACTTTATCTTGATGTAAGTTGCCTTGACAAAAAAGTGTCTTTTTGTTGACTTTTGAAACGACGTGTACTTTATTGACCCATATCTCTCAAATGAAGCAATTTTTGAACTTGATTTTAGAGAGACAAAGATGTAGAGAATTGAATTTTCTTCAAAATTATCTTTGGATGTTGAAAAACTGATGAAGCATGTGAAAGTTATGTTTGGTCAAAGTTCTATTGACTTCTCCTAAGGAAAGCCTAATTTGGCAACTTTTGACTTTTGATGACTTGAGAATTTTCCTTGAATGATCATGATCAAACCTTGATAAAATGATGAATATGAGTTTAAAATGTTAATGTTGACCAAAAATATTAAAGTTTGACTGTATGTTGACCACAATTGACTTTTTACCCAATATAGTTGTTTTTCAGTCATCTGAACAATTGACTGAGAAAACTTGTGATGCAAGGCATGAAACTTGGTAAGATTATTCCTTGGGACATATAAGAAACCATAAATTCCATTTGAGGATTTTGAAACCCAAACTTCCTTGTGAAAAGTTAAACCCTAGTTGTGGATCCATTGCTTAAGAGGAGAATTTGTCTAATCAATTCTTGAGCAACCTTCAGCATTTGGAACCCTAGGATAATGTCTTGAATAAAATGAGAAGGAAAATTTAGGGTACAACAGCTTCCCCTGTTCAATCTTCTTAAACTTGAAAATTTATATTGGTCTATCTCCCATTCATGACTTGAAGCTAGAAGATGATTGAACACTTAAGTGCCCAGAAATTTGCACTCGCATGTGTAAGAGGTGACGTTGTTGTTTGATAATATTTCTTGAATAGGCTTAAAGATGTCATTCAGAGAGGTGATGGAGAGTCGTAAGAGATGGGCATATGGATTCCATCCAAATTAACTGTTGATAGAAGTATCAAAATGAGTCTACGCTTGATTGTATTTGAAGAAGGCTTTCCAGAATGAACCTCTGGGGAAGGTGTTTAAGTAGCTGTTTTTCAGATTTAGTCTGAGGGAGCTTCTTATAATAATTTGGTCTCTAAGGAGAGTGTTTGTGAGATTTAGTCTCTGAAGTAAATGCTCGTCATGAAGATAGTCACCCCGTCCTGTTTCTGGAATTGGTCTACAGTATACTTTTGTTGGTAAACCTGTCCTGTTTTGGGAATTCATACAACATGGCTCTGTCGATAGTTTCCCCATCCTATTTCGGGAGTTAATCTTTGCCTGGTTATAAATTTAGTTTCTCGTCCATTTTCGATAGTTAACCTTTGCATAGTCATATGGATAGTTTCCCCGTCCTATTTCGGGAATTAATCTCTGACCTGCTTTTTGTTGACGATCTCGTGCTATTTCAGGAATGCATACCGCCTGGTCATACAAATAGTTGCCTCGTCTTGTTTCAGCATTTAATTTTTGACCTGGTCATATAGATATTTTCCCCATCTTGTTTCGGGAATTAATCTGCGACTTGTTCGAGAATTGTTGATGATATTTGTTTGTTGGTAGACTTTTACCTGAAAAGATAAAAACTTAGTTGTATGCAATGTTATGATGTATGTAATGCACTGCGTAATGATGCTCTCAAAGTAAATGAGAGTGTGTTATATGTGTGTCGTATGCATATGCCATGATACTTGTAAATGATGTATGGAGGTGAGATATTGTTGAAGCGTATTGGTAGCTTTGTATAACATCTCCGATTGGGAAAATAAATCCCTGACTGTTGTTGGGGAGGAAGAATATGTGTAATCTTCAATCTTGTCTAGAATGTTTCTGCTGGGGATTCCTATTTTCTATTTGAGGAAACTGCGCTGGGGAATTTGATATATGCTTGGCAGAAGAGCTCAGGAACTTTGGTCGTTCATCGCTCTATTGGGGAATTTAACTCTCATATACCCTGACTGGGGATAAAAGAGATGGATAACCTTCCGAGGAACTTGTCTGACGGAGTTTTAGATATGGATATCGGCTCGTCAGAGGAGGATAAGGTTAATTGTTATCTGGTCCGGTTTTAGATTTTGTAGCCACTCTCTGGGGATAGCAGCCTGGATTATCCTTTGCTAAAGATAGGAATTTTCCGGTGATTTGTAGTAGTCAGAGAAATAGACTCAAGCTAGGAAGACTGAATTTTGTTGGGGAAATAAACCCTGCTGAAGAAATATACTCTTCTAAAGAAACAAACCTTACTGGAGAAATATATTCTGCAGAGGAAATATACTATGCTGAAGAAATAAACCTTGTTGGAGAAATATATTCTACTGAGGAAATGTGCCATGCGGGAGAAGAGAATTATGTAGGGTTTTTTATAGTTTTGGAGAAATAAACTCAGTTGGGGAAGAGAATTTCTATGAATTGTGCTGATGACATAATCTCTGATGAGGATCGGGACTCCGTAGGTTGGTGACATTATCGGAGAAAAGATCATACTCCTTTATCCGCTAGGGGGATCTACTGGGGAGTATGATTAGGTTAATTACTGGAAGATGCCTCAATTCATGTCTTGAAAGCATACTGGACATACGTGGAATGTATCTTTATAGGGAATGAGCTTTTGAAGATAGCCCTGTAGCAATTTCTCTATGGAGATTTATGGATGACTTGGACGTTATCCCAATTCCTAGCATCTTAAGTAAATGCTTATTCTTGTTTTTATGCATATATTTGCTAACAGTAATCATATTCATATGTATATGTTCATTCAATTTAGTCATTGGACGTTTTTATGAACAAAACAGAAAAAGTAAAACAAAAATTTGGATTTTGGAGTGGTATTTGTATTGATAACTTGCCTATAAATAAACGGTTTTGTACAAAGAGACATAAATCCTAGTAAGAGGACATTGTCGTAAAATGGAAAGAGTATAAAGTAAAAACAAAATATATAGCTATGTGGAAATAATCTCGCCGAGTTTCAACTCTGCTATTGCCCCTATGTCTTCGCGGTGGCAATTTTTATTTGATATGTGCGAGTTAAGTTAATCCAATGGCTTCGTATCAACATTTCTACCGCTACACATGTGAATATTGAAGGAGAAGTTGGTGCACATATCATTTGCATTATAAATTTATTTATGGTTGTGGTTGTGTGAGACTGACCTTTGTTATTATTTGGTTTACCATCATACTGGAAATTTTCACCGCTAACATTTGTAAGGGTAATTCTCACCCTTTTCTGTTTTGTGTGTGGCTTTATGCATATGTTGCATATTCAGGTAGCGCGTAGTGCTATTAAGTTGAAGAATGATGGTCAATGCCTTCTTTTTTATTTCCGTTTTATTTTTAGTACCCTTTGTGTCAATCTAATATTTTAACACAGGGGATGGAACGTTATTTGTTTGTTTGGATAATTATTGGGTTGTTTGTCATAAACCAGCGTGATTTTGAATAATTTCGTCTTATGAGACTATGTAATGATGTTGCAACAGATTTTTATTTATGTTGAAAACTATTTAATTCAATAATAGGTGTTTTGTTAGAGAATGTGTGACACCCTTGGATGAATATTTATTTGATTTAATTGAAATATATGTCGAGTCAAGAATAAGTTGTTACATAGTTCGTATCAGAGCATGTCAGTATGTTCGACTAGGTTTTGGTGAATTTTATATGTTCCCTAGTATGTCATGAATGTATGAACATTTTCGATGTGGTGTTTCTTCTAATAGTTATTTACTGGTGTACAAAGAAATGAAAGGAAGAAATGATCGTGTGATTGTTGGCACAGGCAAATGCAGCATTGTAGGCTCAATAGGGAGTGGCTGATGAATTTTGTGGGTTAGGCATGTTTCATATAAATAATCCACCAACTTTTAAGGGGAGATGTGATCCAAAGGGTGCCCAAGTTTGGCTGTAGGATTAAGAAGATCTTCCAGGTTATGGCTTGTACGAATGCTCAGTAGGTTATGTTCGATACTCACATGATGTCTAAGGAAGTTGAATATCGGTGGAGAAATGTTCGTCAGAGGTTGGAGGCTAAAGGTAAAACTGTTCTTGGACTATTTCCACGACTTAATGTTTTGAGAAGTACTTTTTGACCGATGTTCGTAGCAAAAAATAGATCGAGTTTCTTGAGCTGAAACAGGGAAACGTGATTGTTGTGGATTATGCCGATAAGTTCGAGAAGTTGTCTAATTTATTCCCTCATTTCAATGGGGTGGGAGCTAAAGGTTCTAAGTGTATCAAGTTTGATTGTGGCTTGCGTATAAATATCAATCAATTTATCAGGTACCAAGAGATTCGTCAGTTATCTAGGCTGGTTAATAAATTGTGTATCTATGATGAATATAATCATGCTAGATCTTCTCACTATAAGAGTGTTAGTGACAAGAAGAGTGGAAATTAGAATTGTGGCAAGTTGTATGTTGTTCGAGATTGTAAGGGTAAGTAGAAGTTTCAGTAGAAAAATAATGGTGGGAAAGGTTAAAGTGGGTGAGGTTCTTCTGCTTCTATCAAGTGTTTCAAATGTGGAGTGCTTGGTCATCATGATTTAGAATGTACTGTGATAACATGCTTCAAATATGGGAAACCAGGACATCAAGTTGCTTTATGCAAGAGTGTTGTGGTGACTTATTTCAACTATGGGGAGACTAGACATATTAGTACAAAGTCTCAGAAGCCCGAGAAGATGCCAGATGCCAAAGCTAGTGGGAAATGTTTTGCTCTCAGTGGTCCAAATACGTCAAAGTCTGATAATTTGATTCGAGGTACATGTTTTATTAATGTTATTCCTTTTATTACTATTGTAGAAACAAGTGTGACACATTCTTTTATATATGGTAATTATGTGAATAAATTGAATCTTGTGGTGTCTTTGATAAGTGGAAGTATGGTCATTGATACTCCCGGTAATGGTTTAGTGACTACTTATTTGGTTTGTTTGAATTTTCCTTTGACGATATCGAGTAGGGACTTTGGTATTAACTTATTATACTTACTATTAACTCAACTTGATGTTATCCTGGGAATGAATTGGTTGGTGTTAAACCGTGTTCATATCAATTATTATAACAAATCGGTATGTTTCCTGAGTTTGTAAAAGAGAAAGATCCTCTGTTTATATCTGCTAATCAGGTGGAAGAATTTTTGAAATATGAACCTCAAGTGTTTCTGATGTTTTCTTCCTTGCATGTTGAAAAAAAAGTAGAAATGGTTGATCTACGTGTGGTGTGTAAATTTCTGGATGTATTACCAGATGATATTACTGATTTACCGCCAGAAAAAGAAGTTGAGTTTGCCATAGATTTAGTACCTAGTAATATACGTGTGTCATTGGCACCTTATAGAATGTCTCTAGTAGGATTGGGTGAACTGAAGAAAAAGTTAGAGGAGCTAGTTGAAAATAAAAATTTTATACCAAGTGTATCGTTGTGGGGAGCTCCAGTGTTGTTAGTGAAGAAGAAAGATAACAGAATAAGGTTTTGTGTTGACTATTGCCAACTGAATAAGGTTACTATCAAGAATAAGTATCCTTTTCCCAGAATCAATGCCCTTATGGATCAGTTGGTTAGAGCTTGTATATTTAGTAAGATTGATTTGAGATCAAGCTATCATCAAATTCGAGTAAAGGATGAAGATATTTCGAAGACTGCTTTTAGAACTTAATATGGTCACTATGAGTACTCTGTGATGTTTTTTGATGTGTCTAACACCCCTGGTGTGTTTATCGAGTATATAAATAAAATCTTCAATCCTTACATGGATAAATTTATTGTAGTTTTTATAGAGGATATCATGGTGTATTCTAAGTTAGATGAAAATCATGCAGGAAATCTTCGTGTTGTGCTTCATGTTTTGAAAGAGAAGAAATTGTATGCCAAGTTGTCCAAGCGTCAGTTATGGTTACGAGAAGTGAGTTTTCTTGGTCATGTGATTTCCAGTGGTGGTGTATTGGTTGATACATATAAGGTAGATGCAGTGCTAAAGTGGGAGGCTTTAAAGTCAGTTATCGATATCAGAAGTTCCCTAGGATTGGTTGTATACTACATGAGATTTATCAAAGGTTTTTCGAAGTTAGCTCTACCTTTGAATCAGTTGACTCGAAATGGTCAAGCTTTTCTATGGGTATCTAGTGCAAATAAAGTTTTCAAGAACTAAATAAGAAATTGAAAACAACGCCAGCTTTGACTTACCAGACTCGACAAAACCTTTTGTAGTGTATTGTGATGCATCCAAAATGGGTTTAGGTTGAGTGCTTATGCAAAATGGACAAATGGTAACTTATGCTTCGTAAAAAATGAAGATTCATGAGCGAAACTATCCTACCCATAATTTGGAGTTGGCGGCTTTAGTGTTTGTGTTGAATATATGGATGCATTATTTGAATGGTTTGAGGTTCAAAGTGACCAACGATCATAAGAGTTTGAGATACCTATTTGATCAAAAGGAGATAAATATGAGGCATAAGACATAGTTATAAATTTTGAAGGACTATGACTTTAGCTTGAATGACCATCCTGGAAATGCCAATATTGTAGCATATGCTTTGAGTCATAAGTATTTTCACATGTCATCCTTTATGGTTAGAGAGGTAGATTTGATCGGTCAATTCAGAGATCTGATCTTGGTGTGTAAGGTGACTATTAATAGTGTGAGGTTAGGCATGCTAAAGCTAACCAGTAGTTTTCTTAATGACATCATAGAGATTTAAAACCTGGATGTGACTTTGGTTGATCATTTGTCACTTGTTAATTATAACCAAGATGAGGACTTAGAGTTGATGAGAATGGAATTTTAAAGTTTCAGAATAAAGTTCGTGTACCTGATGTGCTGGAACTTAAGAGAATGATTTTTGAGAAAAGTCACAATAGAAGTTTGAGTATTAATCTTGGGGCTACTAAAATGTATCAAGATCTAAAGAACATGGTTTGGTGGCCAGGAATGAAGAGAGACATTGCACAGTTTTTTATGCTTTTTTGACTTTCCTAAAGTCGAAGATTGAGCATCAGAATCCGTTTGGAAAGGTCCTACCTTTGGATATTCCTAAATAGATGTGGGACAATATCTCTATGGATTTCGTTATAGGTTTGTTAAATACTCCTAGAGGAAGTGATATGATTTGGGTGATTGTAGATATACATACTAAATTGGCACATTTCTTCTGAGTAAGATCAGTTTTTTGTTACAGAAGCTAACAGAGATCTACATCAGTGTGATTGTTAAGCTACATGGTGGTCCATTGAGTATTGTTTGTGACAAGGATTTAATATTCACGTCCAAGTTTTAGGAGAGTTTACAGGAGGCTTTGGCACTAGATTGAGGTTGAGTTTTGTCTATCATTCGCAGACAGATGGACAGACTGAGAGGATTATTTAGTCTTTATAGGACTTGTTGAGAGCTTGTATCTTAGAGCAAGGAGGTGCTTGGGACAATTATCTATCATTGATTGAGTTTACTTATAATAACATTTTCCATTCTAGTATTGGAATGGTATCTTTTGAGGCATTGCATGGTAGAAGATGTAGGACAGCTTGTGTTGGTATGAGTTTAGTGATAGTGTTGTGCTTATACCAAAGATTGTTTAACAAACTATTGAGAAGGTATTAGATTACCAAACATGTTAAAGATGTTTCCTACAAAATGGATTTACCACTATCTCTTTTGAATCTTTATGATGTTTTTCATGTATCCCAACTTGAGTGGTATATTCTCGATCCATCTCATATAATTCAAAAAGATCATATGCAAATGAAGGATAACCTAACCGTAAAGTCGGATGAAGGAATCTTATATGAAGTTGTTTTTGCCTGGTAATTTATTAGGGCAAAAACCTTTCTAAGTGGGAGAGAGTTGTAACACCCCGACTTTAGAATATTATTTTTATTTAATTATTTGAGTGATTAAATGTGTGTTGCTTGATTAACTTAAATTGTTCTAGGTTATTTGAATTATTTTGGTGTTTTTTTTTAGGGGGGGGAGGGGGTGTAGCGGTAGAAATGTTTAAGACTAAGCCATTAGATTGACTAGACTTATACAGATCAAAATAAAATTCTCCACCATACTTTATTATTTCCAAAGGAATTGGAAAAGAGTGAATAACCCAAAAGAGGGGGGAAAGATTCAAGGTAAGGGGGTTGGTTATGCAAAGGGAAGGTATTAACACCCTAAACATCTACGGTACTCCACATGAACCTCTTCGTAAAATCTGTATATTTTGGCTATAAAATATTGTATAAAAATGGATGGTAGAGGTGAGAAAAGAAATATATTTTATGGTTTTTTACACCCGCCGCGGTTGAGAACCTTTAGTGCCTACGTACCACCTTTTCGTGCAATAGGGGATCAGGGTACACGTAGTTCCTCTTTTAAAAAAAATTAAAACACAAGTGTGTTGGTTGATTTTATGAGATAAGACATTATCGTCATTGTCCGTGTGGAAAACATTCTTACTACCCACAATCATGAGAAAGGAGAATTCGCATCATCTCAAAGTGGAGGATATGGCTTGGATTTTAAAATCAACATTGCCTCACTCAACACCCAAATAGAAAATGTCTCTCTTCACTACATATTGTAGAAGTATAGTTGTTAGCATCACTACAAGGATTTACAAGAGTCCAATATTTTGAGAAAAGTTTTAAAGTAAAAAGCGAAAGTGGCAAAATGGTTTGAAATGAGATTAGTTGACTTTTAGTCTTCTCACAAAAATGTCAAGGTATTATTAAGTTGATTGAAGTTTATTTATGAAAAGGTTTTTAAAATGCATGGACCTAGGTCCAGGTTTATGATGAAAGTGGTTCAAGTTTAAAAAACAAGAAGGGTTTTCAAAAAGGAGGGAGAAGATTTTTGAAATTAAAGAAGATGGGAGGAGAAAAAGAGACTATCCTAAAGCATAATTTAAAAGCTAGGGATAAGAACCATCTAACCAACAAGAAGCCAATACTTGACATTATGAGTCAAGATAGAATTCTCATTCTTTGGATTGAAACCAAAAAAGCAAAGATACTAGATCTCTTGAGAGAACTAACCTTCAAGTGTATTAAGTCTTCATAAAAATTGGGCAGAGTAACGGCTGTATAGGGGTGAATTCCAGATTACAAACAAATAATGTAATCACAATAACCTGCACACAAAATAAACAAACAACTCAGTGTCTTGAGGTAAACCTCAAGAACTCCAGACAAAATATCAATTAAAGTCACAAGGTCTCCAATATAGGCCAATGTGTCTAATCATAAGTCCAAGAAGTCCAATGTTCCATAATGCCAAGGATAGTATCCAAATAGTCCAAATATTTTAAAGGTTTTTATGGTTCATGTTGATTATTAGGTGTCTTACAAGAGGAAAAAAAAGGATCAAGTGAGCAAAATAAAAAATGACATGAAATGTAATGATTAAAATAAATAGTACATAAAGCATAAAAAATAAAAGGGCATAAAGTAAAAACAATTTAATAATTAGTGGTTAGTTGGATGACCATCTTGAAACTTGCCTTTGGAACTCATTAGAGGATTGGTAGAACCAAAGCCTCCACACAACAAGTTGAATTTGCTTTTTGTCAAGTATATCATCCATTTGGAATCCTCAAAAGTACCATTTAATGATCAACGATGTTTAAGTGATCCGCGTTGACGACAAGTGTTGTAGATCCATTAGAGGATTGGTAGAACCAAAGCCTCCATATAATAAATCTCAAGGTTATTGGATCAAAGGGATCAAATTAACATACTTGGGCTTGCAAACATAGGTTTGGGCCACGAATAATTATTTATTCGAATCGAAACAAAATTTAGCGTTATGTTAAGCAATCGTAAATGGACTTATATAGAAGTCGCGCCTATTTTGTGGTCGGACAATAGCAAACTATGCACCATTTGTTTTGAGACATGATATAGAGATCATGTTTCAATAACAATTAGTGCAATAACAAAAGGGACAAGATGAAGAGGGGTGGAAAAGAATATACAAATCATATTTGAATTAAACTTAAATCAAACTATTATTAAAATCATTCATCCATTTTTATGGAGTTAGACTCAACATCATGGTTCCTATGATGTTAATAAAGTTTATGATCAAAATTCAACCCAAGCTCAGCCAGAAAATAATCACAAAATAATATTGCATTTAATATATACATTAAAAAAAGATTTTAAAAATGTTTTAGAATGGAAATAAGAAAGAAAAATATCAACTATATTCAAATTAATCAAGAAAAATTAAGTAAGACCATATAAAAATCAGAAAAGGACTCAAATATTTTTATAAAATTTTTGACAATTTTTAAAAGTCATAAACTATTTTAAAAATCATTAAAATTGTTCAAACAAATATAAAATAGTCAAAAATAGTAAGCATCAATATAAAAATTCCATAAAATTTTCAAAAAGTCAGAAATATGCAAAATGATATTTATGATTTTTTTTTTAATTAAGAAATGTCAAAAAGTATTTTTTAGGTAATTAAAACAAAGCAAATAATTCAAAAAAATATAAAAAATATCAATTGTCAAAATAAAAATATGAAAAAGTATTCATGAGATCAGAAATAATTCAAAGTATTTTTGTGAATTTTTTCATAATTTTTGAATAAAAAATAAAAGAGTTATGAATTTTTGAAAATTAAATCAATTAAACTATAAAATCAGAAAATAAAATAAAACCAAAAAGATATGGGCCATCAGATCATATTCAAAACGCGTCAGTAAGTTGATCCAATGGGCCAGACGCGGTGTGCTTGATATGGACCTTAGTAAGATGCGCAGGGAATCAGAAAAAAGGCAACCAATGAAATTAAAATGTTTGGCACGCTGTTGTACCCCAAAATTTTCCCTCTCACTTATCAAGAATTTGCTCACAAGATCTCCTTGGGCTCAAGACTGCACTAGGGTTTGATCAGCTCAAGGCACCTCCTTATGCACTGATGACCAAAATTAGGGTTTGAGTTTGCACAAGGATTTTTGAACTTCCAATTCCCCATATGACTTTCATAGATCATTGTGGACCCCCAAGACTACTCATGCCGAGTTTCAAGCCTTGGATCACTCTTTTGCTCAGTCAATGAAACAGTTGGCCTAAAAATCAGTTGTATTGGGGGAAAAGTCAACTATGGCCAATTTACAGTCAAACTTCATAATTTTTTATCCACATCAACATTTTAAACTCATATGTATCATTTGATCAAGTTTGGACCATAATTCCTCAAGAAATTTGATCAAATCTCCGAAAGGACAAAATGGTCAAAATTAGGGTATTGACTGGGAAAGGGCAATTTCTGATTTTTGACCTAGAAAATGGTCAATTGGTTTAAAACATGATCCTAAGAGTCCAATTTCAACATTTTTACCTAATGACATGGTTCAAAACATTGCAAGTTCATTGGATTGACAAATGAATTTTGAAGTCAACTTATCAAAAGTCAACTGTATACTGAAAAGTCAAACTTTGACTTTTTGGTCAAATTCAAGTGCCAAAGATCATAATTCATCAAAACATATAAAAATATGAAACTTATTCATCAAGAAATCAAAATGTCAAGATTTCATTTTGAAAAGTCAAAATTTCTAAACTTAGAAATTTTTCTAAGTGATAGAAATTTCATGTTTTTTCATAACTTTGAGCCAAAATTTCACCATGATGCAAGATGATTCAAGAGAAACTTCCAATATGAAAGTTGTAGATCTCCATGAAATATACAACTTTGCTTCACACAACTTCTTCCAAAAGTACTTGGATCTCAAGTTATAATTTTATGAACATAGGGTCATGAAACTAAACACTTAGTGAAATTTGGCCCTAATTTGACTAGGATTTTGACCTAACTTCATGACACTTTTTCATATAGTTCCAAGAGGAATCTTCAAAAGAAATTCAAATATGGATTGTAGATCACATTGCAAGCTTTCCAAAATGCCCAAGAACTCCTTGAGATCATTCTTGAGTAGGGATAATCAAAGAGATGAAGTTAGGGTTTTGCCACTTGAATTACAAGCCATTTTTGATGAACATATGAACCAAATCAATGTTAGGCTGCATAATATTTGCTTTGCATGCCTCAAACTTGTTTGTCACTCCATAATTAATGGATTAAACAAACTTTTGATCTATAATCCAAGTGATTTAAGCTTTATCCAATTCACATTGCCATTTTGGGAAGAAAGTTAACAATACCATTCTTGAAAAGTAAGCTTTATGCATAAAGTCCACTCTTGAGCCTCTAACTTGTTCCCTCTAATCAAGCCTCATCTACAAAGTCAGAAGCAAGTGTGATTAAAGCATAACCACTCTATCTTAGCAAGTACACAATACTTTGAAACTTGTTTTGTCAAAAAATCACATGTTTAGCTTAAAGATGCAAATTTGAATTTTGATCAACTAGAGCATCCCAAACTTGTTGCTTATAAATAGAGTCACTATTTGTGATCTAGGACACGAGCATGAAGACCCTTAAACTCAATCAAACTCCCTCTAGCCAGAAACTGTCTCAAAACACCATTGTTGTGCAAGTTCTGACTTTACATACCAAACTCCAAATCCCCTTGTGCGTTCTTTGGCCTCTCACTTCCAAAACCTTCTAAACATAAAATGCAAACCATCCAAAGTCCATTTGCTCAACTGTAACACCTCCATCATCAAGTTCTATTTTCAAAGACAGGGGTCTGCAACTTGACTTCTCCAGAGCTCCTCAGCCACTTTCAGCTCAAGCTAATCATTGCATTAGCTTCCTGGGACCTCAAGGAAGATAACCTGATCCTTGCAGCATTTTGAATCAAGCTCATTTGCATTTCACAAATTCCAGTTTTGAGGTATTTCACTTGAACTTCTATCTCATCATTTAAGCATCATTAATATTTATTTTGTGACGGAAATATGTAGACCTCATTGCCACGAAGCTGTACATATCCATAGTTTGCATTTACATGGCCCGGGCTTAGAGAATTTTAGAGTTGAAGTTTCTGAAAATTTTAGGGTTCAAATTAGGGCCACAAAAATTCTCATTTATCTTTGACTTTTAGCTTTAGTTATTTACATGGTTATATTCGTGAGGAAGAATGCAACAACTTTCATTTTGTCATCTTCCATTTTTGTAGAGAAATGAAGAAGTTACAGGTACATTGGCTGGAGGTTGAAGATGAAGTCATCAGGACTTGATTTTCCTTACATATTTATTGTTTTGTTTATATGAACGGATGTATAGCCACCCTAGTGGTAAAGTGTGCGCTTGTTAACCTTTGGGACCTGGGTTCAAGCCCCAGTCGTACCCTTTTTGTGTTTTTACATGTTTTTGCATTTTTTGACCTTTTTGCAGGGCGCCTGGGCCTTTGGGCTTTTTTGTTATTTTTTATTTACTAGCTAACCCCCCTGTGGACTACTTGCACCCCTGGCCCAGGTTTTTTTATTTTTATTTTTATTTTTTATTCATTTCATTTTTATTCTCTTAAATATTTTTCCTAATATTAGAAACACAAAAAAATAGATTTTCATTTTAACTTAGTTTATTTTATTTTTCTCACAAAAAAAATATTTTATTTAACTACACATTATTTATTTTATGGACTAGTCTTGTAAATTAAATTAAAACTAGGTTAATATTTATTTTCTCTTTACACCCATTAAATATATTAATTTAATATAAAAAAGGGTTACAAAATATTTTATAATACCTTAAATATTTTCAAGACATAAAAATATCAAAAAAACACTTTTCTCATAAACTTATTTTCTTTTATTTTAACTAATAGATTTAGGGTTTTGTTAAAAAATCTTTTCTTAAACAAATTTAGGGTTTATTTCTTTTATTAATTATTTTTCTTTTAATTAATTATATTAAGACAAAATCTCTTTTTTTCCAAAAAAAATCAAACATATATCCATTTACTTCACATTTTATATTTTTGTATATTTATTCACTTTTGCACATGGTATCCATTTAATTCCTTGAACATTGATACACATTCAATATGATTGTAATAGACTAACTAGGTTTACATTTTTGCAATTCCCATTTGTAATTTGTACACCCCCTCCCCTAATGATGTAATAGCATAGTAATTTTACTTTCCGCAATTTCTCGCTTTATATACAAATGCTAGTAATTAGGGTTTGTATGGAAAGAATAAAATCAATCAAATAGAAAACCCTAATTCAAGAAAAATCAATGCATGTAAAAAAACAAATTTGCACACATACACCCTTAGGGTAAACCCACTTTGTTGCCTTGCAAAAATGGCCATATTATGCATGTAAGGTATCTTAGCAAAAACAAGCAAATACAAGATCATAGTCCCTCGATGACGCTATCTAAGTTGCCTTACAAATGATCTTAGTCCCTCAAAAAGAATGCTAAGATACCTTACAATATTTCTAATCATGGTTATACGATGATCCACATTCGTCCCGTTTACATCCAAAGATAGGGTTGCTTACCAAATCAATGGTAAGACAACAATGTCAAAGGAAAAGAAAACAACAAGAAAGACATTTGAGTAGGTAGATGGATCCTAATTACTTGCTCCATTTCAAACAAACATCCTTTCTATTTTCAAAACAATCACATACACTTTCAAACATCTTACAAAATTGAAAACATTTTCAAAAGATCAAACATCTTTGTATACATTCTTACGAACGAGAATCATTACAAAGATTGCCTAAACAATGGCCTCTTTACAAAATACTTTCAAAAACCACATAAAGCACAATTTCAAACAAAAGCAAGTGATCTAGCATGTAACTAAGAGCCCATGGAAAACCATGGATGAAAATGGTGCTAATGCCTTCCCTTTTCATAATCTACCCCCCGAACTCAAGAAACAATCTCAAAGGTCATTCAAGTGCTTTTTCACCTTTCCTTTTGGATAAAAGAAAAGTCGGTGGCGACTCTTGCTAACCGCAACATTTTTAAATCAAACGCAAAACCCTCTAGTCAGTTCTCCAACCGTATCACACACGCTATCATTGACTGAGACGAGACATGTCATCGTCTTAAACCTCCAGCCACCCTGCAATGGAGGTTTTGTGAGATCTTTTAAACGGTAAAATTAGGATCCCAGACCAGTATCATTGGATTCATCTCTTCAAGAGGATCCTAACACCACCATCGCGCCAAATTTATATAAATATACAAAGAGATATGAATCAAAAATCTCGAAAATAGTGAGCACCTTTAATGTGAGATTTCTCTCTCAATTCTCAATGTATTTAAAAATTGTAAGAAGCGCTAAAATCAGGAGAAGGAGTAGAACAGGTTAGTGCTTTATTTGGATCCAAATGGTGGATAATTCTACCTTTTCGAAGTTCAAGAAAGAAGCTCTGAAACTGGACTTTTGTTGCTTGAATTATAGCTCGTTTTGCTTGGTTTAGGTGCTGGAGAGTTTGTTTGATTCTTAAGGAAGATGAATGCGCAAAGAATTTTGGAAGAAAAGGCAGGAATATCATAAACTGATTTCAAAAATTTGAAGTTCGTGTGAGGTTTTAACAGAGTGTTTTTGGCTCTCAAAGCTTGAGGAAATGAATGGGGGATGACCCTCTATTTATAGGGAATCAAATGGAATGTTCAAGCGTGTGAAATGATGAAGTTTGGAGGGAAATAGTGTGAACCTGATGCACGAGCAAAGTGTGATCTAATTTCCATCAAAACTCATCCAATCCTTGCGTTTTAAGGTTTTAATCCACTTTGGAAACTTGGTTAAAAATGTTTAGATCACAAACGCGTGCTAATTTGATGGTTAGAGGCCAAAACATGAATTTCAAATTCTGACTTATGAAGAAACTTCAGTTCCAAGTTACCAAGTTCAATCAAATGGCATTCTCATCTTAAGGGGTCTTAAGGCATGATTCTTGATGCTTTAGAAATATGAGGTTACAAGCTTCGCAATGGAAAAGAATAGAATCAAATGCATGCTTGAGCTGAAAGTTGCATTGAGTCAAAGTTGGGGAAAAAAGGTTGACTTTTCATACTTAGAAATATTTCAAATTTTTCTTCAAAAGTGACCTATAATGTTTTGTATCCAAACATGGCCTTCCACTTGGAATTTTCTCTTGACCAAAATAGATGGCATGAAATAGACCTCTTTAATGACATTTTGAAACTTGAACAATTCAAAATCTCCAAAAATTGAGAGAGTTATGAATTATTGAAGTTGGCAAAAAATCATAAAATGACCTATAATCTTTTGTATCGTTAGGGCTTATTCCATCCATTTTCTCACTTTGGAAATCAAAGAAGGCATAAAGTTCACATCCTCAAGATCATTACGGAAAAAGAGTGGGCTCAAGGTGATAAAAATTGACCAAGCTATGATCATTTGAAGTCACACATGAGAAAGATATACTTCTTTGAAGTTCAAAACCCTAGCTCCTAGATCAAGAAAACGCTTTGAGGAACCTTGAGAAATTTGAATCACCTTCTTGTAGAAACACCCTTTCTTTGTAAATATAAGTTGTTGAGGATGAAAATGAGAACTCATAGCCACCAAAACCACTTCCATATCTTGAGAATTGAGATATATATGTACTTGTGATCAATGGGAACAAGACCTTGTCCAACCATGACAACTTCTCCAATCAATCCCTTGCACTTTTAAATCAATTTTGACATCTTAGAAATGTAGTGAACCAAAATAAACTTTCCATGCCATCCCTTCCAAAACAACATCAATGGTGAGGTTTGGACTTCTCAAGCTTTATTGTATAGGGCATGGAAATAAACTCATGAATCCATGAAGCAACTTGCTAAATCTCATTGCCTTTACCTACATTAGTAACAAGCAACACAAAGCAACATTTCATTTTATTAATTAAAATAAAAATCAAGACAAAATATTCATGGTCAGAAAAGAAAACAAGTCAAGGTGCTTGGTGATTCCTCAAAGAGCAAAGCTAAAGGTAGGGAGGAGAACCAAGAACCCTAATGTGATCTTGTTGTGATTGAATCAATATGGTATGATGAAGGGGTCTTAGGGGAAAAACTGGGGTATAACAGGGGGGGGTTAAGGTTATTTTAGTAACTTAATAAATAATGTGAATATAGAGTATTCGAGAGCGGAGAAATAAAATATAATTTATTTAAATTATTATAATAATTAGATATATTTAGAATAATTAGCTTAATAAAACATATAATGGTTATTTTATAATTATTAAGTAAATTAGATTTTTATTAAATAATTATTTAGTGAAATTTTTATTTAATAGAATAAAAGTATTATTTTAATTAGAAAATATAGAATAAAATAATTATTCAGATATTATTGTTAAAATTTCTCATTGTCATATACTTGAGATGGGGTGTGAGTGAGAGGGGTGTGGAATCTAATTAAGAATTTTTAAGATTGTATATATACTAACGTGAGGGGTTGAGAAAGGTTACAAGAAAACAAAAGAATTTAGAAAAGTAGTCGATCGTGAAATGGGAAAGAGGCGTTGGACCAATCGTAGGAACATGAAGGAAATTGTCAAAGCTTTAAATTTCGAGGTAAGGAGGGAATTGCTTTACCTACGAGTGATTTTAGGTAACCAGGATGGTGAGGGGTCCTTACCCTCCCATATGCGCCATATTTTTCTCTATAATTTCTTCTATAATTTCTCCTTTGTAGTTTATTTGGCCAAATGGGGTTTGGACAAAACTCTTTTGGCATCGATTGATAAATAGATGAATTTCTACGCCTTTTGTTTGTGGCCAAATGGAATTTGGGTAAATCCTCTATGGCCATAAATAGATTGTTTGTTATTGATGATGTACATATAGTGATATATGAAATTTCTTTTAATATGTGTTGTTACCTTATGGGATTTTAATGATATTTTAGATAGTGGTTGGTATGTATGAATCTGTCAAATATACGTTATGTCTTTTTTTTGGGACTTTTTTAAAATCTGTGAATCTGCATAAGGTCTGTAGTATATTTTGAGATAAATTTGGAGCTGTATTTTTCTACCTGTTTTGATGAAATCCTAATCTTTTTGGCCTCTTTCAAACGCGTAAAAATTAATATTTTATAAAAGTCAAAAAACATAATTTTCTTTAAAAATGGATTTTTATCTGAAAATTTGAGTTTTGGGGGAGGGGGCCAAATATAGGAAGAGGGACAGCGTTGCACCGATGATAGTGAAGGCAGGCTGCAGAGCTTCAGAGTTCAGCGGGCCACGGCAGCAGGCCGTGCTGCGATGGCTGTAGCCGGGGCCAAAAAGAACCACAAGGCAGCACGAGACGGTGTTGAAGGGGAGCCACACAGTTGTGGAGGTCGTAATAGTGGCGGTCGTGTCGCGCTTATCGGATGCGGTGGAGAGTTTGGCCTTAAACAGAGGATGATGTTCTCGCAGTGGACTGCAGAAGTGAGTCGGGTATAGCAATCTGCGAGCAAGTCGGGCATTTTTGGCAATTTCGAGTTCAGTGGTTGTTTCGCTGATTTTAAACTATTTTTAATGTTAGTGGCCTTTTTGTTTCCTTTGGATCATTTTTGAATAATTTTGAGTTAAACTACCATTCCTTAGTGTTACTTAGACTTATCACTCGTGAAATTGTTAGTAGAGCAATTTTGAGATTTGGGGATTGTTGTATGACTGTTTAGAGTCGCTTTGAGTTATTGTTACAGTCTTGAATGGATCTTGAGTATTAAATTATATAATAAATTACTCTATTGAGATATTTTGAGCGTGTTCAGATATTTTTTTGAGTTATTGAGTAATAATACACCGTTACTCAATTATTAATAATTTTGAGATATAATATAATTATTTAAGATTAATTGTATTTTTTTAGTTGAGTAATCCGGTGAGATTAAGTGAGGCCTGAATATTGACAAATCTATGGTTCAAGAGTGGAACCTATTTTGAGTATGATTTTTTTAGAAATACTTTGATAAATGTTTTAGTTGTATGCTTGTTTTCTAAACATAATCATGCATGCATATATATTGAAGTTAGGTAGGACTTTGGTCTAGTGAGGTCAGTTTCAGAGAAGAACCATAACGATCTCATGTCCAGAGAGGGACACAATTCAAAGAGGAAACAGAGATAGGGATAAATCAGTAATACACCTATGATATTAAAAAACTTGATAGCACATATGTAATACGGTGGGAAAACTGACTTGTTTTGCATTTCATCACAAATGTTGCGGTTAGCAAGAGTCGCCACTGACTTTTCTTTTATCCGATATGGATAGGGTGAAAAGAACAGGAAAAACTTTTAAAGATTTTAAGTTTGGGGGGTAGGTTATGAAAAGGGAAGGTGTTAGCACCCTTTTCATTCGTAGTTATCTATGGGCTCTTAATCACTTAGTTCACTTTGAAAATTTGCTTTTTGTGTGAGTTTGAAAATATTTTGAAAAATGCCTATGTAAGGCAAACTTTATAATGATTCTTGTATCGGTCCTCAAGAATGCATACACAGTGTTTTGAAAATATCTTTGAAAGTGTTTGTGTGAGATGCTTTTGTTTTGAAAAGTGTGAGCAAGTGATTAATAGTATTATACCCACTCAAGGTCTTTCTTATATTTTTCCTTCTCCTTTAGATAGTGATATCCGTACCATTAGTTAGTAGGAAGCCCTATCATTGGATGTGAAGGGACAAGCGAAGGGTCATCGTACAGTCATTGAAGGTAACTTATAAGGATGCTTTAGCAGTTTTGTAAGGGACTAGATGATTTTTCGAAAGGCAACATCGAAGGATCATCGATGACTATGATCTTTTATTCGAGGGTCTTTGCTAAAGCATCCCTATGTTCGAGGGACATGAATGTTATTTTTCCTAAGGTAACAGATGGAGGTTACCCTAGAGGTGCAAGTGTGCAAGTATGTTGATTCGGTTATTTTATCTTTCCTTAGAGTTTTCTTGCATTTGATTATTATCTTGCCATACAATCCTATTAGATAACAATTATATATACATATAAGGCATACAAAGTATAACTGCAAGAAAATAAAATGCGAGAAAGTAAAGACCTATAAGTATTACATGGCTTCGGGAGAATTACAATATTTACAATTTTGCGGGAATTTAAACGCTAAGCTATTACAAAAAAACACATGTGACCTATACAATCGTTTCTAATAAAATAAAGGGTAAACGTAAACACAAAATATTTGCAAAATATTTCTTAAAGTCTTAACATCTAAAAGATTAGAAATTAACTTTTTATGTATTTTTTGGTTTGATTTGAATAATAAAATAAATAAATTTTAAAATCTAGATTAAATACTTAATTAGTTATATAAAAAAAACCTAGATCTAATTAATTAAATATAAAAAAAAAAAGTCCAAAATTAAATTAACCTATTAAAAGTATAACTCTAATTTTATTATATTTTTATGATTTTTTTATTATTAAAAAATTAATTAAAATAAAAAAGAAATTAAATAAACAAAAGAAAAAAGAAAATTAGAAAAAAAGTTCAAAAATGCTAAAGGGAAATAATATGGTGCAGGCGTTGGGACTCGAACCTATGCCATTTGCATCACAAATTCCCTCCCTTGCCAACTGAGCTATGTGCCTTTTGTGTTGGGAAAATAGAACTTGTTTATTATATGACAAACCTGTGCTAATTTGGAAAAAATAACAAAAATATTGCAAACGCGTGGATCGAACCCACACATCTACGTTTAGAAACCTTCGCCTTGACCAGCAGTGCTACTCTCTCATCCGGTCATAAAATGCAAATGAATAAATATAATATAAAATGAGTTTAAAATATAATAAAAAATGAAGGGAAACGTGCGCGCTGAGGGTGTGGTCCAAATGTTTTAAATGGGCCAATGGAGTTATGCCACACAGCCCCGGAGAGGGTCAAACCACCACACACGGTGGTTGACCACCTTCTTCTCTGTTCACCCCAAAACCCTATCCTGCAAAATACTGAGATTTGAAACAAGAGGTTTAGTCTACCCCCCTAAATCAGGGTTTGTGAATTTAGTGGTGGCGTCCGTTTAGTCTGACAATGCTTGTAAATGAAGATACGATGAGGCCAGAGTTTATACCCTAACAATGGCATTCTCTGATCCCTGTGTCAAACCTTACATGTAATGCATCAATCATGTTCTAATGATGCGGATGTGGAGATCTAACATTTTAGCAACAATTGAAACTGCGTGAACATGAAAGTCTAAAACTTACCAAACTTATCGAAATGATGATGATAAAGGGAGTGTTCTCAGATGTTGTGGATTTAAATAAAGGGTGGAATGGAACCCTGAGACCTTCAGTAAGCTGATGTGATTCCTGGTTTCGCTTGATGAGGGCTGGAAATAAGAGTTTGCTTCTGCCCTAGTTTTATGAAATTTTGGAGAATTTTTGGATCTGTTTTTGGAGGCAGCTCAGGTGGCTTAGTGTATGAATGATTTGAGTATTTACAGAGTATCACCTCAGGTCACACAAATGAGGAAAAGACCAAGTGTTCAATGTATTACCAAAAACGTGTGAAACATGTTTTCAAACATTCCATTTTGAGAAGATTATGTCTCAACTCTTGTCTCCCACGGTTTACATGGTTGCCAAAGGGTCATTGGGCCTTAAATTTGATCCAAAAACCAAGCCCATATGCCTTGGTCCATCATTTACTATTTCATTTAATTTATTTTGTATTTAATTGAATAAAAAACAAAATAAATGAAATACAAATAAAAGATAAGGAGCTAATGGACTTATGGTCTCTTATCATGTCATGAACATGTTTGAACTTAAAAAATTAGGTCCATTAGCCCACAATTTCAAAATTAATCAATGTAAGCTTCATCATTTCTCAAAATTTGATCAACTTTCACCAATCACAACTATCTCAAATTTCATTATTTGAAGGTGATCTTGGATGTTTTGGAAAGCTCACGATGTCCCCTACAATCTCTATGTTGATCATTTTTTCATTTGAATAATTTATCTTGATGAAATTTGCCTTGACAAAAAGTGTCTTTTTGTAGACTTTTGAAATGACCCATAATGTTTTGGCCCATATCTCTCAAATGAAGCATCTTTTGCACTTGATCTTAGAGAGACAAAGTTGTAGGAAATTAAATGTCCTTCAAAATAAGCTTTATTTGATAAAAATATGATGAAGCATGTGAAATTTATGCTTGGTCAAAGTTCAGTTGACTTCTCCTTAAGAAAACCCTAATTTGGTAACTTTTGACTTTTGATGAAATGAGAGTCTTCTTGATGAATCATGAATGACGCTTGATCAAATGATGAATATGACTTCAAAATTTTATGTTGACCAAAAATCTTAAAGTTTGAATGTATGTTGACCATAATGACTTTTTGTCCAATACAATTGACTTTCAATCATCTGAGCAATTGACTGAGCAAACTTGTGATGTAAGGCTTGAAACTTGTCATGAGGGTGCCTTGAAGCATATGAAGAACCATGAAACTCAATTGAGGCATTAGGAACTCAATTTTCTTTGAGAAAACCCAAACCCTAGTTGTAGGTCATCTGTTTAGGAGGATGGTTTGACTGATCAACTCTTGAGTAGCCTTGAGTACTTTAGACCTTCGTGAGCATGAGGAGGTATCTTGAATCAATTATCTTCAAAAATAAGTGGGCAAGTTTTTTGGTACAATAACATGCATATTGTAAGATAATTGGGTTCATTTCACATTTGCATTATAAAGTGGATTATGGTTGTATGAGGATAACCTTTGTTATCATTTAGCATACCATCATGATCTTAATTTTTGAAGGAATTCAGACTTCACACACAAGAGGGGGTGATTTGCAAGGTTTGTAAAAGCATGGTTTTAAAAAACTTTTCGAGATTAAAATCAAAGTTTGATAACATTTTCTTATTTCTAAGCAGCAGAATATAAAAATAAAATGTGGAAAGTAAAAGAGTTAAGGGAAGAAAATAAACACCGAAAGTTATATAGGTTCAGTTAAAAATGAAAGTGAAATATTTCTCTCCCTAATAACTAGTCTTGAGAGTTTCCATTATATACTTGATATCTTTTAGTAGGTGAAGCTCATTGTGATACGGTGGCAGAACCGACTGTTATACTGGTTTGCATTTTGTATTCTTAAATTTCGTGGTAAGCAAGAGTCATCACCGACTTTTATTTCATCCAACAAAGGAAATGGGAAAAGAACAGAAATAACCTATTTCGAGAATGTTTCTGAGTACGGGGGGTAGATTATAGAAAGGGAAGGTGTTAGAACCCTTTCTATCTGTGGCTTTCCACGGGCTCTAGGTACTTGCTCATTTTTAAATTGCTTGTGTGTGCTTACTTTGAAAAGGTTTTACTTCGTGATGACTCTTGTATCAGTCCTCAAGAGTGTGACGAAGTTTGTTTTGAAAAGTGTTTATGCGAAAAAGTTTTGTTTGAGCAAGTACCTAAGAACTAATCTACCTACTTGAAAAAGGTTTGTTCGTTTTCCTTTAGATAGCACTATCCTATTATTAAGGAATAGGCAGCACCGTTGTTGGAGTTTAAAGGGACATTCGAAGGGACGAAATGGTCTCTGAAGGCAACAAGTGGAGATACCTTAGCATTTCGAAGGGACTATCGTCATGAGATCAATTCGTAGGCAACTCGAGGGACCAGTAAGGACTATGATCTTTATGACGACTTTGAATCATGGGTCATTGCTAAGGTATCCCTACACTCGAGAGACAAGGCCATTATTTCCGAGGAAACCGAGTGGAGTAAACCCTAGGAGTGAATATGTGCAACAGTGTGCTTTTTTCAGTTATATTTATCTTGCAGTTTAGTGATCTATGATTTATTCATTAATCACACATGCTTGGGTTTCTAACAGTTATATACAAGCATACAAAATATAAAAGCAAGAAAATAAAAGTCCTACGCTTATTACAAGGCTTTGGGAAGGGGATTACATATTCAAAAACCTGGGAAAAATGATAAGCGAAATATTAAACCTAATTTAACTATTACAACTTGGGAGCAGTTACAATTCAATAATAAAAAGAAAATTAAAAATGCACGGTAAATTAAATGCGAGAAGTGATTGGCCGACCTAGAAAACTAAATTGCAAAAATATTTATTTTATTTTTAACGGAAAAGTTAAGTTAAGTACACAATTAGACCTAGTTCTAATTATTTTGAATTATATGTATAAAAAAAATATTAAGTTGCTCTAATTTAATTAATGCTAATTAATTAATAAAATACTTTTACAAAAAAAGAATTTTTGATGTTTTTTTATGATTTTGATTAAAATAAAAAATGATATATTTTTGATGTTGTTAAAATATTTAATTAATAAATAATAAAAATAGAATTAAATAAAAAGAAAGAGTGAGAAGTTGGGCCTGTAGGGGCAACCCAGGGAGGTGCATTCTGAAATTTTTGTCCAGGCCCACTATTCTGAGCCTAACATGCGCCAGATCTAGTGTGTCGGTCTCCTAATGATCCATGGTATGACTACGCATATGGGACGTTGGATCTGGATGTGATGAGATCTTAGGGGTTAGATATAAGGCCTTATGATACTCTTGTGAAGGTGAGGCGCATGGGATCTGAAAAGAAATATTTGGAAAATAAGAAAATGTTTGGGCTAGGGGTCGAACTCAGGTCCTCCCACTTACATACATGCTTCGTTGCCAGCTACACTGGGATGTTAACTTGTTAGTATAATAACAATAATATGCCTTATATGAAAATGAGTGATTAGCTAGAAATTTAAAAAAAGGCGCACGCTTATTCAAAACAACCAATGGGATCAAGCCACATATCTTCTTATTCCTTCCTCTGTCGTGTTAGATAACGACCTTTTACCTACAGACGATGTCCGTAGCTACAACCCTGTGTCATTCAAAAATCAAATGCAAGAAATATAAATTCCCATGTTGACCATGAATGAACTGGGCTTGAAGTCCCTAACACCATGGTACCCACGTCTAGCCTTAATTTTTCCTGCATTAGGAAACCCCAAAATGGAGCTTGAAACCCTAGGAATGGAATTTCGTGATTCCTGTACCTATACTAAAATTAAACAATCCAGATACGTTGCATACATGATGATAAACATGAATATGTATTTAGAACATGTTTATGATGCCAAAATTATTGAAAACGATATTCAAAAAAATAACAAACTGTGAGGCTTAATGAGCGCAATTCTGGATGTTCCAGGCTTCGAGGATGCTTGATATTGCTTCAATGATCACCCAGGAACACGATTTGACCTTCAACGCCTTGAACTGGTATGTGATTGAAAATCTGATTCTCACTTTTTTTGCAAAAATTGAAAACTTGGTTCTTGCTCTTGGAGGCAGTTGCGCGTCTGAATCCTCTTGTTTAGGGTTCACCATGATCTTGTATATGTATGGAATCAAATTAGGTCATTTGTTTTAGCAAGAATCCAAGATATGAATGTGTTTTCAATTTTCTTCCTTTATTTCCAATTGTGGAGATTCTCTCCTTTCATGGCATGGCACGATCTTGCTTGGCTATTGACAGCACAGGAGATCTTCATTCAATGCAAAAAAATCCCAAAAACAAATTATGTGATTTGTTTTGATTTTATTTCAATTTTAAATGAATTAAATCACAATAAATCAAATAAATAATTGAATGAGGCCTGGAGTGGTTCATGGTTCGTGGACCATGTTAAGAACAAGCTCCAAACTTGAAAAGATAGGCCCATGTGGAAAAAATGCAATTTTGGGCACATTTGACTTTTGGCAATTTTACAAAAATGGTCAACTTTGACAAGGCATATCTCCTCCAATTTTAACCCTAGAGAGGTGTTCTTAGACTTTTTAGAAAGCTTAGGATTTCCCCTAAACAACTCTTTTGGTCTAATCTCAATTGTATCTCCCATGTTCATGTGAGAAGCCTTGACCCAAAAGGTATTTTTGTTGACTTTTCAAAAGGGCCTATAATGTAGAAATTCATAGCTTTTGATGAGTGAATATTTTGAACTTGTGGGATGAAGATGAATTGTAGGGAATTGCACCATCTTGAAAATGAGCCTTGGATGGAAAATTTCTGATAAAGCATGAAGGAGTTATGCTTGGTCAAAGTTTAGTTGACTTTTCCTAAGAAACCCTAATTTAGCAACTTTTAAGTTTTGATGAATTGGGAGCATTCCTTGAGGAATCATGATCAAACCTTGATCAAATGATGAATGTCACTTCAAAATGTTGATGTTGACCAAAAATATTGAAGTTTGACTATATGTGGGCCACAGTTGACTTTTGACCTAATACAGTCGATTCTCAAGCATTTGAGCAGTTGACTGAGCAAACTTCTTGTGCAAGGCTTGAAATTTGACATGGATGATCTTGAGAACATATTGGGACCATATAAGGCATTTGGGACCTTTGTAGTTTACACATCTTGATAAAAATGGAAACCCTAGTTTGAGGTACATTGCCTTAGGAGAGAGTTTGTTTGGTCAACTCTTGGGCCTCTTTGAGCAAGTTGAGGACCTCAATGGGCATATATTGAGTAAAATGAAAGGGTAAATTTTGGGGTACAACAGCTGCCTTTATTCAATCTTCTTAAACCTGAGGATGTAGATTGGTTGTCTTCCTTTCGTATTCTGAAGGTGGAAGATGATTGAACACTAGAGTGCCCAGAAATTTGCACTCGCATGAAGTGATACTTGATTTGGTGATAGCGGGAATGGGATTACAGATGCCATTTGGAAGTTGTTAGAGAATCATCAGAGATGGGATTAACGATGCCATCCAGAAAACATATCGGTTGCCTAAAAGATTCCTTTATGAGAATTCCTATACCTACCATTGAGGAGGACTTGTCTGGAGAATGTTGATTCACGTCTTGGAAAATATAGAATAGGAGCTGCGGTTCTTCATCTCTCAACTGGGGAATTAACTCCATGTTGTAAACTGTCGTCTGGAGATGAAAGAGAAGGAAACTGGATAATAAGGTTACTTCAAAATGACAGCCTGAATATTAGGGCTATGAGAAGGAACTTGGGTCGTAGGGTTGCTTCGGAATGAAAATCCTGGATAGTAGGGCTGTGAGAAGGAACCTGGATAGTAGGGTTACTTCGAAATGAAAGCCTGGATAGTAGGGCTTATGGGAAGAAACCTAGATGGTAGGGTTACTTTGAGATGAAATCTTAGATAGTAGGGCTATGAGAAGGAACCTGGATAGTAGGGTTACTTCGAGATGAAAGCCTGGATAATAGGGTTGTGAGAAGGAACCTGGATAGTAGGGTTACTTCGAAATGAAAGCCTGGATAGCAGGGCTTATGGGAAGAAACCTGGATGGTAGGGTTACTTCGAAATGAAAGCCTGGATAGTAGGGCTATGAGAAGGAACCTGGATAGTAGTGTTACTTCGAAATGAAAGCCTGGATAGTAGGGCTTATGGGAAGAAACATGGATGGTAGGGTTACTTTGAAATGAAAGCCTGGATAGTAGGGCTTATGGGAAGAAACCTGGATGGTAGGGTTACTTCGAAATGAAATCCTGGATATTAGGGCTTATGGGAAGAAACCTGGATGGTAGGGTTACTTCAAAATGAAAGCCTGGATAGCAGGGCTTATGGGAAGAAACCTGGATGGTAGGGTTACTTCGAAATGAAAGCTTGGATAGTAGGGCTATGAGAAGCAACCTGGATAGTAGGGTTACTTCGAAATGAAAGCCTAGATTGTAGGGCTTATGGGAAGAAACCTGGATGGTAGGGTTACTTCAAAGCAAAAGTGTAGATTAGTTGACTCGTTCGGTTTAGGAAGTTGAGTTTCCATTAGTCGACTGTAGGCGTGACCTATATAACTGCTGGATTTGTTGAAGCTGATCGTCTTCCCTGGAAATATAACAGGGTTAATTATGTGTGATGCATGAAATGCATGGTGAGATGACGTTCTCAAAATAAATGAGATAATGTTCTATATGATATGTATGCGCATGTCATGATGTATGTACATGAAATGCTATCGGAGTATAAACTCTACGAGGAACAAACTTAGGAAGTGCATTTTTGTAGTTGAAGGGATGAAGTCTGTCGGGGATTGAGCCTCTGTATCCAGAGAAATAAACTCTGCTTGGGGGATGAAATTTACTGACCCACCCGTGATTATGAAATTCGACTGGGGGATATAGCTGTCAGGTTTCTGAATGACCCTGGCTGGGGAGGTTACGTCCTATTTCGGGAAAGCCGACATCAATGCTTTTGAATACTTTTACTCTATGGGGAGTGTATGTACTGATGATTATGCTCCAAAGCTAACTCTATCCCGGTTACTGCTGGGCATAGTAACTGTCGGGTTTGGCACTTCTTGTTTTTGCCCCTGTTTCTGGAATTACGAGTAATTGTCTTTGTTTCTCATGTAAATATTTATGAGCAGCAATCATTTTCAAATGCATATGTCAAAAATAAATCATTGGACGTTCTTGCAAAGAAAAATAGAAAAATAAAAACAACTCGAAGTTTCTTGTGAAAATGATTTGTATTTATTTTTGAAGTTGGCATGTACTAGGCGTTTTTGTACAAGGAGGATGACATTCTAGTAAGAAAATGCCGCCGTAAAAATAGAAGCTATACAAATTTATGTAAAAGAAAAACAGCTATGTGAAACAACCCCATTGGGTTCCAACTCTGATATTTCCCCTATATCTTCAAGTATCTCATCACTTTGTTGTTTGTCCGAAGTTGATTTGGCTGATTGGTGCCGTCCGAGCTTGATAGCCGATATTGAAGTCTGGTCGCAAGATGATCCAATGAGACATAATAATACGCTTTATATCCCTAACTTTTTCCTTGACTGCCCTTTCGGGTTTTCAGTCCACCGGGATACCCTTTTTTTGCCCAAGCCGCCCTTTTAGGTTTTCGACTTTCCAGGTGTACAGATTTTTTCATTTTCATCCCTTATTTTTGCCCGAACCCTTTTGGTTCGCCAGGAAGCCCTTATTTTTTCCTAGGACAATCAGCCTAGCGGGTCTTTTGATTAGGCATAGTATCTTTTCACTATGTCTGCATTGACGGGGTGAGGAAGGTTGTCACCATTTATGGTGGTTAGAATCATAGCTCCACCCGAGAAAATGTTCTTAACTATAACTGGCCCTTCGTACGTGGGAGTCCATTTTCCCCTGGGATCACCTTGCGGCAGTATGATGCGCTTGATCACTAGATCACCGACTTGATATTCTTGACACCTTATTGTCTTGTTAAAGGCCTTGATCATTCGTTTTTGATACGTCTGACCATGGTGTATAGCAGTAAGTCTCTTTTCATCGATTAGACTTAACTGATCAAGTCGGGTTTGGATCCAGTCGTCTTCGTTCAAACCTACATCTTTCATAATCCTGAGAGAATGTATCTGGACTTCGATGGGTAGGACTTCCTCCATGCCATATACCAGAGAGTAAGGTGTTTCCCATGTCGAAGTCCGTGCTGAGGTACGGTGCCCATGAAGAGAAAACGGTAAAATCTCATGCCAGTCTTTGTATGTCACCATCATCTTCTGTACAATCTTCTTGATGTTCTTGTTAGCTGCTTCAACAACGCCATTCATCTTCCGTCGGTAGGGAGAAGAATTATGATGCTGTATCTTGAACTGTTTACAGAGATTAGTGATCATTGTGTTGTTAAGATTTGTACCATTGTCAGTAATAATTATCTCTGAGACACCATATCGACAGATCAGATTATGTCGGATAAACTGCACCACGACGTTCTTGGTTACTGTGGCAAAAGAGGCTGCCTCAACCCACTTCGTGAAGTAATCAATGGTTACTAGGATGAAGCGATGTCCATTAGAACCGGTGGGCCTGATTTCTCCGGTCATGTCGATGCCCCACATTGCAAAGGGCCACGGAGCTGTCAAGACGTTTATAGGGACCGAAGGCACATGCACCTTATCAACGTAGATTTGGCACTTATGACAAGTTTGAGAGTGCTGATAACAATCGGCTTCCATAGTGGACCAGTAATATCCTGCCCGTAGGATCTTCTTAGTAATGATATGTCCACTGGAATGGGTTCTGAAGGTACCTTCATGTAAATCGGTCATGATCCTCTCCGCTTCGCTCTTTTCTACACATTGTAGTAATGTAGAGTCATGATTGCACTTGTAGAGAATTCCATTACTGAGGAAGAACTTTGCAGCGAACCTCCTCAGAAACTTCTTATCATTGACAGATTCCCCTTCGGGATACTCTTGAGCCTCGATGTATCTTTTGACTTCGTGAAACCAGGGTTTGTATGCCACTTCTTCGGTATCAATTTCACAGCAGTGTGCTGGTTCATCCAACCTCTCAATGGTGATTTGGTGAGCTTCATTGTCCCACCTAACTTAAAACATAGAAGACATGGTAGTTAGCGCGTCCGCTAACTAGTTCTCCTCTTGTGGGAAATGTTCGAAAGTCACCTCTTCAAAGTGTGGGATAAATGTCAACACGTACTCTTTGTATGGGATGAGATCCAGATGCTTCATATCCCATTCACCTTTGATCTGACTTATTACCAAGGTTGAATCCCCGAAAAATTCTAAGAACTTGATCCTGAAGTCAATAGAGGCTTTGAAACCCGTGATGCAGGCTTCATACTCTGCCATGTTGTAAGTGCAGTTGAAACATAGTCGGGCAGTGAAAGGAGTATGACAGCCCTCGGGAGATATTATTACAGCACTGATTCCATTACCCAGTGCGTTCGAGGCTCTGTCAAAAAACATAGTCCATCGGGATCCTTCCTCGGGTCCTTCATTTGGTCCAGGTTCTTCGTAGCCAGGCACCAGCATAATATTCTCATCCGGGAACTCAAAATTCATGGACTGGTACTCATCCACAGCCTGGTGAGCCAAATGATCAGCCAATACACTCCCCTTGATTTCTTTCATGGTCGTATATTGTATATCGTACTCAGTTAAGATCATCTTCCATCTTGTTATTCTTCCGGAGAGAGTTGGTTTCTCGAAGATGTATTTGATCAGATCCATCTTGGATATCAACAAAGTAGTGTGGGTCAGCATACACTATCTTAATCGGCGAGCAGCCCATGCCAAAGCGCAGCAAGTTTTCTCGAGCAGTGAGTATCGTGTCTCACAGTCGGTAAACTTTTTGCTAAGATAGTATATCGCATGCTCTTTTCGACTAGACTCGTCATGCTGCCCCAGCACACACACCCATTGAATTGTCTAGTACTGTTAAATACAATATCAAAGGTCTTCCTTTAACCAAAGGCATCATAATTGGTGGTTCTTGAAGGTATTCTTTGATTCTTCGAAAGCGGTCTGGCATTCATCATTCCACTTTACCACTTGATCTTTGTTCAAAAGCTTAAAGATGGGCTCACAAGTAGCAGTCAGATGTGAAATGAACCTGGCGATATAATTCAAGCGTCCCAAGAAACCTCTAACTTCTTTCTCTGTACGAGGAGCTGGCATTTCTTGTATATACTTTACCTTTGCAGGATCTACTTGGATGCCTTTGTCGCTGATGATGAAACCCATAAGTTTACCGAACCTTTCCCCGAAGGTTCACTTGTTCGGATTCAACCTCAGTTTGTATATCTTCAACCTGTTGAACAACTTTTGTAGATGATCAAGGTGCTCTTCCTCAGTTTGAGACCTGGCTATCATGTAATCAACATAAACTTCGATCTCGTGGTCAATCATATCATGGAACAAAGCGACCATGGCGCGCTGATAAGTTGCCCCGGCATTCTTCAACCTAAAAGGCATCACCTTGTAGCAGAAGGTGCCCCAATGTGTGACGAAGGTTATCTTCTCCATGTCTTTAGGAGCCATCTTGACCTGGTTGTATCTAGAGAAACCATCCATGAAGGAGAAGATTTTGTGTTGCACGGTGTTGTCAACTAGAACATCAATGTGAGAAAGAGGGAAGTCATCCTTGGGGCTTGCCCTGTTCAGATCTCTATAATCCATACACATCCATACCTTACCTTCCTTCTTAGGTACTGGAACAACTTTAGCAACCCACTGTGGATAAGAAGTGACAGCTAAGAATCCTGCGTCGAACTGCTTCATGACCTCAACCTTGATCTTCTCTAACATTTTGGGGCGCATACGGCGGACCTTCTATTTAACCGGAGGACAGTCTTCTTTGGTCGGCAGACAATGAACCATAATATCAGTGTCTAAGCCCAGAATGTCTTCATATGACCAGGAAAATATCTCAATGTAGTCGTGCAATATTTGTAACAACCGTTGTTTGATCTTAACTTCCAAATTTGCACCAACCTTGACTTCTTTTCTGTCTGTTTCCGTACCCAGATTTATCGTCTCAATCGGCTCTTCATGAGAAGGTATGGCCCTTTCTTCCTGCTATAATAGTCTAGCAAGTTCTCCAGGCACCTCACAATCATCCTCACCTTCGTCTTCGACTTGGTTGATCGGATTTTTGAAGTCATAACTGGAAATAGAAGAGCCGTTATCAATGGGATCCATAGTGGATATGGATATGCAGTATGATACGTGAGTGTGTGTAAGAGCAAAGGTGTTTTGATAAAGTGAAAACAGAAAATAAAAACATAGAACGCAAAATTTGTATGCAAGAAACGTCCAATGCTTTATTAATGACATATGAAATGACAAATAATAGCCCTCACGAGCAAAGCCAATGTGCCTCGGGCAAGGCACAAGGCTGCAGAGTTTTAAATTGTTTATTACAAATATCAAAACAAGTAAGGCAATTTCTGCGTAATAAAAGAAACTGGTATAAAGTCCCTAGCCGTCCAGTTATTCGGTCCACCGTTGGTAGTTGGGTAGATCCAGCTGTCAATGTCTGAGTCTTCCTCGCTGTCTTCAATGGCATTAATTCCCCCATTACTGATGCGTAAGGGAAGTCCTCCAGCCCGAGCGCGTCGAACAGCTCTTTGAGCTCCTGAAGTGAAGCCTAAACCAAACTTGTCAGTTTTCGAGGGAAATCAGGGAGTTGTCCCCAATTGCTACACCCACCTTTTTCAACCACTGCTCTGGCGTCTTTGAGGGAAGCCATCTTCAAAGGAGGTTTGTTGGTAGTAGTTTCAACCGATGCCAAGGTCTGGGGAACCTCTTCAAAATTCTGACAAGGAGTCGCTATGAATTCCCCATCCATCTCTACGTACCTAAAGGAATTGAGGTGGTTCACCATATACTCCTCCTCACCACGCACAGTGACAATCTTTCCTCTTACTGGATACTTCATCATTTGGTGAAGTGTAGAAGTAATTGCCCCAGCTTCATGGATCCAAGGACGACCCAACAAACAAAAGTACGACAGCCGGATGTCCATTACATAGAAAGTGGACTCCAAAGTCTGGGAACCTACTTTGACGGGGATGTCCACTTCCCCATGCACCATTCTCTTCGACCCATCAAAAGCCCTCACCACAATGTTACTAGGTTTTAAGGTCAATCCCTCACAATCCAACCGATCCAATGCCTTCTTAGGCAGGACATTCAGCTAGACCCAGTATCTACCAGCACATGAGCCATAGTGGTGCCCCTGCACTCAATTAAGACATGCAGAACATCATTATGCTTCCTCCCTTTCGGTTTCAGGTTCGTATCTGAGAAACCCAACCCATTGTCAACAGTCAGGCTAGCCACACAATCTTTGAATTGATTAGATGAGGTCTCCTGTGGCACATGCGCAGTCTTGAGGAATGCAATCAAATCCTTCGCATGGGCTTCGGAACACAACAGCAAAGACAACATGGATATCTTTCAGCGGGTATGCCCCAGCTGCTCGACCATGTTGTAGTTGCTCTTTTTTATTATTTTCGGTATTTTCTCTATCTCTTGCTTAGAGGCTTCCACGACAATTTTTCTATGTGACTCCGTCCGAGCAGGCTCGCCTATAACTTATATGCTGTGAGTACCAGATGATTCGCCAGCAGGGGTAATAATTGGAGTAATAACAGGAGTCGTAGTTGATGTACTAGCAGGAACAACAGACGGAATGACAATAGGCTTGTAAGTGTTTGGTTATTGGCATGTATTTTTGGTAAAACTAGGTGTGTAAATGTCATGACTGATGTCATAACATTCTGGGTTACTAGATACTTTATGCAGAAAAAGAATAGCATACAGTAGCTTCTCATTATGAGTGTGTATCTGATCATTATGCAATGATCACATTTATTACATTCTACCAAAATTAGTAAACTGGATTCTTGTTGTCATAACCAATGTTAAGACATCCTGTACTGATCTAACAGTTATGCAGTTTTGTTAATTCTGAGATTTTTCAAGAATATGGTTCATACATTCCAGAACAGAATCTCACGTGGACTTTAGGTTAACTTGGCTTAACCCTAATCTGGTTGATAAAGTCTTGTGACCAAGTCTTGAGGTTAACCCTAATTAACCCTAGCTATTTTCGTGGAAGCCCTAACTGAAGAACAGCTGCCTATATATTCAACAGGAAGGCTGTTGGTGAACTTAACTTTTTGACAGAAGATCAACAAGGGGCTGTATAGTTTTAACTACTGTAATCCAAGCAAGTATCATTGTGATAAGTGACTTGGAGTAGGTTTTGATTGTAAGGGTTGTGTATCACTCAAAGCGTTGAAGCACGAGTGTTTGTGTCACTTGATTAAAGCTTTGAAGCAAGGTCAAGTTAGGTATATGTATCACTCAAAGCTTTGAAGCACGAGTGTTTGTGTTACTTGATTAAAAGTTGTGAAGCATAATCAAGTGTATGTTCTGAAGGGTGTCTTCATAATTTCATTAGTCAATTGTTTAGTATCACTGCTGTGATTGAGGGGGAGTGAGTAGGAACTCAGGTTTAAGTTGAACTTAGATTGAAGTTGCAATGGGTAGGTCTTAAGTGAAGGAGATAAACTGGTTGGTTTATTCCTGAATTAATATCTCTTATAGTGAATTTCCTCCCTGGCTTGGTAGCCCCCAGAGTAGGTGTTGTTTCACACTGAATTGGGTAAATAATTGACTGTGTTCTTTAATGCTTTTTGATTTACTGTCTTATAGAAAGTCAGATACAGTGTCATAACATTCACTGTGACATTGAGTATCTGCTGCCAGAAGTTCAATTGGTATCAGAGCAGGCACCCTGCCTGTCTTACTGGGTGAGATCTAGGGATATCACTTTCTGGCGCTATGGACAAAGAAGGAGTTTTTGGAAACAGACCACCCATTCTGGATGGATCAAATTATGACTACTGGAAACCTCGTATGATTGCCTTCTTAAAATCACTGGACAAAAAGGCTTGGAGAGCTGCTGACAAAGGATGGAACCATCCCACCATAACTGAGAAAGATGGGACAATCAGTCTGAAACCTGAGGAAGAATGGAGCAAAGAAGAAGATGAGTTAGCCCTGGGTAATTCCAAAGCATTAAATGCCTTGTTCAATGGAATTGATAGAAACATATTCAGACTAGTACATCAATGTGAACTGGCCAAGGAAGTTTGGGACACTCTCAAAACTACCCATGAGGGCACATCCAAAGTAAAAATGTCAAGGCTTCAGATGCTGACTACCAAATTTGAGAACCTAAGGATGATGGAAGATGAAACCATTCATGAGTTTCACATGAACATCTTGGAGATTGCCAACACCTCAGGAGCATTGGGAGAAAAGATGTCAGAAGAAAAACTGGTGATAAAGATTCTCAGATCCTTGCCTAAAAGATTTGCAATGAATGTAACTGCTATAGAGGAAGCCCAGGATATCATCAATTTGAAGGTGGATGAACTCATTGGGTCTCTTCGGACCTTTGAGATGGGGATCAGTGACAATGTCGACAAGAAAAACAAGAGCATAGCACTTGTATCAAATACTAAATATGAAAACAAGGAGGATGAAGAAGAAAACATCTCAGAAGCTATAGCCATGCTTGGAAGACAATTCAACAAACTCATCAAGAGAATGGATCTGAAGTCAAGGTCAAATGTTAAGAACATTCCTTCTGACATTAACAAATCTTATGACTCCAGCAGAAGACCAAATTCTAAAGAGAAGGGAAATCAAAGCAGAGGAATTCAATGCCATGGATGTGAAGGATATGGGCACATTCGAGCTGAATGTCCTACCTTTCTTAAGAAACAAAAGAAAGGAATGTCTATTACTTGGTCTGACTGTGATTCAGAAAGTAATTCTGAAGAAGAATCTGCCAAACTAGTTACTGCACTAACTGGTATTTGTAACTCTGATAGTGACTCTAGTGACGAGGAAGTGACATTTGAAGAACTGGCTGATTCCTACAAGAAATTATGTATCAGAAGTGCTGAAGTCTGTCAGCAAAATGAGAGACAAACAAAACTCATAATAAAGTTGGAGGCTGAGAAAAAGGCAGACATTGATACTATAAGTCATCTAGAAGGGGAAGTTCAAATGCTAAACTCAAAACTGGACCAGATGACCAAATCTGTCAAGATGCTGACAAATGGAACTGACAAATTGGAAGAAATCCTTCAGGTTGGACAAAATGTGGGAAACAAGTCTGGTCTAGGATTTGTGGCAGCAAAGAAATCTGGTATAGACAAGAAGATCAGGCCTGATAAACAAATGTCAAAACAGATGTCACAACATAGCACTCAACATCGAGAACAGAGAAATATGAAGAAAAAGTATCAAAGATGGAGATGTCATCATTGTGGGAGGTTTGGTCACATAAAGCCATTCTGCTTCAGATTATATGGATATCCTACTCAGAACCCAGGTGTCAAACCTAAGTCTAACAAGGTACCATATACTCCAAAGTGGAAGAAAAAGGCTACTGCCCTGATAGCTCACACTTCCCTTAGAGTCTCTACAAAGGAAGACTGGTACTTTGACAGTGGATGTTCTAAGCACATGACTGGAATCAAGAATATTCTCAATAATGTTAAACCTCACACCACTAGTTATGTGACCTTTGGAGATGGTGCTAGAGGAGAAATCAAAGGAGTTGGAAACTTGGACTGCCCTGGAGTTCCAAATCTAAATGAAGTATTGCTGGTAAAAGGCTTGACTGCTAATCTCATAAGTATCAGCCAATTATGCAACCTAGGATTCAAGGTCAACTTCTCCAAATCTGAATGTCTTGTAACTAATGAGAAACAAGAAGTTGTAATGAAAGGAGTCAGATCTAAAGACAACTGCTGCTTGTGGGAGCCTGAGAACACTAATTACTCTACTGTATGTTCTATTGCTAAAGAAGAAAAAGAAGTGAAATTGTGGCACCAAAAACTTGGTCATCTACATCTAAGAGGAATGAAAAGGATTATATCCATGGAGGCAGTCACAGGGATTCCAAGACTGCAAATTGATGAAGGGAGAGTCTGTGGTGAATGTCAGGTTGGTAAGCAGACTAGGATGTCACATCCAAAGTCAAGACATCTGACCACCTCTAAGGTTCTAGAACTTCTACATATGGATCTGATGGGACCAATGCAGGTGGAAAGTCTTGGTGGAAAAAGATATGCCTATGTTGTTGTGGATGATTTTTCCAGATTCACCTGGATTAACTTCATTAGGGAAAAATCTGATGTATTTGAAGTTTTTAAAGAACTGTGCAAAAGAATTCAAAGAGAAAAAGAAGGGTGCATTGTCAGAATCAGAAGTGATCATGGAAAGGAATTTGAAAATAGTAAGTTTAATGAGTTATGTTCCTCAGAAGGAATTAATCATGAATTCTCTTCACCTATAACTCCTCAACAAAATGGAGTTGTAGAAAGGAAAAACAGGACCATACAGGAATCTGCCAGAGCAATGATACATGCCAAAAGACTTCCTATTCATTTTTGGGCTGAAGCTATGAATACATCCTGTTATGTCCATAACAGGGTCACCTTGAGAAAGGGAACCTCATCCACCATTTATGAACTCTGGAAAGGAAGAAAGCCAACAGTGAAGTACTTCCATGTATTTGGTAGCAAATGCTATATTCTGGCAGATCGTGAACAAAGGAGAAAGCTGGACCCTAAAAGTGATGAAGGAATATTTCTAGGATACTCCACCAATAGCAGAGCTTATAGGGTATTCAATTCCAGGACCAAAGTCATGATGGAATCAATAAATGTCATAGTTGATGATTATCATGAGGAAACAAATGTCCCTTGTAATGTTGAGACATTCTTTGAGACTTCAACTCAACAGAATGATCTACCTAACCCTACTGCATCAGACTCTGAATCAAAGGAAGCTAACAAAAACCCTTCCATCAGAATTCAGAGAGATCATCCTAAAGAACTCATCATAGGAGATCCTAACAGTGGAGTCATTACAAGATCTAGAGAAATCATCTCAAACTCTTGCTTTGTGTCTAAAATTGAACCAAGAAATGTTAAGGAGGCTTTAACTGATGAATACTGGATTGGAGCAATGCAAGATGAATTTAACCAATTCAAGCAACATGAAGTATGGGAGTTAGTTCCTAGACCAGAAGGAACAAACATCATTGGCACAAAATGGATCTACAAGAACAAATCAGATGCTGAAGGAGTTGTCACCAGGAATAAGGCAAGACTTGTTGCTCAAGGATACACTCAAGTTGAAGGGGTTGATTTTGATGAGACCTTTGCCCCTGTAGCCAGACTGGAATCAATCAGACTCCTATTGGGAATTGCTTGTCTCCTGAAGTTCAAGTTATTTCAGATGGATGTAAAAAATGCCTTCCTAAATGGGTACTTAAATGAGGATGTTTATGTGGAACAGCCTAAAGGATTTGTGGATCCAAACTACCCTGATCATGTCTACAAATTGAGGAAAGCTTTATATGGCCTGAAACAAGCTCCTAGAGCATGGTATGACAGGTTGACAAAATTTCTCTCTGACAAAGGATACAGAAAAGGAGGCTTGGATAAAACCCTTTTTGTCAAAAATGAAGGGGGAAAGATAATGGTAGCTCAAATCTATGTTGATGACATAGTGTTTGAGGGAATGTCAGATAAAATGGTTAAACATTTTGCTGACCAGATGCAGGCTGAATTCGAAATGAGCCTCATGGGAGAATTGACCTACTTTCTTGGACTGCAAGTCACACAAATGGAAGACTCAATTTTTCTGTCTCAAAGAAAGTATGCAAAGAACATTGTCAAGAAGTTTGGAATGGAGAATGCCAGTCACAAAAGGACTCCTGCACCTACTCATTTAAAGCTATCCAAAGATTCAAGTGGGGTTAAGGTGGACCAAAGCCTGTACAGAAGCATGATAGGAAGTCTGCTATACTTAACAGCCAGCAGACCTGACATTGCTTTTGCAGTTGGAGTATGTGCAAGATACCAAGCTGATCCCAAAGTCAGTCATATCAACCAAGTGAAGAGAATTTTGAAGTATGTAAGTGGAACTTACAACTATGGCTTGCTGTACTCTCATGGTTGTGAACCAACTCTGACTGGTTACTATGATGCTGATTGGGCTGGAAGTGTTGATGATAGAAAGAGCACCTCTGGAGGATGTTTCTTCTTAGGAAATAATCCCGTTTCCTGGTTCAGCAAGAAACAGAACTGTGTGTCTCTCTCTACTGCTGAAGCTGAATACATAGCAGCTGGTAGTAGCTGTTCTCAAATGATCTTGATGAAACAGATGCTTACTGAGTATAATGTCACACAAGATGTTATGACATTGTACTGTGACAATCTGAGTACAATCAACATTTCCAAGAATCCTATTCAGCATAGCAGGACCAAGCATATCGACATTAGACATCACTTTATCAGAGATATTGTAGAGGAGAAGACGATTAAACTGGAACATGTTGCCACTGAACTACAGCTAGCTGACATTTTTACCAAGGCACTTGATGCAAATCAATTTGAAAATTTGAGGGGCAAGTTGGGTATTTGCCAACATGAGGAAATGTAGCAACTAATTTTGCTTAAAATAAGGGATGAAGGAGATTTTTGTGTTAAGTCTATTTTGATTGGGTATTCATTTACCTTCTTCCTCTCTTGGCTCTGCAACAATCCCCATTCTCTCAATCAAAGACTTCACTCTCGTTGTTATTGGTTTTCTAAGACTCTCAAAATGTCTCAACTATCCATGACATCACCCTCTTCAAAGACGATTGTTTCTTCCGCATCCTCTGATCGAGAACCTAGGGCAATTACAACTTGCATGGATTCTGATGTCCTAGAGATTACTCCTCTTAGAGAACTGGCAGCTAACCCCTCTAAGGTTAAAAAGCTGAGAACAAGGCATGAAGGAAGGTCTCAAGCTACTTCATCTGGTAATTCCTCTCAACCATCATCTTCTGTTCCCTCATAAATAGAAAATAGGGAAGGCTCAGCTTATGTTCATCAAGTAATAGTTAGACTTGTTACAAGAATTCTGAATGAGAACCACTCGGTACCTGGCATTTCTGTTCCTTTAAATCAAGAATCTGCTAGTCCAAATGTTGAAATGAATCCAGATGTCACTAAGAATGTTGAGACACCGGATGACAACATTCGGAAATCATCTGAAAATCTTGATGATCTCCAGAACCCTTCAGAGAAGAATGTTGAACCCTCGGTTATTGATGTGGATGAAGAATACTCTGACAATGACCTAATTGCAAATATCAACCCTAGCATAGCTAGAAGGATGATGAACAGAAAAGGAAAGCAGGATGCTGCAAAATGTCTGACCAAAGAGAAGACTGCTGATGTTGGTCATAAGAAAACCAGGTATGAAGACAAGACTGGTGGAGAAACTGTGAAGACTGGATTATCCAAAGGGAAGGTGAAAACCCGAGTACCTGCTGGTAGTCTCTCAAAGCCTGTGAGACAACCAATAGCAAAGAAAAGGAAAGAGCCTGAACCTTCTGATTCTGATGAAGAATCAGAATTTGAAGTTGGTGCTGAAGACATTCCTCTCAGAAGGAAACTCCCATCAAGCAAAATGGCTAAAGTTCCTGAAGTCCCCACTAACAACATTTCTTTTCACCACCCTGAAAATGCTAACAGATGGAAGTATGTTTGTTTGAAAAGAATAGCCTTGGAAAGAGAACTGAGCAATGGTGCCATGGAATGTAAGGAGATCATGGACCTAATCAAAACTGCTGGTCTAATGAATACTGTGGTAAAGGTTACCAACTGCTATGAAAATCTTGTCAAAGAATTCATAGTGAATTTATCTGATGGATGTGTTGATGGAAGGTCAGCTGACTTTAAGTGTGTCTATGTGAGAGGAAGAAAAGTAAATTTCTCTCCCTCTGAAATAAACAAATTCCTTGGAAGACCAGATGAGGCTTGCCCTGAACTAGAGGTTACTGACAACCAAGTATGCCAAACCATCACTACAAATCAAGTCAAGAGCTAGCCCTTAAAAGGCAAGCTGAATGCAAGCAAGCTAAGCATGAAATTTGCCATCCTGCACAAGATTGGTGCAGCCAACTGGGTTCCCACCAACCATAAATCAACCATCTCCACAGGATTGGGAAGATTCATTTATGCTGTTGGAATCAGGACAGAATTTGACTATGGCAGGTATATCTTTGATCAGGCTTTAAAACATGCTGGAAGCTATGTTGTTAAAGGCCCTATTGCCTTTCCCTCCCTCCTATGTGGTATTGTCCTTGCTCAGTATCCTGACATTCTAGTTGAAAGAGATATTGTATGCAAAAGATCCCCTGCTCTTGGGTTGCACTATAAGTTATTTCAGGGAACTCATGTTCCTGACATTGTCATGACATCAGCTGAGACATCAACTGTCAAAACTCAGACCAAGAAATCTGATGTTATAGCTGTGCTGAAGGAAACCTGCAAAGAGCTGGAGACAAGGAAAAGGACTCTTGAGAACCTAATTGCTAGACTAGAACAGGAGGAGACTGGAGGACAAAGAAGGGAAGAGGATGCTGCTGAAGATCAGCTTAATGCAGAAGATAGTGCCTCCTCTGAAGATGGCAGTGCTTGAAGATCAGTGGGGTTGTCAAGCTTGCTGCTGGTACCTGTTGCTGCAAGTGATTTCAGACTTTTTTGTTTTTATTATTCATTTTGGATGATTGTATAACCTAAAAGTACATGTATCTTTGGCCTATTTATGGCTAAAGAGGGGGAGAAGATTTTGTGTTAATTATACTTGGTAGACATTATTTTTTCTGCAGACATATTATTTCTGCTGCTCTCTAATCTCTGATTGTTTAGGGGTTTTAGCCAAAAATTTGGCAAAGGGGGAGTTTGTAAGTGTTTGGTTATTGGCATGTATTTTTGGTAAAACTAGGTGTGTAAATGTCATGACTGATGTCATAACATTCTGGGTTACTAGATACTTTCTGCAGAAAAAGAATAGCATACAGTAGCTGCTCATTATGAGTGTGTATCTGATCATTATGCAATGATCACATTTATTACATTCTACCAAAATTAGTAAACAGGATTCTTGTTGTCATAACCAATGTTAAGACATCCTGTACTGATCTAACAGTTAGGCAGTTTTGTTAATTCTGAGATTTTTCAGGAATATGGTTCATACATTCCAGAACAGAATCTCATGTGGACTTTAGGTTAACTTGGCTTAACCCTAATCTGGTTGATAAAGTCTTGTGACCAAGTCTTGAGGTTAACCCTAATTAACCTTAGCTATTTTCGTGGAAGCCCTAACTGAAGAACAGTTGCCTATATATTCAACAGGAAGGCTGTTGGTGAACTTAACTTTTTGACAGAAGATCAACAAGGGGCTGTATAGTTTTAACTACTGTAATCCAAGCAAGTATCATTGTGATAAGTGACTTGGAGTAGGTTTTGATTGTAAGGGTTGTGTATCACTCAAAGCTTTGAAGCACGAGTGTTTGTGTCACTTGATTAAAGCTTTGAAGCAAGGTCAAGTTAGGTTTATGTATCACTCAAAGCTTTGAAGCAAGGTCAAGTTAGGTTTATGTATCACTCAAAGCTTTGAAGCACGAGTGTTTGTGTTACTTGATTAAAAGTTGTGAAGCATAATCAAGTGTATTTTCTGAAGAGTGTCTTCATAATTTCATTAGTCAATTGTTTAGTATCACTGTTGTGATTGAGGGGGAGTGAGTAGGAACTCAGGTTTAAGTTGAACTTAGATTGAAGTTGCATTGGGTAGGTCTTACGTGAAGGAGATAAACTGGTTGGTTTATTCCTGAATTAATATCTCTTATAGTGAATTTCCTCCCTGGCTTGGTAGCCCTTAGAGTAGGTGTTGTTTCACACTGAACTGGGTAAACAATTGATTGTGTTCTTTACGGCTTTTTGATTTACCGTCTTATAGAAAGTCAGATACGGTGTCATAACATTCACTGTGACATTGAGTATCTGCTGCCAGAATTTCAAGGCTTGTTGACAGTCTTAGGGGAAATCTCGGGAGACAAGACCCTTCCACTTCAGGTAACCTTGTTGGTCCCAACAATGTTACCAATATCAAGATCAGCCTCTTCATTTTTCAGATCTTGTTTGATGCCATGATAGTACACATCGGCACCATAATGCCAGGGGACAGCTTTGTCTAAGGCATATGGGACAGGACCAGGAATAGTGATTAGCGGAGCGATTCTTGGAGCAGATGTAATCCTAACTAGTCCTCTCGAGGATACCTTGGAAGGATTGGCGGAAATGGTTATAATGGCAATGTCTTCAGATGGAACAACAGGAACCATAGTTTTCTCGAACAAAATTTCTTTGCTATCCATCAGGCGTTGAACACTTGACTTCAGCAAATGGCAACCAGAAGGCAAAAATGAACACATGTGGCAACCTTCACCACAACCCGGAAATAAACCGGCCAACAGCAAATTCTTCTTCACAGTCATGAGGGGAGTAGAAACTTCATTCACCAAGGTCACAAACAAGTAGGTATCAACAACATTAACTCCACGACCGTGCTTAGGCATGGGAGCAGTTATGACATTGGGCTTTTCCGAAGCATCAAACTCAATTTCATTGGCTTCGATCAGATCTTGTACCTTATTTCTTAGAGACCAGCAGTCATTGGTATCATGTCCAAGACTCTCAGAATGATAGGCACACCGAGCATTTGGATTATATCGGGGAGATGTGGTATTCAGATTCTTGGGAGCCTCTTTCAAGGTCACCAAGTTGGATCACAGCAGATGAGGTAAAACTTCAGCCAACGTCATATTGATTTGGGTAAACTTCCGTTGTGGTCTTTCCATCCTTTGTTGATTGTTGCATTGTAGAGCAGTCATAGGCCTAGGTATCATTACGGCACTTACTGTTTGACGATGTTCAACTTTGTTTTGGCCCCTCGGGCTATAGATGGCACTGGCTTCCTTCTTGCCAGGAAAGGCGTCTGTACCGAACTCGAAGAGGCATCCTTCTGTATCTTACCGCTCTGAATCCCAGCTTCTACTCTCTATCTTCAGTCAGTATCATCTCGGTGAAACCAGCTGACGAGCTTCCGATCAAATGATTAAAGAATTGACCAGATAGCATCCCCAGAAACATATCGACCAACTCCCTATCAGACAACAGGGGTTGAACTCTTCCAGCCAAGTCTCTCCACTTCTGGGCATAGTATTTAAAGCCTTCACTTACCCCCATGGACATACTCTGGAGCTGAGTACGAGTAGGAGCAAGGCCGGAGTTTTATTGGTACTGCTTATAAAAAGCAGCATCCAGATCTTCCCAATTTCGGACATTGGCTCTCTCCGGTTGGTAGAACCACTCAAACTGAGTTCCTGACAGAATATCTTGAAAGAAATGAACCCATAAATTTCTATCAGCGGTGTGAGGCTGGATCTTTCTGACATAAGAGCGGAGATGGAGTTTTGGGCAGGACACCCCATCATACTTTGCAAAAATTGGAGCTTTGAACTTCTGCGGGATGACCACTCCCGACACTAATCCCAATTCTTAGAAATCCATCCCAATCCATCCCAGGTATCCTATGGACATCTATAGCACTCAAACTATCTTCCAACTGCTTGTATCTATCCTCAGTGGGAGGATATTGCTCATCATTATAGTCAGTATCATTGTCAAAAACTTCAGGACTGGGGTCCTTCTCTCTTGTCTCTTCTTCTTGATTCTCCCCTTCTTTGGATGAAGAGGTCAGATCGACTTGTTGCTTCAAAGGCCTTCTAAACCTTCTGCCCATATTCAGAATATCGGAAACCTTCTTCTTTTTCTTTTTCTCTTTAAGGATGAGGGCTTTCAAATCCTCCTGCCCTTTTTCCAGATTTATGAACATCTGCTGGAATTGGGCGTTTTGTGCCTGAAGATCCTTGATGCTTTGTTCGGAAGACATTTCTGCATGAAATAAACAGTGAAGAAGATGAGAAACATGTAATGGTACATGTACATGCAATGTTATGAATGGGATGCGCATGCAATTATTTCAAGGATTCTTAAAGGCTCATATTTGTTTAACCCAAAGAAAACACATGTTAATTGCATTAATAAGTTCAAATTGTTACAAAGAATGCACTTTAGGCTTACAATTAAACAAAACAAAACTTAAAGCAAAAATAAACTAGGTCTCCCTAGAGCGCATCATTTTTTGTGCAATGTAGGCGTTTATGTTCCTTTCTTCATGGAGTAGCCTAGTGAGCTCCAGGACCTTCTTCTTGCTAGCATAGAACTGAGCTTCAAACGTATCCCGCTCCTCTTCAAGTTGAACCCAAGATTTCTGTAATCTCCTTCAATAACTGGCTCCAGAGTTACTAGTAGGACAGCAGGGTAAGGCATCATGAGACTTTGGGCGCGAGCTCGTACCCACCGGAGATAAGGCTCAAGAGGAATGGAATTCTTATGCCTTAGCATCTTGCTATCAATTTTATGCATCATGCCACAAGCTTTTATGAACCTCCTGTGGTACCCCTTGAGCATCATTCTCATAGTTGAAGGTGATTCCTTGGATAAGCGTGTCATGAGGACCATCTCTTCTCGCATAAGCAAACTGACGCAGTGCCAAACAAGGGTTGTAAGTAATTCCTCCCATAATGCCTAAGAGAGGGACATTATGGAATTCACCACAGCGATCGAAGATGGTAATATCTTCTGAGAACCGTGAACACTAATGAATGTCTGAGTGCTTAAGGGACATCAGCCTACGAGACCATTTCAAACCCTGCTCATTCTTCAAAATAGACTTGGGTAGGTGCGAAATAAACCACCTAGCCAATAGAGGAGTGTAACACAGGAGGGTCCCCCTTCTCTTTAGAGTGCGAGCATGCAGAGAGTGCAGAATATCCCCGAGTAATGTAGGCACTAGATTATGAGACATAAAAACCTTAATAGTTCTCACATCTACGAGTTGATCCGCATTAGGGAAAAGTACCGTCCCATAAACAAGAAGTGCCAACACCTCTTTGAAAGCTTGTAAATTTAAGGTATCCCAAAAATGGTAAGCCTTCTCAAACAGAAACTTAACCAGAATTCCTTGGACACTCCCTCTAGTCTCCCAATTTGTCACTATGTCAGACCGTTGTAAAGAGAGAGTTCTAGAAATCTCTTCAAGCTTTGGATGTTCTTATGTACCGTTGAAAGGCAACTGATCAAGAATAAGTACCCCCAACAACTGAGAAAATTCCTCCATAGTATGTACTAGCTGGTAATCCGGGAAGGTGAAACAATGGTGCACAGGATCAAAGAACTGAAACAGCACTTTTATTAATTCTTCATCAGGTTTTGCAGTGGCCAAATTGAGCAACTGGCCATGCTTTCTAGTGAAATGAGAGATTTCAAGAACCCTTAATGCAAGGTCCTTTAGTTGGAGATACACTTTCACAAGGTTGATTTGTATAGTGTTCCTACGGGCGGATGCCATGTCCTACAAAACAAAGAAAAAATGAGCCCTAGGAAATCCTTGAAATGGTTAGCCATGATATGCCATGCTTATGATGTCATGATTAGGTTAGAAAATCATAGGTATAGCAAACAACAAGAAAGTCACACCAAGTCCTTAGGTTTAAGGCATGCATGAGTTTTAAGGTCATACCCTCTTGAAGTTGGACTGGTTCAACATGTCCTATAAATAGTAATCGAGTTCTAAGGGATCTCAATATCACTGATCTTCCCCCCATCTTTGTTCAATAGGCGATTGACTTGCAACCAAACAAAACTCAAGAGTCAAACCTCAATGAGTGTAGCATCGAGTATCTGTCGACCTTGGGAATACACCAAGGTCGGCCACCTCGCTACGTCCTACTGGCCATGTTGTGCGATTAAAGGTTCTAAGGTCAGTTGATGCTTTGTGATACCATGCGGCGGCCCCGTACTCTCCCTGATTGACTCAAGGGTTACCGGTACCAGCCAAAGTGCCACATCAGCGTAGCTACTACTTCAACTGTGTCGGTATACCCCACACAGTTCCCTCACAGTTTATTTCTACTTACCTAAAAGGTGCTCCCCAGATCCGGGTGTAGGATATATAATAACCCAAACAATCCCTTAAAAAGAAAGCAATCAAGACAAGTAAAAGAAGCAATTTAAATGACCTAGATCCTATGATATACCCCACTTATTATTTCCCCAGCAGAGTCGACAGTTATGTGATACGGTGGCACAACATATTGTTATACTGGTTTGTATTTTGTATTCGCAAATGTCGCGGTAAGCAAAATCTGCCACCGACTTTTATTTCATCCAACAAAATAAAGGGAAAAGAACAGAAAAAACCTATTTCGAGAATGTTTCTGAGTACGGGGGGTAGATTATAGAAATGGAAGGTGTTAGCACCCTTTCTATCCATGGCTTTCCACGGGCTCTCAGGAACTTGCTCATTTTTAAATTGCTTGTATGCGCTTATTTTGAAAAGGTTTTACTTCGTGATGACTCTTGTATCAGTCCTCAAGAGTGTGACGAAGTTTTTTTGGAAAATTGTTTTGAAACGTGTTTGTGTGAAAAAGTTTTGTTTGAGCAAGTACCTAGGAACTAATCTACCTACTCGAAAAAGGTCTGTTTGTTTTCCTTTAGACAGCACTATCCTATTATTATGTAATAGGCAGCATCGTCGATGGAGTTTAAAGGGACGTACGAAGGGACGAAATGGTCTCTGAAGGCAACAAGTAGAGATACCTTAGCATTTCGAAGGGACTATCGTCATAAGATCAATTCGTAGGCAACTCGAGAGACCAGTATGGACTATGATCTTTATGACGACTTTGAATCGTGGGTCATTGTTAAGGTATCCCTACATTCGAGGGGCATGGCCATTATTTCTGAGACAACTGAGTGGAGTAAACCCTAGGAGTGAACATGTGCAACAGTGTGCTTTTTTCAGTTATATTTATCTTGCAGTTTAGTGATCTACGATTGATTCATTAATCATACATGCTTGGGTTGCTAACAATTATATACAAGCATACAAAATATAAAAGCCAGAAAGTAAAAGTCCTACGCTTATTACAAGGCTTTGGGGAGGGGATTACATATTCAAAAACCCGGTAAAAATGATAAGTGAAATATTAAACCTAATTTAACTATTACAACTTGGGAGCAGTTACAATATAATAATAAAAAGAAAATTAAAAATGTGCGATAAATTAAATGCGAGAAGTGATTGGCCGACCTAGAAATCTAAATTGCGAAAATATTTATTTTATTTTTAACAGAAAAGTTAAGTTAAGTACACAATTAGACCCAGTTCTAATTATTTTGAATTATATATATATATATATATATATATATATATATATATATATATATATATATATATATATATATATATATATATATATATATATATATATATATATATATATATATATATATATATATATATATATATATATATATATATATATATATATATATATATATATATATATATATATATATATATATATATATATATATATATATATATATATATATATATATATATATATATATATATATATATATATATATATATATATATATATATATATATATATATATATATATATATATATATATATATATATATATATATATATATATATATATATATATATATATATATATATATATATATATATATATATATATATATATATATATATATATAAAATATTAAGTTTCCCTAATTTAATTAATGCTAATTAATTAATAAAATATTTTTACAAAAAAAGAATTTTTGATGTTTTTTTATGATTTTGATTAAAATAAAAAATGATATATTTTTGATGTTGTTAAAATATTTAATTAATAAATAATAAAAATAGAATTAAAATAAAAAGAAAGGGTGAGAAGTTGGGTCTGTAGGGGCAACCCAGGGGGTGCATTCTGGAATTTTTATCTAGGCCCACTATTCTAAACCCAACATGCGCCAGATCCAGTGTGTCGGTCTCCTGATGATCCATGGTATGACTGCGCATATGGGATGTTGGATCTGGATGTGATGAGATCTTGGGGGTTAGATCTAAGTTCGTATGATACTTTTGCGAAGGTGATGCGCATGGGATCTGAAAAGAAATATTTGTAAAATAAGAAAATGTTTGGGCCTGGGATTGAACCCAGGTCCTCCCACTTACACACATGCTTCGTTGCCAGCTGCGCTCGGATGTTAACTTGTTAGTATAACAACAATAATATGCCTTATATGAAAATGAGTGATTAGTTGGAAATTTAAAATAAAAAAAAAGGCGCGCGCTTATTCAAAACAACCAATGGGATCAAGCCACAAATATTCTTCTTATTTCCTCCGTCGTGTTAGATAACGACCTTTTACCTACAGACAATGTCCATAGCTACAACCCTGTGTCATTCAAAAATCAAATGCAAGCAATATAATTTCCCATGGAGACCATGAATCAACTGGGCTTGAAGCCATGAACACCATGGTACCCATGTCTAGCCTTAATTTTGCCTGCATTAGGAAACCCCAAAATGGAGCTTGAAACCCTAGGAATGGCATTTCGTGATTCCTGTACCTATACTCAAATTAAACAATCCAGATACGTTACATACATGATAATAAGCATGAATATGTATTTAGAACATGTTTATGATGTCAAAATTAATGAAAATAATATTCAAAAAATAACAAACTGTCAAGCTTGATGAGCGCGATTCTGGATGTTTCAGGCCTCGAGGATGCTTGTTATTGCTTCAATGATCACCCAGGAACATGATTTGACCTTCAACGCCTTGAACTGGTCTGTGATTGAAAATCTTATTCTCACTTTTTTTGCAAAAATTGAAAACTTGGTTCTTTCTCTTGGAGGAAGTTGCGCGTCTGAATCCTCTTGTTTAGGGTTCACCATGATCTTGTATATGTATGGAATCAACTAAGGTCATTTGTTTTGGAAAGAATCCAAGATATGAATGTGTTTTAAAATTGCTTCCATTCTTTCCAATTATGGAGATTCTCTCCTTTCATGGCATGGCACGATCTTTCTTGGCTATTGACAGCACAGGAGATCTTCATTCAGTGCAAAAAATATCCCAAAAACAAATTATGCGATTTGTTTTAATTGTATTTGATTTTATTTCAATTTTAAATGAATTAAATCACAATAAATCAAATAAATAAGTGAATGAGGCATGTAGTGGTTCATGGGTCGTGGACCATGTTAAGAACAAGCTTCAAACTTGAAAAGATAGCCCATGTGGAAAAATGTAATTTTGGGCATATTTGACTTTTGGCAATTTTGCAAAAATGGTCAACTTTGACAAGGCATATATCCTCCAATTTTAACCCTAGAGAGGTGTTCTTGAACTTTTTAGAAAGCTTAGGATGTCCCTTAAACAACCATTTTGGTCTCATCTAAATTGGATTTTCCATGTTCATGTGAGAAGCCTTGACCCAAAAGGTATTTTTGTTGACTTTTCAAAAGGACCTATAATGTATAAATTCATATCTTTTGATGAGTGCATATTTTGAACTTGTGGGCTGAAGATGAATTGTAGGGAATTGCATCTTCTTAAAAATGAGCCTTGGATGGAAATTTCTGATAAAGTATGAAGGAGTTATGCTTGGCCAAAGTTTAGTCGACTTTTCCTAAGAGACCCTAATTTAGAAACTTTTGAGTTTTGATGAATTAGGAGCTCCTTGAGGAATCATGATAAACCCTTGATCAAATGATGAATGTCACTTCAAAATGTTGATGTTGACCAAAAATCTTGAAGTTTGACTATATGTGAGCCATAGTTGACTTTTGACCTAATACAGTCGATTCTCAAGCATCTGAGCAGTTGACTGAGCAAACTTCTTATGCAAGGCTTGAAATTTAACATGGATGATCTTGAGAACATATTGCAACTATGGAAGGAATTTTGGACCTTTGGAGGTCACACGTCGTGATAAAAATGGAAACCCTAGTTTGAGGTACATTGCCTTAGGAGAGAGTTTGTCTGGTTAACTCTTGGGCCTCTTTGAGCAAGTTGAGGACCTCAATGGGCATGTATTGAGTAAAATGAAAGGGAAAATTTTGGGGTACAACACTCATGAACCCCTTTATATAAGGAAATGGTGGTTGTCTCACAACCATAATAATACAAGACGGAAGATATGATCATTTGTGTCTTCTCCATTGCAATTCTTGAGACTAAAGAGGTCAAGCTTCCATTCCAACTGTAGATTGAAGTGTTTTAATCTTCTCTCCACAAAATAACTGCGCTCAATATGTTTTAACAGGATAACCATTAATCTATTGATATTTTAACATGCTGATCTTCTAACCTATTGTTTTAACCGGACTAACCATGAACCTAATGGTAAGTTCATCAATATTGCTAATCTTCAACCTTCAAATGAACAAGAATTTCTAAGAGCCTTAAGGGAAGTTCATCAATATTAACAATATTCAACCTAAACAAATATCAAGAACTGGTCACTCGATCCCCAAACCAAGCTTTTAATGGATTTAGCTTCTAACCACATGTTTTTATCCCTAATTGGATTGTGTTCATCCAAGATGCATAAACAACATTATTGAAGAACTTATACAAAGCTACCCTTCCATAATTACAAGGACACCTCATTCATAAAATATATTTCCTTACAGAAGCATTTGGCTATAAGAACTAGTGAGAGAGAGTGAAAATTAACACTGAGATAGAGAGAAAGAGTATGTTAATACACATATTGATTTCTGGATGCTTTGAAACAAGGAATGAGACCTCTATTTATAGGCTTGAATCCTCCAAAAGAGGAAATAACTAAAAATAAAAAATGATTTACGTTAATCAATTGACTCTATCAATTAACTTATTTAAATGTAACGATTATGATTTCCAAAGTAGGTAAGAAGTGATATATAGTCGTTTCAAATCATTTGAGTGCAATTAAATTTCCTTGTTCCTTAAAAACGCTCCAATCTAGTCGATTGACACTTTGTTCTGATCGATTAATTTTAGTCAAAAAATATTTTCTAGCTTTTTGAATGCTCCCATCACTTTCTATGCAAATTCTATATATACTTCTCAAGGTTTATTAGTTTCAAAGCATTTTATAAAAAAAATTAAGTGTGTGCGCTTATAGCCATCTACTTCTACAAAGAAATAACTTTTGCTTTTACAAAAGTTTCACTCACTTACTAAATTGGGAGATTAACTCCACTAAGCGTTGTCTGATATATTATTTTGTTGTGACACTTGATTTTAGTTTCTTTTTATGCTATTGATGGAATCTTTGTTTGTTTTCCTTTGAATGAGACTTTTTTTATGATGCTTTGTCTATGTCCTAACCATCATAAATCCTTATCAAACCCATGGCTTGCATCTTTTACTACTTACGTACATTGGTTGACTTTCTTAATGGTTTGATCTTTATTATTTTGGATGTCATCTTTTTTATCTTTCTACAATTGTCATCATGTTGCATCTTTCTCATGCTGATTATGCATTTTGTTCTTCACAATTGTCATGATCTTTCAGTAGTTGTCATCGTGTTTCATCTTTATCATGTTGAATATTTGTTCTGTTCTTCACGGTTTCCGTCATGAAAAGAAAACCTATTACCTACAAAACAAGCTTCCACATTCTCTCCCTTTGTTGATGATGACAACGCATCTCTCAAGGGAGGTGGTAAAAGAAACAAAGCAATATATTTTTGGAGTGATAATACTCCCCTGAGTTAGATAGAGTGTGTACCCCCCTGGGAGTATGCCCCCCCCCCCCCCCCCCCCCCATTGTCGAAATAAAAAATGTAGGTAAAAGATGAAAATATACAGTATACCATAATACATCATGGAAAATCAATGTAGTAATACATGGAATAAAGCATTTTATCAAACATCATAGTAATGATAGATCATGTGACATGCTTTTAAACAATAATACCATAAGTGTTAAACTATGCAAGAGTAAGTAGTGATTAGATGCATTTATGCATGGCAAAGATTTTGAATTCTATCATGTCATATAAAGAAGCATGTATATAGAAGAAATTACTCTTGATGAGAAATAAAAGATGTTTAATGTAAGTTTTGCTAAAATATGTTTAAATATGGCATAATATCTTTAAATATGCAAACAATTTGTTGAATACCAGTTTAAAGTAAGGGTATTGATTATGGTAAGATGAGGAAAGTATTACACTTAGTTCTAAACAACATATTTGTCCTAAACAAGGTTTCCTGATCCTTAGTCATGGTATATGTTTAATATGTGAAGCACTTATACATGGAAGAGATAGTATGCCATAGTGAAGAAGTATCATGAAGCATGTGTATAGTAAAAGAACTATTATTACATATGAGACATATATACATACATATATAAGGTTCCCGAAAACATGTATGAGTTTTTTTAGTTATGTTTATTCTAAGCTTTTCATCTTAAGGTGTTCCTAGCAAGAGTATTCAAATTATGGCATGGAAAGTGTCACACTTGGTGGGCGACACAAGATTGTTGCAAGATATGTAACAGTGTGTCTCCTAAAGGGGAAATTCTAGCATACTAGATAGATGTTAAGACTGGTGTCACAACACAAAAACACAATGTCAAGAAAGATGTTAAGTCATCATCTTACTGAAAGATTAATTTACAAAACAATAAATCATGTAGAAGGTAAATTGCATAAGATAAATAACACAGTCAAATGCTTAGAATGAAGCATGACTCTAGCTAATTCTTGTATAGCTCTAATCTTTTGCTCAACAATTCCATTTTGCTGGGAAGTGATGGGAAAATAAAATTCATGATTAATACCTTCAGAAGCATAAAATTCTGATAATTTTGCATTCTCAAACTCCTTGTCATGGTCACTTCAATCTTGACAATCACACTATTATGCTCCTTTTGAATACTTTGACACAGATGTTTAAAGACTTCAAAGATGTCTGATTTTTCTCTAAGAAAGTTCACCCATGTTACCTTGAAAAATCATCTATAATCACATAGACATACCTCTTTCCACCAAATATTTCTACCTGCATTGGTCCCATTAAATCCATATGAAGGAGTTCCAGCACTTTAGAAGTAGTCAGATGTTGCAACTTTGGATGTGACATATTGATTTTCTTCCTATTGTCACACTCACCACAGACTTTAACATCCTCAATCTTAAGTTCTGGCATACATTTAATAGCTTCTTCAGATATGATTTCCTTCATTCCCTTGAGATGAAAGTTTCCAAGCTTTTGGTTCCACAACTTTACCTCATTCTCCTTGGTCGTTAAACATGTGGAAGAATATTTAGTTACTTGATGTTCCCATAGATAACAGTTTTCTTTAGACCTTATGCCCTTCATCAGAATAACATCTTTCTCATCTTTGAACAAACATTCTGACTTTTAAAATTTAACTAACAATCCTTGGTCACCAAATGACTAATGCTGATAAGATTAGCAGTTAGTCATTTCATAAGAAAAACATCTTCAAGACTAGGAGAGTCAACACACACCAAATTTCCAACTCCCTTAATTTCACCTTTAAACCCATCACCAAATCTGACATCACCTGTGGGCTGAGATATGATATTCACCAACAACTTCAGAATCCCTGTCACATGTCTAGAGCATCCACTATCAAAGTACCAACTTTCTCTAGTTGAAGCTCTCAAAGAATTATGAGCTATAAGGTTAACATCCATATCTTTAGAACTTCTCTTTTTACTCAACTTATTAGCCCTAGTATGAGCTGAAGGTATTTGAACTCCATACGATTTGTAACAAAAAGGCTTTATATGACCATACTCCCCACAGTAATGACATATCCAAAGTAAGGACTGGGATTTAGTTGGAGTTTCATTATTTGTACCAGGATGTTATAACATATGGGTGGACATCGTGATCATTTTCTCCTTTCCAGAATGAATGAACTACTTTATAAAGCTTTTCCCTTATTTATTATCATTTTGATAATTAACTCATATATATACATCCTCTTTCATCATATAAGATCCATTTTTCATCCTTCTCAAGGAGTTTGTCATGTTGTCAAGCTTGGAATTTAAGAGAGTTACCTCATTTTACAGATGAGAGATAGTACATAGAAGCCCATTCTTTTTATTATCCAATTCATCTATGATCCATTTTCTGATTTTCCTCTGTCTTAAGGCTTTCTTCACACCTGTCACAAGTTTCCTCGTAGGACACATCCAGATTTTCATAGAGGACATTTTCATCACAAGTGTTCTACCCAAAAAATTTCCCTCCTATATTCCTCAAGATATGTCAAGGATGATCTTCAAATTGCTCAAGATTGCTCAAGGGTTGTACAGTCAAACCACTTCCTAAGACAGCTGAAATTAGGGTTTTGGTTCTTTCAAGAAATTTGTGGTTTTCAATGGTTCAATCAATTCTCATAGGCCTATATACATTCTCAAGCACCTACATGCCAAGTTTCAAGACTCACAGTGCCAATTTGCACAATCAAAAGCTTCATTTGACCTACAGTCAACTGCAAGGGCAAAATGGTCATTTTGTAGTCAAAAGTCAGGATTTTTGGTCAACATCTTATTTTGAGTTCACAATCATCATTTGATCAAGTCTTGATCATGATTCCACAAGAATAGCTCAAAAATCATCAAGGTGCAAAAGTTACTATTTTTGGACAGTAGAAAAGTCAACTGTATCTTGACCAGGGCATAACTTTTTCATGGTTCATCAGAAAAATCCCATCCAATGCTCATTTTGAAGAGGATGTAATTTCCTACAATCCATCTTCACACTCCAAGATCAAGAAATGCTTTCACACAAAGTTACCAATTTTTACATTATAGGTCAATTTCAAAAGTCAACAAAAGTATAGTTTGAGTCAAAGGCCATAACTTGAGATTGGTAAATCCAAATTACATGGGACCAAAGGCATTGGTTAGAGGACTTCAAGAGCTTTCCAAAATGTCCAAGAACATGGTCATATGACCAAAATTGAGCAAGATATGCATTGGAGAAGTTGGGAAATTTTCATGAATTTGCAAAAGTCAACTTTGCTCAAAACACCTTCTTTTTGCTAATGGGCCTCAAACCTCTCCTTGAAACTTCACCCATGACCTATTCACGACCCATAAAGATTAATGGGATTTATTTTCTTATTTTTATTGATTAATTGGATTTTTAATTAATATTAATTCATTTAATCAATTTAAATTACAAGAAAATAGAAGATTTGATTTTTTAAATCAATTTGTGAAGCAAATATGATCAGAACATGCTGGAAAATTCATGCACAAGTCAAAGATACAAAAAATCCAAATTTGGCAACATTGTTCAATCATGAAAAATCAAGAATATTTGATTTTCAATCAAAGATTTAAACATCAATGCACATGGATTGGATCCAAAACTTTGACCTAATTTGATTCTCCTATATGTATGCAAGCTAACCAGACCCTAGCACACGATTGAAAGCTGCAGAAACGGCCATAGCACATTCAAGAATTTTCAAGAAAAGTCAAAACATGTTCTTGCATTCTAGGTCAATTCAAGGCGTTCTATTCATTCAAACATATTGCAGGAGGTCCCAGGAACGATTTGCAATCGAATTCACGTACCAAAGCTTAAAGAATCGTCACATACAGTCCCACGGTTTGCACTTTTGATTCAAAACTATATATCTTAATTCATGCGCATTTAACATATGTTTGTGATTGTTTTGCATTGCTAGAGACCATACAAAGCTAATGGCATGATTGAATTGGACTGTAACGCCCTGAATCGTGAGATGCCATGATCAAATTTCTAGGGTTTTCAAGCTTTAAATTAGGGCTTTTCAATCCAGAAAAAATTGGGACTAGTGAGATACATGACTGAAATCATGAGGCCAAGACGAACATAACCCATACCTCGCGAAATATTTATGCTTGCTATATTTCTATTCGCTATTTTTCCTTGCAGGAGTTAGTGGAGGTTAAAAACCCCCGCTATCTGATGTTAATTATACAGGACAAACGAAGAAGATGATGAGGTGTTAGCATCTGGTTGGCTTATTTGAAAAGCGCGCGTTTTATTACAGCGTATTGATTATTTTCATATATAATTATTGCTCCTTATTTTAATAACAATTGAAGCAGTTTGGTTGGATGGCAAAGGCGTTGGCATGTGAACATTGGGATCTGGGTTCGAATCCCAGGTCCCCCAAATATTTGTTATAATTTTTATCTAGGTGATTGTGTGTGACGCAGCAGGCATAGCATATCATGGATCTCCAATTCCCAGGCGCCAGATGTCTTCAAACTGAAATCCAATGGCCAAAGTTGAGTCCCCAACATACTCCCCAGTCAACAGGCGTGTGGATAATCACCAAAGTCAACGTGGATGAAATGCTAGTGGGCCTGGAAATTGCCAAAGACACCTCCTGATTTGGGCCAGCACCCCCCTGGGTTTATTTCTTTTTCTTCTTTTATATTTTTCATTTAATTGTTTTTATTATTAATTATTATTATTATTACTTAATTAACCAAATTAATTTTTTCATAATAAAATCAGAAAACTAAAAAATATAATATTTTTTTATTATTATGAATTTCACCTTTTTATTATTTTTGTAAATAAATAAATAATTAATTAATTTAGTTTTAATTAGGTTAATTTTAACTCTTTCACAATAATTTAAAATCAATATAGAATTAGGGTTTTTAATAACTTTTGACCATCTTTTATTTTTTCCTTAAAAAACATTAAAAAAAAACTCAAAAAATATCTTTCTTTTATTTAATTAATTAATTAGTCTAGGTTTAATTTAATTAAATGCAAAATAATAAAAAATCTCTTTCTTTCTCAAAAAAGGGTCAAAACCCTAAAAAACTCTCCGATTCAATTTTTCCCTCGCGCCTATTATTGTTGATTAATATTTTTCATCATATAATTGTATTTGCTTCGAGGATGTAATAGCTTTAATTAGGACCTTTTTATCGCTTTTATTTAATTTCCCGCAATTTACTTTTTCAAGGGTTTGTTTTTGGCGATGTAAATACCCGACGCCTTGTAATAGTTTAGTTTTATTTTCCGCAATTATTAACTACTAGATGTATGCTAATTAGGCTATGCATGACAAGACTTACCTTAAAATTAAAATCAATCGTAGCTCACCATAACTTGTACAAAGATAACATAACTGAAACCTGACACACTCGCACATGCCACTCCTAGGGTACGCCTCACTTGGTTGCCTCGACGTGGTCATTGAGTATAGGATGGTTTAGAGGTCGCCCTCCTGTCTAAAGATCAAAGTTGCCTCAAAATGGTTGCCTCGGATAAAACGATCTAAGACATTAGGGTTACCGCTAAGGCGTCCTACTATTGCTTTAGTGACCACATGTCCCTAAAATCGAATTGACCCGAAAACTCCAACGACGGTGCTACCTACTTCTCAATAGTGGGATAGTACTGTCTAAAGGACATTTACACAGCTTAATTTCTTTTGAGTAGGTAGAGGTTCTTAGGTACTTGCTCTTTCAAAACAAAAATACTTTTCGCACTTACACTTTTCAAACAAAAGTTTTCAAACAACACTTCATACACTCTTGAGGACAGATACAAGAGTTAAATCGGAGTTTTCAAACAAAACTTTTTCAAAACCCACAAACACAAGAAAAGCAAAACTTTTTGAAAACATAGTGAGCAAGTACCTAAGAGCCCGTGGATAACCACGGATAGAAAGGTTGCTAACACCTTCCCTTTCTATAATCTACTTCCCGAACCCGAGAAACATCTCGAAAAGGAATTTTGTTGTGCTTTTGTCCTTTCCTTGTTGGAGAAAATAAAAGACGGTGGCGACTCTTGCTTACCGCGACATTTTGCGAAACGCAAACGCGAACCAGCATTTCTAAACGGTCAGTTCTATTTCCACCGATCACAGAACTGGCGACTCTGCTGGGGAATATTAAGTGAGGTGTACCTTAGGATTAGACCACTATGTTTTCAATTGTATGCCTTATATGCTTTAATTTTGCGGGCTTGTATCGGAGTTTTATAGATCCTAACCCGGATCTGGGGGTACCCTTTTTTAGGTAAGTAGCAATAAACTGTGAGGGACCTGTCCGGTGTAGACCGACACGGGTGAAGCAGTAGCTACGTTGGTGTGACACCTTGGTCTGTACCAATATCCCTTGTGTTGGAACGAGGAGAATATGGGTCTTCTGAGGAGTCATTAAGCACCAACTTACCTTAGAACCTTAAATTGACCAACTTGGCCATAGAACAGTAGCAGTATGCTACACTCATTGAGGCTAAACTCTCGCGATGGTTCCGGCCGCAAGAAAAGGTTGCCAAACTGGAATTATGACCGATTGAGGGTAGTCAGTGATATTGAGATCCTCTAGAACCCGGTTACTATTTTTAGGACAGGTCTTAACCAACTGAAACTGAAAGAGGGTAGTACCTAATCTTCATGCCAGCCCGAAATCTAAGGGATCTCTTGTGTGACTTGTGTGCCTTTACCATGTTTGCCTTTTGTGAATACTTGTGGTGTGCCTTTATTATAACATCATAACATCATAACATTGCATACATCCTGCATAAGGACTAACCCATTTCAAAGACAAGAAGGTTCCATCTTTGCTCTGTTTTGTAGGACATCATGATGCCCATGCGTAGGAATACTATCCGGCTCAACTTTGTTCAACCACCTACTCTGCTCAAAGAATTAGTTGACAGGATTCTAAACACCACTTCCTTCATCAAGAGGCATGGTTCTCTTCTCGGTTTAGTCACCTCAAAGTGGGACCAACAACTGATGAGTGTCCTGGTCCATTTTTATGATCCGTTATATCATTGCTTCACCTTTGAAGACTTCCAGCTGGTCCCTACCCTGGAAGAATTCTCTGAGTTGCTTAGTATCTCTATCTTGGAACAGACTCTATTCACGGGTTGGGAAAAGACTCTCAGGCCTGAAGAGATTGCTGCAGCCCTTCACTTGACCAAAGAGGAGGTAATGGCTAACTGGGAGACTAGAAGTGAAGTTAAGGGCTTTTTGGCTAAGTTTCTAGTTGGCAAAGCTAATGGTTTCTGGAATGACTTAGACTTTCAAGCGTACGAGGACATTCTGGCTCTCTTAATCTATGGTCTGGTATTGTTTCCAAATCTTGATACCTTTGTTGATGTTAATGCCATTAGGATCTTCATCTCTCGGAACCCTGTACCCACTCTCTTGGGTGATATCCTTTATCAGCTCTATACTCGTACTGCCCGAAGACGGGGAACTTTGCTGTGTTGTGCTCCTTTATTGGCGAGGTGGTTTATTTTGCACCTCCCTAAGTTCGTGCTGAAGAACAAAGAAGGAAGGGGTTGGGCTCAGAGGATAATGTCTCTTACTAATAACGATGTTATTTGGACTCTCAAAGGCTTAAATGAGGTGGTTGTCATTGATCGTTGTGGAGAGTATCCTAATGTTCCATTGATCGGAACCCGTGGAGGAATCTCTTATAACCCATGTTTAGCTCTCCGTCAGTTTGGAAGAGCCAGAAGGGAAGGGCCTCATGAGATGTTGATACCTCATATCGTCTTTGATTTTCAGGTAGATAGCGATGAGCTGCGTCGTAGATTCATCAAGGCTTTGGATAGAGTTCACAAGTCTGACCCACATGAGTTAGGGCCAAAAACTTCTCTGCCTATGGAGTCATATTTCAAATGGGTCCGCATCCATGCCCAGAAGTTAGGTATGCCATACGAAGCTGCCAGACCTATTACTCTTGAAGCTGCTAATAAAGAAGGGGTTCCCCCAACTGTTCTCCATCCTCATATGCCCATTGATGTTGGCACTCTGAAGAGGTCTTGGGCGCAACTGCAGGAAGAACGGGATTCTTATCAGGAAAGGTTCAATGAACAGGAACAGAAAATCCAGAAGCTGACTAAGCAATTGGAGAATGAACGGATCCTGAATGATTATATTCGCACTGAGAAGAAGAGGCCATGGGAACATTGATGGACCTTTGAGGATTTCTTTTACAGTTTTATTTACTTTTCAGTATTTCCATTTTTGTAACGCCTAAGGGCAATTTGTTGAACAGTTTAAATCTAATAAAGTGGGTTTCCTTTTTTGTCTACAAATTTGAATCCCGATTGTCTTTGAAAACATAAATCATACGCATTTCATTTCATCATATGCATAACAGGTACCCCTTTTTACAGGTCACTTATCTTCTTCGCTATTTATTTCAGCAATCTTCATGTCTACTGAACCTTCCACTGAACAAGCTATCAAGGCCCTCCAGGCCAGAACGCCCAGTTCCAAGAGTTGGTTATGAACCTAGCCCAGGGTCAACAGGATTTGAAGACTCTGATTCTGAAAGAGAGGAAGAAGAAGAAGAAGAGGACCGTCTTGTTCAACACTGGACGCAGATTTTGGAATGGACTGCAGAATGAGGTTGAGCTGACCACCTCGTCTGTAGGGAAAGACAGTCCACAAAAGAGAAGGGTTCCTAGTCCCGTAGTCTCCGACAACGAGACGGATTCTGATGAAGAGCAGTACCCTCCTGCTGAGGATAGGTATAAACAGTTGGAGGACCGCTTAAGTGCTATGGAGATACAGAATGTGCCCGGGTTGGACTTCGGAGACCTAGGTTTATCCTCTGGGGTGGTGATTCCCCATAAGTTCAAGGCACCTGCTTTTGCCAAATATGACGGAGCCTCCTGCCCAAAGCTGCACCTCCGGTCGTATGTAAGGAAGATCCAACCTTACACTGCTGACAAGAATTTGTGGATCCATTTCTTCCAGGACAGTCTTTCAGGGACTCAACTCGAGTGGTTCTATCAGCTGGATGGAGCCAGTATCCGTAACTGGGAGGATTTGGCTACTGCGTTCTATAAGCAGTATCAATATAATTCCGACCTCGCTCCTAGGCGTACCCAACTTCAGGGTATGTCAATAGGGATGGGTGAAGGATTTAAAGAGTACGCTCAAAAGTGGAGAGACCTTGTTGGAAGGGTGCATCCACCTTTAACTGACCGTGAACTTGTGGATATGTTCTTGGGGACCCTGTCTAGTCCATTCTTTAACCATTTGATTGGAAACTCTTCAGCCGAGTTTACAGACCTTATCTTGACTGGTGAGAGAATTGAAGCTGGTATCAAGGCTGGGAAGATACAGAAGGGTGCCTCCTCGAGCACTAAGAAGAAACCCTTCAAGAAGGAATCCAGTGTTGTCTACGGTTCAAGGAGACAGAATAGACCGGAACGCCGCCAAGCTGTCAATGCGGTGGTCATTTCAAAACCTGCTGGTGCTCCTCAGCCTCACAACCAACAAAGGGGTGAGAGACCTAGAAGGCAGTTCACTCGTCTCAGCATGACCTTGTCCCAGATATTGCCACAGTTGCTGAAGGCCAATTTGGTAACTCTAAGGGAAGCCCCAAAGAATCCGAATACTACATCCCCAAAGTATAACCCCAACGCCCGATGCACTTATCATTCTGAGAACCCGGGGCATAATACGGATGATTGCTGGACTTTGAAGAATAAGATCCAAGACTTGATTGATGCAAAAGAGATTGAGTTTGAGGCGCCCGAGAGGCCTAACGTTGTGACTGCTCACATGCCCAAACATGGAGTAAATGTTGTAGAGGAAGACTTGTTTGTAGCCTCTGTGGATGATATTGTTACTCCACCGATGACCGTCAAGAGGAACCTGTTGCTAGCCGGTTTATTTCCGGGATATAGTGAAGGTTTCCATATGTGTTCTGTTTCACCTACTGGTTGCCCATCTTTGAAGTCAGGAATCCAAAACCTGATGGATAATAAAGAAATCTTGTTTGAGAAGATTGTTGTTCCTGCCACCCTTACTGAAGAAGTGTCCATTGTTACCATTTTTAACAATTCTCCCAAGGCTCCCTCGAGGAAGCCTGTCAAAATTACGCCTGTCCAGAAGATTGCTCCCATAATCATCATTGTTCCGGGGCCTATTCCCTACACCTCTGACAAAGCTGTCCCTTGGCACTATGGGGCAGATGTTTATGTTCTTGGGGTTAAGCAAGAGTTTGATACTAGTACCGGCGTCAGCAACATCATCGGGCCTGCTAAAGTCACCCGCAGTGGTAGACTTTTCTCACCAGATATTACGCCACCAACTATCCAGAGACCTATTGTCATCACACCTGCAAGTGTGCCTACTTCCCCTCCTAATCAAGTTCTTAGTTCTAACCCTGTTGCCGAGTCATCTGATGCTCAGGGCAAAGGTATCTCCACTGATATGCCGGCCCATTCGGAGGCGCCAAAGACCATCAATGTTGAAGCCTCTAAACAAGAGATGTAAGAGATCCTGAAGATCATCAAGAAGAGTGATTATAATGTAGTTAAGCAGTTGGGGCAAACCCCCTCCAAGATTTCTATGTTATCACTGTTGTTGTGTTCAGAGGCCCATGCCAAGGCCCTGATTACCTTCCTGAAGACGGCCCACGTGCCACAAGAGACATCATCTGATCAGTTTACCGATTGTGTGGCCAACTTAACTGCTGATAATGGTTTGGGTTTCTTCGACGCTGATCTGACTGCTAAAGGGAAGAACCATAATGATGCCCTGCATGTCTCTATTGAATGCAGGGGCACTACTCTTGCACACGTGTTGGTTGACATTGGTTCCTCATTGAACGTCTTTCCCAAGAAAGCTCTAGACAGGTTAGATTGCAAAGGGTTGGAGCTAAAGCCCAGTAACATTGTTGTCTGGGCCTTTGACGGGTCTAAAAGGATGGTGCATGGCGAGGTCGATATTCCAATCAGATTTGGTTCTCAGGTCTTTGATTCTACATTCTACGTGATGGACATTCGACCATCCTATTCTTGTTTGCTGGGTCGTCCATGGATCCATAAAGCTGGAGCTGTGACCTCAACACTCCATCAAAAGCTGAAGTACCCGGTCAAAGGGAAAATTATGGCAGTTCAAGGGGAGGAGGAATACATGGTCAGCCACCTCAACTCGTTCCGGTACATAGAGATGGATGGGGAGTTCATTGAGACCCCATTCCAACACTTTGAAGAGGTTCCTCAAACACTGGCATCAGCCGAAACGGTGGTTGAAGATTCTCCTTTGAAGATGGCTTCCTTAAAGGATGCCCGGGCTGTTATTGAGAAGGGTGAGTATGCAAACTGGGGCCGACTTCCTGATTTCACTCAGAAGACTGACAAGTTTGGTTTGGGTTTCACTGCAGAAGCTCAAAGGGCTGTTCGAAGTGCAAGGATCGGAAGACCTCCTGTGTTCATCAGCAACCCGGGATTAAATGCCATTGAAGGTGACGTGGAGGAATCTGAATTCGACAGCTGGATCTACCCTATGACCAACGGTGGACCAAACAATTGGACAGCGAAAGACTTCATCCCTATTACTTTTGTTACTCAGTAATGAACTCCTTTGTTTTGAATTTGTAACAGACAATATTGTGAAACTTTATGGCCCGGTGTCTTACCCGGGGCACCGTGGCTTCATTTGTAAGGGCTTTTGTGTGTCATTTTCATATATCATTAATAAAAGCATTGGACGTTTTTGCATTTCAAATCTTGCGCTCCTTGTCTTTCTTTATTATATCTTGCAAAACAGCTATTTTACACACACTCACATATGCAGGCCCCAATCCACTCTGGATCTCACTGGTAACGACTCTGCTACTGCCAGTTATGACTTCGAAAATCTGATCAACTTAGCCAAAGACGAAGGTGAATATGATTGCGAAGTGTCGGGTGAGCTTGCAAGACTGTTACTCCAGGAAGAGAGGGCCATTCAGCCACATGAAGAGCCAGTGGAAACGGTAAATCTGGGTACTGAAACAGACAGGAAGGAAGTCAAGATCGGTGCAAATCTGGAGCTTAGTGTGAAAAACCGGTTGATTCAGATGCCGCATGACTACGTGGAAATCTTTGCCTGGTCTTACGAAGATATGCCTGGGTTGGATACCGACATTGTGGTTCATCACCTGCCTACAAAGGAAGAATGTCCTCCGGTAAAACAGAAGGTTCGTCGTATGCGTCCAGAGATGTCCGAGAAAATCAAGGCCGAGGTTATGAAGCAATTTGACGCCGGTTTCCTAGCAGTAACTTCTTACCCTCAGTGGGTCGCCAATGTGGTTCCAGTGCCGAAGAAAGATGGTAAGGTCCGAATGTATGTTGACTACAGGGATTTGAACAGGGCGAGCCCTAAGGATGACTTCCCTCTGCCTCACATCGACGTTCTGGTTGACAACACTACTCAGCATAAGGTATTCTCCTTCATGGACGGTTTCTCCGGTTATAATCAGATAAAGATGGCTCCCGAAGACATGGAGAAGACCACTTTTGTTACTCAGTGGGGCACCTTCTGTTACAAGGTCATGCCTTTTGGGTTGAAAAATGCTGGGGCAACGTATCAGCGTGCCATGGTTTCTCTGTTTCATGATATGATCCACCATGAGATTGAAGTATACGTCGACGATATGATTGCAAGGTCCCAAACAGAGGAGGAACACCTTGACCATCTACAGAAGCTGTTTGACCGGTTGAAGTTGTACAAGCTGAGATTAAACCCGAACAAGTGCACCTTCGGGGTGAGATCTGGAAAATTGCTAGGCTTCATCGTGAGCGACAAAGGTATTCAAGTAGACCTTGCCAAAGTGAAAGCCATACAAGAGATGCCAGTTCCCAAGACAGAGAAGGAGGTCAGAGGCTTTCTAGGACGGTTGAACTACATTGCCCGATTCATCTCGCACCTGACTGCCACTTGTGAACCAATCTTCAAGCTACTGAAGAAATATCAAGTAGTACGTTGGAACGATGAATGTCAGGCCGCTTTCGAAAGAATCAAAGAGTATCTCCAAGAGCCACCCATTCTTATGCCACCGGTTGAATGGGAGACTTCTAATCTTATACTTGACAGTACTGGACAACTCAATGGGGTGTGTGCTAGGTCAGCATGACGAGTCTGGCCGAAAAGAGCACGCCATTTATTACCTTAGCAAAATGTTTACCGACTGTGAGACCCGATACTCACTGCTCGAGAAAACTTGTTACGCTTTGGTATGGGCTGCTCGTCGGCTAAGACAGTATATGCTGACTTACACTACTCTATTGATTTCAAAAATGGATCCAATCAAGTATATCTTCGAAAAGCCTGCCTTGTCCGGAAGAATAGCAAGATGGCAGATGATCTTGACTGAATATGACATCCAGTACACGACTCAAAAAGCAATTAAGGGAAGTGTGTTGGCAGACCATTTGGCACATCAGGCAGTGGATGATTACCAGTCTATGAACTTTGAATTTCCAGACGAGAATATCATGGTAGTGACTGATTGTGAGATACCTGGACCGGATGAAGGACCTGAGGAAGGTTCCCGATGGTCTATGTACTTTGACGGAGCCTCAAACGCTTTAGGTAATGGCATTGGCGCTGTGATCATATCCCCTAAAGGCTCACATACTCCACTTACCGCCCGGCTATGTTTCAACTGCACCAACAACATGGCGGAGTATGAAGCATGCATCATGGGTCTTCGAGTTGCAATTGACCTAAGGATCAAGTTTATGAGTGTCTTCGGAGATTCCGCTCTCGTGATCAGTCAGATCAAAGGCGAGTGGGATACGAAACACCCAAATCTTATTCCTTACAAGGAGTATGTGTTGACGTTGCTTCCCCATTTCGAGGAGGTAACCTTTGAACATTTCCCAAGAGAGGAGAATCAGTTGGCGGACGCGCTAGCTACGATGTCTTCTATGTTCAAAGTCAAGTGGGACAACGAGGCTCCCCGGATCATTATTTGGAAATTGGATGAACCTGCATACTGTTGTGAGCTTGAGACTGAAGAGGTAACAGAAAAGCCTTGGTATCATGAAGTAAAGAGGTACCATGAAGCTCAAGAATACCCCGAGGGTGCATCTGTTAATGACAAGAAGTTTCTGAGAAGGTTCGCGGCAAAGTTCTTCCTTAGCAATGACATTCTTTACAAACATAACCATGATTCCACCTTACTGCTTTGTGTGGATAAGACTGAAGCAGAAACGATCATGGTAGAGCTGCATGAAGGTACCTTCGGAACGCATTCCAGTGGACATACCATGGCAAAGAAGATCCTTCGGGCAGGATATTACTGGTCCACGATGGAAGCCGACTGTTATCAGCATTCTCGGACATGTCACAAGTGCCAGGTCTATGCTGACAAGGTGCACATTCCTCCAGTTCCTCTGAACATCTTGACGGCACCCTGGCCTTTTGCAATGTGGGGAATTGATATGATCGGCGAGATCAGACCTACAGCATCCAACGGGCATTGCTTCATCCTGGTAGCGATTGATTACTTTACGAAGTGGGTTGAGGCAGCTTCCTTTGCTACCGTAACCAAGAACGTCGTGGCACGGTTCATTCGGCACAACCTGATCTGTCGATACGGTGTACCAGAGAGGATCATTACGGACAATGGTACCAATCTTAACAACAAGATGATCACTGAGCTCTGCGAGCAATTCAAGATACAGCACCACAACTCTTCTCCCTACCGGCCGAAGATGAATGGGGCTGTAGAAGCAGCTAATAAGAATGTTAAGAAGATTGTGCAGAAGATGACAGTGACCTACAAAGATTGGCACGAGATGTTACCATTTGCTCTTCATGGATACCGTACCTCAGCACGGACGTCAACAGGGGAAACACCCTACTCCTTGGTATATGGCATGGAGGCAGTCTTTCCCATTGAAGTTCAGATACCCTCTCTTCGGATCATGAAGGATGTAGGTTTGAGCGAAGACGACTGTATCCAGACCCGGCTTGATCAACTAAACCTAATCGACGAAAATAGACTCACCGCTATTTGTCATGTCAGACGTACCAAAAACGAATGATCAAGGCATTTAACAAGAAAGTCAGACGACAAGAGTATCGAGTCGGGGACCTGGTAATCAAGTGCATCATTCTACCTCAAGGTGATCCCAGGGGCAAATGGACCCCTACGTACGAAGGGCCATTTGTGGTTAAGAACATCTTCTCAGGAGGAGCGATGATCCTAACCACCATGGATGGTGACGACCTTCCTCACCCCGCCAATGCAGACATAGTAAAAAGATGCTATGCATGATTAAAGACCCGCTAGGTCGACTGGCCTAGGCAAAAATAAGGGCTTCCCGGCGAACCAAAAGGGTTCGGGCAAAAATAAGGGATGAAAATTAAAAAAATCTGTACACCCGGCAAGTCGAAAACCTGAAAAGGCGGCTTGGGCAAAAATGGGTATCCCGGTGGACTGAAAACCCGAAAGGGAGGTCCGGGAAAAAGTTAGGGATAAGCGTAATACTATGTCTCATTGGATCACCCTGCATCCAGACTTCAGTATCGACTATCAAGCTCGAACGACACCGGTCAATCAGATTCATCTTCAACTAAGCAGCAAATGATGAGATGCTTGAGGACATAAAGGCGATAGCAGAGTTGGAACCCAGTGGGATTTTTCACATAGCTGTTTTGTTTTCTTTTTACAAATTGTATAAATCCCATTTGTCTGGCGGCGTTCTCTTACTAGGATGTCAGCCTCTCGTACAAAAACGCCTATTTACAGGAAAACTTCAAAATCAATACAAGTTCGTTTTTCAGACAAATTTCAAACTGTTTTTCCTTTATCTATTTTGTTTTGCAAAGAACGTCCAATGTTCATTTTTGATATATGCATTTGACATTAATTGCTGATCATAAATATTTGCATGCGAAACAAAGGACTAATTACGGGTGATATCAGAAGTAGGGGCAATAAGAATTGTCTGAGAGGTCTAGTTGCTCTGTCCACCAATGTACCAAGGTAGGTTCAGCTGAAGAATATGACCAAGATACCTTCACTCCCCAAGAGTAAGACAGTAATGGTAGCTCTCCCCACTGAGACTTGCAACTATGAACAAATCAGTTGTACTCTCCTCAAGCAGAGTTGGTCTACCATCAGCCCTAAAGAAGTTGGGTATCCCCAGTAGGTCTTAATATTCCCCAGCGGAGTATACAGATATTCCTCAGCAAGCATCCCCGGCAGTCTTAATATCCCTCAACAAAATATAAGAATGTTCCCCGGCGGAATACAAGATACCCCCAGTGGAGCCATTTCCCAGCGCAGTCTAAAAAAAGCTTCCCCGCCAGAGTTGAATCATCTTCCCCAGTAGATTCTGGAAGCTTGTCCCCTGCAGAGTGCAAATGTATCTCCCCTGCTATATTCAGAAGGTTATCCTCACAAGAAGTCTAACTGGGTTATCCTCAGCAAGGTGCAACGGAAAGGTCATCCTCAGCGAAGTTCTTTCTATCCCCAGTGGAGTTCATTATCAAAATCCCCAATAGAGCTTATCAACGGAATCCCCAGCGGAGTTATCGTTAAAATCTCAGCAAAGCATCTCCTCCCCACAGAGTAATTCCCTACAGAGTAATCTCTTCACCAGTTTATTCCCCAACGGATTCATCCTCTCTTGCAAGTTTATCATCTTCGTTCATCATCCCCAGCGGAAACGAAGAACTCAACTCTATTCTCCAGCAGCTCCGGGATTTATTTTCCCCAGCTAAAACATCACATTTTCATACATCATGATACATGCATATACGCATCATATCATACAATCTCATTTATGTTGAGAACATCATTAATTGATCCATATCAAGCATTGCATATGACTGACCTTTACATTTCAGGAAAGATGCAGTTAAATTCTCAACTATGTCAATGGAGACAAAACCAGTTAAATCGATTCCTAAAGATTTTTCTGATCCAAATCCAGTCAAAGGAGACAAATTCAGTCAATGGAGACAAAACCAGTTAAATCGATTCCTAAAGATTTTTCTGAGGCTAATCCAGTCAATGGAGACAAAACCAGTTAAATCGATTCCTAAAGATTTTTCTGAAGCCAGTCAATGGAGACAAAATCAGTTAAATCGATTCCTAAAGATTTTTCTGAGGCTCAGCCAGTCAATGGAGACAAAATCAGTTAAATCAATTCCTAAAGATTTTTCTGAGGCGAAGCCAGTCAATGGAGACAAAGTCAGTTAAATCGATTCCTAAAGATTTTTCTGAAGCCAATCCAGTCAAAGAAGACAAGTCCAGTTAAATCAATTCCTAAAGATTTTTCTGATGATAACCCGTCAATAGAGACAACCCGTCAATGAAGATAACCCGTCAATAGAGACAACCCGTCAATAGAGACAACCCGTCAATAGAGACAACCCGTCAATGAAGACAACCCGTCAATAGAGACAACCCGTCAATGAAGACAACCCGTCAATGAAGACAACCTGTCAACGAAGACAAAACTACCTACCAACAATCTCTAGGTGGCATCTATAAGCCCATCCTCATATCCATCATCTCTCCAAATGGCATCTGTAAGCCCATTCCCTACATCACATTGCTGATACTACACCATGCGAGTGCAAATTTCTGGGCACTTTAGTGTTCAATCATCTTCCACCTTCGGATCACGAAAGGCACGCAAGCCAATCTACATCCTCAAGTTTAAGAAGATTTAACAGGGGCAACTGTTGTACCCCAAAATTTTCCCTCCCATATTCCTCAAGATATGTCAAGGATGATCTTCAAATTGCTCAAGATTGCTCAAGGGCTGTACAGTCAAACCACTTCCTAAGACAGTTGAAATTAGGGTTTTGGTTCTTTCAAGAAATTTGGGGTTTTCAATGGTTCAATCAAGTCTCATAGGCCTATATACATTCTCAAGCACCTACATGCCAAGTTTCAAGACTCACAGTGCCAATTTGCACAGTCAAAAGCCTCATTTGACCTACAGTCAACTACAAGGGCAAAATGGTCATTTTGCAGTCAAAAGTCAGGATTTTTGGTCAACATCTTATTTTGAGTTCACAATCATCATTTGATCAAGTCTTGATCATGATTCCACAAGAATAGCTCAAAAATCATCAAGGTGCAAAAGTTAATATTTTTAGACAGCAGAAAAGTCAACTGTATCTTGACCAGGGCATAACTTTTTTATGGTTCATCAGAAAAATCCCATCCAATGCTCATTTTTAAGAGGATGTAATTTCCTACGATCCATCTTCACACTCCAAGATCAATAAATGCTCTCACACAAAGTTACCAATTTTTACATTATAGGTCAATTTCAAAAGTCAACAAAAGTACAGTTTGAGTCAAAGGCCATAACTTGAGATTGGTAAATCCAAATGACATGGGACCAAAGGCATTGGTTAGAGGACTTCAAGAGCTTTCCAAAATGTCCAAGAACATGGTCATATGACCAAAATTGAGCAAGATATGCATTGGAGAAGTTGGGAAATTTTCATGAATTTGCAAAAGTCAACTTTGCTCAAAACACCTTCTTTTTGCTAATGGGCCTCAAACCTCTCCTTGAAACTTCACCCATGACCTATTCACGACCCATAAAGATTAATGGGATTTATTTTCTTATTTTTATTGATTAATTGGATTTTTAATTAATATTAATTCATTTAATCAATTTAAATTACAAGAAAATAGAAGATTTGATTTTTTAAATCAATTTGTGAAGCAAATATGATCAGAACATGCTGGAAAATTCATGCACAAGTCAAAGATACAAAAAATCCAAATTTGGCAACATTGTTCAATCATGAAAAATCAAGAATATTTGATTTTCAATCAAAGATTTAAACATCAATGCACATGGATTGGATCCAAAACTTTGACCTAATTTGATTCTCCTATATGTATGCAAGCTAACCAGACCCTAGAACACGATAGAAAGCTGCAGAAACGGCCATAGCACATTCAAGAATTTTCAAGAAAAGTCAAAACTTGTTCTTGCATTCTAGGTCAATTCAAGGCGTTCTATTCATTCAAACATATTGCAGGAGGTCCCAGGAACGATTTGCAATCGAATTCACGTACCAAAGCTCAAAGAATCGTCACATACAGTCCCACGGTTTGCACTTTTGATTCAAAACTATATATCTTAATTCATGCGCATTTAACATATGTTTGTGATTGTTTTGCATTGCTAGAGACCATACAAAGCTAATGGCATGATTGAATTGGACTGTAACGCCCTGAATCGTGAGATGCCATGATCAAATTTCTAGGGTTTTCAAGCTTTAAATTAGGGCTTTTCAATCCAGAAAAAATTGGGACTAGTGAGATACATGACTGAAATCGTGAGGCCAAGACGAAAACAACCCATACCTCGCGAAATATTTATGCTTGCTATATTTCTATTCGCTATTCTTCCTTGCAGGAGTTAGTGGAGGTTAAAAACCCCCGCTATCTGATGTTAATTATACAGGACAAACGAAGAAGATGATGAGGTGTTAGCATCTGGTTGGCTTATTTGAAAAGCGCATGTTTTATTACAGCGTATTGATTATTTTCATATATAATTATTGCTCCTTATTTTAATAACAATTGAAGCAGCTTGGTTGGATGGCAAAGGCGTTGGCATGTGAACATTGGGACCTGGGTTCGAATCCCAGGTCCCCCAAATATTTGTTATAATTTTTATCTAGGTGATTGTGTGTGACGCAGCAGGCATAGCATATCATGGATCTCCAATTCCCAGGCGCCAGATGTCTTCAAATTGAAATCCAATGGCCAAAGCTGAGTCCCCAACATACTCCCCAGTCAACAGGCGTGTGGATAATCACCAAAGTCAACATGGATGAAATGCTAGTGGGCCTGGAAATTCCCAAAGACACCTCCTGATTTGGGCCAGCACCCCCCTGGGTTTATTTCTTTTTCTTCTTTTATATTTTTCATTTAATTGTTTTTATTATTAATTATTATTATTATTACTTAATTAACCAAATTAATTTTTTCATAATAAAATCAGAAAACTAAAAAATATAATATTTTTTTATTATTATGAATTTCACCTTTTTATTATTTTTGTAAATAAATAAATAATTAATTAATTTAGTTTTAATTAGGTTAATTTTAACTCTTTCACAATAATTTAAAATCAATATAGAATTAGGGTTTTTAATAACTTTTGACCATCTTTTATTTTTTCCTTAAAAAACATAAAAAAACTTAAAAAATATCTTTCTTTTATTTAATTAATTAATTAGTCTAGGTTTAATTTAATTAAATGCAAAATAATAAAAAATCTCTTTCATTCTCAAAAAAGGGTCAAAACCCTAAAAAACTCTCCGATTCAATTTTTCCCTTGCGCCTATTATTGTTAATTAATATTTTTCATCATATAATTGTATTTGCTCCGAGGATGTGATAGCTTTAATTAGGACCTTTTTATCGCTTTTATTTAATTTCCTGCAATTTACTTTTTCAAGGGTTTGTTTTTGGCGATGTAAATACCCGACGCCTTGTAATAGTTTAGTTTTATTTTCCGCAATTATTAACTGCTAGATGTATGCTAATTAGGCTATGCATGACAAGACTTACCTTAAAATTAAAATCAATCGTAGCTCACCATAACTTGTACAAAGATAACATAACTGAAACCTCACACACTCGCACATGCCACTCCTAGGGTACACCTCACTTGGTTGCCTCGACGTGGTCATTGAGTATAGGATGTTTTAGAGGTCGCCCTCCTGTCTAAAGATCAAAGTTGCCTCGAAACGGTTGCCTCGGATAAAACGATCTAAGACATTAGGGTTACCGCTAAGGCGTCCTACTATTGCTTTAGTGACCACATGTCCCTAAAATCGAATTGACCCGAAAACTCCAACGACGGTGCTACCTACTTCTCAATAGTGGGATAGTACTGTCTAAAGGACATTTACACAGCTTAATTTCTTTTGAGTAGGTAGAGGTTCTCAGGTACTTGCTCTTTCAAAACAAAAATACTTTTCGCACTTACACTTTTCAAACAAAAGTTTTCAAACAACACTTCATACACTCTTGAGGACAGATACAAGAGTTAAATCGAAGTTTTCAAACAAAACTTTTTCAAAACCCACAAACACAAGAAAAGCAAAACTTTTTGAAAACATAGTGAGAAAGTACCTAAGAGCCCGTGGATAACCACGGATAGAAAGGGTGCTAACACCTTCCCTTTCTATAATCTACCTCCCGAACCCGAGAAACATCTCGAAAAGGAATTTTGTTGTGCTTTTGTCCTTTCCTTGTTAGAGAAAATAAAAGACGGTGGCGACTCTTGCTTACCGCGACATTTTGCGAAACGCAAACGCGAACCAGCATTTCAAAACGGTCAGTTTTATTTCCACCGATCACAACAAGATTCTGCATCATCTTCCCATATTCAAGAGAGAGCAGTCACAAGTTTGACAGTCTCAATGTTAGGTTCATCTTCTAACTCATTATCATTAGACCAAGATATAAAAATACCCTTTTTCTGTTTCTTGAGAAAAGTGGGATAATCTGGCCTAATGTGACCAAATCCTTCACACTCAAAACATTGAATGCCTTTGCCTTGATTAGACTTCTCTTCAGTTCTTGTATGTTTCTGAAAATCACAGTTATTATTGATGTCATATGAGATGTTATTGACATTTGGTCTTCCCCTCCTATCCATTCTCTTCATAATTTTATTGAATTGCTTCCCAAGTAATATAATGATATTTGATAATCCTTCCTCGGTACCCAGATCAGTTTGGCACACTTTATCTTTAGCATTAGATACAAAAGGTATGCTTTTGTTCTTCTTCTAATACTTGTCACTTATATCCATTTCAAATGTTTAAATTGACCCAACAAGATCATCAACTCTCATACTGCTAATGTCTTAAGAATATTCAATAGTTGTTATCTTCATGTCAAATATCTTAGGTAGAGACTTGAGAATATTTATAACAACCTTTTCTTCTGACATCTTCTTCCCAAGGCACTAGATACATTTGCTATTTGAAGAACATTCATGTGAAAGTCCTGAATGCTATCATCATCATTCATCTTAAGATTCTCAAATATGGTATTGAGAAGCTGAAGTCTGGACATCTTGACTTTAGATGTGCCTTCATGAGTTGTTCTTAGAATTTCCCAAGCATCTATAGCTACAGTACATGTATTTATTAACCTGAAAACATTATTTTCCACTCTATTGAATAGAGCATTCAAAGCTTTGGAATTTCCAAAATCTAAATTCATCTTCCTCTTTGGACCACTCTTCTTCTGGCTTTAAAGATTCATTCTCATCTTTATCCTTCATAATAAGATTATTCCAACCTTTTAAAACAACCTTCCAAGATATTTTGTCCATGGATTTTAGAAAATCTACCATATGAGCCTTCCAATAGTCATAGTTGACAGCATCTAATAGAGGTGGTTTGGTATTGTATCCTCCTTCCTTGTCCATAGTACCGGAAAGTATCTTCCCTCTCACTTCCCACAATCACCTCAGTGACAATAACAATGACCAAAACAGAAGAACACACTTCTAATTAAATAGATTACACTCTTTGCTTAAAAGCTCATGAGTGAATAATAATGAACAATGAACAATCAGTCAAACTCAATGCATCAAACAAGATACATGAGTGACATACAAAAAACAATGAACAATAGAAAAACTCTCATAACCCTAAAGACTCTTGAATAACAAAAATTCCCCTTTGTTGACAAGTAATTTTTTACTAGGGTAATAAACCTTAAGTTGTGGGGTTTATTTGGCTAAAGAGACATAGATTTGTAACAAACAATAAGATGCGTTAAGCAAGGGGGGAACATCAAGCAAGTGAGCCAGTAGATGAGGATCAGAAGATCAGAGGCATCTATCGATAGGTACAAAGGTCGACTAAGCAAGGATTCATATTGGCAAGAATGGTTACCAACGTAAAAGCCAGCAAGAACGTGGGAAAATTCAAACAATTTCCACGAAGCCCAAACATGAGCTAGTAATCGTTGACAATTATATATTTAGGATTTATATTTAAGAAAAAATTTGTATTTGTATTAGGGGTGGGATTTCTTCACATTTAATAGCAATGCACTCAAAGTACCCACATCTAAGAGAGAAACGAGTTCAAGCTTAACAAAGTATGAATGCTTCCACATTTAAATTCATAGCAATTTACAGTCTTTTCACTTTAAATTACAAGCCTTGTCTTTAATTTATTTGATTTGCAATTGTCTTTACCTTTTTCCCCTTTATCCTTTTTTCAACCCAAAAACACTCTAAACACGGTCTATGATTATTGTAGTTGATCCTACAAGTGACCTTCAATAAGAGGTGAGGAATTTTTTCGTAGAGAAACAAATTGGCACGCCCAATGGGACTTATTTGTGTTTGAGTATTCTTGTTTCGTGCATGAAATTAAGAAGTGGTAGAAAAATGGTAGATCCTAGAACTCCTGAAAGGGATCAAAATCTAGGAGGAGATACCAGTGCGGCGGCAAGTGTAGGTTCCAGACTGGCGGTCGTGTCTTCGACAGTGCCAAATATAGTTACCACAACATAGCCAGTAACTGCAAGACCAACAATGGTCACAATTGTTGGGTCTTATACACCTAGTTTCACGAGAGAAACACACGATGGTGTGGTTCCAACTTCTGGGTAATATATGCCTAGTTTCACAAGAAATATACATGAGTATGGAATGCCTACAATAATGATGGCAGGATTGCATACTAGCAGTCCAACATTTGGCGAAAATCCTGCCTTTTCAACATACCATCCTCTGGGGATGTCGGGAAGCCAATTTGGGATCCAACTTGTTGCACCCCAAAATTTACCCTCTTAATTCAGGCTTATGTTCCATCATAAACATCATAAACATCATATTGCATTGCATTTATACATAGTGATGGGATCAAAATATTCTGGTTATCAGGTCTTCCTTAAGCTTTGGAAGTTGATTGTGTCGACAAGTTGCTCAAGGAGAGCCTTATTATTTAAATCTTTGGATTTAAATATCCCAAAGGATTCATATATCCCAAGATAGCTTATCCACTTCATTGAATCATCTGAAGATTGAAGATTGTGTTGATTATAAGGAGAATCACATCCTTTTGATTCATCAGTCAAAATTAGGGTTTTGGTTTATTAAAGTTATTGATGCATGAGAAAGTCTTGATTTTGAAGTCACAACACCCCATTGACATTGAAGATATCTTTGTGTAAGAAATTGGCCAAGATATCCAGAGGATTTGAATTTATGAAGATGATTCATCATTCTCCTAAGGTGTTGACCAAAATTAGGGTTTGGGTTTTCATCAGGTTTTCTTGAGTATTTAGATATGAAGCTTTATACATGGTCTCTATATGTTTGGAATATAATATGTTTGGAAGATCATATGTTTGAAAGTTTGATCATCAATTTTGAAGTGAAGTGGATTAATTGATTCAAAGGGGAAAAATGGTCATTTTAGCCAAAATCAGTCAAAGTTGACCAAGTGAACTTTTGGTCAACCATCAATTCAAGGGTGTACTTTTCATTTTTCAAGTCCATTATGATCATTGTATCAAGAAGATTGAAGTTTGGATTGAAACTTGTTCATGAAGAAATTTGGAAAATTACTATTTTTGGATGCTTAAGTCATTAATTACAAAAATTCATAACTTTTTCATCTTTGATCCAAAAAATGCAAATGAGGTATGGATTTAAATCTAAGACGAAACTCTTTGACATGATGTTTTGTTTGAAGAACATACTTAAAATGGTGGAGTTGTGAAGCTTGAAAGTCATGGAAATTATAGGTCATTTCCCAAAATTTGGGATCTTCATGTCAAGTTTTGGAGGCTTTGTTTGAATCCAATGTGATGCCTTTTACTACCATTTTGAAGGGCTTGCTAAGAGATTTCCAAAAAGTGCTCATTTGCCTCAAGATTTCAAAGAATGAACAAGTTGTGGTCATTTGAAATTTGACCATTTTTATTGAATTTTCACAAAAGGTCAAAATGCCAAAACTTGAGAACTTCATTTTTAGTCATTCTTTTCGCTTCTAATCAGGCCCATGACCCATTTGTTATTTGTGGAAGCCCATAATGGCAGAAAAATTGTGCCCCATGTGCAGCTGTACCACCATGACTCAAAAAATCACAAAACTTGCCAAGTTTGCAAAAACATTAGCATGACCTCATTGCAAGGAATCAAGGGCCAGGATTTGGAGGATTAAAATCTAAAGTAAAGAGGCCTTAAAATAAATTGAAAGGAGAAAAAAAAACGAGCCAAGGGCATGATCAGAATTTCATTTTTCAACATGGCAAAAAAATCCAATTAGGCAATGCACTCACTTTGAAGCCCATTTCTCTTGGAAAACCTACTCTACATGTCATATATAATAAGACGCAAGCACTGAAGGCGAGGGAGAGAGATCACAACTTCCAAATTCTAGATCTGAATTCAGAATTTCCATAGCTTCACTTTTCTTCGAATCTCAAGTTTTAGTGGTGCATTTGGAGTTTTTCTTCTTGGTTCTTCATCCTCGAGTGCTAATGAAGCTAAAGCAAGCCTTGAATCGCATCTCGAGTGAGGGAATCAAGCATTCGAATTTTGAATTTAGGTAGGTTCATTCAACTTTGATTTTTGAAATGTAGTCGTTTATTGTTGAAATTAAGCATGAATATTTGTTTGTGGATGTTATATGAATGTTTCTGAAGCAATTTGAGGTTTGATTTGGTATACAATGCTTGTTTGAGATCTCTGCAACTCTAGGTTTCAGTGACTTTTGGCTATTTTTATGCATAAATTTCTAGACCCGTGTTTGATTACTTGATGTGATTCGAATTGCATTGAATTCCTTGTCATGATGGCTTTAATTTGCACTTGATTTGATGAAATATGGTTGAGAAACGACTTTGTTTGGAGGGTCTGAAGTTGAGATGCACCACTGATGGGCGCGCGCGTTTTCTAGTTTGGCTGGAGGTTAGGGATGATGAGGTGTCATCATCTGAACGGTCCATTTGAATTTTTGAATATTAGTTTATATTTGGATTTCATTTGATTTTCTGATTTTTGTTTCTTGATTAAAACAATTTAAAAAATTCTAAAAAAATTATCACAAGTCCAAAACAATAACTACTATCTTGTGTAATTTTATTGGAATTTTTAAAAATGTTTTGATTGGTTTAAAAATTTGTAAGTTGAATTAATTATTAGCTTGATGTTTATTTTTGTTTTAATATTTTCTTTGATCTAAAAATTCCACAAAAAATGTTTTGGACTCTTAAAATTATTTAGAATTTGATTCTGAAATTTGTTTGGTATTTTTCCTATTTTTGGTTAGAAATTTAATTTGGGAGTTTTATTTGATCCTTTTTGTTTCACAATTTTTGTTTTAATATTTTCCTTGATCCAAAAATTCATAAAAAATCATAGAAGCTTGTTTTTACTCATAGTATTTGAATATAATTTTGTTTTGGTCCTCTTTTGATTTTTGGTTAGGGCTTACATTTTGTGATTTAAATAATGGTTTAATGGTCTATTTGTTTGTATTTGATTTTATTTTAATATTTTCCTCAATCCAAAAAATCAGAGGTGTTTACTTTTAATTCTAATATTTTAATCTTAATTTTGGGTTTAATTTTATTCTGAATTTTAATTAGAATTTTATTTTGAAATGTAAGTGATTGTTTAATTGATAAATTGTTTGGATTTGATTTTTTTTACTTTTCTTTAATTCTAAAAAAATTGGGAAAATAGTATTCTGATCTCTTGAGTTTTCTCATGATTGGTGTATATTGATTTTGAGTTTTTTGAATTTTGATCTTATCTAATTAATATTTAAGATTAAAATTCAAACAGTTAGGGTTTTGTTGCTTATTGTGCAAGTTTCAATTTTAAAATTACTTTGCCCTGGATTTCCAATGGGATTTGGATCTTGTTTAAGGTTCATAGATGGGTTGAGGATCTAAATCTAATTTTTCTTGGATTATTGGAATTGGTTTGATATTTTTACACAAAATATTTTGAAAACTTATCTAGTTTGGTAGTTTGGCCAACTAGTTTTGAACTTTGAGCCTTATTTGATCCCTTCCTCAACTATTCATGAACTTAAGACTTGTTTCTGACTTCTATACACTTCAAATATGTTAAGATTTTTTGTGTGATTTATTGATCCTTGTTTCTACTTTTGATGTATTTTTGAAGTGTAGATGATCAATTGAGTTTGCATTCTTTATTGCAACTTGTTTATTGGCGAATGAACTTATGTGAGGCCTGTATTTGGGCACCTAATGATCATGTTGCTTCTGTTTATTCACATAAACTTAATTCAATTCATTTAATTTCTTCATAATTGAATGTTGAGCCTTTTGATGCATGCTTTGTAACTTTTGTTTTCTCATTGATTTTCACTTTGAAACTTGAGCTTTTAGCTTGAGTTTGAGGTCATCAAGTGGCCAATGATAATATGTAGAGAAATGACACTTCAATGATAGTCTCATAAGGACTTGTGAATAATTGATCTCTAGTGCTTGAATCATTTTCATTCATATATGATTTTGATGTTCCTTTCTTTTCTCATTTTGAATCTTTAAGGTATATTGAATGTACTTGTGCAACATGTATTAGAATCAACATTCTAACCTTTTGATAATATCCTAATAATATGTTAGAAGCTTGATTTCAAATATTTGAATGGTTTAAGCTATCTAACTTTGTTTTTGTTTAACTTTCTTTCAGTGCTAACTTGTGATCCAAACTTTGTGGTACATTCTTGTAGAATCCCTCTTCTATTAGGCTTGTGAACCATAATGAAATATGTATGCATGGATGAGTAGTGTTTTCTACTGACCTTCAAGGTCTTTAATTGTATTCTTCTCCAGCTCCTTTGATCCTTGGTTGATATTTACTTGTTAATTCAACATGGTGATTAAAAGGAGCAACAATCTTCTAGCTTTGACCAAATTGTTGCCTATGCCTACTTGTTGTTTCTCATGTCTAATGCTATGATATTTTCTACCATATTTTCCCATTGCCTTATTATGTCATCATCCATCCCTTATGTTATTCATCATTTTATCTGTGAGAATACTAATTTGTCTGTTGAATATGCGAGGTACTCTGAGAAAAGTTTTCCATTATTGACTTGAGGCTGCAGTGTTCCACTTTATTTGTGGAACACAATTGGCTATGCTTGCACCATTCTTGTGCTTGGCATATTTTATAGTCTTTGCAGGATATATATGTGATTATGATTGATGTACATCACTTATGGGATATGCTCATATTTGAAAGCCTCTGTGCTTACATTTTGATGGCGTAATTTCTGACTTGATTTATCTACTGATGCTATCTTGCTTGAAGTTATCTGGGTTTCTTTTTCTTCATGCTTAGTTGCTACCTATAGTTATCTGTTTGGTATTGCACTATTTCCTTTTTATTGTTTCCTCTCTTTATTGCTTTCTATTGCATGATGGGACCTCTGTTGCTGATATATGTCAGGAGGCCCTCTAATTTCTTTAAAGACCTGTAACAGGCATTCGGCACTTTGTTTGTTATATGTGTTGTTTTTGTGTTTACTTCCTTAATTGTTGATCGATGAGTCACTCAATTTATAAATTGAGATCACAACTTTGCTCCCAGTGCATGTTCCCTATAGGATTTTTATTTCCTTCCTTAATTGTTGATCGATGAGTCACTCAATTTAGAAATTGAGATCACGACTTCGATCTCAGTGCATATTCCCTATAGGATTGTTATTTATTTCCTTAATTATTGATCGATGAGTCACTCAATTTAGAAATTGAGATCACGACTTCGCTCTCATTGCTTGTTCCCTATAGGATAGTTTTGTTAGACTTTCTTAGGCATGCTAACCTAGATAGGATCTCTAGGTTTACTCTCTTGAGCTTTCTGGTTTGTTTTCTTGATTTCATCTTTGTGTGTATATTTTGAGATGGCACACCCTCACCATGCTCCTTTAGGATCGCTCGTGCAGGTTTAGTTCTCAAGCTAGACATTAGGATAGGTATCCATGCATGCTAACTTAGGGTAGAAAATTCCCTTTTTCATCCTCAACTTTAGGATCAACCATTGTATGATGATATTAGGGATAGTGTTAGGCTAGTCTCCCTTAGTTGTTTATCCTTCCTTTTGCATATTGCATCTTAAAACTAAAACTCTTTTCTTGGCAAATCATAAAACATCTCTAATAAACTTAAATCTTTCTTCAAGGTAAAAAAAATACAAACCAATCTTAATTGTTTGTGCGCCTTTCTATTTTATTTTAAACCTTGTCAAATTGATATTTCATCATCTTTACCATGATACCTTGTTATCTCTTATCCGATGTTTCACCATCGCATATTTGTTCGAAGCCAATGTCTCGCCATTGTACATGTTTGCTATCCTACTTTGATTCTCAATATCATTGTTAGGTGTGATGTTTTATCACCTATTTGTTGATGTTTTGCCATCTTTTCCATGTTATTCTATCATCTTTTGTCGATGTCTCGCCATCGCACATGTTTTCTATCCTACTTTGATTCTCAATATCATTGTTAGGTGTGATGTTTTATCACCTATTTTGTTGATGTTTTTCCATCTTTGCCATATTATTCTATTATCTTTTGCTGATGTCTCGCCATCGCACATGTTTGCTATCCTACTTTGATTCTCAATATCATTGATAGGTGTGATGTTTTATCATCTATTTTGTTGATGTTTTTCCACATTTGCCATGCTATCTTGCTACCCTTTTACCGATGTTTCATCATCGCATATGTTTGTTGCCGATGTTTCGCAATCGTATATGTTTGCCATCTTACTTTTATTATCGATATCATTGTTAGGTGTAATATCTCATCGTCTTATCTGATATTTTGTTATCAAGCTGATGTTTTATCATCTTATCTGAGTTCGTGTTGCCATGTGATGTTTTGTCATCCATTTTTGTTGCTTTGTCATTGTTGTTGATGTTTAATATTTATCTAACGTTTTGCTATCTTGATTGTTGCTTTTATTTCCTTAACTAAAAAACACAAACCAACCAAAATATATGAGCCAAACTACGACTGCTCTGATTCCTTAAAATGGATACATAGGCATTGGGGTAGGGCCCAGGCGAGCACAATTTTTATTTTCCCTACATTCTTTTCTCCTTTCTTTTACATGCATTCCTTGTACAGCTTAGATATAGATTTTTACACACCCATTAGATTAGACAACAAGAGTGGATACCGTAGAGTACTATGGGCGTGTGGGGTGCTAATACCTTCCCCTCGCGTAACAGACTCCTTTACCCGATCTCTCGGTCGCAAGACCGTGATTTCACCCTCTTCAGGTTTTCTCGATGTTTACTGTAACACGATGAGAGAACTGACTTAGGATGTTTTGCGTTTGATCACAATTATTGCGGATAGCAAGAGTCGCCACCGACTTTTCTTTTATCCAAATAAAGGAAATGGTGAAAAGAACATGAAAGACCTTTGAGATTATTTTCTTGAGTTCGGGGGTAGATTATGAAAAGGGAAGTGTGATACGGTGGGAGAACTGACTTGGGATTGCGTTTGTGTTCGCAATTGTTGCGGTTTAGCAAGAGTCGCCACCGACTTTTTATTTTATCCTAAGGAAAGGTCAAAAAGCACAGGAAAGACCTTTGAGATGTTTTCATGGGTTCGGGGGGTAGATTATGAAAAGGGAAGGTGCTAGCACCCTTTTCATCCATGGTTATCCATGGGCTCTTAGTTACTTGTTTTAGATCACTTGCCTTTGCTTTTCATTTGTTTGAAATGGTGCTTTGTGTGTGTGGTTTTGAAAATGTTTTGAAAAAGATGCCTTGTCTAGGCAACCTTTGTAACAATTCTTGTTTGAATGTTTTACAAAGGTATTTGTCTTTTTGAAAAGATGTTTCAATGTTTTTTGAAATTGTTTTGTAATTGTGTTGTGAAGTGTGTTTGAAAAATGGCAAGGATGTTTTGCAAGTTTTTAATCAAGTAACTAAGAGTTGTCTACCCTATTTTACTCAAAGATCTTTCTTATGTTTTTAACCCTTTTAATAGTGTTGTTTCACCATTGTATTTGGTGAACAACCTTTCATTAGGATGTTTAAGGACGGGCGTTGGGACGTTTATATAGTCATAGAAGGCAACATATGGGACATTTTAGCAATGTCATTTTAGGAACTAGATAGTTTACCAAAGGCAACATCCAGGGTCATCGAGGGACTACGATCTTTTATCGAGGGTCTTTGCTAAAATGCCCATGCTCGAGGGACATGACTATTTTTCGAGGCAACAAGTGAGATTACCCTAAGGGTGCATGTGTGTAAAGTGTGTTTTATTGCATGCATTTAGTCTTTGATTAGGGGTTGTCTACTTGTTGGTTTTATCTTGCCATACACACCTAGTTACTAGCATTTGTATAAAAGTAATAAAAAGCATAAAGATAAAATCCTACGCTATTACAACCATATCGAAAGGCATAAAAAATATGAAGGAAAAAAATAAGATAAAAGTAAGAAAAATGAGTGTCTTTCGATTCAGGCAGGAGCACCCATCGATTTGCATTCTATTGGCCTCCTTCGATTGGGGCTGGCAACAGTAAAGTCACGTCTTTCGATTAGGCTTTGACACCAGTCAGGTCATGTACTTGGATTGGAGGCTGGCACCAGTATGGGAGTGCCTTTCGTCTGAGCCTGGACTTAGTGCAAGTGTGCCTCTGGCTGGGCCTTTTTGTCTTGTTGCCTTTTTCGATTGGGCCAGTGAAATCAGTGTGAGCGTATCTCTGGCTGGGCCTGGAAGTCAGTGTGGAAACCAAAGGCTTCGTTTCATACTCCTGGTTGTCTCTTTCGTTCGACCTGGAGAAAGAGGATAGAAGCCAGAAGCTTCATTTCCTATTTCCTGTTTCCTGTTTCTTTCATTTAAAGCATTAAATGGCAACATGGCCTGAGGCCATGCTAGTATTTGTTTGGTAAACAGTTTAATAGTTAAAGCAAGTTCAGGTAAACAGAAAGCAAAAAAACGAAAGGGTTAGCTCTGAAAAATAACATGTTAAAAGGGTGGAAACGAAAGGAACAATGGTATGTACATGTTTGAAACGAACGAAAAGATTATTTACATGTTATGTCATGAAACGAAAAGTTCAAAGGTAAGAATAACTTACCTTGCTTCAGGCCTTGAATGGATGTGGGATTCGAACTTGAACTGCTATCTGGACGTTTCTGGAATTCGAAGAATAGCCACAGCGGGTTTGCTTTTGGTTCGGAGGGTTGTCACAGAAGGTTGTCTTTGAGTTTGAACAAACTTCTATGTGTGGGGTGTTCTTCAGAATCGAAAGTGATGAGTGTTTGGGATTCTGGGTTTTGATTTCTCAAGTGTTGATGAACTTGAGAGTTTTGTTGTGTTTGAGAAAATTTGGGGGATTCGTTCCTCTGGTCCAAAGATCCTCCCTTAGCTTTGCATAAATTCCTCTATTTATAGAGAAAAAGAATGGACATGTTTTCAACAGCCAGCCTTGCAAAATAATAAAATAATAGGTAACGTGAAAGTACATGTGGGGGGCCTCTTGGCAGTTGGGGTGCAGAAGATGTGACTTAGGCCTCTGACGTTTCTTGTGCTCAGACCAAATTCAGGTTGAAAGCTGCTTTTGTGATAAAGTACTCTCTATGAAAAGAAAGAGTATGTAGCCTTTAACCAAGAACAGTAGTATCTAAAAGACAAAGTTTAAAGCCCTTGTACAAACTTCTGATTATGTAAAGATTTGGACGCAACATAGCCTGGCAAACGAGATTTGGTCTTGAGTCAAATGCAAGAGTGAGATCGAAGCACACCTGTTTGAAGGAAGCCTTTGCCTCAGTCGAAGCTTGTGGTCGAAACAAGCTAACTCGAAGGAAGCTATTGCCCAATCGAAAGCTCATGCTCGAAGGAAGCATATTTCCCAATCGAAAGCTCATGCTCGAAGGAAGCATATTGCCCAATCGAAGCCTGGGTCGAAGCAAACATATTTCCCAATCGAAATTCCGTGTTCGAAGGAAGCAATGTTGCCTAATTGAAGCATGTGGATCGAAACAAACATAAAGGGAGTCATTGCCTTTTAGCGTGAGGGAGGTTCCTGGCTTCTGAGTCGAAGGGTATTCCCAAGTTGCATTCGAAGGAGGCTCCTGCTCAAAACGAAGGATGTACCTAAACTTGCATTTGAAGGAGGCTTAGAGTTCAACATGAAGGACATATCCAAGTTGCATTCGAAAGAGGCTTTTGCTAAAAACGAAGGATGTAATCCAAGTTGCATTCGAAGGAGGCTCTTGCTCAACTGAAGTTTTCATCCAGGCACACAGAAGGTGAGTGCCCAAACGAAGACTTGCCTTGCAGGGGGTACATGTGACCAGTAGGTCATGGCCTTCGATTGCAAGCATGCAGGCAGCAAAAGACACAAACGAAACCTGCAACAAGAAGTCACATGCATAGGCGAAAGAGGCACGCTAGCAGCCTCTTTGAGAAATTGAAGGAGGCCAAGAGTCAATCGAAGGATGTAGAATCGAAGGAGACATGTTTTCCTCCAAATTTGTCAAAATGTTATTTTTATCTATTTTCTCCCTTTTTGACAGTCTCCTTTTAATTTTGGTACTGGAAAATTCCAAAGTACTTGTGCAAGCTTGAACCTTGAGAATCCTTGTGAGAAAGGCCTTGAAGAATGAGAGGGCAAATTTTGGGGTACAACAGGAAGGTGTTAGCACCCTTTTCATCCATAGTTATCTATGGGCTCTTAGTTGCTTGTTATATCATTGCTTTTGTTTAAAAGTGTGCTTTGTAGTGGTTTTTGAAAGTATTTTGTGAAAAGCGCCTTCGTTTAGGAAAACGTTGTAATGATTCTTATCTCTATAAGAATGTATACAAAGTGTTGGACTTTTGAAAATATTTCATGGAAAGTGTTGGTGCATTTGAAAAGGTGTTCGTATTTGAAAATGAGCAAGCAAGTAAGAACGTTTCTACCTACTCAAAAAGTCTTTGTTCTTTTCCTCCTCCTTTAGATGTTGCTATTTTACCATTGATTTGTAAGAAGCTTTATCTTTGGATGTAAAGGGACGGGCGTGGGTCATCGTATAGTCATTATAGCAATGTTGTGAGATATCTTAGCATTTCTCTTGAGGGGCTAAGATTATTTGAGAGGCAACATTTGAAGCGTTATCGAGGGACTATGATCTTGTATTTTTTTATTGTTTTTCTAAGATGTCTCACATGTATAACATGACCATTTTTAGGCAACAAGTGGAGTTAACCCTAGGGGGTGCATGTGTGAATAGTGTGTTTGATTTGCATGCATTTAGTCTTTGATTAGGGGTTGTCTACTTTTTGATTTTATCTTCCCATACAAATCCTACTTTACTAGCATTTATATAAAAGCAATAAATTGCGGAAAGTAAATATTCTACGATATTACAAACATTAGGGGGACGGGGTGTACAAATTTACAAATGGGGATTGGAAGAAATTAAAGTCCTATCTATTACAACCATATTGAAATAATGTATAAGAAATGAAAAATAGACTTGTTTTGTTTTTGTTAAGAGAAGAAATAAATTTGCTTAAGAAAATATTTTAGTCTTTTTGTTTTAAAAGAATTAAAGAAAGGTGCATGAATATAAGATATTTTTTGGTGTTTTTAATTAATGAAAATAAAAGTGATGATAAAAATAATAAGGGAATAAAAGTCAGAATCAGCGTGTTGCTGAAATAAGAGAGAGCAGAAGTTCTGACTCTGGTTCACTGCAAGTCAGAAAGAAAATGTTAGCATGAATGGGGTTACTGGGAACAAAGGAAAGCCTAGAATTTCTGATTGCTGAGGGAGTCTAGAAGCTCTAGTGCAGCTGGGAATCTAGAGATTCTAATGTCACGGGCAGGTCAGAAGTTCTGGTTGTTTGAGAGAGCCTAGTAGTTTTAATGCAACTGGAAACCTAGAAGTTTTGATAATGGGAAAATGAGGTGTCAATGTTGCTGGATGGGATAATCTAGAAGTTCTAGTCCAGGATTATTGTGACAAATAATGGGGTAAAAATGTCAGGAAATAAACATAAAAGGGTGTTTCTGGGGCTAGAACTCAGGACCCTTAACACTAATGTCTTATGCGCGTGTTCTCTACCACTGGGGTGCCTATACATCTGATATTAGAAGCAAAAATATAAACATATATTAAAAAGTAACTTATGATGATGAACTTCATGTCCTTCTCCATGCCAGTCAGAGCATCTGCAACTTATTCATTTCTCAACAAAAAATGGAAAATGCAAACATAGCAGTTATGACAAATTTCATCAAGGTTTCAGAAATACAAAGCATCAAAACTTTAAACCAGCAGCAAACATGAATTTTTCTAATCCTAATTCTGAACCTTAATTTCCTCAAGAAGTTATGATCTGAAATTCTCTCTACTTAGGCCATATACACGCAATCTATAAGTATGTATAGAATCAGAGCCATGATATCTACATTGTGTTTTTGAAAATGCAAGCCTAACAATGCCTAAGTAATGAGATAAAAGTCAGAAGAAACTCACCTTGCAGCTGGAAATTGTTCTGTGAATTAGAGCCAGGTTCAGATTGTTGTGATATTCTAATCAGCTTTCTCACGTTCTCATAAAGCTAAAGCAACCCTCAACTTAAGTTATGGATGGTTGGAATGTTCTAGAGCAGCCAAGGTGCAAAGTTATGGTTTTTTGAAATAGAGAGAGTGGTGAAGACTGTTTTACCGTTTGAAAACAGAAGTTGGGAAAGCTTTTATATGTATACTAGAAACAGTATGGATGATTTGATCAAGAAACACAATAAAAATTAGAGTTTGGATGCAAAAAACAGAAGCTTAACAGGTTTCGTGTTTGGGCTATAGTTTCAAATTCTTGGGAATTTTCAGAAAAGTTTCAGGGCTTTTTCTCAAATCTTTGACATCTTTAACAGTTGCAAATGAAGTTCAATTTAAAGGAAAAGGATTTAGAAGCCTTGAGAAGTAAAGAGTACAACCATCATGTGTTATGGCGTTGAATTTTTCTTGAAGCAAGTTAAGACAAGCATGTTTCAAGGCAAAGTAGAGTGGTTAGCAGATTTAGTCGCGCCTAATCTGAGTTTGTAGGCATGATTTATGGAGAAGTACACTCAGAAGCAAAATTAAAGTATAGGCCTAACATAAACTTTATACCAAAATTTTACTTTCCAAGGAAAGCAATGGTACTTCTATGCCACACGTTGGAAGATCCTTTGGATAAAGACTCAAAAGTTGGTGTAAGCATTAAATGACGATGAGATTTAACAAGTAAGAAAGCCTGCAACATGAGATTGTGCAGCAAGCTTGAACCTGGATTAGAAGTTCAGCATAAACGTAACTTAGATTAAGAATAAATTTCCAACTTCTGATCTTTGAATCTCCCTGACCCAGCATGATCTGAAGGAGTTCTCGGACTTTTCAAAAAGCTTGTAACATGCTTTGTAAACCCCCTTTGAATTACTCTTGCAAACTCTGATCGTACCTACATGAGAATTGGACTAGAAGTTCTAACCAAATTATGACTTGGAAATGCTTAGAATTTACTAAGTGCTTTAACTTCATGGACGTGTCTTCAAGGATTTATAGCTTGAAATCCCAGCATTTCTAGAAGAAGTTTTGTTCTGCAATGTTCTAGATCTCATTAAGATCTACAACTCTTGTGTTAGAAGTTCTTCCTAAATCAACTTGCATTATGATGAAAATCTGGCCAGAAGTTCTGAACTTATCATACTTTCTTAACACTTAGAAAAATTTCTAAGTGTTTAGAACTTTGACTTTTTTCCAAGCAAATTTGAATTTTGATCTTCTTAATGAAACAAAATTCATATTCTAACATATCTTGATGAAATGTGATTCTTGAAACTTGATTTTGATTCAAAAGTCAAAGTTTGACTTTTTAATGTGCATTTTGACCATTTTTCCTTTGTGCGATTCCAAACCCAAATTGATGTATCAGTGCTGCAAACTTGAGCCATAGAAGATCTTGTGAGAAAATTCTTGAGAAATGAGAGGGAAAATTTGGGGTGCAATAGCTGCCCCTGTTCAATCTTCTTAAACCTGAAGAGTTAGATTGGCGAGTCTGCCATTCGTGACTTGAAGGTTGAAGATGATTGAATACTAAAATGCCCATAAATTTGCACTTGATGATGTGGTGGTGGATGATGTAGGGAATGCGATTAAAGATGCCATTTGGAGAAATGATGGGAAGTTGTTGGAGATGGGTTTATATATGCCATCCAGAGTGACTGGGGAAGGTATCAGGATAAATCTTCTGGTTGATTTATACTGAAGTAGTAGATGTCTTTTGCTTGTTTTTAACTGGAAGAGATAAGTCTAACCAGAAGAAGTCTTTGGTCGCCTGTCTTTAACTAAAGGAAATAAATCTAGCCAGAAGAAGTCTTTGATTCTTTAATTTATGATGGGCCTGTGTAGGGCTGCTTCAGGATGAGTCTGTGTAAAACTCCATCTGTAAAGGAGAAGGAACCTGGGTAGGGTTACTTCATGATGAGTCTGTGTAAACTTCATCTGGAATGAGAATGAACCTGGGTAGGGTTGCTTCATGATGAGTCTGTGTAAAACTTCATCTGGAAAGGAGAAGGAACCTGGGTAGGGTTGCTTCATGATGAGTACGTGTAAAACTTCATCTGGAATGAGAAGGAACATGGGTAGGGTTGCTTCAGTTGGTCGAGTATATAGTTGCCCTGGCTTGTTTCAGGAATTAATCTACAATTTGTTGTCCTCATATAGTTGTCTTGTCTTGTTTCAGGTATTAATCTGGAATTTGTCCAAAATTATTGATGATAATTATTTATTGATTGATCTTTCCTGAAAAGGTAAAGAGTTAGTTGTATGCAATGTCATGATGTATGAGATGCATGGCGTGATGATGTTTCTCAAAATAAATGAGATTGTGTTATATGTGTTTCGTATGCATATGCTATGAATGTTGTTGAAATGTATCTTTGTCTTGGAAAATAAATCCTTGACAAGTGTTGGGGATCCCTCAAATACCGAACTGTTGTTAAAGAGTAGGTGTGTCTTCAAACTTTGTTTAGAATGTTTCCACTGGGGATTCCTGTTTTGTTGTTTGAGGAGAACTCCGCTAGGGAATATTGATTTTGGCTTGAAAAATCTTGGGGGAGAATGTGGATTTCTACTTGGGGGAATAAAGTTCAGAAACTTTGGTTATCCATTTCTCTACTGGGGAATTATTCCTGACTTGAGAGCATTGGAAGTTAGTTGTTATCTGGTCAAAATCTAGGCTTGGCAGCAATTTGTTGAGGATAATGAAGTTGACTGTTATCTGGTCGTATTCTAGGCTTCGCAATGATTTGAAGGGGAAGATGTGAATTAAACTGTTATCTGGTCGGATTCCAGGCTTCGCAATGACTTACTGGGAAAAATTAACATTTATCTGGTCGGTTTCCAGGCTTCGCAGTAACTTACTGGGAATTGTAGAGCAGTCTAATGGGGAAGAGGAGTTGTGGTCCCTTAACTTGTAGTAATCAAAGATGCAGACTCAAGCTGGGGAATCTGTAGTTTGTTGGGGAAATAAACCTTGTTACCAATCTGTTGAAGGGGTGTTTTCTTTTGGCGGAAATCCTCTAGGATTCACGAGCTCAAATCAGTTGGGGAGAAGTTTTCAGAGATTGAAACTTTTGCTGGGGATTACCTTATGAAAAGGACTTTGTGGGGATTGGTCAATGCCCCTAGAATTAGGTGTTACCACACCTCCAGAAGATGTTTGTTTGAGTGTACATGATTCGTTGCTGGAAATCATCTCCAATGCTTCAAGTGATTCAGATGGAGATCTGCCCCTGGTTATTCAGCATTTCTTGAGAGATTTCTTGGAATCTTGACTATATTGCCCCAGATGTGTTGGATAGTGACATGTCATTCCCCTTGCCTATATGAGATCTTGTTATTGGAAGTGTCTTCTCACTTGAAGTGATTTTGTTTATTTAGAGAGTTTTTGTTCACTAGATATTCGTCGTGTGAATTTCTCCGCTGTCAAACAATTAGCCATAAACAGTGAATATTCAAATAATGCAAAGTTTATTCTTGTCTTGAAGTTTTGAAAATGCGTATTAGCATATAACACAATTTTTTGTAAGAAAAATTCAACTCAGGATTTAGAGTAAGCCTTACAGGAGTCAGGATACCTTTTGTAACAGTATGCTTTCGAACTAACCCATGCTTCAATTAGGACTTTTGAAGGGTTGTAACATGGCCTGGCTCACACTTTAAGAAACAAAGGATAAGTCTTAAAGTGTATTTGTACCCACCCATTCTTCGCGATGTTCTTCAGTCCTAAACTCAGTTAATTGTGCATTTAGATCCCAATTGAGTCAGGAATTTTTGCTCTGACACTAGGTGATGGTTCAGAAATTGAACGTTTGTTTGAGAAGGTAGTCATCTTTGCAACATTTTTTCGTGTTGTTGAGGATTTGTAGTGACATCCTTTTTTTAATTTATTATGCCTGGTTTTTTGCCTGACTGTTCTTGTTTTGAGGTTACAGTCAGCGGAATGCACCAGTTTTTCTTAAGTCTCCTTCGCGGGTTTTTACTTAAGGGTCTTTTCTTTGAGAGATAATGACTGCCTATTTGGTAGGAAACCATCACCGTCTTTTGATTCCAGAGGAAATCTTTTGATGTCAAAGTTTGTGATTGAACGCGTACTTGAATTAACTGAGAGACTACCCTGCCCCGGGTTTTGATTAAAGATTTCAATTTGTGTAAAATGGAAACTCCTACTTCTTTGGATCGAAGGGGGTGACTATGGATTATCTTCCTTATAACTCCAGTGTTTAGGATTTGAAGGAACGCTTGTACATCGTCAGCAAGGTCTTTTCAAAAGTATGTTGTATGAGATTATGGCATTGTTTTCGTCATCCTCCCTCTAAATGCTTGTAACTTTTAAAACAAGAGTTGAATGTCATAGAGAGAGTAAAAAGAATATTTTAAATGTAGTGAAAATAAATGGATGAATTCAAGACAAACATATGCAATGCATTAATGAAACAGAGTTTAACATTAATAGATAATTGTTTGAATAACAAAAGAAATTACTATTGAAAATTCAAAATGAACAGGAACACTCAATGATTTGGCATGGGAGCAGTGATCACATTTGGAGTCTCCGAAGGATCAAACTTGATCTCCTTGGTGTCAATCATATTCTGAATCTTGTACTTCAGTGCCCAACAATCGTTAGTATCATGCCCTGGACTGCTGGAATGATAAGCACATGTTACATTAGGATTGTAGTTAGGAGAAGAAGTTTTAGGGTTTGGATGAGGTCATATCAACGTAATCAGGTTAATCCTCAACAAGTGTTGTAGTGATTGGGATAAATGTATCTTAATGTTGGTAAACTGTCTTTTGGGCTCATCCGGCCTTCGTTGATTTCCCCTTTGTTGTCGTCGCTGCGACGCAGGACCGAAGATCAGGACTGCCCCCACATGTTGGTCATGATTGTTCTTGTTATGACCCTTTTGGCTGTAAACAGCAATGGACTCTTTCTTCCCAATGTATGGTTTTTTCTGAGCATCAGAGGATGTAGACCCTTGTATTTTTCCACTTTGATGCCAACTTCGACCCTTTCGCCAGTCAGTATTATCTCGGTGAACCCGGCTGAGGAGCTTCCAATTAGGTGATTGAAAAAAGGTCATGTCAAAGTTCCCATGAAGATGTCAATCAGCTCTCTATCAGTTAATGGGGGTTGTACCCTACCATCCAGGTCTCTCCACTTTTAGGCGTATTCTTGGAAGCCCTCATTGGAACGCATGGTAATGTTCTGCAACTGCACACGAGTTGGTGCAAGATCAACGTTATATTGGTACTGCTTGTAAAAAGAAGCAGCTAGATCTTCCCAGGTGTGAATGTGGGAACTATCCAAATGATAGAACCATTCAAATTGTGTCCCAGCTAAGCTGTCTTGGAAGAAATGGATCCAGAGCTTCTGATCAGTTGTGTATTGTTGAATCTTGTGGACATAAGACTTTAGATGCATCTTAGGACAAGAGACTCCATCATACGGGGAAAAGGTAGGGATTTTGAACTTTGGTGGGATGACCACCCCAGTAACCAAACCCATGTATCCTAAATCCAAGCCAGGCACAGCTTGGATCTCCACAGCTTTTAGTCTGTCTTCAAGCTGTTTGTATTTTTCATCCGCCGGTGGATACTGCTCCTCAGAAGAGTCATCATCATCAACAGATATGTTATCTCTAATGCTTCTAGCTTCCTCTTCTTGACTGTCTTCTTCTATAGAAGAAGCATCTTCTTCCTGAGCTAGTTAGGCATACCCCTTGGACATTCTCCTCATGTTGAGGATGATCGACTTTTTCTTCTTCTTGCTCTCTTTGATGAAGAGTGTTTTCAGGTCTTCCTGCCCCTTGGCCAAGTTCATGAGCACTTGTTGGAACTGAGCGTTTTGAGCTTGGAGATCTTTAACTGTTTGCTCTAGAGCCATCTCTACTGAAATAAACAGTAAGTAGATGAGAAAACCTGTACGGGAAAACCTATTATGATGACATGCATGTTATGCGATGTTTTCAAGGATCTCACGGAGTAAACACAAGAAGATGTTAGAAGTTGAATTTTGATCAACAACTTTGATTGGAGAACTTCATATTTGTGGATGTCCTTCTACGAGAATCAAGCTCACCATGTCAAGTGGGTCATAGCCCTTGCCGTTTGATTTAGAGAAATGAATCCTTTTGCCCCTTGATAGGTGTTTGGTTCAACATGACCCTGCATCATAGAACCTTGAGATCCTTGAAATGGTTATTGAAAATGCTATTGTATGATGTTATGATGTTATGTACAAGTATGAAAAGTAAGCAAGTTGTTATGTACAGATAGTCATATACACACAAAGCATACAAGTCCTTAGGTTTAGGCTTGCATGGATTTCGTAGGTAAGTACCCTGTTGAAGTTTAGTTGGATCAACCTGTCCTAGAAAGTAATCGGGTTCTAAGGGATCTCAATATCACTAATATTTCTTCATCGAACATTGTTTCAGCGCAAGCCTCTTTAATGGCGACCGAAATATACCGAAAGTTCGATCTCAATAAGCATATTATCGAGTATCAACCAACTTCGGAATGCACCAAAGTCGGATACCTCACTACTTCCAAATGGCCAAGTTGGTCAAATAAAGGTTCTAAAGTCAATTAGTGTTTTATGACACCACACAGCGGCCCCGTATTCTCCTTGATTACTCAAAGGTTACCGGTACCAACAAATATGTCCCACTAAAGTATATATTGCTTAGACCATGTCAGTATACCCCGCACAGTCTCCATAACTTATTGCTACTTACCTAAAAGGTGTCCCAGATCCGGGTAGAGGATCCAACAAGCCCAAACAAGGAACAAAAATGTAAAGCACACAAGTCAAATAAACAAAAGCAAGTAAATGTGATCTAGCCCTAAGGTAACCCCACTTTTAAGGGATATCCATAGTAGAGTCGCCATTTCTGTAACACAGTAGGAGAACTGACTTGGGATGTTTTGCGTTTCGTCGCAATTGTTGCGGATAGCAAGAGTCGCCACCGACTTTTGTATTATTCAAATAAAGGAAAGGGTGAAAAGAATAGGAAATACATTTGAGATTATGTTCTTGAGTTCAGGGGGTAGATTATGAAAAGGGAAGGTGTTAGCACTTATATATGGGCTCTTAGTTGCTTGCTAGATCATTGATTTTGTTTGAAAGTGTGCTTTGTAGTGGTTTTTGAAAGTATTTTTTGAAAAGCGCCTTCGTTTAGGCAAACTTTGTAATGATTATTGTCTCTATAAGAATGTATACAAAGTGCATAGATATAAGATATTTTTGGTGTTTTTGATTAATGAAAATAAAAGTGATGATAAAAATAATAAGGGAATAAAATTCAGAATCAGCGCGTTGCTGAAATAAGAGAGAGCAGAAGTTCTGACTCTGGTGCGCTGTAAGTCAGAAAGAAAATGTTAGCAGGAACGGGGAAGGCTAAAAGCTCTGGATCCGGACGCATTAAAGTTCTGGAGTTACTGAGAACAAAGGAAAGCCTAGAAGTTCTGATTGATGAGGGAGTCTAGAAGTTCTAGTGCAGTTGGGAATTTAGAAGTTCTAATGTCACGGGCAGGTCAGAAGTTCTGGTTGTTTGAGAGAGCCTAGAAGTTCTAATGCAACTGTAAACCTAGAAGTTCTGATAATGGGCAAATGAGGTGTCAATGTTGCTGGTAGGGAAAATGTAGAATTTCTGGTCCAGGATTATTATTTGACAAATAATGAGGTAAAAATTCTAGGAAATAAACATAAAAGGGTGTTTTTGGGGCTAGAACTCAGGACCCTTAACACTAATGTCTTATGCGCGCGCTTTCTACCACTGGGTTGGCTATACATCAGGTATTAGAAGCAAAAACATAAACATATATTACAAAGTAACTTCTGATGATGAACTTCATCTCCTTCTCCATGCCAGTCAGAGCATCTACAACTAAGTCATTTCACAACAAAAAAAAAATGCAAACATAGTAGTTATGACAAATTTCATCAAGGTTTCAGAAATACAAAGCATCAAAACTTTAAACCAGCAGCAAACATGAATTTTTCTAATCCTAATTCTGAACCTTAATTTCCTCAAGAAGTTCTGATCTGAAATTCTCTCTACATAGGCCATATACACGCAATCTATAAGTATGTACAGAATCAGAGCCATGATATCTACATTGTGTTTTTGAAAATGCAAGCCTAACAATGCCTAAGTAATGAGATAAAAGTCATAAGAAACTCACCTTGCAGCTGGAAATTGTTCTGAGAATTAGAGCCTGGTTCAGATTGTTGTGATGTTCTAATTAGCTTTGTCATGTTCTCAGAAAGCTAAAGCAACCCTCAACTTGAGTTATGGATGGCTGGAATGTTCTGGAGCAGCCAAGGTGCAAAGTTCTGGTTTTTTGAAACAGGGAGTGTGGTGAAGATTGTTTTACAATTTGAAAACAGAAGTTGGGAAAGCCTCTATATGTATACTAGAAATAGTATGGATGACTTGATCAAGAAACACACAAGAAAAATTATAGTTTGGATGCAAAAAACAGAAGCTTAACAAGTTTTGTGTTTGGGCTATAGTTTCAAATTCTTGGGAATTTTCAGTAAGGTTTTAGAGCTTTTTCTCAAATCTTAAACCTCTTTAACAGTTGCAAATGAAGTTCAATTTATAGGCAAAGGATTTCGAAGCTTGGAGAAGTCAAGAGTACAGCCATCATGTGTTATGGCGTTGTCTTGTTCTTGAAGAAAATTTGGACAAGCATGTTTCAAGGCAAAGTAGAGTGGTTAGCAGCTTTAGCCGCGCCTAATCTGAGTTTGTAGGCATGATTTTTGGAGAAGTACACTCAGAAGCAAAAGTAAAGTATGGGCCCAGCATAAACTTTGTACCACAAGTTTACTTTCCAAGGACAGCAATGGTACTTCTATGCCACACATGGAAAGATCCTTTGGATAAAGACTCAAAAGTTGATGTGAGCATTAAATGATTATGAGATTTAACAATCAAGAAAGCCTGCAACATGAGATTGTGCAACAAGCTTGAATCTGGATCAGAAGTTCAGCATAAACATAACTTGGATTAAGAATAAATGTCCAACTTCTGATCTTTGAATCTCCCTGACCCATCATGATCTGAAGGAGTTATTAGACTTTTTAGAAAGATTGTAACATGCTTTGTAAACCCTCTTTGAATTACTCTTGCAGACTCTGATCACACCTACGTGAGAATTGGCCCATAAGTTCTATCCAAATTCTGACTTGGAAGTGCTCAGAATTTACTAAGTACTTTAACTTCATGGACGTGTCTTCAAGGATTTATAGCTTGAAATCCCAGCATTTCTAGAAGAAGTTCTGTTCTGCAATGTTTTAGATCTCGTTGAGATCTACAACTCTTGTGTTAGAAGTTCTTCCTGAATCAACTTGCATTATGATAAAAATCTGGCCAGAAGTTCTGAACTTATCGTACTTTCTTAATACTTAGAAAAATTTCTAAGTGTTTAGAACTTTGACTTTTTTCCAAGAAAATTTGACTTTTGATCTTCTTAATGAAACAAACTTCATATTCTAACATATCTTGATGAAATGCGATTCTTGAAACTTGATTTTGTTCCAAAAGTCAAAGTTTGACTTTTCAATGTGTGTTTTGAGCATTTTGCCCTTGTGCCAATTCCAACCCCAAATTGATGTATCTGTGCCGCAAACTTGAGTCCTAAAAGATCTTGTGAGAAAATTCTTGAGAAATGGGATGGAAAATTTTGGGGTACAACATTTACCTTTCCCTTCTTGTGGGATAAAAGACGTTCGGTGGCGACTTCATTAATTTTATATCAGATGACGGTTCGACCGGTTGTTTCACAAATGGGTTGGGATTTTCTAACCAAATTAAGCCTACTTTCACCCCTAAGTAGTGTTGATGTCATGAGGCAACAGATGGATGGAAGTAACCATGAAATTGTCAATATGCTCACTCAACAGATAAGTCTCATATTAAGACCGTTGATTGAAAATTTGGTGCAGAGTTATCAGATGTTAGCAGCTCAGATGACTCGTATGAGATATTTTCTTGGTGCTCCTAGAGCGTCACTTCGACAAGTTACACCCCGACCATGTGAGGTACCAGTGCAGTATGAGCAGGTTTTCGACGAAGAGGTCGAACAGGATCCACTGACTCCTCCACGTGTTGACCACATACATAGGAAACTACAACAGCCCCCAATTGTAATAGCAAACCAAAACCAGAATTCCGACCAACTGGTCAGGCATGTTCGACGTGAAACTGTGGCTGGGGAACAAAATTTAGAAGCCATTATCGAACGAATAATGGTGAGAAATGGAATACATACTGGCTGTCAGAAGACTACGTATGTTTCCCTATTTCCAGATTTTGTGTTACAGACAGGGTTACCAAGAGGTTGGAAACTCCTAAAATTCATAAGTTTGCAGGAGATGTGGAAGAATCTACTATCAAACATTTTGCCAAATACCAAATAGAACTTGGCGATTTAGTAGTGAATGAGGGTTTAAGGATGAAATATTTTCCCAATTCTCTCACAAAGAATGAATTCACTTGTTTACGACGCTTCCCCCACAGTTAGTCCAAAAGTGAACCCAGTTAGAGAAATTGTTCCATGAGAAATTTCATACGGGGAATTCCAAAATAAGCCTAACATAATTGTTTAGTGTCAAACGAAAGAGAATGAGTAAATAGACCAATACCTTAATAGGTTTAGACTTCTAAAAGCGCGATGCTTTACACAAGTCCTTGAACATCAGTTGGTCGAAATGGCTGAAATGGGCTAGAGTATTCCATTAGGAAGAAATTTCTGGACACTTTGTCTTTGAAGGATATGGCTCAATTAGCTATCAAAGTTCGACTGATCGAACGTTTGAAAGCTGAAAAAACCAAGCCAAACAAGTATCACAAAAAAGGGAAATTTGTTTATGTAGCAATTAAGGAATGTCCTTCTAACGAAGATAGGTCAGGGGAAGAAAGAAAGGTTAATATGGTTGAACTCCATCAGGGACCTCCTTATGCATGTAAACTTTTGAAATTTTCGAACGAGAAAAAATCCATCAAAACCGAAAAGAAACGCAAAGCCATCACCAAGACCTATACTTTTGACATAACTAAATGTGATGAAATATTTGATTTGTTAGTAGATGATGGTAAAATTGTGGTCCCTTGGGGCCTAAAGAATCCCCCACTTGAACAAAAGAGGAAAATAGGATTATGTAAATTTCATAATTTTCTTGGTCATAAAATGGCTCAATGTGTTCTTTTTAGGGATTTGGTACAGAAGGCTTTAAAAGATGGCATGCTTCAGTTTGGCGAGAAGCCAACAATGCAAGTCGACACTGACCCTTTGAAAGTTGAAGAGGATTTATACTCAGAGCCTCTAGATTGCGTCATGGTCGAAGCTATTGAGGGCCTCGACAGAGAGGTTATAATGATTGGTGACATAGAAGTTATGATGGTCGGGACCAATGATAGTTTTGACCTAAAGATGGAAGAGGGGTTATAGGCAGTGTACCCTTAGCCTAACGAAAGCTTGGCTGACTTCCAAGAGAAATGCAGAGTGAAAGGGTCTAAAGAAAAATTATGTCCAAGATACAATGTTGTATTTGATGAAGAAGCAACTGAGGAGTATGAAGTTGTCTAAAAAGAGGCTGTTAAGAAAGAGAAGCCTCCAGTCCCAAGGTTTGTTTTTGATAAGCAAGGAAATTCTCAGCGCGACGAGGAGTACAAAAAATTATTTCAACAAACTCGTCCAAAAACCTTTCGCCCTCCATCAGATATCCCACAATAAAAATGGTTAGAATCAGTGAGCCAAGATGGGGGAAATAGGCCAAAGTAGAAGGTGATTTTACATGAAGTTAAGGCCCGGGAAAAGAAAGTTGAGTCAAAGGGTTATCAAGTGTCTCCTAATTATAAGGGGAAAAACCCAATGACAAGGAATCAGTGGAGGCGTTATCAGAGGAACAAAAAGGCAGCAAAGGAAGCTTCAACATCTCAGTCAAAGCCAGTCAAAGAAAATAGTTGTGTCAAAGACATACTACCAGTAGAATTCACTAAGCCAATAGAGTTTCCAATTCCAAAGGTGTATTATCCCAAGTCAAAGCTGACTGAAAAAGAAAAGGCCATAGAAAATTAAAGAATGGCTATGAGGGTAGCTTCTTTAGGTAACACAGAGCTGGTGGCAACATAAAATATGAAATATACTCCTACGCATGAGTATACTCCTACATCTGAAGGAGGAGAAGGAGAAGAAGAAGAAAAAGAAGAAGAAGAAGAAGAAGAAGAAGAAGAAGAAGAAGAAGAAGAAGAAGAAGAAGAAGAAGAAAAAGAAGAAGAAGAAGAAGAAGAAGAAGAAGAAGAAGAAGAACCTGACTATGAACCTTCGCCAGAAGATGACATGGTGGATTATGACTATGATTATGGTGAAGACTTCATCATTAACTGTGGAATTGTGTCATTTCTACCTGCAGAATATAACAGAGTGTTAGAGGTCTCATAAAATGAAGAAGATTTTACATCCGATGAATCGGCTGATAAAAAGCCTTTATGTTACTAAGTGATGAATAGTGGTGTGGTCGAAGAACAGAAGGTTGTGTTTGAAAAACTAAGCCCATGGATGTTGTATCATCTCAAGCCTTTATACATAATGGAAAAGGTAAATGGCATGCCGGTGAACAAAGTGTTTGTCGATGGCGGGGCAACTGTGAATCTAATTCCACATGCTCTGTTTAAGAAAATAGGGAAATATGGGTCAAAGCTTCGACCTTAAACATGGTTTTATCAAATTGTGAAGGAAAAAAAGTAGCATATTGGGTGTCATTCAAGTAGAAATGGTTATCAGAATAACAACTAGATCAACATTGTTCATGGTTATAAATTTCAAAGCTAACTTTAATCTATTACTTGGTCGTGAATGGATACATGGAATAGGTGAAGTCTCGTCGACTTTGCATCAAAGAATTTCCATTTGGAGGAAATATGGCATAGTAGAGAACATAAAAGTTGATCAAAGCTACTACAAAGTCGATGAGGTTAAAGGTGGAAAGAAGTCTTTCGACCAACATTTGGCGAATGCAGTGCCTTGCGATGATGAGAATATACTCCTAATGAAAACTAAAATTGTTTTTTAAGTTTGGATCCTGATCATGGTTTTACATGGGATTCTAAAGAGGAAATAATGCTTAGGGAGTGGATACCACATATGTGGTGGTCTGTGGTAGAACATGATGACCAGTGAGTCAGAATGTTTGGCTCAGATTTCAGCTTATGTAGCTAAAAACAAAAGGAAATCGGCTTTGGAAGCTAAGAAGCTACAAAATATGGTTGTCGAAGCCAAAATAAAAAATCAAGAAGAAGGCCCACATGGCTAAATAACAGATTCAGAAAGCCAGAGGTTAGATTGTATATATGACAATGAACATTTGGGGTTTGAAAAGGACCCACTGAATTAAGTACAAAAGATGCAAGCCCAAGATCCGTTAGAGGAAGTTGATCTGGGAGATGGCAGAACAAAGAGGCCAACGTACATCAGCACTAAAGTTGAGTCGAAAATGAAATTCAGGTTAATCAAGCTACTAAAGGAGTATAGAGATTTCTTCGCCTAGGATTATAGTGAGATGTCTGGTTTAACTCGAATGGTGGTGGAACATCGACTTCCTATTCATCTAGGTAAAAGACCAATGAAGCAACAACCTAGGAGGTTCGCCTATGAGATTACTTTGAAGATCAAACATGAGATTGAAAGGCTGCTCAAAAGTAAGTTCATCGGAACTGCAAGATACGTCAAATGGTTAGCAAATATCGTCCATGTTATTAAGAAAAATGGAACTCCCAGAGTTTGTATAGACATTAGGGATTTGAATAATGCTACACCTAAGGATGAATATTCAATGCATGTGGCAAAAATGATAGTTGATTTAGCTGTAGGGTATGAATATCTTAGCATGCTCGACGGATATTCTGGGTATAACCAGATCTTTATAGCAGATGAAGATGTGCCGAAAATAGTATTTTGATGCCCAGGGGCATTAGAAACATATGAATGGGTGGTAATATCATTTGGTCTGAAAAATGTTGGAGCCACCTATCAAAGGGCAATGAATGCCATGTTTCATGATTTTATAGAACATTTCATTCATATGTATATTAATGACATTGTAATAAAATCTTCATCTGAGAATGGTCATCTAGAACATCTTCGACGATCCTTTGAAAGAATGAGGAAATATGGATCGAAAATGAATCCACTTAAATGTGCTTTCTGTATACATGCAGGAGATTTTTTTAGGTTTTGTAGTACACAAAAAAGGCATCAAGATCAATCAAAGAAAAACAAAAGCAATTTTAGATCTCAAGCCTCCTTCGACAAAGAAAGAGTTGCAGTCTTTGTTGGGGAAAATCAACTTCTTGAGAAGATTTATCTCAAATCTAAGTTGCAAAACGATGGTTTTTTCGCCACTGCTAAAGAACAAGAAGGAAAGAAAATTTCATTGGGGAAAGCAACAACAAGAGGCCTTCGACGCGATAAAAGAATACTTGACAAGACCTCTTATTTTGTTGCCGCCTAGTCAAAATAAAAACATGAGATTATACATAGTTGCGTCTGATTTGATGATAGGGAGCATGCTAGCCCAAGAGTATGATAATGGAGTCGAAAGATCCATTTATTACCTTAGTCGAGTATTGATAAATGCAGAAGTTAGGTATAGCATGATAGAAAATTTATGCCTTTGTTTGTATTTCTCATGTATTAAACTTAAGCAATATATTAAACCAGTTTATGTTTCAACTAATTGTGATGTCATTAAACATATATTGTCCTAACCAATTTTGCATAGCCGAATTGGTAAATGGGAACTAGCTTTAATTGAGTTTTCATTATTTTACATGCCTTTAAAATCTATAAAAGGAAAAATCATGGAAGACTTTATAGTCGATCATGCCATAGTAGAACCATCAATGAACATTGACCCTTGGAAATTGTATTTCGACGGGTTGAGCCATAAAAATGGAACAAGTCTCAAAGTTCTGATTATATCTCCAAAAGGAGTACCAATAAAATTCAAATATAGGGTAGATGGAAAATGCTCCAACAATGAAGTTGAGTATGAAGCGTTGATTACAGGGCTTAAACTGTTGAAAGACTTAGGTGCAAAAAGGGTCGAAATCAAAGGAGATTCAGAATTAGTGATTAAGAAAATCACTCGAGAATACAAATGCATCAAAGAGAACTTATTCTTGTATTTTGCAATGGTCAATCAATTATTGGAATATTTTGAAGTTGTGAGTGTTACACATGTACCTAGATTCGACACCATCCTTCACATTTCCAATTTCAAAAACTGGGGGGCGGGGTAGATGATACGTGTGAAATTTTTGAAAATTTTGAAAGTTTTGCTATTGACAATTTGTCAGACATAGATTGACGAAAGCTAATTATGAATTATTCGAAAACTCCAGTTGGAAATATGGATAGGAAAATAAAATATAGGGCTTTGAGTTACGTGTGCATGGACAATGAATTGTTCAAAAAAACTCCTGAAGGAGTGTTGCTTAAATGCTTAGGAAATACTGAAGTATATTTGGCAATAGTCGAAGTCCATAGTGGCACCTGTGAGGCTCATCAAGCCAGCCATAAAATGAAATGGCTACTATTTTGACAAGGTTTCTATTGGCCAATTATGTTGAAGTATTGTATTGAGTTTGTTAAGGGCTGTTAGGAATGCCAAAAGCATGCAGGAATTCAACATGTACCTGCAAGAGAATTGCACACGATTATTAAGCCGTGGTCGTTTCAGGGATGGACGATGCACGTCATAGGAGAAATTCGACTGGCATCGTCAAAACAACAAAAGTTCATCCTAGTAGGGATGGACTAATTTACTAAATGAATAGAAGCGGAGCCATTGGTCAATGTCAACAAGGAAGCAATGATTGACTTCATTCAGTAGCATATCATTTATAGATTTGGGATTTTTGAGACAATCACTACAGACCAAAGATTGGCTTTCATTATGCGAAAGATGCAAGAATTTGCAGCTGAAATAGGTTTTAAGTTGGTAACATCTACGCCTTACTACACTCAAGCCAATGGTCAGGTCGAAGCTGCCAAAAAAGTGATAATTGGGCTGATTAAGAAACCCAAGAATTGGCACAAGACGTTGGATCAAGTTTTATGGGCTTGTCGAATGCCCCGCAAAGAAGCGACTGGGTCGACGCCTTTTCGATTGGTGTTTGGACATAATGTGGTTTTACCATTCGAGATACACTTACAATCAGTACAAGTGCAACATGAACTCTCTTCGGAATAATATTGGAATATGATACTGGATGAAACGATGAATTTAGATGAAGAAAGATTGGTTGCACTAGACGTGCTAATTTGATAGAAAGAACGAGTTGCAAGAGCCTATAATAAAAAAGGCAAAGGTAAAAACGTTTACGGTCGGTGATTACGTATGGAAAGTTATTCTTCCTTTGGATCGGAAAGATAAAACTTTGGGGAAGTGGTCACCAAATTGGGAAGGACCATTCCAAATACTACACGTGTTTACCAATAATGCATATGCGATCAAAGAGTTGGGCTTCGATCAAGTAATCTTGAAAGTAAACGGTAAATATTTGAAAAAGTATAAACCAATGCTTCAAGAGATTAAAATTAATGCAAAATAAAGTATGTCGAAAATTATGGTCCAAAATGGACCAGTGCCAAGATGGATATTAAATTCCCTAATGGGATAACATACAAAAAAATAAAGCCCAGTTGGAACAGGGGCAACAACAAAACTACAAAGGAAACCAAGATCCGAGGTTCTCCAAGAAGTCCTCTTCGTAGGTAATTTTTTGGTCAAGGCGAATCCTTTTAGCTGAAAGATGATTAATCTTGCTCCTAAGCTGAAAGGCTCTCTCACCGTGATTTATTCCATCAAGAGTAGATTTTTGAATTTTGTCAGGTAAATGATCGTCAGGTGAATCTAACAAAGCCTTTTGATGCTCAGCGTCGAAAATATTTTTATTGAGCGCTTCAAATTGGTTTTGGTAACCCATAATTTCTTGGTCAAGAGCAGAATGTTGCTCCAGACGGTCCTTTCTCTTAGCTTTGAGGTCATTATCCCTTTGAACACAAATTTCACTCAGGTCACACTCCACTCTCATTGCATTTGCTTTGGTTTTAAGTTGGAGATCAGTGTGTCGGCAGAATAATAGATCTTTTGCAAGTTGGGTGAAGAAAGCTTCAAAATAAATCAAGTATTGAGCCAAGGGATCAGGAAGAGGACATTAGGAGATGGTATCGAGAAGTTTAAAAATCACAGTGGCCATAAAAGTGTCCTCCTCGACGACAGCTAAATACTCACTTTCAAAAAGATAAGACCTTAGCTCATGAAGCATAATGATTACTTCAGCGTCCAGTTCAACAATGGGTAGAGACGTCGAACTAAGAATTGGTGAAGCAATTGGGGTGTGCCAGAGAAGGTGAACCTTTTTAAAGCCCGACATTAGATGTTGTGTCTTCAACACTTCGATCTCATTCTGGGTGGCAAAGTCGAAAGACGAAGTATCATGAAAAATGTGGCAGGTAGGTTTGATGAAAGCTGGATGACTGGACCTTGCAGTGTTGTCACCAACAGGAATGCTTCTAGTTGGATTCAGTTCGACGCCACCTGCATGAGATGGCCCCTAGGAGGATTTTGGTTAAGTTTAACATAAGGAACAAAATTAGAAGTGGAGAGAGAGGTACCTCAAAGTTTGATGACACAGCATTATGACTTGGTGAGACTGAGTTTGCAAAAAAGGAAGGTGCCGTTTCATGCACCTTTTTAGAAGGAAAAGTTTGGTTCAAGTCGACTGGCGAAGGGCGCCCCTGTACCTGGGTGATCAGTGGCGTAGAAGGTTGTCAATTTTCCAAAGCATTAAAGGCATCGATAAGCCTTTGAAGAAAGTCAGATATGGAGAAGTATTTCTTTTGGTATTGAGGCCACCATTGACCAAAAAATTATGAGGTTAAAAAAAGTGTTCAAAGAAGGTTCTCAAAACTAATCAGGACCAAATCTCCATTCCACAAAAGAGGCCATGACAGAGACAAAAGTTTTTGTTTCGACGAACATATCGATGTACTTCATGAACATGAATCGTTCAAGTTTGTGGAGGGGAGTAGTCAAGGATAGCCTCAGACCTTCGAAGGCCCTAGCTTTGTTAAGATGTGAAACTTTTTTGGAAACTGGATAACCTAGTTGATGTTCAAATGAAGCATTTAGCCAGTGTTGCAGAAGCCAAAAGGGTTCTGAAAGAGAGAAGCCATTATCATGATAAGGAAGTGCCTTTAGTTGCGTAGAAGCATTGCCAAAAGTTTGGTAAAGATTCTCCAGCAATAGCTTACCCAGTGAGATATTTTGCCCCTCACTAATTTGAATCGCCAGAGGTATGAAATCCTGGGTTGTGGTAAAAGATCTTGTGCAAAACAAGAAATGGGAAACCTAGAGGGTGAGAGAAGCTATGTGTTCAATGTCGGGAACATTGTTCATATCCAAAAGATGATGTTTAGCAATATAGATGGTGAAATTCGTTTGGTCGAAGCTAAATATGTGTTTCATCGATATGGATGAGTTGAAAGTCATACCTAATAAGGAGAGTCCAACAATTGATTCTACGTTGAACAAGGTAGGTGTCACATCCCACAAGGAAGTTAGAAAGTGTGGGTTGAACCTTCCCAAAAGAAAAGTGAGGCGAGAATAAAGTTGGTATCAAGAGTATGGGTACTCCATGAAATTTGAATTACATCGAAGATGCCAAGTATTTCCCATTGAGGTTTCTGTTGTTCTTGAAATATATCAAGATAAGCAAGGTATGTCGTATTACCTGGATTGGGTATGGAGGAAAATACTGCGATATTCAAAACCATAAACCTAACATCAATAGGTTTTGTATGGTTGAAGGCGAAAGGGATAGTACGAAGAAAATAGGGAAAATATTGATGGACGGTTTTTGGATGCGACTTTTTGGATAGGTAAGGCCTATGGAATACGAAGAGTCTTCTCGTAACAACAAAGAGGATTAATATTTGGTGTTTCCATGTTTACACCTTTGATTTCATCTTAGAAGAAGGATCTGGGATGTAGTTTAAGCTTTATTTCACATAAATAGAGAAAGCTATGGGGTTATCACCGGTGAAAGGAATCTCAGCTGGAGTGGCCATTGCGAAAACGGAGGGAGTTTCCTTAAGATTTCTTCGGGAATTTAAGAGTTGAGAAACTAAATTGTAAGAAAGAAACTAAAGGTTCTTAAAAATCTATTTAAAGAGTAATCTGAACCGTTAAAAGTGAAACAAATGTCACTTGAGTAGCGTGAGCGAGCCAAAAGAAGTGGAAAAGTTAGTGGGGTTTGTTAGAAACCCGCGCCCTAAAGATTAGGAGTAATCATGAGAAGTGATTGAAGTGACATAGAAAATTGTTGCACAGAAAGTAGTCATTATCACGCATGACGTCATCCCAAAGAAGCGTGCAGTCAAAAATATGGAAGAGAAAATGCCAAGATTCTCCCATCGACAAGACTCCGTCGAACATGGCATTTTGGGGGGAAATTTGTTGACAAGAAATTTTCGAATAGGGTAATAAACCTTAAATTTTGGGGTTTATTTAGCTAAAGAGTCATAGATTGGTGAAAAACAATAAGATACATCGAGCAAGGGGAGGACATCAACCAAGTGAGCCAGTCGATGAGGATCAGGAGATTAGAGGCATTTGTCGACAGCTACAAAGGTCGACAAAGAAGGGATTCATATTGGCGGGAACGGCTACCAATGTGAAAGCCATCAAGAACGTGGGAAGATTCAAACACTTTCCACGAAGCCCAAACATGGGCTAGTAGCCGTCAATGGTTACATATTTAGGATGTATATTTAAGCAAATTTTTGTATTTGTATTAGGGTTGGCATTTCTTCACATTTAATAGCAATACACTCAAAGTACCCACATCTAAGAAAGAAACGAGTTCAAGATTAACAATGTATGAATGCTTTCACATTTAAATTCATAGCAATTTACAGTCTTTTCACTTTAAATTACAAGCCTTATCTTTAATTTATTTGCTTTGCAATTTTCTTTACCTTTTGCCCATTTATCCTTTTTTCAATCCAAAAACACTCTAAACACACAGTCTAGGATTATTGTAGTTGATCCAGCAAGTAACCTTTAATAAGAGGCTAGCGATTGTTTCACGGAGAAACACCCTTATTTTTCACTAGTTACATTAGGTTTAGGTTATTTTTCCTTTTAAATTCTTCATCTATCCATGGGCTTCAGATTCTCCACTCAATTTGTTATAGACCCACAAACTAATGGCGGCACAAATTATGCGAAATAATCTCCTTGAATTATGGAACACAAACATCACAAGTTTCCTAAATCGTCTCAACATCCAATTTTAGAAACTAATTAAAAGTTGGAGAAAAAATCACTTATTCTAAAAATATCCTTCTTGGCTTGCACAAATATGTGAGATATATCCATAGAGAATATCACATGATCAATCAGATCCTTCCAAGGAGAGCAGCAACGCCTGCTATATCAGTTGGTCAAGATGTTATGACATCTTGCTCAACATCTGGTTGTGATACATTGTTTTACCAACATTGTTTCCAATCATAAAGTCACAGACCTAACAAAAGATATTTAAATAAGAACAAGATTGAGAGCATTATATTATAACCAAAAAAATATTTTATATAAAACAAGACATTTACGGGGGAAACATGCTTATATTATTGAAAAAGATACATAATGGAACATCTAAAAAGGAAACTACAAGAATTTTAATAAAGTAGCAAAGACTGAGTTTCAATAAAATCCTAAAAGGGGTGATAATTATTTATCAAGCTTTTCAAAATTCAGTGGCTTTAGTTTGGGATGAGGTGCTGGTTTACAAACTCGTTGATATCTTTGATTGTGAATTGATGAGATTTCTTTAAAGGAGATATCCTTTGATATATATTTCTTTGTTGTTTTTCAGTTATTTTATTTTGTTTAAGTTTGACTTTTATGATCAATAGAGTGGATTTCCCTATTCTAGACAATTTCCCTTTGAATTCTTCATTCTTGATGTCATATCATGTTTCTTCTAGGATTTTTGAGATAAGGTTTCCATATGGTGAGGGTTTGCCTTCTTTTCTAATGTCTATCATATGTTTGACTACTTGTTAGGTTCAATTGACTATGATTTTTTTTAGTGACCACATAGTTTTTACTTCCATTTGGTTTAGGTGATCAAGGGTTCCTTGCCTAGGAAAAAGTGTGTGGGAAATTATATAGTGAGTTAATCTATTGTCTCAATGGATGTATTTGGTTTCGAGTGAGTAAGGTATGTATGAAGAGGGTTTTTTCATAAGGAACAACGTGGATTGACAAAATTGAAGTTGTCTTCTTCTAACTTAATGGGGTGGTCTTCACAAGGAAGATTGAGGATTTTTCCAAATTCTTCTATGGACAGGCATATGTGGTGTTTTCTTAGTTTGTCTTGAATAATTCCATCAGTTAGATGAAGATTTGAGAAATACATCTTTACTAAGGTGGTGTAAATCCTTCCCGAGGGTGTGTAGAGAAATTTGAGAGTTTGGGTTCTTTTAGGGTTTTGAAAAACTCACACTTTTTGAAATCTATGGGATCTAAGATATGAATTCTTATGACTTTTCGGTTAGAAAAGTTTTTGAAGAATCTTATTTCTTGTTGTTTGGTTGTAAACTCATCGGTGATAATAGGCATCATGATGATTTTTTTTATAGTAAAGTTATTAGTCTATTGAGGAATTAAGGTATGAGATGCAAGAGAAGGTTAGAATACAATACTTATTTATAGTGATACCTTTTGGGCTTTTTGAGCATGTGGGTCGGGATATTTTCATGAGCAGATGTTGTCCAAAAATAGATTTGTAGTCGCCATATTTAGGTCCGTTAATAGTTTGCATCAATCGATTAAATATCTCAATCTTTCAGCTTTTCATACGATCTTCATTAATGCACATATTTTCTCTTTCTTATGTATCAAGCTAATTTGGATTGGATTTGAAACTCAGTGTTTTGACCATATTTAATCAATTAACATATTTGGTCAATTGATTAATTTCCCTTGATCGGGCCTCATTGATGTTTTGATTGTTTGTTGGACCTTATTTCTTTCTTAACACCTCCTATTCATGCTTTTGATACACCTAAGCTTAAAATACTTGGGAAAACTTATTTTAAGGGTTAGAAATAATTAATCTTGAAAAAAATACATAATAAAATAATATTTATTAAAGTTAAAAATAATTATTTTAAGGGGTTAATCAGATTAACTGATTATTTCAATCTTAAAATAATTTTACCTATATCAAAAAAAATTCTTCATAAAATTTCCTTAGGGAAGACACTTCAAAAGTGTATTCTTCTCCACACATCTTGGGACGCAGAGTTGGTAAATAGATAAATAAGTCCATCACAGACTTACTTACTCTATTGATCATCACAAATCATGAACTGAAAACTTCTCAAATTGCTTTGATCATAATTATTGACATTTGTAATCGATGTTTATTTCCTATGATCAAAGACTTTAAAATGTATACTTCTAGAGTATACTTTTTCTTTCTTATTCAAATGATTTTTCTTTAAAGTTCTAGACCACATTGCCTGCAAAACAATTAAATGTGTTATTCTGATTTTTTTTTTCTTTCAATCTTCTATCTTCCTTGTAGGGTGCCTTTGAGCATGTGTTATCTTCTTCGTTGGAATATGATTCTTTATATTTCTCCCCAAGGTTAAAATATTTCCTCTTCTTTGTTCAACTGTTAAATAAACTTCTTCGTCTTCTTTGTTGTTCTTTGAACATGAGGATTCCTTGATTTATGTTTATCGAATTGGAAATGGTATTGATATGAGTGATGGTCTTCTATTTTAATCTCTTGATTGCATCAGCTTTTATGATTTCCTTCTTTCTTAATGTTCCTAAAATTCATGACGGGTTTCTATCTATAGGATTAGGAGTTGGAAATATTTTTCTAAATTCTCTAGATATATGTTAGTGACAATAATCTAAACATTTTAAGAAAATAATTTCTTTGCCTCATGTGTTCATATCCTCTGTCTCAATACTTAGAGAAACTCCATATATCTTTTTCAAAGTATCCTACATTTCCTTGGCGGTTTTGAAATGAAAAAAACATCAAAAGATTATAAAATTTTGTATTTGAAATCTAAATCTATTTTTCCTGTTTTCATAGACAAAGTAAGGTTTTCCACTTCTTCATAATTAATTTGATGAGTATGGTAAAGAAGACCTTTGAGTAAGTTTCTTAACAAAAAAAAATTTATTTTGAGGAAAAATTATGTATATAAAATAAAGAATAATTTTCAAAAAGGTGGTGGTGAGTTTTGAAAAAGAATCTTGTGTTAGAAGTCATCTTCCTCCTGAAACGATTAATCCTTAAATAAGAGTTAGGCTCTGATGCAACTTGTTATACTTGAGACTTCACACACAAGAGGGAGGTGAATTGTGTGGTTTGGAAAAATATGGTTTTGAAATCTTTTTCGAGATTAAAATAATAGTTTGAAAACATTTTCCTATTTCTAAGCAACGAAATATAAAAATAAAGTGAAAAAAGTAAAGGAGTTAAGAGAAGAAGAAAAACGCTGAGAGTTATAGAGGTTCAATCAAAAATAAAAGTGACCTACTCCTCTTACCAAGAACTGGTTTTGAGAGTTTTTTTTATATACTTGAGATGTATTAGTAGGTGAAGCTCACGAACCCCCTTATACAAGGAATGGTGGTTGTCCTACAACCATAATAATACAAGATGAAATATATGATTGTTTGCGTCTTCTCCATTGAAATTATTGAGACTCAAGTGGCCAAGCTTCCTTCCCAACTTAGATTGAAGTGCTTTAATCTTCTCTCCATAAAATAGCTGAGCTCAATATGGTTTAATAGGATAACCATTAACTTCTTGAGATTTTAACAGGCTCTTTTAACCTACGGTTTTAACCGGACTAACCATGAACCTAATGGTAAGCTCATCAATATTGATAATTTTCAACCTTCAAATGAACAAGTCTTTCTAAGATCCTTAAGGGAAGCTCATAAATATTAACAATCTTCAACCTAAATAAATATCAGGAATTGATCACACAATCTCCAACCAAAGCTTTTAATGGGGTTAGCTTCTAAACACATATTTTTATCCCTAAATGGATTGTGTTAATCCAAGATGCATAAACAACATTCTTAAAGAACTTATGCAATGCTACCCATCCAGATTACAAGGACACCTCACTCACAAAAGATCTTTCCTCCCAAAAGTATTTGGCTATAAGAACTAGTGAGAGAAAGTGAAAGTAAAAACTTATAGAGAGAGAGAGAGAGAGAGAAAGATTTTGTCAATACATATTTATATTTATGGATGCTTTGAAACGAGGAATGAGGCCTCTATTTATAGGCTTGAAATCCTCCAAAAGAGGAAATATCATTAAATAAAAAATGACTATTATTAATCGATTGACTCATTTAAATGTAAAGGCTATGATTTCCAAAATAAGTAAAAAGTGATATATAGTTGTTGTTAATCATTTGAGTGCATTCACATTGCCTTGTTCCTAAAAAACACGCCAATCTAATTGATTGACACTTTGTTCAAATCGATTAGTTTTAGCCAAAAAATATTTTCTGGATTTTTGAATTCTCCCATCACTTTATATGCAAATTCTATATATACTTATTAAGGTTTATTAGTTTCAAATCATTTTATAAAAAACTTGTGTATGTGTGTGTGTGTGCGTGTGTGTGTGTGTGTGTGTGTGTGTGTGTGTGTGTGTGTGTGTGTGTGTGTGTGTGTGTGTGTGTGTGTGTGTGTGTGTGTGTGTGTGTGTGTGTGTGTGTGTGTGTGTGCGCACACGCTTATAGCCATCTACTTCT